>JBBMOL010000291.1:0-687033 GCA_037954665.1 Laguncularia racemosa | reverse complement strand
TTGAATTTATATAGGAGGGAGTTGAGAGGGGGATTGAATCTAGTAGGAATTGATGGGGAAACAAAGAAAGATAAATTAGTGGATCAGCTTTGTCAGGAGAAATTGGTTAAAAAAGGAAAGAAGAATGGAAGTGGGGGAGGGAAAAGAAATTTATCTAAGTGTAAAGGTGGTGGAAAGATGAGTAGGGTCAAGCAAGCTATAGTTATTAAAGAAGTAGTAGAAGAAGTTTATGGTTCTAGTGGTTGGATTGAGGTGTCTGTCCTGTTTAGTAATTTTTCAAGGTGGTGGTTGTTAGCCTCCAATAGCCATAAGGTTACCATGATAATCTTAAGTTGAAACTGTCAAGGGATTGGGTCTCCTGAGATAATTTGTAACCTTAGATCCCTAAGAAAAAAAATATAATCTTGGAATTATGTTTTTAATGGAAATGAAAAATAAGGAAAGTATTATATCCTTCCAAAACCTATTTTGTTAATTTGTTCTTAGATAAAATAATAAGAAAGAAAGCAACAAAATTATGGGGAAAAAGGAATGAGAGAGAAAGAATAAGTATTGCCATGATACACTCAACCTTATCATTATTAAACAAAGTCTCTAATTTCCTCGTATCTTACCCATGTCTATTTGCCTTTAACAGATCTGAAACCACTATATCCTTCCATTCATTACTAGGTGTTGATACGAGTGTATGATTGGGTAGAAGTGGAATCCACCTATCTTTCTAAACAGTAATCCTATCCCCTGAGCCTACCTTCCATAGCACACCTCAGAACATTAGATCTTTTCCTTCCAATATATTACTCTAAGCCCTTGATGCTCCCCCTCCCTTGGTTATACTTTTCAAATCTGTAAAAGCATAATAAATTCCTTTAAACACTTTTAGCCAAAGTGCATTCTCCCTCCATGAGAGCTTCATAAACAAAGGAAAATTAAACGTGTGTAAGTCTTTGAACCCTATACCCCCTTCTTCTTCAACACGAGTTAACCTTTCCCAGCTTACTTAATGAATCTTACCTTCCTGCTTCCTTTGAACCCACCAAAAATTCTAATACAAAATTTACCTCATTACACCACTTCTTAGAGTAATAAAAGCACAACATAAAATAGGTTAGGACTACCATGGTGACCGATTTAATAAGAATCTCCCTACCAGCTTCACTTAACAAGCATTGCTTCTACCCCTTAAGATTCTTTAAGACTTTCTCTTTTATAAACTTTAGTGCCTCACACTTGGACTTACCCTAAAGTGTAGGAAGACCTAAGTAGAAACTAGGATCATCCGTGGTTGGGATGCCTACTGGCTCTCCTAAATCTCTATGAACCTCTTCTGATGTGTTTTTGCTGAAAAGGATGGAAAACTTACTCAGATTCAACTCTTAACCCAAAGTTAGGTAGTAATCCCCTATCATAGAAGCTAGAAAATGAAATTCCTCCACATTAGCCTTTATAAAAAATAGTGAGTCATCTACAAAAGAAAGATATGAGAGGGTAGGGCAAGTATTATTAATGGAAATTCCATGTAAATCACTTGATTGAATTTTCTTCACAATTCCCCTCAATAAGACCTCAGCTACCAAAATAAAGTGATAAGCTAAGAGGAGATCCCATTATCTCAATCCTCTCTTTACGGCCATTGTGTTTACTCTCTTTCCATTCACAACAATACTGAACTCGACAATAGAGACATACATCATAATCCATTTGACCAATTTTCTAATAAAACCAAACTTTAGTAACACCTCTCTAAGAAAAAACCATTCAATGTGATCATAAGCCTTACTTATATATAATTTTAATGCAAAAAAGGAGTCTTTCCTCTCTTCTTATCTTCTACAAAATGAAAGACCCCATGTACTATCAAAACATCATCATGTATCATTCTACTTGGTATGAATGCACTCTGATTTTCCAATACAATTTCACTAGGAAAAGATTTCAAATGGTTCACAAAGACTTTAGAAATAATTTTGTAGATAAAGTTACACAGACTAATATGATGAAAGTGGGACACAATTTGAGGAGCAGGGAATTTAGGAGACAAAATAAGGTTAGTTTTTTTGATAGATGGGGGGAATATACCTATGAGAAAGAATAGCTTCACCACTTCAATCACTAATTTTCCAACCACATCCCAATCGTTTTGGTACAATACACTTGGAAAACCATTAGAGCCCAAGACTTTTAGCCTTTAAAGTTTAAACATTTCAACCCTCGCTTTGTTCTCATTCAAATGCCTACACAAAATCTCATTCATTTCATCACTTACAAGCTTATCTATCTAGACAAAGCAACTTATATTCCCTTTCCCATTATTCATCATAAACAGCCTCTCAAAATAGCCTCCAGATTCTTTTGCAATATCCTCTTCATTATCTAACCATACACTATCCCCATCTTTAATTTTCAAAATCTTGTTCCTACTCCTCTCCTAATGGTGGTATGATGGGAAAAGGTTGTGTTTTGGCCCCTATACATTAGCCATTTAGTCCTCAAATGTTGATGCCAATAGTTTTCCTCACTCTCCCATAAACTATTCAATTTCCCAAATAATCTTTCCTCTTCTAAGTTGAAGGAAATGGAGTCAACTTACACTCTAGACAATTCACTTAATACTTTTTCAATCTCCACTCTATCATTTGAAAAAGATCTCTTACTCCAACTGACCAACTGGGTTTTACAATGCTCTAAATTTCACAATACATTTTCCTATAAAGAGCTTTCAACCTTCCCTTTCCAACAATTCGCCACCACTTCCTCACATTCCCTTGAAGAAAGCCCTTAATTCTCAAATCAAAATTGTCAACACCCTTTTCTTATCAAAGGAGAATAGATTTACAATGAGAGTTACATGATTTAAACTAGAGGTAGGAATGTGAGATATACAACAACTAGGATAACGCACAATCCAATCTATTAAGGCTACTCCCCTATCAATCCTCTCCTTATTTGATGTAAACTTAGGCCCATCAAAATGTAAATCTTGAAGTTAAGCTTCCTCAATCATTGCTTTAAAACCTTGAATCACTCTATTCTCCAACTTCCAACGCTCCTCCTTCTCATGATCCTATAAGACAACGTTAAAAGCCTGTTATACATAACCATGGAATATTTATCTCAATACCCACCCTTCTAACATAGTCTTACAGCTTCTTTTTGAGAGAGAATTCAATTGAATAGTGTACCATAATGATTCTTCTAAAGATGATACCCATCAATCCACTTCACATCTGCATTAATGATATAATCATTATAGTCGTGCACTACTATATCAACACTAATATTCCACCAAAGCGCCAAACCACTAGCAAATCCCCTCTTTGGCACATAAAACAAACCACTATACCTTAAACTATGAAAAAAATCTATCTAATCTACTTTCCTCATTTTTCTTGATAAGAATCAGATTCCCACAAGACTAATCACTAGAGCTCGAGCTAAGGGCTTACAAAACCTAGTTATGAGAATCCTTCATGAACAACCAAATCCTGAGGATGCTAACTTGATTTCTACTTTGTATCATATAATTGTTGTGCATTCCGACAGGTACACTTATCGGTTCTATAGGGTGCCAAATCATCTACATTATTGAGTGAATTGAGAACATCATCAGGACTCACATCCAATGACCTTGAAGAACCAGCTTGTTGAAGACTACTTTTGTATTTGTTATTTTCTTTAAACTATTTATTTTGTAAGCTTTTGAGACATTTTATTTAGTTGTATTTGTGGGGACTTAGGATCGGTCACCTTTTAGTGGCATAGTTGTAATTGTTTAGTCATTTTAACCCTAAAGGGAGCAAGTATAAATACTTGCTTAAATAGGGTTTATGGAGTAAGTGGAGAGAAAACAAAATTGCTGCCTATTTTCGTGAGAATTAAAGTTCATACTCAAATTTTCATAAGACTCTTATCAATTCTTCAAGGATTGTAGCGAGTAGCAACTTAAGGATTTCTGAGTCATATCATTTCCTTTATTGAATTCCATTTCATGTTAGTGTGTAATATCTAGTTTTGATTTGGATTGTGTTCTATTGGTTGTTGATTTCACATCATTTATAAGATCAATTTTATCGTTGGATTGCTTGCAATTTAGTGACATTAGATCCTAAATTGTATTGTCATTGTGAATTACTCAATTCTAATGGAATTGCTATTTTTGCGTGGAAGCTTTTGCATAAAGGGTTCATGCCATTTGAGCATTCTTAATCATTGGATTTCCATTTAATATTGTGTTGTGTGCTTGATCCATTTAAGCACATCATCTCCCGGTGTTAAGATTAATTGATTTACAAATTGGATTCAAAAGGGTTAAGGGGTTCACACCACTTATAGTGATTGTTGTCCGGATTTGATTGAGGTTGATTCAATTTGTTGTTTGTATGTGCTTTAGCCTTTTTAAGCACATTATCTTTTGGTATCGGAGCAAGTTGTTCCTAAAATTAGGGTTCATTTGGAAATTGTTCTTCACACCATTTTTAGGATTTGTTGAAATGGTTTTTCAATTGGTTTCATATGCTTGAATTTGATCATTTAGGCACATCATTTCCTTCCCATCAAAAACATATTTCCAAGATTATATATATATATTTTTTTTTGTTAGGCCTCTAAGTTTATGAATTATCTCAGTAGACCCAATTCCTTGAAAATTCTAACTTAAGATTACCATGGCAACCTTAAGGCTATTAAAGGCCAACAACCACCACCTTAAATATTACTAGATAGGATAGACACCTCAATCCAACATTTGGAACCACAATCTTCTTCTACTACTTTAATTCCCTTCAACACCCTAAATCAACAACTTTTCACTTCTTGATTTTTTTTTTCCAAACACCCCCTCCTCCTCCCTTCTTTATTTCTCTTAATGCTTAAACACTTAATTGCTTTACCTAGTAATTTAAGAGATTTGATCACATCACTCTTTATGGGCTCTAAACCCCCTTCAACTAATTTATCCTTAAGCCATTAAGATGGCCATAAAGAGATATCCATCTTCATATCATACAACTCCAAAGGCACCTTTAATGAGAGAATGCATCCATCAATAGACAATTTACCAACAAGTATTTCTAATATTTCTTTAGGTATTATAATATGTTCACTGCTTGAAGGACTCCATTGTAAAAGGTTAATGTTGAAAATTGTATTCTTAGGTGAAGGGTTTAGGTTATATAGGTCAAAGAATTGGTAGTTTGTGTTAAAGTTGTTATATTTGTGGTATTAAAAGTTTTACTGTGGTTTAGACTAGCTAAGACGGGATGTTTAGACTTTAACATACTGTGAGGTGTTAGTTGACTATTTAGGGCATGTTGCTTTGGTAAGGTAAGTGGAACATGATTGTTAATTTGTATAACTAGTTTAGGTGGGTTATGTTTTGAGATATTATTAAGGTTAGGGTTTGAATTTTCTGTTTGCTTGAGACACTTTTGATTTAACCTTAGAATCTCTCTAAGTATCCATTGCATTTGCTCTTAATCCTAATCCTAAACCATCCATCTTTAGCCCCTCATGTTAACAATTCTTACTCATATATCCTAATTTACCACAATTGAAACATCAATCATTAAGCCTCTCATACTTAAAGAAAACATGATACTTATCCATTTGCAAATAGATAGCCAAATATAGGGTTTCAAAGGCTTATCAACCAAAAATGGCACTTTAACTCTCAAGAAGGCCCTCTACTCCCCTTTATCTAACTCCATTAGTTTAACCTCAAGGACCTCACCGATTTTACCAGCAATCACCTAACCACTCTTAGTTATCATATTTTCTAATTTCAATCCATGAATTTACACCCAAATCATGAGTTTATCTAACAAAACCTCTTCAATTTTCCATTCCTCCCTCCATTCTTTTATTATCAAGCAATGCCCCACTACTAACCATGGAGTTTCACTCAGAATCTTCTCCACATCTAATTTTCTTTTCATATTAAGAAGATACACATTAATATTGAGAAATGAAATTGAATTCACCCCATACCCCTTCCAAACCCTACTTAGAACATTCAACACAATAGCCTCGTTTCAGGGTTTTATCTACTATTATTTTTACAATCATCAAAATTACATTACCATGTTGTTAACTAGGTTTTCTGGTACAATCTTCTAAGAAAACTTCCTCAAGACTTGGGCTATGTAAACCATTAGTGATTGAAGTGGAATCTATAAAATCTGCATAGTACCACTAATAAAGATAAATAAACAAAGTAAGTTTGACAACTAGGAAAAGACAACAAAGATGCTATACTTTCAAAAGAAACAAAAACACCAATCAACAGTAAGTAGAAGAGTTACCTAATAATGGAGATTGCAAATAGGCTACAATCAAACAAATGGTTGTATAAAAGAGTAAGAAACATGCAATGTTGGTGCCACCTTCCTATAGTAAGAACAACACATAATGAAAAGCATGATAGAATCCACTATAATATATTGACTCCATGCCTTGCCTATTAAAAGCATAAGTGAAAGTTATTAGAAAAACCCATCACTTAAGGAGGGATAGGTTACAAAGCCATACACTAACTCTAAGCTATAAATTAGTCTAAAAAACTAGAGCATCATAGGTTTTATTTGCCAAGAGTTTTTAGATAAAAGTAATGAAATGGTAAAGCATAAGTTCAATCATTGTTTGTCTAATTGTGCATTAATTTTTGTTAATTACGTTAATATATGTGATACAAACATTGAGTGTGTTTGTGCTAGTTGTTTTGTTTAGTTGCTAAGCTTTTCCTTACCTTTCAAAGACCCTTTATTTTTTATGGGAAATTCTACGATATAGTCACTCAAATGTGATTATACCACAGTAATTTTTTATTGTTAATAGCTCTTATTAAACTGTAATGGAGGGTGTTTTACTATACAAAAGAACCTATCAACAAGTTCATTAAGGCAATCAATAGGTTTATAAAGGCTATTGACAACCTTTTTTATTGTAATAGACCTTATTTTTACTATATTTGCAAGGATTTTATTATAATGGGGGAAGTGAATATATGGTGTAGTTTTGAGTGACTACATTGTAGAATTTTCCATTTTTTTTAGTTGTTGACTAATAGATATCCTCTAATCAAATAATGTAGTTGCTACCGATGCCTTACATATCCTAATTTTTTGTACTGACACGTTGTAGATTGCAATGTACTCTAAGCTTAAAAATGTAATATTACCATTGGAGATTCAATCCCAAACAAAGGTAGCTCGTCAAATACAACATCTTTACTTATAGATATCTTCTTTCTTTTAAGGTAAGAAAAACATGTCACCTTCTATCAAGGGTAGACATAGAACCATATGATGGAAGGGGCTAAACTTATCTTAAGTTGATAATAAAATTACTCATAGAGAAATCTCTACTTGCTGTTATAATTATAGTACATCTCATATATATGAAAGGAATTTGTTAATAAGTGCACATTGAAACACTTTTTAATATTTAAATGAAAGGAACTTTAAACTTTTCTACGAAAATACAAGCGTTCAAAGCACTTTGTAAAAAATAAAAGGAATAAAGTTTTTACCTTTTCATTGAGGCATATATATTAATTAAAATTTAATTATCAATTTATAAAAGAAACGGGATTAATAAATAAAAGTTGTGTTAAGTCTTATTTTTAATGATAGATTAAAAATTTTTGAATAATAATTATATGTAAAAAAAAAGAACATAATATAATATAAAGATAAAGATAAGTTTTTTATAATTTTCTAATAATAACTTCATAAGATTGTTTCATTGGCATCTCTAAAAAAAGGTCAATATAAATGATTAAGCGATTGGTTTATCCATAATATCCATTCATTTTTAATAAGATTGAAGTGTGTCATTGTTATTAATAGTGTTACTATTAATAAATAAATAGTCTCTAATAGCTAAGGCATTTATAACCTAATGGTATAAATATTAGTCTTTAAGTTAAATTGATGGGAATCAAATCTCCAGATTGGGAAGCTAACTTGAACAAATGGAACCAAGACGTTCACATACTATCTTTATTTATTTTATAATAATTGTTTTTACATTTTAGAAGGTACATTTTGTTGGTTTTACAAGAAGACGACCAAGCACAATTGCAATTGGTTTTTGAATGGATCATGGTCCATAATGAACCGAATTGAACCAAAGTAGAACCGGTCTTGTGTTTCCTCCTTGTAACCGTGATTGGAGCTTGAAGTGACCGGCCATGTGTACTATTTTACTTAGGTTATTTTTCCATAATTGTAGTAGGGTATAAATACTTGTTATGTAGGTTTTGTAAGGGACTTTTGAAACATATTTTTTCAAACTAAAATTTCCGTGGAAAGCTTTTCCTTTCATGCTCTAACTCTTATCAATTCTCCTAGAATTGTGGCAAGTGGATTTTGATTTTTGTTATGCGTAATATCAACAATATCAAAATCAATCCTAATTCCAACTAGTGCATAACATCCAGTAAGGAACTAGCTCTTCTTTTCTATCTCTTGTTCATGCAAATTAGGGTTCCATTTTCAATTTAAGGTTCATGCCCCAATTGATTAGAAATTGGTTCCTTGTTGTGTCATCCTTGATTTATATTGCAAATCCTCTTCAAGCATATCATAATTTGGTATCAGAGCTTGGGTTTTGAGAAGGGAATTACACGTGGAAGTGGAGATCTTGATTTGGGAATTTAAGGTTTATGTCATGCTTTTGTTCAATTGTTGATTCATGTTGGAATAGTGTATCTTACTTAAATTGTACCGTGTTTCCAATTGTTTTGTAAGTTAAATTTGAATGAGGGATTGAATTAAGGTTCCTTGCCATGAATGAATTAGAGGAATCATTGTAATCGGTTCCAATAAAAGGTTTTATATTAATTATACCGTGTTGTTCTTTGTGATTTCGGAATTGGAAGTTTGTAGTTCAAATTTTATCCTTATGGTAGTCATCTTGCCATGAGCTCCTTGTGTGGAAAATAGGGAGGCCATTTGAATTGATTCCATAATTATAAAAGGGGTATAGTAATTGGTCATTGGTTTTCTTTGATTACAACATTAACTTGAGTAATTGAGGAAAGTGATTATTGCAACATTTTCGTGTGTAGGAACCGTGATTGCTTGTGTGTGTTGTGCTATTGAGGGTGTGTAGTCTTGTGGGAGTGTGTGTGTTTATTGCTGTGTAGGTGTGGTGTGTGGTTGTGTGTATACCGTGAGGTGTGTGTTGTTGTTGAGACATGTTGTTGTGGAGTGGTGTGTAAGTGTATGTGGTGTGAAGGTATGTTGTGAATTAGAGAACTTTGTGCCGTGAAGTGTACGTTGTAGTTAGCGTGGAAGTGTATTGTTGTTGTGTTTTATTGAGGGCATGCATGTGAGTAGTACCATAAGTTGGTGTTGAGTAATAAAAAAAAATTCAAAATCATGTCAAATGATAATGTGAATGGTGGGATTGGCAATGAGGCCAATAATAAGGTTGGAGGAGGTTAAGGACATCGTGCTGCAGGTGGAAGAACATTAGAGCAACAATTGCAGGATCTTACCACTATTATTGCTACATTAGCAACACAGGTAGATTAAATGACAATGCCATAACCACTAGTGGCAAACCCTCAAGCACCCCCACCTCGAATAACCCATCAGAATATTCGCAGGGAAGGAGCTGTTGGAGGTAATAGAGGTAGGAGGATGGAAGGAGATTATCCTGCTTTTAGGGAGCAAAAGGATGATAATTTTGAAAATGAGCCTTACCCTAATTGTGATTTCAGACCACCTCGGGGTTTATAATATGTAAAATTGTAGATGCCTTCATTTGATGGCAGGGGTTCTTCAGATGATTATTTAGATTAGGAGGATAATGTTGATGGTGATGCATGAAACCCTAGGTATGTTAAACCTAGAACCCCGAAGACATTATTTGATTCAATTACCTTAAGGATCATCTTGAATAAGAAAAGCGTAACTAGACCCTAATCACACCTATTGATTGAAATATAAGTTATCAAAAGGGTATTCCTAACAATCTAGTTAAGAATTCCTATAAAAAAGTTTTTTTGCAAAAGAACAAAAAGGGTTTTCGTAATTCCCACGAAAAATGATGTGTTTTTCATTCAATAATAATCTCCCTTTAGCCGGCCCCCTTACACGACATATATAGTACACGAATACAATATGGAAAACTTAACATAATATGGAAATCCTAAGTTGCCTAATCTATCCTTATCCTTATGTAACCGAGTAGGCAACTAAATAATATAAACTACAAACCAATAAATAAAAATCATCACAAACCAAAAGTGTCTCTATTCTAGCGGTTCACTAAAAATATTTAATGTCTCTAAATTATTTCATCCTTCCATGGTCACGCGAATCAAGTTAACATATATATGTTCTCTTTCAGTTTAACTTGATTCCCTGGCTTGTAAGTCCATGACTAGTCCCTGTAGAGTTTCGTTCATCCTTTTAGTTCTAGCTCGGGTCATCGGGCCTCCAATATGATGAAATGGATCATGAGATTTTGGTTCCTTCCTTTTTTTTGCTAGCTAATCCTCATCATTCCGTCCTTCCTCAAAAAGATTTGTCATCGAATCACCTACATTATAAAAAGTAAAATAAAAAACATTACAATTGCTCTTACATTACCATAGTGACTCAAAAAATAAATCTTATAGATGTTGTCATTGATGCGCTCCAAGACTTGGAAAAGTTCCCTCTCCTCTAGGATGTAATTTAGGCTTTTGTTGCGGTGCAAATCTTTCTTTTCTCAAATGTGCCCAAACCTTTTCTCCTGGATGAAACACAGTTTTAATGTGTCCCTTTGGTATTGGCCACTCCCAAGTCACATCCAATTTCTTCTCATCCACGGCTATGCTATCTGTACCTGTTACAAAGCTAAAAGAAAATACCATACTAGGCAACGAAAGGTTAGTGTCAGTATAAGTAAAATAAACATCCTTGTACATAAGTACAAGTAGTTGTTTCCTTACCAACATTGCACTCTTAACCTCACTTTTTTTGGTAATTTTCCCTTCTCTCAGTGTTTTAGACTCTCTTCCCTCATGGGTCACTAGTGTTTATCTCTCACTCTTTTCTTTTTTTTCTCTCTCTTCTATCGCATACTCTCGTGTTTCACTCTAACTTCTCTAGCAATTTTCACTTGATCTTCGCAAGCTTCCCATGGTTTTGTAGAGTTAAAACCACCTTCCTTTTGTTTAAAACAAAAGAATATTGGTTCTTGTACCCATCGAACATAACCTTCCTATCAAACTACCATAGTTGCCCTAACAATATGTGGCTAGCCTGTATAGGTACCACATCACACATAACCTCATCCTTGTAGCTTCCTATAAAAAAGGCTATAAGAACCTGCTTGGTCACCTTAACCTCCCCACAATCACTCAACCACTGTAATTGATATGGTCTCAAATGTTTCATAGCTTTCAACTGTATCTTTTCTACTAGCAAGGTGCTAGCAACATTAGTGCAGCTGCCACTATAGATTATCAAGTTACAAACTCTACCTTGCACATGACACCGTGTATGAAAAATATGTTCACGCTGGATCCCTTCACCATCCTCCTAAGGTTGTACACTAAGTACTCTCCTCGTGACATACAACTCACCACTCACGGGTCCCTCTAAGTCAACATCCTCATACTCCTGCGATGGTGACTCCTCCTCCTCCTCAAAGCTCACATTTTCTACATCCCCACTATCACTGATAATCATAGCTCTCTGATTTAGATATTTGGATGCAATGTGCCCAAATCCTTGACACCTAAAACATTTGATATCTCTAGTCCTGGAAGAGGGTTTAGTGTCAGTCTTTCCCTTAGGTGCAGCAATTGGATTCTTAGCCTTCACGCCTTCCTTAGGCTTTAAATCGGTGGAGTTTCTCTTCCATGTAGACTTCCATGGAGACTTGGAAGTCGAACCAGTCCTTTGCTCACTCCTATACTTTAATTGCCGCTCTACTTTAATAGCTCTGTACAAAAACTCTTCCATATCTAAGTAATGGTGAAGATCTACTACGTCAGTTATTTCCCTATTCAACCCATTGATGAATCTAGCCATAGTGGCCTCATCATCTTCCTCAACTCTAGCCCTAATCATGGCTATCTCCAACTCTTTGTAGTAATCCTTTACACTGTTATTTCCCTGAGTCAACCCCTGGACTTTCCTAAGTAAGTCCCTATGGTAGTGACTAGGAATGAAACGCTTCTGCATAATAGTTTTCATCTCCTCCCAAGTGCTAACAGGTCTCTCTCTATACCTACGCCCATTATGCACCAACTGATCCTACCATACACTAGCGTAATCTGAAAACTCTACTACAGCTAATTTTATCTTTTCTCCTCAGTGTAGTTGTGACATTCAAACACATGATCCATTTTTCTCTCCCACTCTAAATACAACTTTAGATCATTCTTTCCTTCAAAGGTTAGGATTTTCATCTTAATACTCCCTAAATTACTATCACGCCTCTGGATACTTCCCCTATCCCTCACGTCTTGGCAATCTCCAAAATCAGATTCCTCACCTTCATCTATCCTAACGCCTCCCCTATTCTGTCTACCTACTCCTCGCCTGATAGTAGTACTGTTAGACGATTCCCTACTCCTTTCCATCCTATCCATCCTTTCATGGATCTGCTCTAGTTCACCCGTTAGAATCCTATTCATCTCCCCTATCAATTCCTCAAACATCACCTAACTTTCTCTTCCATTATTGTTTTGTCTCGACATAATTCTAAAATTTGTAGCAAGATAAGATCACAATTACAAAAAATATATATGTATGTTCCTCACACCCACTCATATATTGCTCACAAATGATATGCTCACAATTCCACTCGTGTATATCTCTCACAAAAATATGATCTCACGACCTTTTTTTTTTTTGTAATTCTTTTGCTAGGAACTCAATTTGGAACTCTTAAACTCAAATTACTAAGTCAACACTAATGATTACTACTTGGCCTAAGTCACGTGAATGGTGGAATATTAACTACATAATCTAATTGATATGGAAAAGATTCACCACCGAATAGATATGTAATCAAAGATTACTTCTACACAAAAGGAAATAAATCACTATGGAACCGATTGTTCAAGGGATGTATACAATTCGGATTCCAAACATAAACAATCAAGGATATGTTACGGTAGGAATTAGAAACAATTGATATAGAAAGTAAATTGAATCAATAAGCTATCTTGTAATTTTGGCAATTGCAATTCTTTCACAGCCGAATTCTAATTTTTTTTTTTAATGTCGGTTCTTGATTCTTTTTTTTTTTCCAACGAATTGATTTTTTTTTATAAAAGAACTATGAATTGAACACAATTGATTGTTCAATTGAGAACCCTAGATGCCGTCAGCCCTAATGGATTATGAAGACCGAACAAAAATGGATTTTTTTTATAGAATTATAAATTGAACACAATTGATTGTTCAATGGAAACCTTAGATACCATCAGCCCTAATGGATTGTAATGACCGAACAAGAATGATTTTTTTTTTTTATACAACTTCTATCTATGAATATGGAAAAGAACAACAGACAAATTAAAGAAAATGATAGAATTTACTTGATTCAAGAAGCCGAAGCTTTGGTACCAAATGATGCGTGAAACCCTAGGTATGTTAAACCTAGAACCCCAACGACGTTATTTGATTCAATTACCACAATGATCGTCTTGAATAAGCAAAGCGTAACTAGACCCCAATTACACCTATTGACTGAAACCTAAGTTATCAAAAGGGTATTCCTAGCAATCCGGTTAAGAATTCCTATGGAAAAGTTCTTTTGCAAAAGAACAAAAAGGGTTTTCGTAAT
Source organism: Laguncularia racemosa (assembly GCA_037954665.1). Taxonomy (NCBI): domain Eukaryota; kingdom Viridiplantae; phylum Streptophyta; class Magnoliopsida; order Myrtales; family Combretaceae; genus Laguncularia; species Laguncularia racemosa. The sequence goes on along the minus strand of JBBMOL010000291.1, from coordinate 673,239 downwards.
TCCCACAAAAAAGGATGTGTTTTTCATTCAATAATAATCTCCCTTTGGCCGGCCCCCTTACACGGCATATATAGTACATGAATACAATATGGAAAACCTAACACAATATGGAAATCCTAAGTTGCCTAATCTATCCTTATCTTTATGTAACCGAGTAGGCAACTAAATAATATAAACTACAAACCAACAAATGAAAATCAACACAAATCGAAAGTGTCTCTATTGTAGCGGGTCACTAAAAATATTTAATGTCTCTAAATTATTTCATCCTTCCATGGTCACATGAATCAAGTTAACATATATATGTTCTCTTTTAGTATAGCTTGATTCCCCGGTTTATAAGTCTATGACAAGTCCCTATAGAGCTTCGTTCATCCTCTTAGCTCTAGCTCGAGTCATCGAGCCTCCAATACCATTTAATGGATCATGAGATGTTGGTTCCTTCCTTTTTTATGCTAGCTGGTCCTCATCAAATAGCCTATTTAAGTGCTATGAGATTGATGATCACACTCAAGTTCGTCTTGCAGGTGTAGAATTTACAGGCTATGCCGCTTTATGTTGGAAGAATCTTGTGATTAGCAAATGAAGAGATGGTGAGGATGATATACATACCTGGCAAGAAATGAAATGGGTAATGAGAAAAAGGTTTATACTTGAGCACTACAAGCAGGAGTTGTTTATGCGTCTCTAAACCCTGAGACAAGGAGGCAAAATAGTTTACGAGCATGTACAGGAGTTCGAGACATTGATGATCAGATGCGGGTCAATTGAACCTCCTGAACAAACCCTGGCATGATTTGTGTCAAGGTTAAAGCATGAAATTGCCTGTATTGTAGAGCTCCAAAGGTATAACACACTTGATGAGGCCATCCAACTAGCCCTAAAAGTGGAGAAACAGAGGCAATCCAACCCTTTTCGAGCAACGAGCAACAGGTATGAAACTTCTAACAAACCTCATAGGTTATATGGTCAGCAAGGTGAACAAAAGGGAATAAGGGGAAACAATAAGACTATGGACAAAAATGCAATTATTACTGATAAGGAGAGGGAAATTGTTGGAAAAGGAAAAGAGGTTGTTGTAGTTAATATCCAAAAAATAGTGCCAGGGACAAACAGTGAAAAGATGAGTCAAATCAAATGTTTTAAATGCATAGGTTTTGAACACATGGCTACTCAGTGTCCCAACAAACGAGTAATGACTGCTATGGAGGGAAATAGTGAGGATGGTCAAGAAGAAGTAGTTGAGCCTACAGATTTCTCAATAGTACTACGAAGTATTATGATGATCATGACGTTGAGGCACATGAAGACAAAGGAAATGATAAATATCTGTTTAGAGCCAAGAATGTGAGGCAGGCTGGCTTACAGAGCTCGCAAAAATTTTGTGGGGCGAGCAAAAAATTTTGGCCCACAAAAGTTGTTGGTCATTTTGGCCCGCGCCCGCATGGCCTATGGGTCAGGGCGGGCCAACTCACCGTAAGCATAAGTTAACCCACAAGGCTCACAAAAAAAAAAAAACTAAAATTAGCTCACTAAGTTGTCCAATATCAATAGTAAAACTAAAAGTAAAATAAGTAAATAAACTAAAAGGTAAAAGTAACAACTAAAAAGGAGATGCGACACACAAACACAACACGAAACTTCTATATTCAGACTGTGATTTCGTGCTCAGTCATTGCCACTACAATATGGAAGAAAAAAAAAGTTTAACAATGCCTTAGAGTTAAACAAATTAAATGGTTGTAAAAAAAAAAAGAGAAACAATAAATAAATAAAGAGTTGATGATGAAAATAATTTTTTATTTTGTAAAAAAAAAAATTCTAAGCGAGGTAGGCCAGCCTGCGTTGGCCCATTAGGTAGGCGGAATTTTTGGACACGTAACATGTGCGGGTTAACGCAGGTTGGCCCGCTTCAACCCATGGGTTGAGGTAGGTCGGCCCATTCGGCCTGCATTCCTAACTCTATCTATCTATTAATGTGTTGTGTAGGGTCATGACTATATCTCCAGATGTCGGGGACATACAGAAGGAAAACTTATTCCATGCTCCTTGTCAGCTTTGAGGTAATTTGTGTGTTCTTTTTATTGATGGTGGAAGTTGCACAAATGTAATAGTTGTTACAATAGTAAATAGATTGCAACTAGCCACTAGTCCACATCCTTATCCCTATAAATTACATTGGCTGAATGAACAGAGTAGTTTGCATGTTAGTCAAAGGGCTAAGGTGCCTATCAGCATAGGAGATAGATACCATGATGAAATTGTTTGTGATGTTCTTCTTATGTAAGCCTTTCATATACTATTGGATAGACCTTTGTTGTTTGGTAGAAAGGTGCTACATGATAGGTTTAGAAACACTTATGTGTTTCAGAAGGATGGTGCACGAGTTGCCTTGACTCCTATGTCTCCAACGGAGGTACACAAATTCCAAGAATAGATCAACAAAACTACCAGGTACTCAAGACTTCAAAGCGACAAGCACATGCAAACTAAGGTTTTCAATCTAGGAAAAGACCCATTAGATTTGAGGGCAAATCTTTCACAAGCTTGAGGAGATGATGGGAATCAAACCTCTGGATCCAACATTGGGAAGCCTACTTAAACAAATGGAACCAAGACGTTCACATACTATCTTTATTTATTTTATAATAATAGTTTTTACATTTTAGCAGGTACATTTTGTCAGTTTTATAAGAAGACGACCAAGCATAATAGCAATTGGTTTGTGAATGGGTTACGGTCCATAATGAACCGAATTAAACCAAAGGAGAACTGGTCTTGTGTTTCCTCCTTGTAACCGTGATTAGAGCTTAAAGTGACCGGCCATGTATACTATTTTTACTTAGGTTATTTTTCCATAATTGTAGTAAAGTATAAATACTTGTTATGTAGGTTTTGTAAGGGACTTTTGAAACATATTTTTTTAGACTAAAATTGCCGTGGAAAGCTTATCCTTTCATGCTCTAACTCTTATCAATTCTCTTAGAATTGTGGTGAGTGGATTTTGATTTTTGTTGTGCGTAATATCAACAATATCAAAATCAATCCTAATTCCAACTAGTGCATAGCATCTAGTAAGGAATTAGCTCTTCTTTTCTATCTCTTGTTCACTTAAATTAGGGTTCCATTTTCAATTTAAGGTTCACACCCCCATTGATTAGAAATTGGTTCCTTGTTGTGTCATCCTTGATTTATATTGCAAATCCACTTTAAGCATATCATAAATAAACCAAGCATCCTATAGAGCTAGTTGGCATAACCCTTGGAGTAGTAACCAACAAGATCAACAAAATCACCTAGGATAGAGCACATACAATTAGATGTTAGTATACCAAAGAGGAAGAGCCTACTTTATTCCAAAAGAACTTACTCTATCCTAAATCATGCTATAGGTTATGTCATGCCCCAAAGGAGAGTTTGAAAGTTTCCACTAAAAGCCATCATGTCGCGTGTGCACCCTTTGCATGATAATCGTCTTGCAAGTCAAAGGTTGCAAGACTCTACTTAAATATTTAAACAATTACAACTAATCATTTTACATAAAATCATAAAATAAGAATGTAACTATGGATCTCATATTCCATGGTCGACTATGACCATAGAGAATCGGAATCCCCTACCAATCAATAAAATGAAATAAAACCTTAAGTCTTACAATTTCAAATTTTACATCAAGGTCCTAAAAATAGCATTACACATAGATATTCTACCAATTACTGATTCTTACTCTGTCGTTCTCAAGTTTCAAAACTCTCGATACCTCATATCTTATCGCATCCCAAGTTTTTGTGTCGTTTACCTGCAAAACAATCTGTTGAGGGGTAAGCACACCACAACTCAGTGAATGGAAGTATAATACTCTCAACACTATACATGCACAAGCAATTCCAAACAAGTTTTCAAATCATATGCAATGCATAGGCAACCATATAAATGTAGCATCACACGTGGTCTTCCAGCAACTAGAGTGAAGTCTAAGGTTTATGCCCCCCTTAACCTTGGGTTAGGTGTTCCAAAGCCACCATTAGTGCTCGAGTCTCACAACCAATTCAATTTCTCTTATCTCTTTGATAATTAAAATATCTTTTAAACTTTGATATCATAAGCTCGAGTATTCTCATGCCTCATGCACTAAGAAACACCTTCAAGGACCGACCGAACTTGGAACCGTCAAGGTACGACAATCCCCTAGTCACTTAGTTTGCACTTGGCAGAACAATAATCATCTAATTACTTTTGGCGAGCCCTATAGCAGTGACGGCTTTCAATTTCATACAATGTCTCATGCAATGCATATCCAGTTTTAGTTGAGTCCCATCCTTTAATTAATTAGTTCAGGGTGATCAAACAATATATAATCACATACCAATCCACATTCAAGGCAATAAAGTAAACTATCAAGCATTTAAAGAATACAATTCCAAAGATTAAAACAGGAACCAAGTCAATCCCATAAGCAAAATAATTACACCTTACATTCACATTCATCACGACAAGAAATATCAAACATTACATGTTACAAATATGATAAGTAGGATTAGACTGACCAAAGTAAAATCATTCAAACTAGACACAAAATCATGATCAATGAGTTTTGAAAAGAGTTATCATGTGAGATCAACTCAATAATAACATAATACGGCTTAATCTTATCGATCATCAAATCAACCACTCGGAATTGATTCACAGCCCTCATTCCTCAACATCTCAGTCTCATTGCACTTCTCAAGTGCTCTATTCCACTCACCTAAGAGCTAAACAAGGTAGCTAAGGATGTACTCTTCCAACATCCTCAATTATCAAAATCTCAAAATTTATAAAAAAGTAAAATCACAAGTCTTTTTCACCTCCATCAACATATATAATATATAAAAATATATATAACTATTATTATCTAACCCTATTTACTTATCTATATGTGCATGTATTTTTAGTTTAGTTATAGGTTAAGTTGAAAAATATGTTTCCTAGTTTTCTTGAAATTTCTCTTTTCTCCTAATACTCACTCACCATCATGCGCACGCATACACACTCTCCAACCATACACACACTCACATACATATATGGTTAGAACAACTAGCAATGACACACACAAGCCAAATCATACACACACAAGATACACAATTATGGCATACCTTTCGCCCCATAAGAACTTCACTTTGCTGCAAAACACCTTCACACACACACATACAAACACTCACAACAACCCTCTACACAGCAGCAACAGCAGCGATAGTAGCAAATGCAGCAATAACAACAGTAATACAGCAATAACAGTAATAATAACAGCAGCGACAGCAGCCATAACAGCAGTAACACCAGCAATAACAGTAGCGACAGCAACAATAACAGTGCGACAGCAGCAATAACAGTAACAACAGCAATAACACACACCACAACTCACACTACACACACATCGCAGCACAACTTCACATTTCACACACTTATAACTCCAAAATAATAATGACCCCCACAAGTATAGCAGCAACTAAATAAGGAAATATACATATACATATCATATCATAATTAAACAATTAAACACGATACTATAGCATATCATATAGCTTCCCACTCACCCGTTTATGGTCATTAAAGTGCTAATCGTTATTAAGTGATTCCGACGTGTAGTCCCTTTACCAAATATAGTATCGAAGGATTAGCTACAGCGACTCCACGCAATTTCCGTTGGATTTCTCAATCTCCCGTTAACTCCCATCTCTTCTCAAACTCTCCAATGCCTTTCCCTACACTTACATACACAATCATTTCACCAATGGCACATCGCATTTCCTAGACTTCCTTTTACAACTTGAACACTTAATCAAGCTACTCGAGCCACTACTACTACATCAATGACACCTCTTTTTCCCCTTTAATTTCACACATAGACACACTCACCTCCTTCACGCAATTCCCTCTTCCCCCTCAGCTTTACCTTTCCATTCTTTCTTCTCCCTTTTCCCTTATTCTCCTTTTTGGAAATTTCCAAATTCGTCTCTCCTTTACATGAAGCAACTTTGAACCTTTTGTTTATTAATTTGTCTCTAATATCTTCCAATAAACTACTTATATGAAAAAACTGTTGGATTAGTAATTGCTAAAGGTTTTGTATCACCTTCTTTCTTCTCTCTTTTGTTGACATCTCCACCAACAAGCCTTCCCATCCTCTCTACTGGTCTCCATCCCCATTCACACTTCCATCACTACACACACACACATGCCCACCTCCATCGTAATAACGTCATACGCACACGTGCACACAAGTTTCACCTACACACATACACAAGATCAATACCCTCTTAACTCCGTCTTCTGGCTCTTCTTCTCTTTTCCTTACCCTTTTTCATCTTCAATTCTTGCTTTCTCCATCTTCCAACTTTTCTTCTCCCTTTCTCCTTATTCTCTTCTTCCTCTTGGCTCCCCTACATGTAACATTTCCCGTTGCTTCCTCATTAAACTCCCTTCACTCCTCGAACTTCCCCACTTCTTCTTCTCATTTCTCTTCACACTTCTCTAGCCCATGTCTAGTTTCTCCACCCCACGCTTATGTATATATATATATTTCTAACCTTTCCCTCCCCTTCTCCATCAGATTCCATAACCTAAACCAACCATTAAGCAATACCATGTAAGTTATAGTGTTTGTCGTAAACCTATTCTTCAACTTCTCAATGAGTGTTTGTGCTTCTTTCCTAAGCTTTGCACGCCCAAGCACATCAAGCAAGTGGTTGATAGTTTCAACACTAACTTTGAACTTATACTTCTTAATCAACTCAAACATCCCAACAACCTTCTTCTTCTTGTTAGAAGCTGCAAAAGCCTTGATAATAATGATGAAAGTCTCCATTGTCAAAAACCCCTTTGCACCAATTTCTTCAAGCAAAGACACCATCCTCTCAAATTGCCTAGTCTCCCCCAATATCCCCATCATCACATTATAAGTCCTCAAATCACGCTGAAAACCTGATTGCTGCCCTACCCAACAGAAGAACTGAAAAGCCAGTTTCCTAGCATGACGTAATCTATGCAACACATCCATAACCAAATCATAACTTAAATGGATCCTGCATTCATCCAACACAACCTCCATATTCCAATCTAATGCAGGCAACTCATCAATCACCTTATACAGCCTATCAACCTCATGTGGATCTGCACCAAGCCCACCCCCAAAACTCTCATTTCCAATGTTACCTTTATCATCAAAGTCATCATTATCACTCTCAGCATCACCATAACCACTATTACAGCTATTTATATCCTTGGCCCTATCTACTTCACTAAAAGTACATAATCCTCTAAACTTGAAGCCTAATAGCTCTAAACTATGAATATTACTAATTCCACGACCGAATATATATATATATATATATATATTATTTCTTAGCTAACACTTGTTCTTGTAAATTAAAGACCTAGGTGGGGTGTGACAAAAAAAAGTGAAACTTGATACTTAGAAAAATGGAGAGTGTTGTAAGTACCAATACGATGAAGAAGAACAAGGGCAAAAAGAAACTGCAAAGCAACCGCAACACTTGTTTTTTTGTGCGGTCTCATTTTTGTCCTCCCCAGGTTCTAAGTATTGGAATGAGAGAGTGGAAGAGGGCTGGTGTAGGATTAAGGAGGGACAAGGGGACAAGGGCAGGTGGAGACACTGCTAGCCTTCTCGTTAGCTAAGGAAAACAAGAAAGGAAAATGGAAGGGAAGGGAAGATTAAAGAGAGAGAGAGAAGACATTTGTGGCCATTTGCTTTGAGATTGATGGACGATGGAGATGGAGGCTATGGTGGAGGTGATGGTGGTTCGTCGTGGTCGTAAGGATAGTATTCGGGTGGTTCGCGGTCTAGCGGGTCTTCATAGTGGAGATGTGACTGGGCTTCAGCCCATTCGAGCTCACTATTGAGGAAGATCTCACCGGTGTATATAGCAAGGGTTTCTTTTCGAGTTGGGAATTTAGGTTTTCCTAGGGTAGTGTTACGAAATTTATGTCTTGGGTTTGGTTTGGGGTGGAAGGTTTGGAGGAGAAAGCAAGGATCCGAGGTGAAAGAAGGGAAAATTGGGGAGAGAAGCAAAAGAAGGAATAGAGTCGGGATAGGGGACTCTCTGCAGCAGGAGAAGAGAAGAAGGAGAAGAAGAAAGAAAAGAAGGAAAAAGAAAAGAAGGAAGAAAGGAGGAAAGAATGGGAAATGAAATAAGAAAAGGAAAGAGGAAGAATAGATGGAAGAAAAGGAAAGAAATAAAAAGAAAAGAAAACAGAGAGGAAAGATAGAAAAAAAAAAGAAAAATAATAATAATAAATAAATAAATAAGTAAATTTAAATAATGTTGAAGAAAAAAGAAAAGAAAGAAAGAAAAATTTTCATCCATTTAAGGATTTGTTTAATACGTGTGTTAACATTTTACTATACTATGACATTTTACACGAACGTTTACATATAAATTTTCTCAAAATTTTAAATTCACAAAAACATTGTTCCTATTGCCCTAGCCTAGAAATACTTGTGGTTCTACATATTTTAATATAGTTCTTTTAGATTTTTAGGTCATTACAGGTTAGGTTTAATTAGAGTGTATATGACAGTTATACCCTTGCTCTCGATTGAGTAATACTTAAACCGTTTAGTCACCATTCATTTCTTGTGTTGACTTTTAAGGTTAATTTAAGTTTAAAGGATTCCATTTCAAGTCTAATGGTTACATGAATTGTAGATTATGGATGCTCACCATATCATATATCTAGTGACATGTTGTCCCATTTAGGTTCCAATAGTTGCTATAAGGTCTATTGCCCCATGTTTTTCATTTCCCTTTTGTGTCACTGTGATATATGCCACATGTTCTAGGATCTTAAGGCAAACTCTCTAGAAAAATTTAACTAATATTCATGCAGACATCAATCAACCTTGGATGGTTATTGGTGATTTCAATATAGTTCTATCTCCTTGTGAAAGGAAATGAACTAAATCAAATCAAACCTATTCTATGCTAGATTTTCAAGAGATGTTATCTATTTGCAATTTATCTAATGCTAGTTTTATAGGTAACCCATACGCATGGACAAATAAAAAAGCTTATGTGAGGTTAGATAGGGCTTTGATAAATTCGGATTAGATTTCCAAGCTCAACTCAACTACAATCTCTCATCTTAACCAAACTTATTCACCTAGTGGAGGACCTTAGGAAGAATGATGTCCATCGATCAAAATTTCGTTTTTAAACTATGTGGACTAGGCATCACTCCTTAAATATAGTTGAGTCATCTTGGAATGAAAAATATAACATCCATGGTTTGGTTAAATTTCAATTGAAGTTGCAAAGAATTAAAAACATACCTTACAGAATTGGAATAAAACAGCTTATGGAAACATATATAAAATGGTAAAAGACGCTAAGGAGAAGGTCTATGAATTAGAAGGTCTGTATGAAAATGATAATAACATAGAAAATTATTTAAAACTATAAAATGCAAAAGAAAACCTTCTACAATTAATAGAACAGGAAGAAACATTTTGAAAACAAAGATAAAATCAAATAGTTAAAAGAGAGAGACAAGAACTCTAAATATTTTCATGCAATAGTTAAAGAGAGAAGGGTTAAAGATGCCATTGAATAAATTATGGAGTATAATGGTGATTGGGTTTAGGGTAAAGCCCTCAATATTTTTGCTACTAACTATTGTCAAGCCCTACTCTCAAAGGACTTCAATGTTGAATCATTTAAATGTCCTAGTTAGCTCAACAAGGTTTTTTCAGCTTCGAGTAATGAAAATCTCATTGTCACACCATCATTTGAGGAAGTCTCATAGGTGATATTTGAACTTAAATCTAACTCTAAACTAGCCTTAATGGCATTGGTGGTTTCTTTTTCAAACATTATTGGAAAATTATTAGTATAGATTTTTATGAAGCTATCTTGGAATTTTAAGGTTGTTCCTTTACTTAGATTTTACACTACAATCACAATTGTGTTAATCCCTAAGTGTACCAAACCTCAAACTTGGAAGGATTTCCAATCTATTAGTTTATGTAATACAACTTCAATTTTTTTTTTTCATAAATTCTTACTAATAAGCTTAGCATAGTCCTTCATAAGATTATCAATCTAAATCAAATAAGTTTTGTTAAGGGCAAAAACACCATTGACAACACCCTCCTTACTCAAGAATTTCTGTTTGGTTTAGATTGAAAAGTAAGAGGAGGTGATCTTATCTTGAAATTGGACATGGAGAAAGCTTATGATAGGCTAGATTGGATTTTTCTATTTTCTATAATGGACAACATAGGCTTTCGCTAGAAATTTACTTTTACAGTTAAAAGAATTATGTGTAACGATTGGTTTTTTGTTCTTATTAATGGGAATGCATCTAGATTTTTTCCTTCCACCAATGGTTTGCATCAAGGGGATCTTTTGTATCCTTCTCTTTTCTTATTCACTTCATAATTCCTATCATAAGGTTTAAATTATCATTGTCAAAATTATACATCTCTTACATATAGAATATCTGCACCCTCCTAGATATCTCACTTATGCTTTGCTGATGATTGTATCGTCTTTTTGAATGGCTCCAAATCCTCAATTTCAAGTCTTAAATTTTCTAAACTATTATGAAAGGGTCTCTAGCCAAAAGATCAACAAGCACAACAATTAAATCCTTTTTCCTAGAAAGTGTAAAGGACCAAGTAAGCGTTCCATTCAAATCATAACAAGGATGCTACTCAACATCTCCTAATCACTTATCTTGGCTGCCCCCTCATTATTAGGTGGAGGGACCCACAAAGTTTCAATGATATCTTTGAGAAATTATCAAATAGGTTAAATAACTAGGCCAATCTATGGTTATTAGGACGGGATCATATTACTCTCATCAAAAGTGTTTTGTCCTTTCTTCCTCTCTACATTTTTTAAGCTATCCAACCACCAAAATAGGTTATCAAAAAACTTGAGAGTATGTTAACAAATTTCCTCCGAGGGGACTTTGATGACTTTAGATCTACTCACTGTGCTTCTTAGGAAAAACTTTGCCTTCCTGCAGAGGAAGGTGGTTTGGGTATCAAATTGTTAAGGGATATGTCAAAAGCCTTTGAGACAAAGCTCTAGTGAAAATTTAGGACTGGAAATTCTCTTTTAAATGACTATATACATTTTAAATATATTAAGGGTAAACACCCTATTGAAATTTCTACATTTCATGGTTCATCTACCCTTTAGAAACGACTCTTGAGAGCTAAGGAGTTTACTGAAAAACGCATTTTCTTTAGCCTTTGCAAAGGTGACATTAGTTTTTAGTTTAATCAATGATTACCCTAAAGACCACTTTTCAAATTATCCTTAGTAAACTCTCCACACTTAAAAGTCAATTATTTGTGGCATAATAGTAGATGGGATTTTAAAAGGTTAGTCAGTTTGCTTCTTGTTAGCTTAGTATAAGAGATCTTAACTTTTAAGATACATCAAGAAGCAAAGGACTCACCTACTTGGATGATATCTTCATATGGGCCCTTCTCCATCTCTAGGAATTATATTAATGCTTTTGGAATAAGTTCATCCCTCTAAAGATATCATTCTTTATGTGGTACATTACTCGATCCTTTATTCCCATAGAGAATAAACATTGTCTTTGGGGTTAAGCTCTAGCTTCTCAGTGTTTTTGTGCCTTAAAGAATGTAAAACAGCTATTCATGTTCTCCTTTTATGTGATTATGCAAGGGATGTTTAGAAACAACTGTCTTTATGTTTTGGAATTCCTTAGCTTCCAAACATCTCTCCCATAAATGTCATGCTAAAGTTTTAGAAAAAAAAATTGATAATATGCTTAATCACATTAGAATGTTTTCTTCTGTTATAACTCTTTAGCATCTAGGGGATAAGAGAAATAATAAAAAACACAAAAACCACCCAAGATCTTAGTAAAACATATCATGGATGATCTTTTAAATTTAGGGCAGCTTAATCCATTTGCTCCTTATCAAATTAGGTATGATGAGGATTTAATCTCCTTTATCACTAAATCTCCCAAGAAAAAGAAGGTCTATGCCTTGGCTTGCAAATGAATAAAAGAAGATTATGTCAAATTAAATGTTCATGGCAACTTAAGCTAAAGAAAAGGTGGAGGTGGTGGTATCCTTAATAATTCTATTGATAATCCTATCTAGTGCTTTGGATATCTATCAAATTATGCTTCAATTGATTATATTGAATTGAATGTTTGGTTAAAGGACTTAAGTATTATGGAAAATTTAATTTCACTAAAGTATTGACTGAAATGACTCTAAAGTTGTGTCCAGGTGGTTATGTGTATTTAGTTAATTTATATATTTTATAACAAACCATATATTTTTTATTTTATACTTTGGAATTAGATTCCATTTTGGGAGTAATACTCCTTTTTTTTTCTATTTGTAGGTATTCATTATAAGAAGAGTAGTACTTTCTTATTTATTTTTCTACATAAACAAGTGCTTGTATTTATGAGAGGTCAACCCCAAACCTCCCCATGGAGCTCCACTAGGATAACATCCATAATCAAGCTCTCGAGCACAGTTGGAAATTGCACGAGTAATTTAACTAAAGCCTATGATTTAATTGCTCTAGGACATTGGATTGTGATGTCAAATTCTTCAAAGAGGAGTAACCACTTAGCAATCCAGTTAGGTATAGCTAGCTAAGATAGTAAATACTTGATAAGATTAAAGCAAGTGATAAGATTAATTTTGTACACCTAGTTTAGTAACTTTTACATGGCAAATACCAGCACAAGCCATTGTTTTTTGCAAGCTAAGTAGTTGACCTCGCTTTCCTAAGGGGTATGGCTTAAGTAATAGACAAGTCACTCTTAGCCACCTACTTCCTATACAAGTAAAGCCCTAATGGACTTATCTATAGAAGTGAGATACGAGATCATTGATAATCCTTTTGTAAGCATTGTTATGATTTACGGGGAGGTTGGTATCCCCTTAATTTTTTGGATTGCCTCCTCATACGACCGCTCCCATATGAATGGGACTCCCTTTTTCATGAGTTACTGTAGAGGGTATGAAATCTCGGTGAGTGCTGATATAAAGCATCTTATATATGAAACCTTGCCCATGAAGCTCTTCAATTCTTTTTTATTACTTGGCAAAGGCATAGATTGAATTACTTACACCTATACCAAATCAACATCAATCCCCTTTCAGAAGACCATGAAACTAGGAAACTTTTTGGAAGCTACTCTAAATATACACTTCAATGAATTCATTTAGAGCTTGTAAGTCCAATATCACTCAAATACCTCTTACAAGTGAACTAAGTGATCAAACGCCTATTTTCACTTAACAACTATGTCTTCTACATCATCCTCCATGAAGTCATGCACCTAATCATGAAATATAGTAGTCATAGCCCATTGGTAAGTGGCTCTAACGTTTTTCAATCCAAAAGGCATGATTGCACAATAGAAGTTTCCCACAAGTGTTTAAAAGGTAGTGCATTCAACATCTCCAATGGCCATCTTGATTTGATTGTAACCACTAAAGCTATCCATGAATGAGAAAAGCGCATGCCCTACTATTCCATCAAATGGTATGTCAATATTTGGAAGTAGGATATCATCCTTTGGACAAGCCTTATTAAGATCTCAAAAGTCATGTATTTAGCCATTTTTCTTCCTCACCAAAGCAATGTTTACAAGTCAAGTGGGCTGTTCAATTGGTTTTATAAAACCTACTCAAAGTGTCTTCTCAATTCTTGTTTGATTTGCACTTCCACCTTAAGTCGAAAAACTAGTTGAACTTGTTTGATGGGTTTGACCCCTACTGCAATGAATTTGTGCACTATAAGGCTAAGGTCCAATCTAGGCATTTCCTCATATGTCTAGGCAATACATCTCTATTTTCCCTTAATAATGAGATCGATGGGACTTTTATCTCATGAGGGAGGCTCTTGCTCATGAAGATTGGTCACTGCAATGCTCCTAATTATACTAGATCCAATTCTTTAACCTCATCAACCTGAGGCTTCATCTAATCCTGCATTTGCAAAGGGGTCGATTAAGTTTATTGAATTGACATGGGATTTAAAGAAGATAAGCAAACTTCGTTAGACCCCTAAAACTATCATAAACAATACACTCTTTACCCATTTGCTCTAATGAAGCCTTCAATCTCCTCAAGTTCCTTTCTCTTCTTCTTACCATCACAGGAGCCATACATTTTTCTTTTCTTTTGTTGACCCTCTTAGACTTCTTCTTATGTAGGCAATCAGGTACCAATGAGTCTCACAATGGTTGTTTCCCTTTCCTTAGCATATTCATCGAAGAAAATTAACTCAATGAGATATGACCGGCTATGCTCAAAAGGGTTCTTTGTGGTTGGTATGAATATATAATTTCCTTTTTAGTGATCTTGATGTACTAGTGCAACATTGAGAGTATTAAGTTGTGATCATGCAGCCATTTCCTACCTATGAGCAAGTGATAAGATACAGGTGCATTGATCATACGAAAAGTGGTAGAGCATTAGGTAGGTCTAATCTTGAGATTTACATTAACATACCTAACCATGTTTGTAGGCAATTCACTAAAGTTACCCACTAATATAGGCCGCTTGTCGACTAGCAATATATAGATATATATATATGCTGCTTTACCAAGTGACAAATGGTAATTTTAAATGCCTTAAATGTAGACATAGGCATAATTCTTAGAAATGAGGTTTATCTATGAACATTCTTTTCACTCAATAGCCTTTAAGTAATGCCCTTTACATATAAAGAGTGATTATGGTTCAAATTCCTCATGCACATGTTTGTGTCACTAAACAAGATTGCATTTTTGTGGATACATGCCATTCTTTTCACAAGCTACATTAGCTACACTCCATTTACTATCCTTTAAATATTTGCGTGAGTACAATTGCTATTGTAAGCCATGCTTTTTCATCAAACCCCTAAAGGTCAAAGAAGTTTCTAAAGTTAGAACTTTTTAAAAGCACCACAACAATGGGTGAACATTCATCATCTTCAAGCTTAGTTGCTTTCCCTTTATCTTGCCCTACTTCAGTGGGTAGACCATCAATTGCCCCTATCATTGTAGGATCATGGGCGATAACATTGGTAACACCACGCTAGTTATTGTGAGTAGGAAGTAGATTACGTCTGACATTGTTATTCTCAATGATTAGTTCATATTTTAGACCCTCTCATTGAATATCCTCTTTAGGGTCTAGCAATCTTTAGTAGTATAACCTACAATTCTATGGAACCTACAAAACTTAGGGTTATTATTTTCCTCTGTAGCAAGTAAACATTCAACTCTTTGAAGTTTAATATTTCCATCCTACAACCATTAATTAAGCATCGCATGTACTTTTCCCATAGGGCATGGATATGATAATGGTAGTGCAAGCCCTCTAGGTTTGTCATTCCTTGGTCTCTTATTTTGTCTAAAGCTTTTGCTGTAAGCAAAGCTTATGGACAATGTCCATTTATTAAACTTTCCATTTTGTCCCTTTTGTCATGTGATAGAGTTATCGGTCTTTGTGCCTTTTCATCCAATGTAGCAAATGAAGCCAATGAGAGATTTTCTAAATGCATAACATACTTGGTGAACATCCTCTGAATGTAGATTTTCACAAACTCCTTCTCATCACACATATCCTAGATAGCTACAAAGTACTCTCTAAAGCACTCACTATATTCCATCAAGTCTTCCTTAGGTTTCCACTAAATTCTTCCTAAGTCAATCAAAGTGACTCTTTCTTTGATGGAAAAGAACTTTTCCATAAACATCTTATACATGCTTCCTCATGAATCTACTGACCTAAGGGAAAGGTCGATATACCACATGTATTCTTTCTCTATAAGAGATTTTGAGAATTCCTTCAATTTTAAGTTATCATCCAGCCCATAAATAGTCAAAGTCTCGATAAAATTTATCATGATGACATTACTCCATATTTTAGGGATCTAAAAACCTCAACCACTAATTTTTAAATTGAAAGAAATTGAAGAAAAATTAAGAGGATCCAAATCCTTGTCACTCCATGAATTATTAATGCTTACAAGTTGCCTATGTCATAAGTTCCTTTATCTTCTTCCTCAAAGCTACCATAATTGCATTATTTCCTTCTTCACATGCCTTCATCTAGACTTTTAGGCTATGTTCTCGGTCCTCAAATATTTAATCTTAGCTTTGATGTTATTGCTTCACTCTACTAAGTTATTTATGGTGTGGTTTAGAATCCCTTACAACTTCTTAAGGAGATTCTCCTCTATGTGGGTTTGCAAGTCTTTAAACCCTTCCTTTACCTTAACAATACATAACTCTACCTTATCAAGGCTATCATTGAGTGCCAATAACATATCCTCCGACTAAGCTTTTTGCCTAATGGTATGACTCTCATCACAATAGGTCTCATCCCCAATATCTTAGATATTGATCTCCCTACTCAAAGTCATCCTCACTTTCACTCTTGAAACCCTTACTCCAATACCACTTTTCATAGAAGTTCTACTTAAGGGTGCTTTCATGCGACGCTTTGACATTCCAATGAATATTGAGAGTGCTAAGTTAGCTTAACTTATAATATTCACAAGAATTTTAGAGAGAGGAAATAGAGAAAGATGCTTTGGGAATATATAATTCTACTATTAGATGGATAATTTATAAATGAGGAAAAGTCGTCTTTTACATATAAAAGGGTCTTCTCAAGTAAATGACCAAGATGCAATCAATCTAAGGATTATGGTTAGTTCATCACAATAAATATATTAACCTACTTTATCTACCATACCTACTAATATATATCAAATTTGGACAACTAAATATATAAGACTTCCCAATGGACCTCGATCTTAAACTACAATTTATCAAACCATTATGATTTAGTCCCTAATGGATTGAAATTCAAGCTCTAAGTAATTTCCCGTGGTATTCTGTAGGACCTTTGTGTTGAGATCCTAAGCATTAAATTTTAGCCCCTTACCAAAGAGCACTTCTTGTCAGAGGACTCAATCCTTTTTTTTTTTAATATTTTACTTTATCTTATTTAAGCATTAAATGGCCATTTAGCCTTTGTAATTTGTAACAGTAAACAAACCTCAACCATTGCTTTATGCAATGACAATTGACAAACATACTCACGCCATTGTTTTCTTTGCAATAGCAAAATAATTATAGCCAGTGCAATTTGTTACAATAGCTTTTTTTCCTCATTAATTATACTTTTATAATGCATTAAAGATTATTAATATACATATATAATTTTTATTATTCATTTATTATTTAATTTTTTATTATTTTCAGTAAAATAATCTTAATAAGAATATAAATGTTTTAGTTTAAAAGTAATGATTACCAGAGATCAATAAAAATTTTAGAAAAAAAAAACACTAAAGAACATATTTTAAAGAACCATAGAGATAAAGTGAAGAGGTTTTATGGGAGAAAGTTTTTTTTAAATGCTAACGCCAAGATTTCGTGAAAACCATTAAAGATAATGATGCTCGTAAACAACTCACATGCGGTTTTGGTGACTTCCGACAAATTTCAATGGTTAAGCGCGTGATCCCATTACAATATAAGTTATAGAAATGAATTTAATGGATAAGTATGGCAAGAAAATCCATGTCAATTCGTTAACAATTGGATGGTATTTAGGCATGATATGTCCAATATAGTAGCCATTTTAAAGGCGTAAGGAAAGAACAAATATAGTCAATGTTCTTGTAGCCCAACAAGGGGCCATTTTAAAGAATGTGTAAGAAAAGAATAAATATAGTCAATGTTCTTGTAGCCCAACAATACCAATCTCTCCTAGTAGTAAGATGAATCAAATGTAATTTCCTTCACTCTATAAGTAGTAATCCTTCTTATTATTGCTTTTTAAGTATCATTAATAGAATTTTTAAAATGATAAAAAGGAGAAGTAATTAGTGCATTCATGTAAATTTGTCAAGTTATTAAAGAATTAAAATGACGAATGGAATATGTAAGTATGAACTCCCCTATGTTAAGGCAAAAATTCAATCAACTTTTGCAATTTTCAAGTAAACCATTATAGTCATCTACGTTTGATATAATAGTTGATCACATGTAAGTGAGTTATTAAGATCACGAAGTGTTATATCAGGAAAGAAAAGGCATCCAAAGGTGTGTAGGAACCTATAATGTGGTGTCATGTTGTAGAAAAGCTTAACATGTGACTAATGGTCATGTGTAGTTGAGAAGAGTTGGTTAATCATGTACACGATTGTAAGCACAACATGATAATAAGCACAACATTGACCTAGAAAGAGGGGGGAGACTAGTTTGTAGCCGAATAATGTGCCAACTTAGTAATATAGTGGCGTTTATGTTCTATACCCTATATTTTGCTTAGGGGAATAAGGGCAAAAGAATTAAAGACATATACAGAGCTCACACAAAAAAAAAGTAGTAAGAGCCATATTAACAAATTCACTACCACCACCACTATGAAAAATCTCAATTTTATTGGAAAAATGATTTTCAACGAGATTTTAGAAATTTTAAAATGAGACAAAACTTCATTTTTATTATGCATTAGAACTATCTATAAATATCAAGTATAATCATCAACAAATAGTACATAATAATGAAACCTTAAATTTGATCTAATTGGCGATTACCATACATTACAATAAATTAAATCAAGAGGTTCTTATGCTCCAAGAGATTATGACTAGAACGAAAGGCAGATAGACATTCCAATGCAATAGGAGGTATAGGGACTAGGAGAGGCTAGAGTAGACTTGATGCAAATAAGTTGACACTAAGATATTGTATTAATGACTTTAGTTTGGAGATGATACAAATGGGAATGCTAAATAGCTTTAGGGACATTTGATTGTGGTAAGAGATTGGATAGATTAGACATAATATATAGTGATAGGATATAAAAGATGCCTAATTAGAAGTGAAAAGAGGATCTTACCCATCTTAGAGTCCTTGACAAAAAAAGAAAAGTCATTGCTGACAATACAATGACCTTATCAAAACCATTACCTATAGTTAATCTAAGAGATTAGTGGTGATGCACCATTACCTATAGTCGCCTTATTATAACCAATCTAAGGCATTAGTAACCTACATCTAAGGTTACATGGTAAGTGGCACCTAAACTAGGATACCAAACAACATCATATGATTCTTTATTTGACATGGTAGAAAAGAACTGAGCAACATCAACATAAGTCTCATTAAACTTGTGAGAACACTTGATAGCTAAATGACTTGGCTTGTCAAAAATTTAACAAGTTACCCTAGAGGACAATGCAAAGCAAGAGGTTTTGACTGGTGAAAGAGGTTGCCCCTAGCAAGAGGAGCTACAGCTAGAGGTGCTATAGCATTGTTGTGTCTATGAGGTAAAACTTTGAGCAAATATGGAAGAGCAATCATGCCCCCTAAAGCCAAGGTGACCATAACCAAGACCTTCAGATGTAGAAGAGGTTGTTTAGGCATTGAGAGTTGTAGGGCACAAACTTGCTCAAAGGTGAGAGAAATAAGGAAATGTGTGAGAGTAGTGATAAGGATATTATTCATGAGGAAGACCGTAAAGAGCATAAGTGATGAGATCCATCAAACTAAAGGGTTAATCAATGAAGGCAAGTTAGTTCATGATAGATTTAAGCTCGCAGGGGTAATCTAATATAGGACTATTATTAAGGCGAGGGGTTAGGACTAGGTGCTTCAATTCCATTTCTCGAGCCATGGAATTTTCAATGAAATGTTATTTGAGAGTTCTAGAAGTCATAAGCTACTAAAATGTCGAAGATCTCCATAAGTATAACATGGAGATTATAGTAAGGAGAAATTTCTTGAACCATATGGTTAAGCTGAAGCCATTAGGTGTATATTGGATTAAATATAGGCAAAGCACTCGTAGGATGAAGAATTTTCCAAGATTACGCAATGATAGTACCATTAGCATATTTTTATAAATCCAAAGAGATTAAGAATGAACTCTTGAGGGAAGATCATAAGTGATAATTGTCAACTGTGAGTTTGATAATAATGATATTGGAGATACTATTAAGTGTAAGAGTGGGTAAGGAAGGGGAAGAAAGGGATAGAAAAGAGGAGGAGTGAGGGGTGACATACTTAATGGATTACATGTAAGAGAAAGAGGATAACAAGAGAGACGGTTTAATTAGGGAAGAAAAGAATGGGTAGGTGGTGTTGTGTTGTTGGTGATTATGTTAAGGTTGGAAGTAAGAAAGGGGATGAGAGATAAAGGAAGGGAAAACCTAAAGGAGGTAAGAGGAAGGTGTTGGAAGAAGACTGCTTTAGGTTATGGATGATGGTGGTAGTAAAGGTCACACTCAAGTGAGGGTAAGCAATGCTAGCAAGTGGTAAGATCGAGGCTGAGTGAAGGTGGGTAATTAAGGTTTTTAAAGAGAAATAGGTGATGAATAGATTTACACAAGCGAAATGGATTATGCAAGCTAAACCATTAAACCCATAAAAAAAATGTAAGTTAGGCTTAAAAATTTTAACCTACTTAAAATACAAGCCCCACTCTACTTAACCCATAGGTTAAAGCGAGTCAACTCACTTTGGGTTGGGTTGGTCTACTAACCCACAAAATTTAAAAAAAGAAAAGAAAAATAATAAAAAAAATCTATAGATGAAAGTTAAAACCCTAGATTTCCCTTTTCTCTCTCTCTCTTCCCCTCTCTTTCCCTCTCCCTCTCTCCTTCCCTCTCTCTCCCTCTCCCTATACTCAACTTTAAACTCTTAACTCTTGTTGGTTTGGGCAACACAATCAACATAGACTTTTGTTCTTCTTGCTCTTACAAGTAATAATCTTGAATTATCTCCTATGATTATAATTGCATGTAAAGTAAAGAAGTTTTATTTTTTCCCCTTGTACTTTGAGAAAATTTGATTTAGGTGGAATTTTTTGTCCTGTTTAGACTAATATTGATGAAATTCGTAAGGATGTGATTGCTGATGAATTGTTGGCTACTAAGTTGCATTTATTGCAAGAGGGAAAAGATGATGGATCTAGTTTTAATCTATGCAATAAGAATTTCTATTATCATGATCATTGGTTATTCCTTCTCATTCCAAGTGGGTGCCTATGTTTTTACATGAATTCCATTCTTCTTCGTTAGGAGAGCATGCAAGGTCTGTGAGGACATATCAACAATTGATATCTCATTTGCTTTAGTTTGGTATGCGTAAAGATGTTTCTTATTTTGTTCCTACATGTGTTGTTTGTCCGAAGGTGCAAAATGTTTCTCCAATTGGTTTACTTTCTCCACTTCCTATCCCTCAAACCATATAAGAGGACATTTCTATGGATTTTATCACCGAGCTTCCTAAATCTAAAGGGTATGAAGTAATCTTTGTGGTGATTGATCTGTTTTCAAAATACGCTCATTTTCTACTCCTTAAACATCCATATACAGCTCGGTTTGTGACTTAGATTTTTATTAAAGAGGTAGTTCGTCTTCATGAATTTCCCCACACTGTTGTTAATGATTGTGATCCTCTTTTTGTGAGTAATTTCTACTAATAATTGTTTATACTCCAAGGCACTGGACTGCATTTTAGCACGGCTTATCATCCAAAAACAGATGGTTAGATGGAAAATCGTAACCGAAGTCTGGAGTGCTATCTTCATTGTTTTGCTGGGGATTGTCCTAATACTTTGGCTACTTGGATTTCTTAGACAAAATACTCTTATAATACTTCATATCATTCCTCTATTGGAATGACACCCTTTAAGGTGGTGTATGGGCATGCTCCTCCCTCTCTATCTTCCTATTTACCAAATGAAGTTGCTAATGCTTCAATTCAAGCGGCCTTTCATTCCTGTGATGACATTCTTTTGCAACTACTGGCCAATTTGGAAAAAGCTCAACTTCAAATAACTGTCAATGCTAATCAGCATCATCGGGATGTGGAATATCAGGTGGGTGATTAGGTTTTCTTACGTCTTCGTCCTCCTCATTCTTCTAAATCGGTTCCCAAATATGTTACTAAACTTTAGCCATGATTTTCTAGGCCTTTTCAAATTAAGGCTCGTGTAGGTAAGGTGGCTTATAAGTGGTGTTTACCTCCACATTGCCATTTGCATCTGGTTTTTCATATCTCTCCTTAAGCACTCTTGTCACTCCTTTCCTCTTATGCAAGACCTTCATTCGAATATTTCTAGTGGTGAGGTTGCTTCTGTTTGTTATCCTTCTCAAGTGTTAGGTCGCCATTTTATTATTCAAGATGATCTTAAGGTTCCTCAAGTTCTTCGTTAGTAGGATGGTTGTTCTTCTAAAGATGATTCTTAGGTTAATATTGAGGAAATGATGCTTTTATTCCCTAATGTTGTCTTTGAGGACAAGGACATTTTTTTCGAAGGGGAGTATTGTAACATCTTTTAGAGCTCATAAACCTTTGTTGAGGGTTTATGAGAGACGACAAGAGTTGTGTGGTAAGAGTAAGGTGTGGTGTTACGTGTGTATATTTAGTGTGGTATATTGTGTTATGTGTGATATTTTTTCTTGTAGAGTGTTGTGTTGCGTGTGTCCTTGTTGTTAGGCTGGTCAATTCTGAGGGATTTATAAGGGGGTGTCTGATGGTGTTATACAAGTGTGGTGGTGGTGTTCTATAATGGTATTTTTGTAATTACTTGACCTTAGTAGTTGATATATAAATAAGCAGTGGAGAGGATAAAAGTTAGTTATGAAAAGGGAGAACCTAGTCAGAAAGTGTAGTGGTTGATGGCTAAAGGTGCTTCCATTCCAAAGAGCACAACCTAGTCGGAAAGTGTCGGTTCTTGGCAATTGCTTCATCAATTAAATAGCAATTTAGGTTCTCAAAACTAAACATAAAGAAATAATATTATACATGGAACCAAAAAATTCTATGTAATATTAGTATTCTCTTCTTCTTCTTTTTTTCATATAGTGTTGGTCAACCTTTATATAAAAAAAAACTAGCAAAAATTAGGAAACTATCTATCATATCCCATGAATTATGAAACTCCTAGCTACACAAAATAGGAAAGGAAAAACATAGCTATAAATATATCCTAATTATACTAAAAAATATTTTCCCTAAAATAGCTAGCATTCACACATAATTTTCCCACACTTCCCCTCAAGTTAGTGAATAGATATTTTCCATTCCTAGCTTGGATACAATAGTTTGAAACACTGAGCTATTTAACCCTTTCATTAAGACATCTGTGAGTTGACCATTTATTGACACATAAGACATGCAGATTAGTCCACTATCCAGTTTCTCCTTGATAAAATGTCTGTCAATCTCAATGTACTTTGTTTAATCATATTGTACCGGATTATGAGCTATGTTGATTGCAAACTTATTGTCACGGTAGAGTCTCATAGGTCCATCCCACTTAATCTTTAGGTCTACAAAAATGATTTTCAACCAGATTAGTTCACATACACCTTAAGCCATCACCTTAAACTTTGCCTCTGCACTCGACCAACCTACTACACTTTGTTTCTTAATTCTCCATGTCACAAGATTTCCACCAAGAAAGGAGCAATATCCAAATGTTGACCTTCTATCAACAATAGACCTAGCATAATCAACATCAGTGTATGATTTAAGTACAAAACCTCCATTTCTTCTTAATAAAATACCTTTACCTAGTGTCCCCTTAAAATACTGAAGTACTCTATAAGCCGCTTGTAAATGAACCTTCTTTGGGTTGTGCATGAATTGGCTTATTACACTTACTGCAAATGCTATATCTAGTCGTATGTGAGAGAGATATATGAGGCTCCCTACCAATCACCAGTACATTTCCCTATCTATTGTAGTATCATCTTTTACTATTGTTAACTTAAGATTTGGGTCTATAGGTGTGCTCACTAGCTTGCATGTTGTCTTGTCCGTTTCCTTAAGAAGATCTATAACATACTTCTGCTGCAAGATAAAGATTCCTTGTCTTGTATGAGCAACCTCGATTCCAAGGAAATACTTCAACCTTGCCAATGCTTTGATCTCAAATTCCTTAGCCAAACACTAACTCAATACCTTCTTCTCCTCATCATCATTTCCAGTTATCACTATATCATCAACATACACAAGTAAAGTTGTGACTCCTCTTGAAGAAAAATGTTTAATGAACAATGTATGATCACCTTGGCTTTGATTATATCCCATTTTCAACATAACCCTTGCAAATATTCCAAACCATGCCCGGGGAGATTGCTTAAGACCATATAAAGCCTTCTTCAATTTACACACGATGTGAGCATCCATGTTCTTACCATAACTCAGTAGGACTTCCATATAAATTTCCTCTTCTAGATCTCCATGTAAAAATGCGTTCTTAACATCAAATTGTTACAAGTCCCATTTGTGGTTAGCAGAAAAGCGCTAGCAATACTCTAACTATATTCATCTTTGCAATAGGAGCAAAGGTCTCTAGATAGTCAATCCCATATGTCTGTATATACCCTATAGATACCATCTAAGCCTTATATCTCTCAATTGACTTATTTGCTTTATATTTTACTGTATACACCCATTTACAACCCACAGGTCTTTTTCCAATAGGCAACCTCACCAACTCCTAAGTTTTGTTCTTTTCCAATGCCTCCATCTCCATATCCATAGCTTGTTTCCATTTTTCATTTGACATAGCTTCAGATACACTCATAGGGAAAGTGATGGCATTTAGGCTAACAAAGAAGGCTTTATGAGGTGGTGAGAATTCTTTTAATGATAAGAAATGTGTCAAAGGGTACAAAGGTCGATTTATACACTCTCTAGTTTTCTTTCTAATAGCAATGGGTAAATCTAGATCATCATCATCAACCTATTCAACTTGTGTTTTAGCCATATTAAAGGGCTGATCATTATTTTCCATTTAACCTTCGGTTTCACCCTATGAATTTGAATTAGAAAATATTACCTCATTCACTAGCTTAGGGTTAGACTCTTAAACTCATGCTAGTTCAGAGACAACCTTTGCTTTCCTCTTATATTTCTTTACATATCTCATTTCTTTGTCAAGGGCTTCAACAGAGGTGTTAGGAATGGCAATACCAATCTCAAATAGAGTAATAGACTCTGAAATAGAAACAAAAGGACTGGAGCCAAAGTACAAATCAAGTGGATCCATGAAACCTTCCTTATTCTTATCTTCTTGAGTGGAATTCCCTCCCTAAAGATAAGATTTGGTAAAGTAAGATTCCTTTTCATTGAATGTAAAATCCATAGAGACATAAAATCTCTTTGATGGAGAGTGGTAACACTTATATCCTTTTTTAGTAGAAGAGTACCCAACAAAGACACATTTTTTAGCCCTAAGATCAAGTTTTCCTCGGTTTTGACTATGAACATGAATTAAAGACACACGCCCAAAAACCTTAAGAATAAGATTGTTTATGATTCTTATGTTGGGGTAAAAGAATGAGAGAACATCCATTGGACTTTTGTATTCCAAGACTTATGAAGGCAAATGATTTATGAGATAAGTAGCTATAAAAACTGCTTCTCCCCAAAAAGTTTTAAGCATGTTTGTCTAAAATAATAAAGCTCAAGTTTTCTCAAGGAGTCACCATTTTTTCTTTCCGATACTCCATTTTGTTGTTGAGTACTTACACAGGATGACTCATGAATATCCCCCTCTTTCAAAAAGTAAAGAGTAAGGACCTTGTTAAAAGACATTAGGAATGATAAAAAGACCCCATATATCAATATGAACAAGATAAAATGGAAATGAACTCATTTTTTACTTATTAAAAAGGACACTTACTTGTGTTTGGAAAGTTCACACACTTCACAATGAAAATCTTCAAGACTTAAATTTAAAAACAATGCTAGAAATAAAGTCTTAATGACCCTAAACTATGGATGTCCTAAACGACGATGATAAAAAAGGATTTTCTCCTTATTGGATAAATTGGTCTCTAATATAAGAACCTTGCTTTTGGCCATGTTCAACTGTCTTGGCGTCTCGAGGTAGTGAAGGCTATCCCTTTCTTTAGCACATCCAATCATCCTCCTCGAACCCTCCTCTTGAAACACATAGAAATCACGATAAAAAAACCACATTGCAGGATAGATCTTAGATAAGTTTTTTTATGAAGACAAGGTTAGTAGATAATTTAAGAACGTGAAAGACATTTTTTAGGGTCATAGTTGGGTTTATTTAAACATTCCCTACTCCTGCAACTGTTGTTAAAGATCCATCAATTGTGACTATTTTCTGGTTACTGGGACATGGGGTATAGGTTAAAAAGTATTTAGATGAGTGGGTCACGTGATTGATAGCTCTTGAGTCCATGATCCAAGAGTTAATGAAAAGTATATTTGAAGTATTCAATCCAATGGAAAAAAGAAACTTACCTGAATACACCAAAGAACAAGTACCCGAAGGCTTCTCAAGACAATTGATAAGAGATTTCACCCTCTCAAGTTCCTTCTGGTTAAGACCACTTGGTTCTTATAATGTAACTTCACCTTGTGGTGCGGTAGTGATATGTACTTGTCCAACTTGGCTTGGCAACCCATTATTTCTTGTCTGGTCTCCTTTTTGACTCCATTCTCAGCTCAGAGGCTTTCCATGAAGCTTCCAACACTTCTCTCGAGTGTGTCAAGGGTTTTTGCAATAGGTATAGAATAACTCATCATGATTTTGTGACCTAAACTAATTATTCCTTCTTGCTGCAAGAGCTATCCCTTTGTTTGAATCTAAGGCTAATTTAGCATCACTAGCCACCATAGCTAAACTATCAACACTTTGTGGTTCTAACATCATGGACCTTTTACTCTCTTCTCCTTGGATTAGTGGTACAACTTCATTGAGACTTAGGAGCTCTTGTCTACTAAGGATCTAGATTCTCACTTAGTCAAATTCAGGATTAAGTCTACACCGGAAATCATAAACTCTATCCTTTTCAATAAATTCTTTTAGAATAGCTACATCCTCTAAGCACTTAGTTTTTATCACCCTATAATGGTCGAGTTCCTACCATAGCGATTTTAATTGATTAGTATATTCAATCACTATTTTCAACCCTTGTTTTGTAGCCATCATCTTCATCTTGACTTCATATGCCTAAGCTGCATCTTTAGACTTGAAATAAGTCTCTTGGATAGCATCCCAAACCTCTTTGGCAATCGTCAGAAACATGCACATCGCTAATTTTTATAATCATAGAATTCCATAACTACGCCATGATCATAAAGTCTTTCATCCCATGCTTTAAATCGAGGATCCTTCTTCTTTAGCCCTATACCTATGAGATGACTGATCTTTCCCTTTCCTTTTAATGTCACTTGAGCAAGCTAAGACCATTTAGGTAATTTTTTGCATTCAACCTATATGCGGGTTAAATGCTTTGAATTTCACCAATCTATTGGAATCGAGGTTCTTCCCCAAACTGGACCGTATTCCCTGTTATTTCTAACATGTTGTCAACAATTAAAGCTAATCGAATGGAAACACAAACGTAGTAATTAAGCAAAGAAACCAGCAATTAAGGCTAGCTAACAAAAAAAAAAAAAAAAAGGGAGAGCACATTTGTAGAGGGTATCATTGGAGGTGGAGATGCAGCAATTAAGGTCGGCCAACAATCAATGAAAGAGGAAGCAAAGAGACAGCCATTAGAGGAGAATTTAACGACAAAGAGCATCAACAATTCAAAAATAGTTCCCAAGAAAGAATGGCTCTAATACCATCTGAAAACTAAACATAAAGAAATAATATTGTGAATGGAACCAAAAAATTCTATGTGATATTAATATTCTTTCCTTATTTTTTTCACAGAGTATTGGTTAACCTTTACATAGAAAAACCCAACAAAAATTAGGAAACTATCTATTAGATCCCATGAATTATGGGACTTCTAGCTATACAAAATAGGAAAGGAAAAACACAACTGTAAGTATATCTTAATTATACTAAAAAATATTTTCCCTAAAATAGCTAGCATTTACACATAATTTTTCCACCCCAGTACTTCCATAATCATTCTAGTGTTAGTTTAGAAACGTTAGTTGCTATAATTCAGATCTTAGTCCTCTGTTTGTTACAAAGTATAATTAAGAGATGTGTTCATATCATAATAAAACCCTAAAAGCAACTCTAGAAATACATAGAAAGATCAAAATAACCCTATAAAGAATAATTGCATATTATATATACAATAATACAAATTGTAGCTATCGGTTAAATCTCCTGTTGTTCCTCGGTCCCTATCTGACATTATGTTTCGTACCCTCCATCTTATTTCTTCCACAATATCTCACCTTTGCCAAGAGATGCAACCTTCAGTTGATATATGAGGCCAAAAGGGAAAATAAAAATGCAATCAAGATCGAAGAGTAGATAAAAGCCCAGAGTCCAGTTGTGTCAAAAGTGAGACAGATAATTCGTAACCGCACCTTTGATTTACTACACTGAAGCTTTACTCTTTTGACGATGTAAGATATAATCTCTACTCATTGTCTGACATAATTGAATCAACTCTTATGGGATGGCCAGTGTCCCCTACCTTTGATCGAAAGTAATTTGCAAAAGGGTCATTTGCCGACATACTGTGTTAGGCTCGGGTTTTGCCATAAATGGTTTCTTACGGTCCTATATTTGGCATTTACAAATGAAAAACCTTGATTAGAAAGTAATTCCTGTACGGCTATTTAACCTTCTAGCATACTCACCACTTGAGACATTATAGGCCCTAGAGTTGGTGAAGCATTGGTGCATGGAAGGGTAGCATTGAGCATCACCATTGCCTCTTCTGATGAAAAGTTGAACTTAAGCTTAGATCAGCTAGCTCCAAGAGGCCCCTTCTTTCTTGCATAACATTGGACTAAAAAGCAATTGTTTAGGAAGATAAGAAACTGCAAACTAGTAGTTTTGAAGGTTTAACTAATATAAGTTCTCTTAAGCACCAATGATAGTCATTCTATAAACTTGGAAGTATCACCCAGTCAAGCATATACAAATTCCTCTGTTGGACTGTAATGTGTGTTGATCTTTCCACTAACAACTTCAAGTGCTATGATGCTGAAACTATAGACATCTACTTTATTAGTCAAATAACCACGCATGGTATACTCAGGAGCCATATAACCACTGGGACAATGGAGAATTAGAAAGGTAAAAAAAAAAATTGTAACATCTGTTTGACACAATAGGGAAGGAAGTCTTGAAGTGATTTCATTATTCTAACTAACATTGCACAAGCAATGCTTGTGCTGACATGAGTATTGATCATCTTCATAAAGTTTTGCTAAACCAAAATAAAAAATCTTAACATTTAACTTCTTGTCGAGCAACACATTGCTAGTTTTAATATCTCTCTGCAGAGACTTCAACCTTGATTCTTCGTGAAGGTAAGCCAAGCCTTTAGCAATAGCCAAACAAATTTTCTTTCTAATAGGCCAATCCAACTTCAATCTAGAATCACTATCCTTTCCTATAAATGTGAGAGTATTCTAATAAGAAAGCCAATGTTAAAGACACATGTTTCCATGGGGAAAGAATAAAATTATCATTCTTCATAAGTTCGTCTAAAGCTTTACCAAAAAAGCACGAGCAAGGCTATTGTTTTCCATGTGAGGAAAGAACCGAGAAAATTCTTATTTTTATTATGTATCAACAATATGGTTACATCTCTTATATATAGTAAAGGCTAATCTCCTATCTATAATAACTTCTTAATTCTATAAATCAATCATAATCAATTACAATCAATCACTTTCCTAATTACATGATACTATTTACAAACATAGTAACTTCTATATATATATATATATATATATATAGGAATAGATATTTTTCAATCCCTGCTTCTCCTGAAAGGTTGAACTAGGCAATCCTTTAGTTAAAACATCCGCTAACCGATCTTTTGTAGAAATGTAAGGAGTACATATAAGGCCATTATCAAGCTTCTCCTTTATGAAATGTCTATCAATTTCCACATGCTTAGTTCTGTCATGTTGCACTGGATTATGGGCTGTGTTGAGTGCAGATTTATTATCACAGTACAGTTTCATAGGTGTCTCCCATCTGATCCTCAAATCTTCCAAAATAATTTTTAGCCATAGCACCTCACAAATTCCTAGGGCCATTAAACAAAATTCTACCTCAGCACTTGATCTTGTCACAACAGGTTGTTTCTTGCTCCTCCAAGTTACTAGATTACCACCAACGACGGTGAGGTATCTGGATGTTGATCTCCGATCTGTGACTGAACCAGCATAATCAACATCTGTGTAAGCTTCTATTTCCATCCTTACACCCTTCTTGAAAAAAATTCCTTTTCCTGGACTGCCTTTAAAATATTGTAAAATTCAATTCACTGCACGAAGATGAACTTCTTTAGGATTTTGCATGAATTGACTTACTACACTTACAGCGTAGGTTATATCAAGCCCTGTGTGAGACGGGTAAATTAATTTTCCAACTAAGCATTGATACATGCCTCTATCTATGGATTCACTTTCTATGCATTCCCAAAGTTTGTGATTAGACTCAATTGAAGTATCTGAAGGTTTATATCCTAACTTGCCTATTTCTTACAAGAGATCTAAAGTATGCTTTTGCTGTGAGATGCAAATTCCTTCTTTAGACCAAGCTACTTCAATTCCTACAAAGTATTTCAAATTCCCAAGATCCTTAATTTTAAATTCCTCTACCAAATATTTCTGAAGGGCTTCTCTTTCCTCTAAGTCATCTCCAGTTACAATAATGTCATCAACATAAACTATTACAGCTGTAACTCCCCCTAAGACCGAATGTTTAATAAATAGTGTGTGGTCACCTTAGCTCTGTTTAAACTTCCTTGGTTGCATCACCTTGGTAAACCTTCCAAACCATGCTCGGGGAGACTGTTTAAGCCCATATAATGCCTTTTTTAGTTTAGACACTTGACTCGTCTTTTCTCCATGCCAAAACCAGGTGAAATCTCCATGTAGATCACTTCTTCAAGGTTTCCGTGTAAGAAGCATTCTTCACATCAAACTGCTATAAAGGCAGTCATAATGTACAGCCAAAGATAATAAAATTCTTATAGTATTCATCTTTGCCACAGGTGCAAAAGTCTCTTCATAATCTACCCCATAGGTTTAGGTATACCCCTTAACTACTAGTCTTGCTTTATATCTTTCAATGGATCCATCTGAATTGTACTTTACTGTGAAGACCCATTTGCATCCTACCGATCTCTTTCCAGTTGGTAACTCCACTAATTCCCAAGTTTTATTCTTTTCTAAAGCCTCCATCTCAATCCTCATAGCCTGTCTCCATTCCTCTTTGCCAAGTGCCTCAGATAAAGATTGTGGAATAGCTACTACAAAGTTCAATTGGGTGATGAAGTTTCTATTTGATTTGGATAACCTTTCAAAGGACACAAAGTTAAACAAAGGATGTTAGGTGCATTTTCTCACACCTTTCCTTATAGCTATAGGTAGGTCTAAATCAGAAACAAATGGGGAAATCTCGATAGAAGGGCTTACCTCAGTCCCAAGTGAAGAGTCAGATTCTTGAACATGCACAGGACTATCCACTGGTTTTACTCTTCTTGAGTATACTTGTAATGGTTTTGGAATGGTGGAAATGGTTGACTCTATAATGGATGGTTCATTAGGGATTGATTCACTAGGAGTAGATTGAAGATTACGAGTAGGATCAAACTGATAAGTTTTTTTAAGGATAGATGGCTCTCTCAAAAAAGAATCCTTATCTTCCAATCCAACTAGCTCCCCCAGAAGATAAGGATAAAAAAAAATAGCTTTCTTGTTCGGTAAAAGTAACATCAGCAGAAATATAGGTTTTTGTAGTTGGAGGATGGTAACACTTGCAGCCTTTTTTAGTAGAAGAGTATCCAATAAAGACACATTTAATTGATTGAGGATCCAATTTACTCCAACTATGAGAATGAACATGCACAAAAGAAACACAGCCAAAGACTCGAGCAGGCAATTTAGTAGAGAGATGGACATTGGGAAAATACCTAGCAAGGGTATTTATTGGACTTTTGGAGTTAAGTACTCGAGAAGAAGTATGATTAATGACGTGAGTAGCAGTTAGAATAGCTTCTCCCCAAAAACGCTTTGGAACATGATTTTGAAATAGGAGAGCTTGTGTAGATGCTAGGAGATGACCATTTTTCCTTTCAGCTACACCATTTTGTTAAGGTGTATCAACACATGAAGATTCATGAAAAAATGCCTTCCTTTTGAAAGTAAGCTGATAAGGTTTGATTAAAATAATCCCTAGCATTATCTGTCCTTATTCTCTTGATCCCCACATTAAATTAAGTTTTGATCATGTTATGAAAAATGGGAAAAATGTTGCTTACATCAGATTTTTGTTTAAGAAGATAAATCCAAGTAACTCGGGTGCAATCATCTATAAAGGAAACAAACCAACGAGCCCCTGAAATATTGGGAACACGAGATGGGCCCCAAATATCATGTGAATTAAAGAGAACAGAACAAAGGATCTTTCATTATTCAAAGAGAAAGAAACATGACGATGTTTAACAAACTCACAAACATGATAATAAAAGTCTTCTATCATAGTATTTTGAAACAAGTTTGGAAACATAAAGCTAAGAGTACAAAATGAAGGATGCCCAAAACGAAAATGTTGGAGCCAGATTTGATTTTTATTGGGATGAGACAAAGAAGAAAGGTTTGATGGCTTGCTCTCATGTTCATCAGGTAACTCAAGGTAGTAAAGCCCATGTTTTGCCCTTGCATGCCCAATCGTCTTCCTCATAACTCAGTCCTGAAAGAAACAGGTGTTATTAGAGAAGATAACATTGCAATTCAAATCTTTAGATAGTTGATACACAGAAACAAGGTTGGTGGACAGCTTGGGTACATGGAGCACATTTTTAAGGGTGATAGAGGGGCTTAGCATAATGTCTCCTTGTCCAGAAACAGTAGCTAATGACCCATTAGCAATGATGATTTTTCTATTGCTAGGACATGGTTGATATATGATAAACTTGTGTGAAAATGGGTTATATGATCTGTAGCTCCAGAATCAATAATCCAGGCATTTGAAAAACTGGAATTAGAGGCACTCAAAGCATATAAGGAGTGAGAGTTACCTGATTTTGCCAAAGAACATGTACTTAAGGCTTTTTCTAATGAGTCTAGAAGTGATTTCAGCTTCTTGATGTCTTCTTTACTGAATACACTTTCCTTTTCATTGCCTGGCTAAGATTCTTCTTCCTTAGTCCGAATCATATATCCCTAGCTCCTCTAAGGTTTATACTTGGAGTTGTGATTCCATTGAGAACTTAGAGGCTTTTCATGAAGTTTCCAGCACTGTTCTTTAGTATGACATGGTTTTTTGCAATAAGAACACTAGAGACCATCCTTGTTAGAAGACTTGCCTTTTGTTTTTCCACTATCTGAACCCAAGGGTGAATACTTCTTCTCCTTATTCTTTCATACCATAGCCAACCCCTTAATAGGTGGAGAGTATAACATAACTCCCCTATAACTTTCTTCAACATTTATGACAAAAATGGCCTCATTGAGTGAGGATAGTTCTCTTCTCCCCAATATTTGGACTCTCACTTGATCAAATTTTGTGTTTAACCCAGCAAGGAACTCATAAACTCATTCTTTTTCAATGAATTGCTTTAAGGCTATTGCATCTTCACTACACTTCATATTAATGCACCGATAGTGATCCATTTCTTACCATAAACCTTTTTACATATTGGCACACTCTGTGACAGAGCGATCTCCTTGTTTAATACCGGAAATCTTAGTCTTGATTTCACAAATGCGAGCAACATCCCCAGCTTTGGAGTACGTCTGTTTAGCAGCATCCCATACGTCTTTTGCAGATGGAAGAAACATAAAAGTATCACTAATCTCAAGTAGCATAGAACTCTAGAGCCAGGACATAACCACGAAGTTCTCTTCATCCCATGCATAAAATTTTAGGTCGTCCTTTACAAGAACATTTCCAAGTAGATGGCTTATTTTTCCTTTCCCCTTCAAAAAAGTTTGAACCAATTAAGGCCACTTCATGTAATTTTTTCCATTCAACCGATAGGCTGTTTGGATACTTAGCAAATCTCCTCCGATTAGATTGAAAATCATTGCCTCATTTTGAGGCTGAGAGGTGGCTTATTTTTCTTTTAATTTTGACATCACACAAGTAAGAAAAAGTACTAACACCAACTGAAAGGAAAAAACAGTGTTCCCCTTTTTTTTTAAGGCAAATCCATCAAAAACAAATAGTAGAAATGACAAATTAGACACCTAGATAAGAGAGAGAAAAGTCCGGCAACCAGATCTGGAGAACACCGGAGATCGGTTATGGCTTACTCGCTCTCATGTGCCGGTGCGTAAGTCGATGATCACGATTTTCCGATGGCACGTGATAGCGCGTGGGACTTCTGATGAAGCTTCGGTCAATTTGGGAATGGTCACCGGCAACTTTCGAGGAAGACCCGTTTGGACAGATTCAAAGGTTGAATAGTGGGAATGAAGGCCATAATCGTGAAGAGAAATCTGTCTGACAATGAAGGCAATGAACAGGAATTAAAAAAAAAAAAAATCCTGCTACTCCGATACCATTAGGAAAGAACTGAGAAAATTCTTATTTTTATTATGTATCAATAATAAAGGCCAATCTCCTATACATAGTAAAGGCCAATCTCCTATGTATTGTAACTTCCTAATTCTACAAATCAATCATAATCAATTACAATCAATCACTTACCTAATTACATGATATTATTTACAAACATAGTAACTTATATATATGTATATATATATATATATATATATATATATATATATATTATATATATATATATATATATATATATATATATATATTAGTCAAATTTTTTACTAAAATGAAGCTAGTATTGTAGGAAACATTATCTTTAACAACTTCTACATTAAGTAATTTGAAACTAATGTTTAATTTGTTACCGGAAGCAGAGCTCAGAGATTGGGTTGTTTTTTCAAAATATTTTGTGGGAATTAATCCCTCTCTGATGCAATTCAAATCTGCGCCAGTATCAAATAGAGTAGTAGTTTCTAAGATAAATTCTTCATTTATCTTAATGGTAATCGGAATTACCCGTTTCCTAGTAGTAACTTCTACTAGTTGCATTAAGTATTCTGGATTGTCCTTTTTTCCAGACACTTCATTGGATTCAAAAGAACTTCCATATTCAGCTTCTTCATTTGAATATTTTGTTCTGGAAATTTTGAACTCAAAGAATTGTTGCTGCAACTTATGTTGCATCAATTTTAATTCCTTGATTTCCTCTTTTTGGGAATTGATTTCCCTTTGAAGATCACTAAGCGTTACTGGCTTATGACCTTTGGATTTGCCTCTGTTAAGGACTTCATTAAGGTTATAGATTAAATTGTTAGAAATTAGGGAAGTAGGTTTGGTTCCTTCCAACCATCTTAATTTCTAGGAATCTGACATTGAATCTAACTTAAGGAGAAATTCTTCTTCTTCCTTAGTTAGGACATTGATTGAATCTTCTTCTGAGGATGACTCAAGATCATTACATTAGAGTCTTTCTTCTGACGAAGAAGGTTCTGAAGAAGAATATCCTTCAAAAATTTCGAGGATTTCTTCGAGGTGATGTTTATCTAGATCGAGAGAATTGAGTTTTTTCCCGATCTTACATTTGTCAGCTGTGTAGCCAAATTTCCTACACAGATAATACCTAATTGACTTAAAAGGTTTCTTCTTTTTCTTAGAATGATCCCTTTTAGGTTTTTCATTGTCAGATTGTTTGTGGAGTTTTTTAGAAAATTTCTTCTTTTTCTTAGAAGATTTTTTCTTAATTTTCTTTTTACAATCTGTGCATTTAGAATTGTTAAAGATAAAGGATGGATCATACTGCTGACAGAATTCTCCAAGGCTTTACCTTTTCATTTCTTTTTCTTTTCTCAATTGTTTTTGCAACCAGATTGTGTTGCACATTTGAGCTCCTATCTTATAAACATAAGACGTTAACTCTCCATAAGACAAATTGTTGTAAGGAATTTCTCCATTAAATTCCTCACGAATTTTGGTTCTAACTTGTTCACCTATTAGATTAGGTAAACCAGCTAGAAATTTTTCTTTCCAGAAGGGTTGATTGCAATCATCTCGCATCAATACCCTTTGGAGGAATATGTCTTTGTATTGGTGGAATTCACCTAAAGACTTGCATTTCATATTGGATAGAAGATCCAGATTCTTATCGCGGATGTGAGAAGGATCTCCTATAAAATGTTGACTAATACAAAACATTAATGTATTAACAACATCTTGAATTAGTTCATTTTGTTCATTAAGTATTTTAACTCCAAATTCATTTTTCTTAACTGAAGTTAAAATGTTCATTCGCTGTTCTTCAGTGAGATAATTATCCCACCATCTTTTTAATTGTCCAGTAAAACCGGAAATTAAAAGCACAGCAATTTGGAAATCAAATATGCCCTGAATACTTATGTTAGTATTCGCGAACATGATCATCTGATTCAGAACATTAAGAATCATTTGTTCTAAGGCTCCATCTATGTTCCATTCATAGGTGGTTCCTGCAGAATATTTGTTTTGGTAATTACTTGGTTTTTCCTCGAACATAATATCAGGAGGTGATGCTCGCTGATAATATAATTTTTTAGGTTCTTTCCAAGTAATTTTATTGACTTCTAACCATTAGAATTATCAAGACTTAAGTCTTCTGATAAATCATTTGGATTAGAATCATTGTTTTCACTTAAAACATTAATTTTCTCAGATGGAGTATCTTCAATAATTAGATTCCTGAATTTAGGAATATCTAATTTCAAAGATTCCACTGATTCCTTCTTCATTTTTCCTTTAAATGATTTCTTCCTTTCTTGTATTGCTTGAAGAAATTCATTACTAGGATTTATCATTTCGAAAGTTTTGAAAAGTGGTTTCTTTTCAACCTTGACGTTTTCATTGTTATTGACCTGTGGTTTACTAATTACATCTTCAATTTTGTCAAGTTGTTGACCTGTTGTGTGAAGATTTTTATTAGTAAAATTGTTTTGGTCAATTATTTTCTTAATACCAGTTCCCTCAAATTCATCTGCTATCTTAAAGGGAGCTAGTTTAATTTCGGTTTCTCTGTGAGAATACTAGATGTTGCTAAGTGGCGGATGAGTGAATTCAACCACGTTACCATCACTTAGTCTCCATTGGACAATTTTATTAACTGTGTTAATCGTTTTAGGTTTCAAATAATATTCTTCTAACCAGTCGAAGAATAAAATCTGAGAACCAATTTCTTCCATAAAATTATAATATTCATTCTTAATTTGTATTTAAATACCGTTGCACATTGGTATATCATGGTCGACTAGCTTCTTATAATTATTTCGAAATTAGATCCGCTAAGACCTCTAGAACCCCACCTAGCTTCTTATAATTATTTCGATTATAAGCAAGCTTGGTTCAATGTTTTCCTTCGAATCTAATTCTGAAGCAGTGGGTTCTTCCCATTCTGGGTCATTGTGATAGATTGGTTGAGTTAATCCTGAAGGCTTATTAACCAAACCAGTAATTGTAGGATTAGTCCTTTTAGGACTAACCTAGACATTTTTAATTTCATCAATCTTAGATAGATCAACTGACCTTCTTGATGATCCTAAGGACATTAAACTTCTAGGATTCTCGAAAGATCTCCTAGAGAATTGAAGAGTTACCTTAACATCTGGATGTTGAATAACATTAGAAGGTTCGGCATTATTAAAGGGTTTCTGGGGAATAAGGTTTTCTATTTCCCAGTGGTCAGGTAGACTTACCTGATCCCATTTGATTATCCTAGGGATATTCACATTAGATCTGGTTATATCTGTTTGAATCAGAAGCGTTTGACCTTTTTTGTCAATATTGTACGCTTTTGATCCGAAGACTGTTTTCATTAGTTTGAAATAGATTCGGTAGATGACCGCCACGGGCAGTGCACCTTGAATCATCTTGTAATTGTGGGTTTTAATTTGAAGAACTAGGGATTTCATTATGGTTTGATCCCTAAGACCTAAAGTGACATTTGGATGACATTCAAACTGGATTGGTCCAATACTAAGACTAATTTCCATCGATGCATGGATCGATCGTTCATATTCCAATTATCTGGCATCTCTAAGGACCATTAGGACAGAGGTATCTAATCCTAATTTCGTAAGAGGTTTAGCTCTTACTTGGATTAGTCCTATATGCATGTAATTCCATTCTTGTCCATATTTGTGAATGGAACCATGGTTCAAGAGTTCAATTGTTGTCAATCCATCAGAGACAGGAATGTCTCTCTTCTTTGGATATGACATAGTCATTTTTGCCAAAGATTCTCCATTTGGCCATTTGGTAAATTTGATCATAAGATAACTTGGGAATTTTCCAGTTATCTATGGCTTCATTGAAGTCTCTTATTCTAATCTCATCTCTATTGTTTACATTTAAGCCCTCAAATTCCTCTTTTGGAACCGAGCTAGAGGACAACATAGTTTTGTTAAATAAATTCATTTTAAGTTAGAACACTTACTTTATCTTCTTCATAAGTAATTTCCATGGGAATACATGGGCTTTTAACACTTGAGGTTCGACTCCAAAACACTACGCTACCCTTATGCACATTGGTATATCATGGGTAATAACATATACTCATGGCTATCAGGCTCATAAGACTTTTTACTGTTTCTATAGTAAAGGTGCTTTTTACTATAGTGCACAGTACTTCGTCAGAAATTTTACTGTTTCAACAGTAATTCCAAAGATTTTTCAGTGAAAAAGTTCCACCTGTCTTTCAAACCGTAAATGACGGTTTGTCCATTCCAGCTTTGGGGATGACCTATTAGGACATTATTCTGTAGATGACGGAGGATTGTACATTCAATATTAATCCGTATAAATATGGAGCAAATAGATAAAATAGTACAATATTTAATACTTTACTTCATTCTAGTAATGAATTTCTTCAAGCAATACAAGAAAGGAAGAAATCATTAAAAGGAAAAATGAAGAAGGAATCAGTGGAATCTTTGAAATTAGATACTCCTAAATTCAGGAATCTAATTATTGAAGATACTCCATCTAAGAAAATTAATGTTTTAAGTGAAAACAATGATTCTAATCCGGATGATTTATTAGAAGACTTAAGTCTTGATAATTCTAATGGTTTAGAAGTCAATAAAATTACTTGGAAAAAACCTCAAAAATTATATTATCAGCGAGCATCACCTCCTAATATTATGTTCGAGGAAAAACCAAATAATTACCAAAACAAATATTCTGCAAGAACCACCTATGAATGGAACATAGATGGAGCCTCAGAACAAATGATCCTTAATGTTCTGAATCAGATGATCATGTTCGCGAATACTAACAGAAGTATTCAGGGCATATCTGATTTCCAAATTGATGTGCTTTTAATTTCCTATTTTACTGGACAATTAAAAAAATGGTGGGATAATTATCTCACTAAAGAACAGCGAATGAACATTTTCACTTTAGTTAAGAAAAATGAATTTGAGTTAAAATACTTAATGAACAAAATGAACCAATTCAAGATGTTATTAATACATTAATGTTTTGTATTAGTCAACATTTTATAGGAGATCCTTCTCACATACGCGATAAGAATCTGGATCTTCTATCCAATATGAAATGCAAGTCGCTGTGGGCTACTGGCGCTAAAGAAATACCCCTGGCTGGTATTTTGTGTGACTTGAAAGACAACGCCACATACTTAGATATTTTTAATTTTTCTACAATTTAAATACTCTGAATGTTTATTCTGTTCTAATTTATTCATCTCTTACACTAGCTATTAACTAGTTAGTCAAGCTAGGTAGCCATAAACTCTAGTCTTAGCAACTGGTACCACTCTTTCGAGAGTGCCCCCTACATGTTAGTACTGACTACTACTCAAGCTTATATCACCCCACACATAGTATTCTTCCCATTGAAACCATAGATGTTGAAGTTTTCCACCGAGGAAGATCAGTGTCCAAATCTTAAAATAAAATTATTCAAACCTAACTATATACTCCCCCCTTGGCTTTGATACCATAGAGACCCAAGGTCGACTAGGGGGCACTCTCAGAAGAGTGGTACCAGTTGCTAAGATTAAGGTTTATGGCTACCTAGCTTAACTAACTAGTCAATAGCTAGTGTAAGAGATGAATAAATTAGAACAGAATAAACATTCAGAGTATTTAAATTGCAAAAAAATTAAAAATATCTAAGTACGTGGCGTTGTCTTTCAAGTCACACGAAATACCAGCCAGGGATATTTCCTCAACGCCAGTAGCCCGCAGCGACTTGTTTCCAACCGATATACTTAAATATTATTAACACCAATTAAGCAGTTAATACAAACAACTCTCTAAGGGCAGTATGACCGACCGTGGAGAGGAAATATAAACTGCAGTAAATTGCAAAAGAACTTAACCTCCACAGACGGCAGAACCAAGGCTAATGGGGTGTCGTTCTTTAAAATAAATAAGTAAATAAACAAATATTTACTTCATTAATCCTTAAAATTTAAGGAACATTACAACATTAGTTTGCAGACAGAAACAAATAACACATTAAAGAAGAAAAGGGGGTAAGGAAGTATGTACTAGAGAGATGGAGAGATAAAAAGGATGGAAGAAGATTAAGTGAAGTGTTAGTAAAGAAAAAAGAAGGGGATATACCTAAGTATGTCTGCGTACTTAGGGCCTATGGTTCATCAATCATAGTAGATAGACACCTGTTAGTGTTTGGGAGAGAAGGAGAGAATAGGAGTGTGTGGAAGAAATGACCAAAGCTTAGTGGTCGGAGGTATAAGAGAGAGGTTAGATGGAGAAGAAAGGAAGGATAAGTATGTTTGTCTTCAGAGGATTTAGGTCTTGGGTAAAAAGATTGATGCCTTTGAATGGGATGGCCTCTTTCTTTTATAGACCTAGAATTTATATTTTGAAAAAACAACCCAATCTCTGAGCTCTGCTTCCGGTAACAAATTAAACATTAGTTTTAAATTACCCAATGTAGAAGTTGTTAAAGATAATGTTTCCTACAATACTAGCTTCATTTTAGTCAAAAATTTGAAGCAAAATGTCATCTTAGGAACACCCTTTATCAACTTAATCCAACCTTTCCAGGTTACCAATGATGGGATTGAAACAAATTATCTTAGACAAGTTATCTGTTTTAACTTTGTTTCAACACCTAAAACAAAAATGATTGATATGCTCAAACAGAACTCAGTTTCTGAGTTAAACTATTTGATTAAAGCCAAGGAGGACCAACTATCCTTCTTAAATGATGATTTGGAGCTTCACAGG
The DNA here is from genome assembly GCA_037954665.1 of Laguncularia racemosa. NCBI lineage: Eukaryota > Viridiplantae > Streptophyta > Magnoliopsida > Myrtales > Combretaceae > Laguncularia > Laguncularia racemosa. The sequence continues at coordinate 631,962 of JBBMOL010000291.1, read as the reverse complement.
ATCGAAAACCAAATCAAAAGAAATCATACTAAGGAAAGGATTTCTAAATTAGAAAGTGAGATCAGAAACACCATCTGTTCCACTTTACCCAATACTTTCTGGGATAGGAATCCCATTCGGTCGTATTAGCTTACAAAGGTAATTTTGATGAGAAAAACATACCCACAAAGGTAAGACCTTCGCAAATGAATAGCAGTGTTCTTGAACACTGTAAGAAAGAAATTAATGACTTGTTAGCTAAAAAGCTTATTCGCAAATCCAAGCACCTTGGAGCTGCTCTGCTTTTTACATTAACAAAAATGTAGAAATTGAAAGAGGTGTACCAAGATTGGTAATTAACTATAAACCTCTTAACAATGTTCTAAAATGGATTAGGTATCCCATACCTAATAAGAAAGATCTGCTTGTTATGATACACAATGCCAAGGTATTCTCCAAGTTCGATATGAAATCTGGATTTTGGTAGATCCAGATCAAGGAATCCGATAGGTATAAGATGGCATTCACTGTCCCCTTTAGACAATATGAGTGGAATGTCATGCCTTTCGGATTAAAAAATGCACCCTCTGAATTTCAGAGAATAATGAACGAAATCTTTAGCAATCTAGATTTCGTAATTGTCTACATTGATGATGTATTGGTCTTCTCACCAAACATAGACCAACATCTCAAACATGTTAAGGCTTTCATCCAGAAAGTTAAACACAATGGTTTAGTAGTATCACCTTTTAAGATATCTTTATTCCAAACTCGGATTAGGTTCTTAGGATTTGATATTCATAAAGGAACAATCACACCAATTAAGAGATCCATAGAATTTGCTTCTAAGTTACCTGACAGAATCTTGGATAAAACCTAACTCCAGCGATTCTTAGGAAGCTTAAATTATGTAGTAGATTTCTTTAGGAATCTCAATATTCTATGTAAGCCTCTGCATAATAGGCTTAAGAAAAACCCACCAGAATGGTCTGATGAACACACAGAAGTAGTCAGGCAAATTAAGCAAATGATTAAGGAAATCCCTTACATCCATTTAGCAGATCCATCCCCACCTAAGATAGTAGAGACTGATGCATCTGATATAGGATTTGGCGGAATCCTCAAACAAAAGTCCATTAATGGCAATGAGAATGTTGTCCAGTATGTGTCTAAACACTGGAACCAATGTCAACGTAATTATTCAACAATTAAAAAAGAAATTTTGGCTATTGTTTTAACGATTTCCAAATTTCAAGGAGATTTGTTAAATCAAAAATTTCTTTAAGAATTGATTGCTCTGCAACCAAAAATGTTTTAGAGAAAGATGTTCACAATTTAGCTTCAAAACATATTTTTGCCAGATGGCAAGCTATTTTATCTTGTTTTGATTTTGATATTCAACATATCAAAGGAATCCAATCTCTTTTGATAAGTTTAAAATACAAATTATTTGTATTGCTTGATAAGTTTAAAAAATTAGATTTCTAAAAAACTCCACAAACAATCTGACAATGAAAAACCTAAAAGGGATTATTCTAAGAAAAAGAAGAAACCTTTTAAGTCAATTAGGTGTTATCTGTGTAGGCCTATATGCACATTGGTATATCATGGGTAATGACGTAGTTCTTCGGTTACAAGCCCGACCGATGCATCGAGACACCAATTCTCTCTAGGAGATTCAAGGTCAAATGGTGGGACGGTTTCAAAATGTGGGATAAGGTGCCAGAGTCAGCAATCGATAAACGGTTGACTAAACAGAAACACCTTGCCCAAAGTGGCGCACAAACCTCATTCCTACATGATCGGGGTTTCCTAATGTCAAATATGGCCAAGACGCAAAATTCAGAAGAAATGAAGAAAGTTCTGGAAGCTGCCCTGGCACAATTGAAGAAGACTGATGATGAAATGAGGACTAATGAAGAAGCCTCTTCCTCCTCAACATCAGCAAGACTCCAAAGCAATGAAGATGACTACTACGGTATCAACTTAGGAAGTCCATAGGGTCAAGATGTAAGTATTTTGTTACACTTGTAACAAGATACGTAGAATGAAGTACAGTATTAAATATTGTACTATTTTTTGTATTTGCTCCATATTTATACGGATTAATGTTGAATGTACAATCCTCCGTCATCTATGGAACAATGTCCCAAAGGGTTATCCCCAAAGCTAGAATAAACAAACTGTCATTTACAGTTTGAAAGACAGGTGGAACTTTTCCACCAAAAAATCTCTAGGAATTACTGTTGAAACAGTAAAATTCCCGACAAAGTACTGTGCACTACAGTAAAAAGCACATTTACTATAGAAACAGTAAAATTCTAGGTCTATAAAAGAAAGAGACCATCCCATTCAAAGACATCAATCTTTTTACCCAAGACCTAAATCCTCTGAAGACAAACACACTTAACCTTCATTTCTTCTCCATCTAACCTCTCTCCTATACCTCCGACCACTAACCTTCGGTCATTTCTTCCACACACTCCTATTCTCTCCTTCTCTCCCAAACACTAACAGGTGTCTATCTACTATGGTTGATGAACCATAGGCCCTAAATATGCAAACATACTTAGGTATATCCCCTTCTTTTTTCTTTACTAACACTTCACTTAATCTTCTTCCATCCTTTCTATCTCTCCATCCCTCTAGTACATACTTCCTTACCCCCTTTTCTTCTTTAATGTGTTATTTGTTTCTGTCTGCAAACTAATGTTATAATGTTCCTTAAATTTTAAGGATTAATGAAGTAAATATTTGTTTATTTACTTATTTATTTTAAAGAACAACACCCCACTAGTCTTGGCTCTGCCGCCTGTGGAGGTTAAGTTCTTTTGCAATTTACTGCAGTTTATATTTCCTCTCCACGGCTGGTCATACCGCCCTTAAAGAGTTGTTTATATTAACTGCTTAATTGGTGTTAATAATATTTAAGTATATCGGCTGGAAACAAGTCGCTACGGGCTACTGGCGCTAAGGAAATACCCCTAGCTGGTATTTCATGTGACTTGAAAGACAACGCCACGTACTTAGATATTTTTAATTTTTCCGCAATTTAAAGACTCTGAATGTTTATTCTGTTCTAATTTATTCATCTCTTACACTAGCTATTGACTAGTTAGTTAAGTTAGGTAGCCATAAACCCTAGTCTTAGCAACTGGTACCACTCTTCCGAGAGTGCCCCCTAGTCGACCTTAGGTCTCTATAATTATTTCGATTATAAGCAAGCTTAGTTCAATGTTTTCCTTAGCGCCAGTAGCCCGCAACGACTCCTAAGAATCAACTGCCAGAATCCACAAGGTCATTAACAAATGTCAAGGTTGAAAAGAAACCACTTTTCAGACCTTGGGTCTCTATGGTATCAGAGTCGATATATATATATATATATATCGATATATATAGATATAGATATTTCAACACCATGTATTCATAAATTAGCATTAATTGGTTTGCTTCAACACAACATCCATAAAATCTTACTAGATTAGGATGTTATAGGCCTGAGATCAAGCCAATTTCATTCAAAAACTCATGGTTTCCTTGCTTAGATTTTGATGAAAGCTGCTTCATAGCAATTATAGTTCCGTCTGATAGCACACCCAAGATGAAAGATAAGATATTCATGTCTTGGAGACAACAGCAATTGAAGGAGCCCAAAAACATGTAGAAAGCCAAATAAGTCCATATAGACTTTCCTACGCTGAATAAAGCTATCAAATTTGATAAATTTCACACAATAATTTACCAAGTCCATGCATTGTTTGGTGTTTAGAAAATTAAAAATCTATCATGTGTCCCTTGAAATGACCTAATATGAGTCTTACACATAGTTCCACAGCAACTGTAAGAGGGTAAATTTGAGTAGGCATAACATACCTCGTAAACTGATCCAAATCCACCCTCACCAATCTCATTGGAAATATTAAAGTTCTTAGTTGCAGCTTTAATCTATCACAATGTAACTAATCCCATTTGTAAGCCCAAACCTCTACGCTCTACCCAAATCAATACCAATGCCAATGGTAAATGACAAGTGAAAGACTAGAATTTTCATACATGTGGGTCAATTTTAGCTTAAATGCACAGGTTTTAGAGAAAGATTAATTTTCATGCATTTTGGTCAAATTTGGCTAAAATGAGCAGGTTTTAAAGAAACATTAGGCCAAAATAGAAATTTGTATGAACATATGAAAAGTCTTAACGTATAATCACTATAAGATTTATGATACTTTCTAGTAGAGGCTACAATGTTATAGCATTTAGTTGGCTATATAAAAGCTATATTTTTTGTTAGTCCAAGAGAACTGAAATATAGACATTTCAAAGACAAAAAGATCAAAGAAGATCAAGTTTTTAAGTGATAAAGATATTAGAAGAAGCAAATCATGTATGGTCATACTCCAATCAGGTACTTTAAACTTTGAGGTTATACTTGCCTGAATAAGATCAGCCATAATAACTACTATTATAACATTTATATATTTACCTTCATCTATCGGCACTTTGCCTCCAAGCTGTAAGAGAATATAATTCTATATTCTAGAAGAAAACTAGGCAGCAAGCGAGATAGTGGAGCTAATGACCAAATTTCAATCAGAAATCAATCTCCCGATTACAACTTTTTGGAATAGCTAAATTATATAACTTGTTGTGTGTTAAGCCAGTAAATTTTGGATAACTACTCATCCACTATCCCATTACGTCTGATCCAATACCCCAAGATAGCTAACAATCCTAAAATATAGGATTAATCACTAACTACTAACTAAAAAATCAGAATTAACATAGTCTAGTCAACATCTTCCCTTAATTTTGATTTGGAAGAGTCTTCGTGCCAAGTAGGTTCCTCAGCTTGATAAACGCATCAATCTTCAACGGTCTGGTGAGGATATCCGCAACTTGATCTTCAGTCTTGCAATGTTCCAGCTTGATCATGTTTTTCACAATTTAATCTCTTAGAAAATGATATTAAATATCAATATGTTTGCTTCTTCCATGGAAGACCGAATTCTCTGCTAAATTAATTGCAAGCATATTATCAACATAAATCTTCAAAGGTCCTTGTAATTTAAAACCAATTTGGCTCATTATGTTGCTAAGCTAAATCACTTGACAAACACACAATGCTACTACTATGAACTCAGCTTCACACATTGATAAGGCAACAATAGATTGCTTCTTCAATGACCATGAACATACAGTGTTCCCAAGCATGAAACAATAACCACTTGTGCTCTTTCTTTCGTCCAAATCTCCACCCCAGTCGCTGTTAGAGTATCCAACAAGCTCATATTCCTTGGATGATGAGTAAAACAGACAAAGTCATGAGTACCTTTGATGTATCACATAATCCGTTTTACTGCTTATAAATACATCTGTCGAGAAGACTCCATGAATCTACTGACTAATCCAACATCATAGCATATACCAGGTCTTGTGCAAGTGAGATATCTCAAACTTACAACAATTTGCTTTGAAATATGTTGGATCAACAATTTGTTCATCTCCATTCTCAACTGGTTTTGTATCAGTTTCAACTAGAGTTTAAACTGGTTTTGAGTCTTCCATCCGATACTTCTCCAGCAATTCACAAGCATATTTCTTCTGACTGATGAAAATCCCATCTTCTCTTTGAACAACTTCAATACCCAAAAAGTAGGACATAAACCAAGATCAGTCATCTCGAATTCCTTCATCGTGGTCTGCTTGAAATCATCAATCACGTTGAGGTTGCTTCCTGTGAAAACTATATCATCAACATAAAGGCATAAAATCAGTGAATCTCCATAACTATTAACCTTCACATATGGGCCATGATCAGAGGGACATTTCTAAAAACCAGCTTCATGAAGGAATAAATCAATTCGTTTGTTCCATGCTCTTAGTGTCTGCTTAGGGCCATATAGAGCTTTATTAAGTTTGTACACCTTTTCTTCTTTTCCAAATTGTATGAAACTAAGTGGCTACTTTACATAAACTTCTTCATCAAGTGGGCCATTAAGAAAAGCCAATTTGACATCCATTTGGTGAAGTTTCCATTGCTTTTGTGCAGTTAAGGCGATTATTAACCTCACTATCTCCATTCGAGCAACAGGGGAAAAGATTTCCTCGCAGTCATGGCCTTGTCTCTGCTCAAATCCCTTTGCCGCCAACCTTGCTTTATACCTTTCAATTTCACCGTTTGCCTTTACCTTAATCCTGTAAACCCATTTCACATCAATTGCTTTGTGACCTCATGGAAGATTAGTAAGCTCCCATGTACTGTTCTTCTCAATTGCCACCATCTCCTCATTCATTACACTCATCCATTTAAGATTTTCAATTGCATCTTCAAGCACTACAAGTTCAGTATCTGCAAGAAAAGCAAAGTGCACCAAATCTCCATCATCAATTTCACTATTAAATTTGTTTCATAATCCCGCAGATATGCAAGTGGTCGATGTTGCCTCCTTGGTCTTTCTATATCAACAAGTTGAATTGTGCTCTCATTTGTAGCCGGTACTTGTGTTTCTTCTTCCATAACATAAATTACACGTTTATAGGAATCCTCATGAGTGTCAACACTCCATTTCCACATCTCATCTTTAGCAAAAGTCACATCACGGCTGACTATAACCCTTTTGGTCATTGGATTGTACAGCTTATACCTACCTTGCTTGTATCCAATAAGTATTGCTTTTTTCACTCCATCATCTAGCTTAGTCCTCGTTACTGCAGGGACATGAGCATAAGCGATTGAGCCAAACACCTTTAAATGTTGTACATTTGGTTTGAAACCACTCCAAGCCTCAATAGGGGTTGTGTTAGGAACACTCCATGTAGGTGATATGTTCAACAGATATACTACACATGAGACCGCTTCTGCCCAAAAATAGTCGGGCATTCCTTTCGCCTTCAGCATGCTTCTTACCATATCCAATATAGTTCGGTTCTTTCTCTCGACTACTCCATTGTGTTGAGGAGTGTAAGGAAATGTAGTGTTGTGATGCACTCCAAGTTCTTCACAGTAAGTTCTGAACTCATTAAAGATGTATTCACCTCCTCTATCACTTTACATTGCTTTAAGTGTTTGGCCACTTTGTCTTTCGACAAACACTTTGAATTTCTTAAAGTAATTAAATACCTTAGCCTTACTCTTCAATAAGTAAATCCAAGTTTTTCTCGAAAAGTCATGAATAAAAGTCAAGAAGTACCCGTTACCCCCAATTGACTGGGTATTTATGGGGCCACATACGTTGGTATGGATAAGCTCCAAAGGAGATTTCGCATGCTCTATAGTTTTTAAAAATGGTAACCTGTGATTTTTTCCAATGATACATGCTTCACATAACTGATCAAGATGTTTAATTTGAGGTAAACCTTTCACCATTTTTTGTTTAGCAAGAGCTTCTAGGCTTTGGAAGTTCAGGTGCCTAAAGCAAAGATGCCACGACCATGATTCATCACACCTAATTGCATTCAAACACTTAAATTCTCCTTCACTGAGGTCAACTAAGAACATGCGATTCTTTAATAAAAAGGTTTTTAGAATTAGAGTACCTTGTTTGTCAAGAACCGAGAATTGATTTCCAAAAACATTCATCACATAACCTTTCTCAACTAATTGACCCATGCTCAGCAGGTTGTTTTTCATGTCAAGCACATAAAACACATTTGAAATGTACCTGTGATCTCCATTTTTCAATGTAATGAGAATTCACCCTTTCCTTATCACTGAAATGAATCTACCATCGCCAAATTTGACTCTTGCACGAAATGACTCATCAAGCTCAAACAATTCCTTCCATCCACACATATGATTCATACAGCTAGTATCCAAATACCATGTATGGTGATTGGAAGTTTCATTTGATGAGGATACCATTACAATTACATGATCATTCTCAGCTTGGTCTTGATTGCCCACTTCTTGTGCATAATTAGCAGCTTGATTGTCATCCTTAGATCTGCACTCATTTGCATAATGATCACGTTTGTGGCAGTTGTAACACTCCACATTTGATTTGTCAAATCTTCCTCTGCTGCATCCACAACCACGTCCATACTTGGAGTTGCCAGTTGTGTTGTTTTGTTCAGTAGCACCACGATTCAGACCACCATGACCTTTATTGAAGTGATTACCACTTCGTTCTCTTCCTCTACCACAAGAATTTCTATGTCTTTAGTAGGAATTCCCAACAGAGACTTGAGCTTGAAAAACCTATTCAATTGGCTAATCAAGCTTGTTGTCATTCATCCTTTGTTCATGTACTCACAATGAGCTAAACAACAATTTGACTGTCATAATTGACAGATCATGGCTTTCTTCAATTGTAGTTACAACATGTTTGAACCTTGAAGTCAAGGACCTCAAAATCTTCTCCACCTTATTCTGTTCGAACAGAATTTCACCATTTGTTTTCATATTGTTTGTCAATGCAAGGACTCTGTTGATGTACGCATCAATTAGTCCAATAGATTCCATTTGCAGCAACTCATATTGTCACCTCAAGGTTTGGAGACGCACCCTCTTGATTTTCTCATCACCTTTGTATGAAGTGGACAGGATAGTCCATGCTTCATTAGATGTAGTAACTCCTTCAATTTTTTTCAAACATCTCATCATTCATTCCTTGGTGGATGAAATACAACGCTTTCTTGTCCTTCTTTCTTTCTTAGATCACGATTTGCTGCCCTTTATATATCATTTGCATTATCTACTAATGCATGCACTCTATTCTCCACTACTTCCAGCAGATCATGGTAATCAAACAGGACCTTCATTTGAACACACCAACAATTGTAATTTTTCCCATCTAGAATAGGAACTAACAGTTGGGTAGTGTTGTTCATTGTGGCTCAGATATCAATTGTAAGAGAATATAATTCTACATTCTAGAAGAAAACTAGGCAGCAAGCGAGACAGTGCAGCTAATGATCAAATTTCAATCAAAAATCAATCTTTCGATTACAACTTTTTGGAATAGCTAAATTATATGACCGGTTGTGTGTTAAGCTAGTAAATTTTGGATAACTACTTACCCACTATCCCATTCCATCTGATCCAATACTCCATGACAGCTAACAGTTCTAAAATATAGGATCAATCACTAAATACTAACTAAAAAATCAGAATTAACATTAGTCTAGTAAACACAAGCCAACCCAATCTTCACATGATATAAAGGGTCAGAATGAGAACAAGTGTCGCAGCACGCACCCAGAATTCCAATAGCTATTTTGACGTAATTACTTCGCTCGCCATGAGGAGGTGTGAAGTCTCCGAAAGAAAGAGTGTTATTGGAGGGGTAATCAACTAGAGATCTTGAATAAGAAATTTGATCCCACTGATTTTTGACCATTTGACTTGGAAACCCTTTCTAATATTGTGAGTCTTTATTACTTTCTTTAAATTATGTACACAAATTTTTTTCTCCAAGCCATCTAACAGTTTCAAGTACGTGAAACTTTGTAAGTTTAATTTCCACAGATTTAAAAACTACTTCAATTTTTATTAACATATTAACAGACTAAAACCTTATATATATATAACACTGAGGAATATATTGTGGTCAAAGTTGCCATAGCCTATGACAAACACCGTTATATTTAGTTATGTGAAAATCATTGTTCCGCCTTTTCCTCAAATCATTAGAGTTCAAGGATGGCAACTCTCATGATTGCCAGGAAAATAAACAGGAATTTATGCTGTCATATTTAGTTGCCTCCAACAATTGAGTATGATTGCAATATGAATTAGGAATATTTTAGAAAATATATCGTTTTAGAGTCTCCAAGCTGGAAGGAAATGGATCAAGACTCTACTAAAATTGAGACACTTACTAGGATCCACCGATATAGCGGATATCAAAGGTCCATATACGCCTCTAAATGGAATTCCTGTTGCTCCTCTTCCAGCCCAATAAAAGAAGATCGTGTGTTACTTGTTATGAGAGTGGTGAAGGCCTTAACTTTTGGCTTAGCAGTCCCTCCAGCCTCTTTTTCAATATTAAAATCCGTAAGGACCAGCATTCCCTGAAATCAAGCACAAGTCATGTTGAAATATAGACAGTCGTCATGCAGAAGTCCAATATATCCTCATAAATGGTAGCATTTGAATACCTGAATGTAGACATTAAAATTATGCACCGCAAGGATGTTAAGTGAACTGCCGTTTGAAAAACTTATCTCAGCAAGATGGAGTTTATAGCCCAACCATGACTCACAGCCGGATAGTAGCACCTGTGACTCATAGCCAAATGGTACATTGAAGCACCTCTCCTTTCAGAATTGGCTTTCTACTTGATATCACCAATTATTTTTTTCCTTACCTCCACAGTTTATATGAAGTGATGATTTATCTGTCAAAAAAAGTCCTAATAAGAGTTTCACAAAAAGGGTCTTACATGTCTAGTTTAAGATTTTCAAGTAAGAATACACCAACATTGCAAGCAACAATGCTAAAAGTCTATGACAATCACGTTGTTTGCTAGAGGCAGCACATTGAAAATTCTTCTTCAGGCAAGGATGGACTTTACTTCTGAAACAAAGAAGCTAACCAGCTCCGCGGCAGAGTCATAAGATACACCCGTAGAGGACCGCTGATCTCTAGAGTGAAATTATTAACAAGGATTCAAAAACCAACTAACTTAAAGAGCTTGGGAAGCCTTACACTTTATCTGCCATTGAAGAGTAGCTCCCTAATAAGTTCCTATTTCAAAGCACCTGAAAAAACCGTTTTATGAGTTCTGCATAGTGTGGCATGCTTTCGTGCAAGTATCCGTGCGGACACTTAGGGATCCAGATATACTCACACATCCCCCAAGGACAATCAGTTGGACTTGAGCTATCCCAAGGTGAAATTGTTGTAAGAAATATCCCTGTTTTTATAATGAATGTCAACACATATGCACAACACAAGAATGCATGCGTGCAAATGAACCAGTATCATTATACACTACATTAACAACATGAATTTCACGTAAGATGCATCAAGACTCTCAATTTATAGTTAGAAAGCATCATTTGCATTACTAAGTGCATATGTGCCTTGCTGGATGCTCTTGAGTACAATTAAGAAATCAAACGCCACAGTAAGGTTATCTCTTTAGTCTATGATAGAAGGAAAATTGCCATACACATTGTTTCTTCCAAGGACCCAGCCTGGAATGGCTCCAGATGGCATGTTACTTGTGAGCTACCTGTAATGATGCAATATCTCTTTCCAACTTTGATACGGTTATATAAAAGAAATTTAAGACAAAAACTACTTACATGAAATCTCTTTATCTAGATTAAACAAGGATGATGGAAGCTCTCCTGACAAACTATCAAAACTTAAATCACTGCAGATTGACAAGTCATATTAACAATCGAAAGAAGCCAATAATAACTATCCAAGAAAAAAATATATAGGGAAAAATAAACAATGAATCAGAGATTTAGCCATGGAACACATGTGGATAACAATTTTTTTAGATTTTTCTAACTATACAGAAGCAGAAAACAAGTTTCTAAAAGTGTGGAGGATTCGCCAGGAAGAGAATTGCACATTCATTGTTACCAATAGACAGGTTTAAAAGAAAAATGAAAAGAAAAAAGTCAAAAGTGATTGTAAACATGTTTTTACACAATCTACCTACAAGTGCTTGAGCTTTTTCGTGTCCCAAATATACGCAGGGATGTCTCCATGAAGTATGCACTTCCTTAATATCCTGTGTAAAGAAGTGTCAAGTATGAAGCATCTCAGCATTGACAAGTTTAGGTGCATTAGGAAAGTTTTTTGTGAGTCGATGAACAATTTCGAGAGAATTTCTGGAGTTTCAAAGTGACTGAGGCTTAAGGGTGTAGTTCCTAGATATGCTTCTGGTTAGTATGATTGTTGGAGAAATTTAGTGAGTTTTCTTGATTATGATTAGTTTATGAATGATAATGATTGTCATTATTGGCTTTGTATTTTCACTCATTTTTTATGGTTCGAAGCTAACATGAAATATCTGCAGAGCTTTGAAATCACAGTACTTAACAGACATTCTACCACTAGAGTTCTCAAAGCTTTCATTATCTCACAACACCGTAAGCCAAAAAAAATAAAAAAAAAAAAAAAACATAGTAAACATTTTACCAATTCAAGACCAACACAATGATTTTCCTTTTTTTTTTTCTCCTATTTTGTTTCCTTGCAAAGACCTTAGCAAAAATATGCTTACTGGTTCTATACCTCCACAATGGACAATCATGCATTAGAAGAACTGTAAGTAAAATACAAACAATTGCAATGCTCCAGACCAGATTTTAATTCTTATTTCAACATTCTCCGATTGTATGTCCTTATGTAGGTCTTTAATAGAGAATCAATTGTCTGGCCCACTTCCCAAAGTCCTTACCAACATCACCACTCCCAAGAAACTATACATACAATTTGCCTTCTTTGTATTGACATTGGTTGCAAAATACTATCTCGCCAAGCAATAGCAAATTGGCACCATATTATGTAGTGGACTTAGATTAATTTTTCATACCAAAAGTGCATATATATCCATATGGAAAGTCATATAAAGGAAACCACAAAATATTAAGCTAGATGGATGACACCTAAGACTAAAGCTATGTTGATTCAATTTGGTCTAAAACATCAAGAACCTTATAATAATAAGCCATTTTCTAGGAAAAGTTGTGCATGTAAACACACATTTCTTAAATTCGAGACTTCTTGTGTTTTAAACTTATGAAAAATCTTGAGGAAAGGAAACACTAGCAGTGTGTTTGGTTCAAGCTGCGAAATATGTGGTGGCTAATAAGTGTTTAGCATCCATGTTCAACCCAATAGATAAGCAGTTTGGATTAAGTTTGACAAGTTCATGTACATTGCAAGGGTATTGAAGGGAACCTCTTTTCAGAACCAATTCCTCCGAAAATTGAGAAGTTAGTCAATTTACAATAAGCTTAATATATGTCACTCAACTTATTTTATGTACAATGGACTTGTAAGTTATGGCTGCAATAGATATTATGGAATTATTGAATATTTCGTTCAAATGTATAGTATTATCTCCTCTAATGCCTTTACTAGATCATTGTTTGCAGAAATGGCTAAATTAATAGATTTAGATAATTTATAAGTCAAGTGGCTTTTCTAGTTCCACATGGGGTGGGACTTTTTCACCATCAAATACTCTAATACAATAACGCCATAATGTATTTTAAACTCAACTCGTTCTACAGGCTCATATAGATACAAGTTTTATATCATGGACTTATGTCATCCAAAGTTAGGAATAAATTATATTTAGAAAAAAAAACAATTTCCTATGAAGTTCTCAATAGTGATTTTTCTTTTTTGATTTTGAATATAGGAGAATCAATGATAATAATTTTTTGGAATGTTACCTAAATTCATAGGAAAATGGACACATCACAAAACTATAAGCTTGATATACTCTATTACTAACTTGTTCTAGCAATTTTCTTCTTTTTTTTCTACACTATCTTCACAACAAGTTCTCCTTAAGAATCTTCCGGCTTTTACTGCAAACAAATGAAACGTTGCTTTTTAGGAGAGCCAATACATTCAAGCATCTCTGTATTGAAAAATTTAAATGATTTGTACGCAATTATCTTAAAGAGTTTCATTGCTATATCTAATCACTAGTAAGAGTACAAAAGACGATCAATGAGCCTTTTTCTCACTTTATGAATCTTGCAAGAGGATCGGTGACCTAAAAGGAAAACCCTCTACTTTTCCACCATTAGACAACACGAAATCATAGGAATAAAACTCTTCAAGATATAATCCAGTATAGATCACTTAAACTTATCAACGCAAAGATGCTTTAAACATATTAACCCTTCTAAAGAACAACCTTCCACTTGTCTGCAGTAAAAGTCAAAAAATGTTGGATTCTTAAACAGAATATGGTGTGAAGAGTGTCATTAAAACCGCCGGTGCAAGTTAGTAACAGAGCATAACAAGCTTACAATCTTATGATTCGTGTTCACTTTCTAATAAATTCAGATATATATTTCCGAAGAATTATTATCATTGATTCTCCTATATTCACAATCAAAAAAAGAGATATCACCATTAGGAACTTCATAGGAATTTATTTGTTCTAAGTATAACCTACTCTTTAACTTTAGATGACATAAATCTATAATATAAAACATATATCCATATGAACCTATAAAACAAGTTGAGTTGAAAATACGTTATGGCATTCTTGTGTTAGAGAATATTTGATCATAAAAAGAAAAGTCCCACCATATGAAGTGAAACTAGACTAACTAGTTGACTTACAAATCATTTAAATCTATCAACTTTACCATTTCTACAAGCAACGATCTAGTAAAAAGCATTTAGAGGAGATGATACTACACATTTGAATGAAATAGTTAACACCACCACAATATTGATTATAACCATTACTCACAAGTTTATGCTCTACATAAAATAAGTTAAATGAGATAAATTGCACTTTTTGCAAATTAACCAACTTCCCAATTTCTAGAGAAATTGGTCCTGAAAAGAGGTTCCCTTCAATAGTCATACAATGTACATGAACTTATTAAACTTAACCCAAACTGCTTATCTGCAGGGTTTAACACACATGCTAAACACTTATTAACCATCATATATTTCGCACCTTGAGCCAAATACATTACTAGTGTTTACTTTCCTCAAGTTATTTCACAACTTTACAACACAAGTAATCTCAAAGTTAAGAAATGCGTGTTTAAATGTATAACTTTTCCTAAGAAATGGCTTATTATTACAAAGTTCTTGATGTTTAGGATCAAACTAAATCAGCATGGCTTATGTTTTTAGTTTCATCCATCTAGCTTAATATTCTATGGTCTCCTTTATTTGCCCTTCCACATGGAGGGAAACACTTCTTAAATACAAGTTCACGATAATATGGATACATGTACACATGCAATATGTTTAATTAAATGATAATTATGGTATGAAAATTAATCTAAGTCCACGACACAATATGGTACCATTATTTGGCAAAACAAAATTTTGCAACTAATGTCAATGCAAAGGCGGCAAAATTTTATGTATAGGTTCTTGAGAGTGGTAATGTTGGTCAGGACTTTTCGAAATGGGCTAGACAATCAATTCCCATTAAAGACCTACACGAAGACAACCAATCAAAGCATGTTGAAGTAAGAATTAAAATCTAACCTAGAGCATTGTAGTTGTTTGTATTGTACTTGTAGATCTTCCTAGCGCATGATTGTCCATTGTGAAGGTTGCAAATTTTTTCCAAGAACTCTACAAGGAAACAAAAAAGAGAAAAGAAAAGAAAAGGGAAAACCATTGAGTTGGTTTTGAATTGGAGAAATGTCTACTATATTTTCCTATCAAATTTCTTTTGGCTCAAAGTCTTTTCAGATAACAAAGCTTTAAGAACTCTAATGGTAAAATGCCTATTAAGTTCTATAATTTCAAACCTTTGCAGGTACTTCATAAGCTCAACTTGGAACCATTAAAAGTGAACAAAATACAAAGCTAATTATGACAGTTACAATAATACATAAACCAATCATAACTAAGAAAAACTTATTAAATTTTTCCAACATTAGTACTAATCAGATGCATACCTAGGAACTACACCTTCAGGCCTCGGCCACTTCTAAACTCTAGAAATTCTCCCCAAATTATGCATCAACTTATAAAAAACTTACCTAATACAACTATATTTGTAGTTTTTTTTTTCACTTTCTATATTCTTTTTTTAAAAAAATTATAATAAAACTTTACAAATCACCCTAACCCAAAATCTTGGGTCACTCCAAATAACTATCATTGCTTGCTAATGTTATGGTATAAAATACAAAGGTTCCTTTGACAAGTGCATCAACTATTAGTTACCAACTCCAAGATGAAGTTTGCTCATTTTAAAAAGCCTGATTATAGACTTCACCTAAAAAAAATCTTCATTTTCGTAGCATCCACTAACATTTTCCATACAAATAATCTTTGGGTATATGTATTATTCTCATAATATATAATTCACACTATTCGTCAAAAAATAAAATGAGCAATTAGTAAAGAACTCACATAAAGACGCGTTGGCAAAAGAACAATCACAAGTGACATTGCCCTCTAAGTCCATGTACTCCACTAAGTGGAAATCCTGCTGTTCCTCTTCCAGCCCAATAAAAGATCTTTAGTGTGTTACTTGTTACAAGAGTGGTGAAGGCCTTAACTGTTAGTCATAGCTTCTGATCTGTGTGTGTGTTTAACATGCAATAGGTGTATGTTAGTCATATATGTTACTTTGTTGTAAGTGTTATGTATCAAGTTTGCTTATGGTCTCTGCATCAGGTGTATAGGGTGTAGATCAATTGTGTGTAATTTGAATTGTGTCAGTTATTTCTAGAATAGGGGTAGTTTTATTATGTTGGTTATTTCCAGAGTAAGGATAGTTTTTTGAGAGAAAAAATAGGAAAAAGCATTTGAAGAGTAAACCACCCATCCTAGGTTCTTGTATTGGAATTTTAATGGGAAAAGAAGACTAGCCCTATTTTTTCAGAAAAATTTCAGAATTGCTTCTGAAGAGATCAAAAGGTTCTCTCTTAAATTGAACCCTTAATTAGAGATCACTGGTTCTCTCTTAACAAGTCGAAAAATTTATTTAAAACTGATCTTGTAACAGTTTGGTATCAAAGCCAATAGTTATGGAAGATTTCAAGATCGTCCTACAGCAACATGAAGCCTTCCTCACCATATATGAGGAAGACCAACAGCAACTTAAAGCGTGCCAGCCACAACTATTAGTTCAGCATGCATCTTTGTTGAAGGAAGCGACAATGCCAGGAAAGATGACAGAAGAGCATAATGACACCAACAATGTCAGAGGAGCAACGAGCAAAGGGATTTTCCAAGGAGAAAGTCTATTTCAAGGATATTATTTAACTTTGAGAACGATGCCATTGGGTATCATTTATAGACAACCCCCTCCCTGGCTGATCACTTATTGCCCAAGCACTACTAAACTGGAAGCAATCAAACAGGCAATGATCCAACGAGAACTGATGCTAACAGACTTTAGTCGATTATATATGTGCAATGTAAGGCTGGGATGGCGAGGACAAGGTTGATTATTTTAGCCTCCTATGTTTTAAGTTCTTCTCTTTGCAAGGGAGTCTAAGGACTGTTATTACCAGAAAAGACGTGTGGATGGAAAAACTGGTTGTGTCCAACCAAATTAGATATATCTAATATTTTGAATGTGTCTTAACATACTTCAATGAAGAAATCCAGCCTAGTAGAAGATGCTGCTGTGAATCCAATACTACCCAAAATTTGTGCATGAGGTCATGCACATACTTAAGGGGAGAATAATTGTTAGTCATAGCTTCTGATGTGTGTGTGTGTTTAACATGCAATAGGTTTATGTCTGGTGTATTATGTGTGCTGTAATATATGTTACTATGTTGTATGTGTTATGTATCCGGTTTGCTGCAGGGCTCTGCATCAGGTGTATAGGGGATATATCAATTGTGTGTAATTTGAATTGTGTCAGTTATTTCTAGAATAGGGGTAGTTTTATTATATTGGTTATTTCTAGAGTAAGGGTAGTTTTATGAGAGAAAAAATAGGAAAAAGCAGTTGAAGAGTAAACTACCCATCATATGTTCTTGTATTGGAATTTTAATGGGAAAAGAAGACAAGCCCTATTTTTTCAGAAAAAATTCAGAATTGCTTAAGAGTTCTCTCTTAAATTGAGCCTTTAATTAGAGATCGTTAGGTTCTCTCTTAATGAGCCAAAAAATTTATTTTAAAACCAATCCTGTAACATTAACTTTTGGCTTAGCGGTCCCTCCATCCTCTTTTTCAATATTAAAATCCATAAGGACCAGCTTTCCCTAAAATCAAGCACAAGTAAGTTATGTTGAAATATAGACAGTAGTCATGCAGAAGTCCAATATATCCTCATAAATGGTAGCATTTGATTACCTGGATGTAGACATCAAATATACACGTCGCAAGGCTGTAAAGTGAACTGTTATTTGAGAAACTTATCTCAGCAAACTGGAGTTTGACAGAGTAGTTTCCATTGAAGAGGCAAAGTCCATAATATGTTAATGCAAGAGGAGAAGCATGGGCTGTTGTGTAGAGTTCCGAATCAACAATTGAAACACTTGAAAGAACAGAAGCATTTGTCTGGATGTAATCATCTGGGTCAATGTCATTGTCCATGAAGTTGCCGGTGCTGCTCATATCCCAGCTCTGACTCACAGCCAGATAGTACATTGAAGCACTTCTCCTTTCAGAATCGGCTTCATACTTGATATCACCAATTATTTTTTACTTATCTCCAAAGGTTATATGAAGTGATGATTTACCTGTCGAAAAAAGTCCTAATAACAGTTTCACAAATATTGCAAGCAATAATGCTAGAAGTCTATGGTACTCACGTAGTTTGCTAGAGGCAGCACATTGAAAATTCTTCTTCGGGAACAAAGAAGCTAATCAGCTTCCGCGGCAGAGTCATAAGATATACCCTGATCTCTAAAGTGAAATTATTTACAAGGATTCAAAAACCAATGAACTTAATGAGCTTGGGAAGCCTTACACTTTATCCGCCATTGAAGAGTAGCTCTCTACTAAGTTCCTGTTTCAAAAGCACATGAAAAAACCGTTTTATGAGTTCCGCATAACGTGGCATGCTTATGTGCAAGAATCTGTGCGGGCACTTAGAGATCCAGATATACTCACACACTCCCTCGAGGACAATCAGTTAGGACTTGAACTATCACAGTTATAATAAATAATACATAAACCAATCATAACCAAGATAAACTTATTAAATTTCTCCAACATTCGTACTAATCACACGCATATCTGGAAACTATACCCTCAGGTCTCAGCAACTTCCAAACTCCACAAATTCTCCCCAAATTGTGCATCAACTCATAAAAAACTTTCGTAATACACGTATTTTTGTAGTTGTTTTTTTTTTTCCACTTTCTATATTCTTCTTTAAAAAAAAACTACAATAAAACTTTACAAATCACCCTACCCAAAATCTTGGTAAAATAGAAAAGAAAAAAAAGGCTACACAGATTCGTCGAACCAGATCCACCCAGAACTACCCAGACCCATCGCACCCGGATCCACTCGACCAACCTGCCCAAACACTCTGGAACTGCATCACTACCCAAAACTCACGGACCCACACCCACCCTTCATACATTGGAAATTGATAAACACAACACTTCGCTGCACATGAGGGCATTGAGAGTTATGGACCATCCACCACCCTAGGCACCAGTGACCGGTGGCTTGCAACAAAACCTCTAATGTTAGTGAATTCACTACAAATTTTGACATCTCATAATATAGTTCTAAAACAAAAGCATATTAGATACATTGCTAAATAATTATAAGTCCACAAATTAAAGAAAAAAAAATACATAAGAAATTAAATTTGTTGTACTAATATTCAAGATTTGAAAAAAGCCTATTAAAGTTGATGGACTAGATAAAACACATGTTTTCTTTTCTACAATTGACAGAAATCAGTAGCCTCATCCATGTAAAAAACATGTTTCTTATATTATGAGGAACTGTAGCAAATGGGTGAAAATTATAGAAGAAAGCTATATTTCCTTTCATTATAGCAGAAAGCTTTTTCTTTTCTTTTCTTTCTTCTAGATGGAAGAACAGAAATTTTTTTCTTGTTTTCGATAGAAAAAAAAAATTCCTAACAAAACGAATGTAGTCACGTTTTTGTTGTTGTTTTTATAGTTTGAAAGAATCAAAACTTTTATCTAAAGAGAATGTAAAGAATTGGAGGTTGACACAAAGTAACTCACTCCCAATTTCCCATGAATTGTGAGGACATAAAAGTGGAATAATTGACATCTATATCTTGGTAGAATAATTTTTGCACATTCAAAAAAGAAACATAAAAGGGCTATGTTGTAAAACTATTAAAATAAAATTGTGAAATATTAATGACACCAAAATACTTTTAATGCCTTAAATAAATATTAATGTATTGAGGCTTATAAACTAACTTATAAATTTATATATACTTATATGTATATATATATTTACAAATTACCTGTAAATCTAAATAAAAGTTTAAGTATAACTTATTTAAATAAACTAAATTTATTTTGAGTTTGAATAATTTATGAATGCCTTAACCACAATGGTGTGAACGCTAGAAAGAAGCAAAAAAGTCCACTTTGCAATTAAGAAACTTAACATGGTACTGCGATTTTTGGTCTTCAGCGTGCACACATAAGTGATGTGTGGTAAATAATAGTGAATAATTAATGGAAGTTCTTCCTCCACGGAAGCCAGTCTGTATCTCTAAGAAAAGCTTATACCAAAATTACCATTTTAGTCTTAATGTTTCTCAATGAAGCTCACGAGAACACCCATTTAAAAATTCATTAAAAAAAAAAAACCCTAATCCTACCTATCAATCATCAATGTGACCACAACTAAACTCTACAAATACGCAGAGAGCATACATATCAATGCTATGAGTTCGGAGATATCAATAAACTATTTAAATTATGGTTATTTGATTCATCCCTAACAAAACTAAGACTATGAGGATGGAGATACCCATGGAATTGTTTGATGAGTTTCCAAAAGCTGAAGCTCAAATTCCAATACGTGACTACTTTGCTTTATAAACAAATAACCAATTGATAAAATCTATTTCATATCTCACATAACACATGAATCATAAACTGAAAAATTGGAAAAACACCATGTTTTTTAAATTACCAAGTGAGAAAATCTACTTCATATCCCATAACACATGAACTATAAATTGAAAAAAAAAAATGTAAAATCACGAGTCTTTCAAACCATTTTGCATCTCACAAAGTTTCATATCTCAAACCCAGTAGGCTAACGATAGAATTAGACATGAAAACACTGTCTTCATTAATCATCTGTGGTATCAACCTTAATAATACACCTGATTATTGGGCGAAAAAATAACATAGTCTACTTACAAATCAGTTAATTAATAAAACAATATAAATAGTTAAAAAATAATATTAATTAATAATTAACCTTATAATATTTATCAAATCAATAACCATGATTATAATATTAATTAATCATTTGTAATTCTATACAATTTATATAATTTTAACACCCATGTAAAGTAGACATGAAATAAAATATAAACCCAACGATTAAAAACTAGTTTTTATACCACTCTAATGAGAACCATCACAAATTAACGGTTTATAATATTAATTAATTAATTATTATCCCTATATAGTCCATACAATTTTTTCACCCGTATAACGTGGACATGAAATAAGATACAACCGCAACTATTAAACACTAATTATCAACCATCATAAATTCACAATAGCTATTATTATGATTTATTTATTTCTTTTATATGATCTCTAATCTCTAATGTAGTGAGTCCATGGATACAAGCATGGCATGCGCACATCTTATCTACTTATAAGCACAAGCAAGTATATTCTAATCTCTAGAATGCTATAAAGCATTTATCCCACTTACGTCGGGTTCTTGATAACTTGGGAATCCTATATGTATTAGGTCCAATTTCAATTTTCAAATGAATTACAAAAACATCTATATATATATATATACCTTATCACTATTAAATCTATACATATATATACACATTATACACAAAGCCATAGTTATATTTCTATAATTGGATTATGAGAAGCGTTATTTACGTATAAAGTAAGGTTTATACTACAATAGTATTATATATATAGCCATTAATGTAGGGAATTAAAAAAATAATTATAATATACCATGTTGAATCGAAACGGCTTTTACGAATTACGTTCTAAAGATGATATTTCCCATAACGTTATAAAAAATTTCATTCTAGATACATATATTAACACACATGTATCTTCATATGTCTAGTAAATACTAAAGAAGCTTGGATCTATGTGTCAATTCGAGATTCCCACTAAATATTTATAACTAGCTACTTCTTAAATCGATAAAGTAAGTATAATAAGAGAAAATAAAGATATAGTAACAACTTCAATTTTATTAACTAACTACGACTTTATATTTTAGATATTAATGCACTAATTATCATTTTAAATCAAAGTTACTTGCTTTGGTCCTTGACTTAATGTCTCAACATTCAGAACAGCAACTATACACTAGTATCAATAAATTTTAGTATAGAGGAATGAGAGAACTCCCTTTTTTTATTTATAATATTTGTTAAATTTAATGTTTTTTTTTTTCTAGTTTTATCTCATTTCAATCATGGCGGAATGAACATGCAGGCCTCGATAGCACATGTTTCCATATCTATGCTCTAGATGTTAGATTTCTAAGATAAGAACTAGGCACACACATAACAAACATAAGAGAATAGATCTATGAGTTTACGGCTCATCAAGAGATTAAATGAGGCATTAGGTCCACCAGTCACCTGGGTTTATTCCATCAGTGTTAGGTGAGTCGACTGGTGCAATACTTGTCAAGCCCCAAGCCAACACATTACTGAAAAGTTAACCAAGAGTAAAGATCATGAATAGGTGTGGGAAAAAAAAAAAAAACATACTTAAATGTACGAGATAGATGAGAGATCTGAACTCAATCAGAGTACATGATCTCGATGCACTCACTCAGCTTTTCTTTGTGAAATTTGTCCCACCAATAAGCTCCTTGGCCATCGATTGTTCCATTGTTTCCTGGAAATTTACAAGTACAATGCTCCAAATCAGCCTCCTTTCCGAAATAGTAGTGTTTTACTATACTCAAATAAACAGCAAATATAATAGTGAGTGAAAAACGTAACAAGTAACAACAAATAAAAATGACAAGTAATAAGAATTTATAATCATCCATGATAATGATTATGATACGATGGATGAGGTGTTAAATTTCTATTTATATCGATGCTTTAAGTATTGCATATCGCATTATACACGGTTTCACGACTTTTTTCTTTTTTCTTTTTGCAGTAGAGAGGTGAATGAAAAACCATGATTTCACTGCCTATTATCACCACGTCTGTGAGATTACTACCAAAAATTAGACTACTGAGCCTTGCATCTTTTCCTTCACCATATGATGGCAAATCGGGAAGAAGTGGCCATTCTAACTCATCCTGTTGCATTCAGCTAGGCATATCGTACAACTCCAAACCTGGACAAGGATACAAACAAATCCGAACGAAATATATGGAAAAATTATGTGATATCATGCAGATATATTCTTTACATAAAACAAAGAGCAAATTATATGGTAACATAATCAAATAGAATTTAAAAACATATTTATATTTGCTTTATGTATGCCTAGTTTTTATCATTTTAAATTGAATATCTAGGACTTCAAAACAAAGAACCTTTAAACATCTATATGAAACCATTTTATATATAAATATAAAAAAAAAAAAAAAAACTACAATACATATAAGAAAAAATCATTAAGAGTCTTTGACTTTCTTTTTCCCATTTTGTATATATTTTAATTTGAATACTTTCGGGCTTTTGTTATTTTATGGAATTGTAAATAATAAAATAGGCATTGAGAGCTCGTACATTTAGGATATAAATATTTAATTTTAAAATTCAAAGACAAATAAACGCACATCATTAGAAGAATTTACAATTTACCGTAAAATATAATCTTATATCAATACTCATGAATTGAATTAGCCACGTCACATCTTAAAACATTTTATATAAATAATCACACGCCTCTACTAGTTTCATTTTGCAGATTTTGGAAACCTTCACCTTGATTCAGTACAGGCACGTATTCACTCTAATCGTGGCAAAGATTAAGGAACATAGGCGAATCCTCGTACCTGGGATGCAAGGATAGCTGCATCCTTCTCTAGATAAAGGGTGAAGTTACTTGTGAGATTGGAACTCCCAGTCAACCATTTTCCGGCTGGGACGACGAGTTGTGCACCTCCTTGCGAGGCATATTAGCTGAGATGTTCGACGGCTATCTTAAAGGCCTTGGTGTTCAAGGTTTTTCCATCGCCAACTCCTCCAAGATCTGTCAATTTTGCACTGTGTGCATGGCAACTTATGGCCTTCATACTCCTCCGATCATGTAAAATACCGAAAATAATAATAATAATAATAAATAAAATAATTTTATTTCACATAATACTTAAGTAAAATTATAATTATATAGAGGGTAATATGGATTTTTTAACTCTAGATTATATAAATCCTCACAAAACCTTATTCTTCTTTTTTTTTAATTACATTTTTCTTTGCAGATATCCATTAAATAGATGATCCTAAAATCTCTACCACCTAATTCACAAGGTAAATATTGATTTAGTTTATTTCTGTATGCATTCTCTTATATTTGTGAGTAATCAAAATAAGGATAGAGTTATATTACAGCTGAAACATGATCATTATAAGTAAATTTGAGGGTATGATTGATTAGAGCAATCTTGGAATCAATTAAGCAAATCAAATCAAGTTGATCTTCCTACATTAAGTTTTATAAATTAGACAACTTTCTATGATGGGTTCAATGTATGGAAGAGATTGGTGAGGATTAGGATGGAAAAAAGGAGATGAATTGCGAAGAAAATTGAGTAGTTCGTGAGATTCAAAGGAATACATGATCAAGATATACGACTATGTACTTACCTGTGTAAAGAGTGAAGAGAAATTATAAGATAGGAGATTCATGATCAAGTACATGCCTATATACCTACCTGTGTACTTGTTTACGGTCAAGTACACAACCCATGTATTTGAGCATGTTTATTAACCATGATGCATAGAAAAGCTGCTCTTACACCTGTACATGGCTATGTACACAGCCATGTTACTCTATAACACTTCAACATGTTTATTCTTCCCTTTTTCTCGAATTTTCTTAAATTCAAAACACTTTTTACCCTAACTAAAGTAATTGGGAAAGGGAATCATCAACCAATACTTAGAATTACAAGCTAAGTGAACCTAGACTAAGTTGTAAGTTGATATTAAGCTTAATTATTTGTATATAATGGGTTATACTAAGGTTCATAATTGTAATTTTAGTGAAATCAGAACAGCTTATTCAAGTATGTGACTATTCTGTTTATGATTTGTATTCGGTAGTGTAGTATCAAAATGAACTTAAATAATAATTGGCTAATAAGTGGTTTTTTCTTGAGCTTGACTCAACTTAGGAGCTAATGATGCCAAATCCCTAAGGGATACCCTAATAATCTCTATGTGACAATGTTTCTGGTGGAATTACATATTGAAATGATATGGGTAAATTTATGATGACTCATAGGGGTTGGAGCTAGGAGTGTCACTTCCCAACACTATAGTATGGGGGCTAGTAATAATAGTATCCTGAAAGTATAAGATTATATAAATATTAATAAAACTTCTAATGTCTATAGTGTGTGGAGTTATAAAAACTCTTATGTTGTTTGATGGACCTAAGATAAAGATAATAAAATATTGGATTTTTTTTTTCCATTTGAATGCATGTGAATCTTGTATATATTTATCACTTGTATGTGCTTGTGGGTAGCATGTACTAGGCATTAGCTCACCTCTCATTAAAGATTTTTTTTTTTTTAAGGTGCAAGTCTAGATAATACTTCCTTTTATGATGAGTTAGGGGTGGATTATGATCATAATGAAGAGCAACTAAATTGTTATTACTATTATAAAGATTAGTTAAGTTTATTTGAAAGTAGCTAAAAGACTTACTTTCTATTGAGAAGACTGATAATGTATTGGAAGAGCTATAGATAGGTTACTTGAGTAATTGTAATTAAGCAAGTTAAGAGTCTTGCGTGTAAATAAATAGTAGTAACACGTAACAAGTTGTCACACTTTTGATTTTAAGCTATTCCAGATGATCCCTCTCTTCAGTAAACCACTGCTCTAGCCACTACTAGACATAGGGCTGGTTCAAAACCAACCCTAACCCTCTAAGTAACAAGTTAGCAAGGGTTAGAATCAACATCAATCTAAATTTTCTTTCTTTTTTTTTTTGTTTGCTTGCAAATGCCAATTCACTTGTTGAACCCATTGGTTTGGCAGGTTTAGCATGTGAACTAGCTAAGACTCGCCCAACCGGCAATTCACAATTCTAATCAGGTACTAGTAGTACTACTGCGACAGCTAATCCCTATTTGATTACAGTATAAAAGATGCAAAATCAAAACATCCATATCAAAGACAATGAAATTAGTTTTAAACAATAATCTTTTAGATAGATCACAAAATAAATAAGGATTTGCAAGAAATATCGGTTCAGTGAAGCAAAAGCTTTAGAAGATAGAGGCTTCTCGAGAAAACTCGCGGTTTTCGTGGGTTTAGACGGATTTCCATGGTTAGGACTTGGACACTTTAATGTCCCACTACAAGACATGTATTTTATAGCAAACCTGCGTCATGGAAAAGCATTGAAGGAAAATCCGTGTTGACGCATTAACAATTGGATGGTATTTCTTGGGTCGTGTTGGTTTCAAGGGATGTGGAAGGAGAGAACGGACAAAATGCATTGGTTACAAGGGTAATAATATTTCATATATTTCATTTCTTTTTTAAAAAACGATTAGAAAAGGGGAATATTTTTGTCAGATTTTTAGAATAATATGAATGTGAGTAGATTCGTGCATTTTTTAACTTCCATTTATTAGGTCTCTTATTATGGAAATGAAAAGAATCCAAAGCTTACCATAAGGAATGGATGGGGCCACGCTACTACCTTTAACTCTTAGAATGGGATGGCTAAATAATAATTTATTACACTGTTTACTTGCCTATTATGTGGTATAAGAAACGATTCAATATCATTACTATTACTATTACTATCATCATCATCATTCATGCTCGTAAAGAAAGAAGGAATAAATTATAAAAATACACAAGTTTTTTGAAAATTCATTTGCTTTGAAAATAAGAAAATACATATTAGTATTTGTTAGAGTAACTTTGCCAATGACCTCGCTATGACCTAGTTGTATCACGACAATTTTGCTCAAGGGCATTATCGTGTGTCACTTGGACACCTT
This sequence comes from Laguncularia racemosa, assembly GCA_037954665.1. Taxonomy (NCBI): domain Eukaryota; kingdom Viridiplantae; phylum Streptophyta; class Magnoliopsida; order Myrtales; family Combretaceae; genus Laguncularia; species Laguncularia racemosa. The sequence continues at coordinate 604,996 of JBBMOL010000291.1, read as the reverse complement.
AAAGTTTGTCGGCAAGGGTGGACACAGGCGGTCGAAAGGAGCTCCAAAAAAAATTAATTAATCAAATTTATTTTAGAAGTAAAAGACACATATTACTTTCTCAAGTTGCATGATTTTTATTTTTTTTTTCAATTATAATGAATAAAATTGAATTTCATTAATTAAAAAAATGATTGTTAACTAAATAAATTCTATCCTAAACACATATTTTCTAAATCTTTTTTCTCAACAATCTTCCATGATTGTTTTAAATTCCTTCTCTTCTCCACTAGCACTTCCCTACCTATTTCTTGTTCTTCTAAATCCCTGTCATTGAAAAAATTTTGCCCTCTTGTTTTAATGTGAAGAGAAACATTGTGTGGGTCACAAATGCAAATCAAAATTTTTGTTAATGATCAATGATGATGATCAGCATGAAAATTAGATTGTAAAAGTCGGGATGAATTTGGTGAACATAAGCATGATGATAGCCCTATTGAAATTAGTTATCATGCATTATATGGAGTTTTCATCCCTATGACATTAAAAATGAAGGGAGTTGTAAATGTCAGCGTTGATTGATAGTGGAAGTACGCACAATTTTGTGTCGCAAAATGTAGCCAAAAGATTAGGTTTATGTGTACAAGCAGTAGGCATATTTAATGTCATGATAGCGAATGGGGATATGCTACAATGTGAAGGGTTTTCTGGAGAAGTTTCCATACAAATCCAGGAACTAGAATTCCAGTTGATTTATACGTACTTTCAATACAGGGTGCTAATACAATATTGGGTATATAATGACTGAAAACACTAGGTCTTGTAAATGTCGATTATAATTTGCTTTTGATGGAGCTTTGGAAGGGGAAAAATCAGATTAGAGGGATGTAATGCATCCAACCTATGAAAATTGCACATCAACAACTCAGAAAGTTTATCTGAACTGATCATGTTGCTTGCTATTTTAGTTTAGTGGCTTAGAATAAATTTTGTTTTAGGGATACTACCAAAAGCAAGAAAGCTAGGGCAGATTTCTAGGAGCTTTTGAAATTTCTTCATCGTTTCCACCATTAAGATTAGATTTACCTTAAAGATGAATCCTAAGCAATGAGTGTGGGGCCGTGTAGATGCCCATATTTTTAAAAAGTTTTGAAAAGTTGTTCAAGAGATGCTCTTTATGTCTCAAGTTACAGCCTTATTTCCAGCTGTCAATATTCTTTCAAAGTTCACAGAAGCCAATGAGGCGATATTTTTTGCCCATATAAGGCGCTTCATCGAGTTGGAAAAATTGCCCATGAATCAGGGTTGTCTTCTACGGCTAAAGTTCATCTAGTTTCTTTCATGTATGAGTGCCTTCAACCAAAAATCAAGATTCAACAGTGGCTAGATAACCATCATGCAGAGGATTCTTAAAATGTTGTACCACCTTCTAAGAACTCCATGTTTTAATACTTTCCATCAAAAGAAACTAATCTTTCATAAAATCATCAAAAGAATCTTAGGGAATTTTCATTCATTATTGCATGAAATGTTTCAAAAGCCATTCCATTGGACATGTCTCATTGATTCTTAATAACTATATGAGTTTCTAAATGCAATGGAAGCACAAAATATTAGAATCTAGAATCAAATTTAGAAAAAAGAATAGGAAATGAAAAAAAAAATGCATCTACGCAAGATGCAATGGCAAAAATAAATAAATAAATAATAAAGGAGAAAGAAATCTTCAATTTTTCACTAATCGCATTGTTTTCTAAATATAATCTTTCCTAGTATATTCAAATTCATCCAAAAAAGGCGTTGCATCGACGTGGACATTTATTGATTTCGGGGACCTAAAGTATCTCATTAAAGGATATTTTTTGCATGTAGGTCAGATATCTAGGGCCACTTTGGTCCCACGAGACCTCAATCCATGCCCAAAATATCTCTCAATTATAGCTGCTTAAATCGACTGGCGCACTTTCCTTGACTTGTATACACCATAAGCCAAACATCCATCAAAACCTCATCTCTATCTGAATTTTGAGGGCATCCAAAGCACAAAGAAAAAAAATGGAGGGTCATGCTGCCAGACGTAGGATCAACACTATTGCTAGTCACTTTGTTGCCCATGAAGACATGTCTGCACAACAACTACTCCCTGTGGTATGACTATGCGCTTTGCATCTATTCTCGGATGCATCTTTTATTAATTTATTATACTGGAAATATAGATCCATAGACGGGTGTATTAATAGAAGTTAGGACCTATTGCTACATGAAACTAAAGCTTAAACGATTGGCCCATATGTCAAAATTTCTGGTTTTCTGCCATGTGAAATTCTGATTGAACCATAACATAGCTCTAATCAGCAATTTGACACACTTGTCTGCTGTTATCTGTTCTTCCTTATAATCAACTTAATTTAGTGAATCATCCTCAGCTAAAAGTTATGCCAGATTGGACTAAAAGCTCCTCTTTGTTTTTTTGGGGAAAAGGAAAAGGACTAGTCGAAGCTCATGCTGAAATTAATGATTTTTGGTAGTGTTTCCACGTTTCTCATGCCGGGTTAACTCTAGCAGGAATTCATTTCATTACAATATAATTTAGTCAGTCAAATCATATGTTTTCAATGCTTGGAAAGACAAAGATTGACCTATATTTACCATGGGAGACCAGGCACGTGGTATAATGATGGACAGCAATAAATTTCGTTCTTAACTCAGTTATTTGAAGTTCTGTACGCTCAGGCATTTCTAATAGAAGCGATTTTTGTTTCTTAGAAATAAATGTCCCAAGTCAATAGAGCACTGAGATTCACTGGGGAGGTCCACCCCAATGGTTGAGCCGTTGAGGCATTGGCCTAGATGTATTAAGTGACCTTTGATTCTCATAGGAGGCAGAACAAGAGAGGTCTTCTCCCTTTGTAAATCCTAAGGCAAGTGTGGATCCACTACCTTTGGCTCTCCCAAACACCTGCTCCCCAGTCCACAAAGGAAGTACTAAGATTTGTTTGCTGGTGTACCAGAAAGGCTTATTTGAGCAATTAGCCTGTATTAATAGACATTAGATGAAAAATTATTGTAGAACTAACATAAACATGTCATTTGAAGAAATTATCGGTAGGGTTCGTGTGATTTCTGTTTTCTGTCCATTTCTCCCTCTGACCCTTTTTGCCATCAATTTCTAGTATTACCACAACATATTTTCTCTGACAGAATTGTAGTGGAAAATTGGACACTCTCCTTAGAAGATGTGATAACCGGATGTTTTTTGCAAGACAAGCTGGCTCACAAACTTGTTTCATGAGGCTGGGTTCAATTGATCAAGTAAATTCAGTTGCTCCTTAACGCCATAATTTTCCCATCTCACTAGGGAATATTTATCTTTTCTTAGCTTCTTCATGGTTTAACACTAATCAGGTCGGATCAGCTCAATGCGGTGTTCCACCAAGGTGCACTGGTTTTGGGGGAGCTTGTAGTGCTTCTTCCGAACCATTATTTTCTAAGCCTGCCAGGATGGGACAAAATGTGTCAAAAGTTGGGTTGGCACAACCTCTAGGACAAGGTTGCAACTTAACTACTGTGTCAGAGCCACCTCCTTGTTTTGCCAGGCCAAGCAGGGGAATGGCAGGACAGAAGAACTTCGACTCCAGGGAGAAAGAGCGTATTTCAAAATCGTGTGGTCAGTAACCGCCGCCCTCTCTGTTTACTTATATAAACATGTGAGGATTTGATTTGCTCTAAATGGTGTTGAAATATGGAACTTTTATTTCTTTTTTGTTCTTTGATTCATGGTACTACTAGGAATTCTTTTTATCAGCTCAAGACTAGACTCCTTTTAACATCTTAAGGATGCAAAACTTAGAGATCCACATGTTGTTCACTTTTTGAGTCGAGATGTGGGCAGGTGCTCCCAATTGCACTCATTTTTGGGATATAATTTTCATCAATCTCTTGATACTTATGGCATTTTGTTATGTCAATCGAAAATTGAACCATATGTTGGTCTATTTTCCAGTGTCAAAAAAACTATGGAATTTGGATCTATTTCTACATGCAACCAAGCCCAACCTATTTTTTTCCCTTTGAGTTAGTAAGATCGTAAGACTTGAAAAATTCTGTTCTTTTCACATGGTTTTCACCAAAATGATTACTGATTTGCCACTTGCCACATCGAAAAGGTAAGGTAGAAGTAGGAAAAATGTTTATGACAGAACCCGTGCATGTGGAAAACTTACTGATCTAAAAATCAAATTTGAGTTTCTTAGAGTAAAACAAAACACCATTTTCCTATATCATGCGCTGTGATGTTATGAGTTTATCCTGTTACTACCATGCAGGAGCAGGAATTGAGTGGTCTCCAAGAATGGATGTAGCAGAATCAGAGCGCAGTTATGTTCTCACTGTGGAAATTCCTGGTGTCAGTCCCAAAGATATTAGAGTGGAAATGAGCAACCAAAAGTAAGAAGCAAATTGTTGTATGAAACTGCAAAAGTTGCATCCCCATAGCTATATCCTTCCAGACAAAGTCATAACTCTTGAGCGTACTTATGTTACTAATCCACTATCTCATATATGCTCTTGTTTAACCATTGCCTGGATAATGCAGGTTGACAGTGATGGGTATACGCTCAACTCAGTGCCTGAAAGTGACAGGATATCCAAGTGGTTTGACCTCGTTATATCACAAGAGGGAGATAATCCAAGGACCTTACCAAGCTGTTTGGCCACTTCCCAGTAATGTGAACAAGGATACAGTCTCAGCTGAGTTCTTGTGAGTCTTAGTTTGGTTCTCATATCTCAAGTTCATAGTTCCAATTAAGTCAAATCTATTAGTGTAGCATTTTGCTTCAGAAGAATGGGGACATTCAAGTACTTTAGCAATCATCAATCACCAGTTTTCTTCAATTAGTTTCTGATTTTCCTTTGTGAAATTTCGGTATTCGTAGATCGAATCCTATGGGGTCACCTAAATTCTCGGCGTAATGCCCTGCTATGTTTAAGCTTTTCCTATCATTGATTGAGATAATTGATCGTTTGTTTAGCATTTATATAATATATATATATATATATATATAGGAAATTATGCTAACATAATTGGGATTTTGTTCAAGCAGGGATGGTTTTCTTCAGATCGTTGTTCCAAAGCTATGAAGGAATCTTCCGATCACAGGGAGCCACCAGAACGGACATATAATCTAGTATATGCAGTTCATTAGTTTTCGCATTCTGCATGTTTCTATGTACAAGATAGTAATCTCGAGCTTCTTAAAGTTATTACGTAAATGATGCTGCTGTTTGGGTATTTGGTGACTTGCACAAAAAGGCTCTGGTTGTAGGGGGTATGTATGGTTTAATAATATGCTTTCCTGTTCACGTGATTTCATTATATCATACATGGTTGCTTTTTATGGTTCCATAAAATGTTGGATAATTCTGTTGGTTTCTATTTTTTTTTTTTAAATTAAACTATACTTTTGCCTCAAAGGCTAGAAATAAGATGAAATTCAAGTAAAAAAAGCCTGAAAAAAAATTGAAAATGCCATTAGTAAAAGGTTGTGAGTTCAACTTTTATGAATATATATTTTTTTAATGTATTTATTCTTATATTATTAAAGGGCATGCTTTCTTTTTTTATTTTTAGTTATAATAGTTTATAATATTAAATTTATTAAATATAAAATCACAGTTCATTAATTGATTTTTTTGAGTTTTATATAAATAAAAATTAAAATTTTCTTTTATTAATTTAAATATAATAAACCTCGACCCTCTAGTACCATCGTTTTGCGTCTGTCCCCAGGTGTAGACTAATCAACAACAGTAATCTCTCTCTCCCCACGTGTGTACAGCTCGATAGGTCATGTCTGGAGTATGCCATGCTACCATATGGGTTGTGTTTTAGATGTGACCATATGATCTCATAAGTAGGATAAGGCTGAATTGAACTAAAAAACTAACTCGAACTAACCCACTGATTCACAAACCATAAATAGGTTGAGGTTGGCTAGTTCAACCTAGCCAAGAACCCAATGGTTAAGGCAGCTCCTTGATTGGCAGGTTGCTAACCCAGTGAACCAGAGGGTCAATAACTCGTCGAATCACTAGAAGAGTGAGTGATGAGCCATTATTGACATGTCAAATCATTTTGACTAATTTTTACTTGTCTACACTCTACACCCACACATTATTTTTCCAAATTGTAAGGCCCTTTCACAGACACAGATCATAGACAGTAAGTAGTTGACTTATGACCAAAAAAAAAAAAAGCACACACACGCACACACAATTGACAGACGAGAGACGATAGAGGAAAAAAAAAAGGACAAGATAATTACAATGAAGTGACAACACATGCCAAAATAAAGGAGTGAAATTCAACCGTCTTCTGGAAAAATTTAACAGGCTAAGCTTTTAGCCTTTTAAAAACTAAAATTTGATAGTGCAAAAATTTTGAATTTAAACGTTCTGATTCTTTTTACATTTAGAAGTAACTTAAAAAATTTTGATTAACTATTAAATTTAGTTCTCATGATACATAGGTTTTTACATGTATGGGCATATAAACCAACCCTAAATAAGATACTTCAGAATAACATATCATTAGATAAATGAGATATAACAATTATAAAAAAACTAATAGCACTTAGAATATTTAACAAACAACATATGACATAAAATATTTTTTAAATAATAAGTATTATATTAAGTAAATATTCATTAATAAAAATGATTTTTTTTTTGTTGGTTTTGATAACGCAACTACAAACATTGCATTAATTGACAAACTTTAGATATTATGCCAACCAATACTAAGTAAAACTCAATTATTTAGATTTTAAGATATTCCCCATAAGATAGGTAACTATGCATTTAATTGAGTATTTATCTGTAAATAAGATATGAATAAAATTTTACATTAATAACTGTATGTAATAAAAAAGCTTAGAAAAAAATGTTAAATATATGTAGAATTCAAATTATCAATTTTACAAAATATTGTCTCATATAAAAATGCGTTATGTTCTTTTACTACAATGAGCATCCTAGACATTCTATTATACCTTAGCGATTACAATGTATGTAACAAATTCTTAAATATGATTAGAGTTTGCCACAATTGCACTCTAACATTTTCTCAAGTTTACTAGCTTAATGTTCACTTTTGTCTAATTAATATTGTAAACATACTATCAGTCTTACTTGATGCTCAAAACTACTCATTTCTTCAAGTAGCTATTACTAAAATTGTTTCAAAATGGTTACAATATTACAAACAAATTCCTACTATTTATCTTGTTACTTCTATTTTAAGTCTATGTTGTAAAAAAAGCATGTTTATTGAATATCTTGATCTTTATTATTAAATTGTTAATTTATTTTTTGACACACAAAATACTTATACTGTTACTATGGCACAAGAAATACAACAACAACCCATGTTACAAAAGACTTATTTTTCAATTTTTTATTATATATGTTGGTCAAGTTCTAGCTACTCCCTCATCGTTCCCTGCCTTGCATAGTGCCATGTTTGGCTAAACTCTTCCTACACAACAAATAATGGCATAAAGGTTGAAGAGGCATTGAGCTGTTTGGGCTAAATACATAGAACTTGATCACTATTTGAACACTAACCTTAATTTTGGTGATAGTAATATTACAAACTTTAATATCTTGAAGTGGTGGAGAGGGCATAAAAAGACTTATCCAATTCGTTACCCAATGGCTCGTTAAGTTCTTGTTACTCATGCATTAACAATAGCTATTGAACACGCGTTCAATACTAAAAATCTTATCCTATAATAATAGCAATCAAAATAAACACTCGTCAATGTTAAAACACTAGCTTACGTAGAGGATTAGCCAAAGTTAAAAAGTAAAATATAAGTGTCATATAAGATGTTAGTGAAGAAAATAAATACTTTAATAACTTTGTCCTATTAGGAAGAAGCTCGACTGGCTCAACTTCAAATCTCACACACAATCCTAATGTGTGTGTGTATATATATATATATATTATTTTGTAAAGGTAGTGATATTACTTTATTTATTTATTTTACGGTAGATTAAAGATCTCCCATGCATGAGATTTGCCATTAACTAATAAAGTTAATGATTTTTTTTCTATACGGTAAAATAGAAAAAATGTATTGTTAATATTTTCATATTATTTACTTAATAATTTATAATGATATAAATATATAAAAAATTTATATATTCTCTTGTTTGAGGTAATGTAACTAAATTACATATGTTTATAAAAATTTAAGTCCAATGCAAAATGAATTTACAATTTAACATTGAATTATTTCAGTTCGATAAATTTTATTTAAGAAAAAAATAATAATAAATAAACAAAGGACCGACTTAGTGTCGAGTAGGTCGCGCTTTCGATCCTTAATGTTACCCCAGGAGTCCCACCTTTTCACCGACCTGCAAACTATGTTTACATGTTCCCGTCAGTGTGTGAGTTAAGGCCATGCTGGAGTATTTCCCGGATCTCGCACATGGACGTGACAACACTTGGATGCAGCGCTAAAGCAATAAAGATGGTAGATTATGCTGTGGTAGTAACAGTCGCAACTGGGGTTCCCCCCAGGAAGGATAAGAAGAGAACTGTTATAAGGGTATAATAGACATTTAAAACAGTGTAATATGCATGTAAATTCATTACATGGCTATTTTATTCCCTATTGATTTGCAATCAAATCCCCCTTCATTCAACGAGATGAAGTGAGTTTATTGTCAAATAATTAGATTAAACCTATGGTAATAATATCTTCTAGTAACATGAATCTGATAATCAACCATAACACTCATACTTTCAATACTTTATTTAAACGATTAGTTATATTAGTCTCTTTATGTCTTTTAGTAGTATAAATTTGATATTTTATTCTAAATTATAGAATACATGCATAAAGGAACATCTTTTCATTTTAGCTAGAAATTTTATTCACGGTAAATAATCAGTACTCATGTTTGTGATTAAAATATCAATGGGTTATGTGAGTTGGAGATTTGAAATGCATTTAACTATATTTGAATCTAGTGCTGTTGTCCTTTTTTCTTTTTTCTTTTTTGGCAACATAGTGTTGTCGTCGTTAGGTAAGAATTTTTATAAAAGAATTTTAAAAATATACTACACACAAGAAAAAGGCAAGAAAAACTTAAAATGTTAAGAATTTACTTATTTGTTTATTAAATAGATTTTAGAGTTCTCCTTATTATTTACACAAATATTATAATGTACTAACTCACAAATGGGCCCAAATAAAGGTTTGAATAGAATAATTTCAATTTAGGTGAAGCTTGTATAAGTATATTTTTGTTTATCTCTTTTGAATTCTAAATATTTTCTTTTCTTTTTTTTTTTTAGTCAAAGAGAAGAATAATTTATAAATCAACAAATGTAAAAGGGGTGGTCTAAAATCACAATCACAAACAAAAGAGACTCTAAAGGAAATAGGGGATGGGGATTCCTAAAATCCTTGCACATTCCCTTTTTGCCCTAGGTCATAATCTACAAATGTGCAAATAAGCAATAAGCCATTTAATTAAATTTTTATTAAACTTATTAATATGACATTTTCTAGTTTTTTTTTTTTTTGTCATATAAGCAGCCACATGAAAATGAAATACTACATCCCGCTTGCTTTTCTTTCCTCATTCCCACTTGCCCTTCTTTCAACAAATCCTATTATTAGACCATGATTGACGATCAACTATCCCAGCCCATACTTTATAATTCTGGCTCTCTTTCCCTTAGACGTGGTCACGTGCCAGGTTCTGAATCGGACCCAGCTCTATACGACCAGTTCTGGACCTATATATGGACCCAAAGGGTCCATGGATCCATAGTGATACGAGCCAGTGGATTTGTAGACTTAACGGATCCATTAGATGGGCTAAAAAATTAATAAAAAGTAAAAATTATTAAATAAATTGAAATTAAAATAATATGAAAGATTTAAACTTCTTGCATGTAAAACAAGAAAAATTAATTCCTCTTTCCAATATTTAATATATTGTTATTATTAACAATACAAAAAATAAATAAATTATAAAAGTATATCTGATTGAATATTTATATATTTTACTAAGAAAAAGTTTTCATGTTTTAGTTTAGTAATGTGGAACTAAAATCAACTTTTATCTTTTTAATTTTTTTTTCCAAATTTTTATTGTATATTACCAAGATGATAACTTTACTTGTATATAATTTTGCATAAATAATGCAAATTTTTTTTAAGTTATTGATAAAATAAGACAAAAACTGCTAAAAGTTTTTGACTCAATAGTCTTTTTTAATTTTAAGAATTTTCAAATTATTTTTTTAATTTAAGAAATTTAGCTAAAAATATTGGGCCGATACATGAGTCCAAAACCAAACGCATGAAACATTAGGTCTTAAGTCTCAACTCGAAATTAGGGTCATGGTTTGGGGTTAGTCCAGCCTATTTCGGGGTCGATTTCAAGATGGTTCTACCTTGTGACCATGTCTACTTTTCCTCTTGTAAATATTATCCATAGCCACCATATGGGTTTGCATTGATTCATAAAAATTTTATATATATGAATATTAGCAAGTATACTAGATTGATCAAGTAATATAGAATGAATGAGATTATGTTTCCACAAGGATTAAATTAAATATTAAACCAATTTTAATGCTACTTTTATCTAGGCAATAAAAAACTTAATATAAATTAAAACTATACTAATACTAACTATAACTAGTAAAGTAAACTGAAATTGATCACCAAAAGAAACTTTTACTAAAACAATCAATAATGGCATGGAAAAATTGAATTCACCATAATACGATAACTGTATTGTAAATGAATTATAATTATATTTAGCTACTTAGCTATTGTTTTGATTTTACTAAACTCATTTATTTCATTTCCAAGTCCTAAAATCCTTTTATGGTTTAATAACCATCTCCCAAATCAGCAAATTACCAATCTACCGCATTAATTTCTTGAATTTATCTAGCCAAATTAACGTGGATTCAAATTTATAATTATTTTTTTTATGAATTGTAATTGACTAATATCTTAAATTAATTTTTTTCTGAATTCCTTTAGTCGGAAATTAATAAAAACATTACATTAAATCATAGATGCAAATTCAAGTTAATTAATAATAGTTACAATTTTCTGATTTCACTAAATTAATTAAACATGAACCTTGACTATTCCTAAACCCTCTTCTAGTTTAATAACACATTACATAATGACCCTAAACACACAATAATAATAATAATAATCTAAATATCTAACCACATTATAATAAAGCAACAATAATGAATTAGCAATTAGGTTTCATTAATCCAAAACCTATAAGTTGATAACCTTAAACGGCTAAACCTACTACCACCTCTTCCATTTTACATTTCCCATTATTTTCCTCATTTCCCCCTATTTTTCTCTTCAACTTTACATTTTTCATTCTTTTCCTTTTATTCTTTTTCAATTTATTAAGTAGTAAAATCGTACAAACATAAATTTGAAATAATGAAAGTAAGATTTATAGGTTTTCCAAGGCATAAGTTCTAGAGTGGTTTTAAGATATTGTATGATAGGTTTCATTTTCAAAATTACATATTACAAGATACGGTATAGGTATAGTATCATATCTTACCTACCTTATACTTGCTCAACCCTTTATATTTCACTTTATTATGTCTGTGCTATAAATGTTGTAAAATCGTGTGCAACTTCTATCTATCTCTAGAGTCGGTCCTCTCTTGTTTTCATCTTAGAATGTATAAATCTTTCTTCTCTTAACAAATCACTAGTAGACGATGTAGCCACATTGCAAGTGTAAAATTAATTTTAATTTTTTGTTCAGATTTTCAAATGAGAAAAGTTATATTTTATATAGCTCAATAGATGTAACCATCTCTCATAATGTGAAGTTGGATTGGTGGGTTGAAAGAATAAAAAATATATAATACAACCATATTTTTATGAAAATACGAGAAGTCCTTTTAATTATATTTAGTTTTCTTAAAAAATGTACTTAAAATGTAGGTTATATATTTTAAGAAAAATATGTATACACTTTCCATCAAATAATTAAGCTTTTGATTGAAAATGCTAAAAGTTAAAAAATCGTATAAAGGGACAAAAAATAAAATTTGATGATGATATTTTTAAGAATGGAGCACTTATATATATACATATATATGGGAGTGGAAGAAGTTAAAAATGATGAAAGAACAAATGTTGAAAAAGAATGTGTAGAGTAAGGAAAGTTAAAAATTACGTGAAAATATGGTAAGTGGTCTATTAAGAAGCAGTTAAAATAAAGCATATATAATGTAAAGGTTACTCACCAAATGAAGAGAGTATATATTTACTTACTTAAGATCCTAAAAGTATTTCAATCGTTTAAATAAGATAGATATTTCCCATTGTATTTTCAGGCACGTGATGTCTTCGTCTTGTGTTGACATGGCCCTTTTTTTTTCCCCTTTTTTTGGGTCAGTTCTCATGGCCTTCGATTGAATGCATGGATGGGCTGATATATGTTAAATGCTTCTTGTGAAATTGCGATTGTATGGCATATGCAAGTTACTGATGTTGATTCTTGGACCTGGACGGTGGCCTGCTTCTTCACATAGACGGCTTCTAAGGAATAGCACTTGGGCTGGATTTCACGGGCTGAGACATGAACCGTCAGAGGAAAATCTAGGGCCCTGCCGTGGGCTCGCATTGTGTTGACTTCAAGTAGACAAGCTTCAATCGATTCAATTTGAATTGATCCTTACATTAAATTAAGTTATGTGTATATTTTATGAATTTGTAAATTTTTTTATCAAAAATATAAAAATACGATAAGGTTAGGTAATACAGCTTTTCAATTACTCACCATGGTAAGGCAAGCTCAGGTTTCCATTCCCTAAATACTTTTGCAAGTCATCTTTTTGGAGTAAATTTTATGTATCTTTATCCATTTTGTCACCTTTAACAAATCATTCATTTCACTGTATGAAATAAAAGGGAGATTGAATTACAATTCACTAAAAAGGGTATAAAAGTGCATGTCTATTACATTGTTTAATTAACATAAAATAATGGAAGGATTTGAAATGGAATGAAATCAAAATTTTAATTATATCCCTATTGCTGAGTGATGGAATTGAGAGTGGTGTGACCAAGTGGTATTAACAAGATAGGACATTTATGACAAAGGTAATAAATGTACCATTATATAGCAATTCATGAGTTAGATATATGAATTATTATTTAATATTTTGAGTAATATCAATTTATCAACAATAGTTATTTGGTGTTTAAAATTCAAATAAATACCATAATAGCAACTTTATATAGAATAAAGGGAAATGAAATAGCTATTCGCCTTAAGTGAATAAGAAATAAGTTTCTTAAATGTTGCTTTACTTTATAATGTCTCATTATAATAGGTTTTGCTCCCCTTAAAATTTTATATCTATTCACCTAGATTTGGTTTTGGATTCATAAAACATTTCACTTAAAGGGTTAGGATTTTTAGTGGCATTTTTACCCCTTTTTATGTCATTTTAAGCTTTGCACATAGGCTATGATGGAGTCAAAGACATGGAAGTAAGATCTATTTACAGTCAAGTTCATGAGATTGGAAGGAACAGTCCTTAGAAACAAATTATTCAATTTGATAAGTCAAAAGACGCCACAATCTAAATAATTTGGTTGATTCACCATGTCTATCCAACTAGATTAGATAGTAAGAATATCAACTCTGGGGACAAGTTGTACAAACACAATAAGCTAATAGAAGCCACACATTTTTTTTTCTTTTGGTAGAAAAGGGAAATTATATTAATATATATATAAGATATAGTCATACACTATAACTCTCTAGCAGGTTAACTATACCTACTATTATACATCTTCCATGACCACATATTCAAGAACCTAACTTTACTAAATTTGGAATACAACATTTTCATGTCATTACAAAACTTTCTAGAACTTGATAAGGAGGCATAACATACTCAAAACATTGCTACTAGTAATGTGTAGACGCCGGTCTATTTGTAACTTTGTTCAGCTCCCTTGGTTGGTAAGCAATCTTAATATGCTCAAACTTGAACATCTGTTCCCTACAAGAGTGTAAAACATTAAGGCATTAAAAAGGAATATTTGCATGACTTTATAACAAAAAATTGCAACTTTTGAATCCATATTAACTTTAACATTCATTAGATTCATTTTTAAGCAATAAGAGAGTCCCCAAAAGAGAGCCCCCCCCCCAATAGCTGCTTCACTTAATGAGTTTGCTGCTCCATCAATGTTTAGTTTTACCAATTTTTTTAGTGGAGATGAAAAGGATAGTACTTGTATCTATGTTTTATAAACTTTTTTGTCCCTTTTTGAATGCCCCCAATATTCATGAGCTTTAGCATAAATCCTTTGTTCCACAAGAAAAAAAAATCAATACCAGTGCCAAATAAAATTATATTTCTATCATGCTATGTTAGCTATAGTAAAAAAAAAAAAAAAAAAAATTCAAAGCTCTAGGTGGATTTTGAGAGTAAAATTCAGCTTTTGATATTGTACTATTCCTCTTAACCTAGACAATTAAAGATTTATGATTTTTGGATGCAATCCCTTAAAACACTTCACCTAAGCTTGCAGTTTTGATAACTCCTAAACACATTTTGAAAATATGCCATAAGTCCTCATCCGAATATTGGCAATGAAGACACTTAGCATTTTCATTTATTTTCCTTCTTCTAAGGTTATTTGCTGTTGGTAGATTATTATGCATAATTCTTCATAAAAATAATTTAATTTTAGGAGGAAAAAAATTCCAAATTTACTTCCAATATATTTTCTCATCTTTTTGGTTTTATAGTAGCATGTAGTAAATATCCTTACTATTTATATTCATTCTAAAATTTGGAAACCCTCCTATACTATCTTTTATGTCTTCTCTTAAAATGATTGGACCAACCCATTCTTTTAAATAATTAGATATAGGAAAACCTATTTTATCTTTTGTCCAATCATCCTCATATACCTAGCAATCATGAATTGTTAAGTTCATAGCTTTAACATGTGCCTTGTCCCCCTTTTGTTATCTTCTACTCTCTTTGTATATGTTGGGAAAAGGTCGAGTAGCTTTCTAGCTCGACCTTTGTCACTATTACTTTGTTAGCCAGTGAAAGAAAATGGAAGAACCTATTTAATTAGCGCCTTTCACTTAATGAATCATACATTTTTCAAAGCATTACTATTCTCGAGTGTAAGTTTGGTGATTCATGCCATGTAGGATGGGCAATATATGCGAAAGATGGGGGGCCTTGCCTTTGTAAGGTTCGTCCATAGAGGGTGAGTTAAGGCCTAAGATCAAGTCGAAAGGCATTGTTGATGGACACCGGGTGAATATTCTTAACAAAATTCCACCAATTTCTTCTAGCTTTACTCACCTCTCTTTATAAAGCCCTATTAATTAAGCTTGGAAGCTAGCTACTAGAAGTAACACTAACTTTTTCTTAGCAATCAAGTAGTATAATAGCTTTATCTTATCTTACAACCTAATGCGGTAGATTGTCTTTTGAATTTAGTAGATAGAAAAAACTATTGAAAGATATGATTGATATATTAAATTATACATTATCCATTATAAATCATACCATCCTTTCCGAAATATTTTTAAAAAGATACGTTTAATTAAATGAAGACTTTACTTTAAAGGCTGTTTATCATGTAGGGCTACATTCTTAAGCTTCGTGCTTCTGAACTCCTAACCACCCATTGTTTTTTGCCTAGTAACTTTAGCCTATCCCAAAAGAGCAAACCTCGTTGCATTGTAGTCAACTAGCTTTAGTTAGAAAGTTTAGAAGTAGCTGCTCTCTTAGCTACACATTCATCATATAGAACCTGCATTGTTAATTTATAGTAGGATTCTTGATTATGAATCTACTAATTATCACGTATTATGAAATGAGATTGAATTAACTATAGAAAAAAGTTTACTATGCATTTGCATTGTTGAAGTTTAATGTGAGAAATTTGATAAAAACAAGAATTGATTTTGGTTGATTTTTTAGAAGAGGATAAATTTTTGAACAAAAAAATGTTTTTACAAATTTCAAGACAAAAAAGGGACTAGTCAACCAAACCCATATGTAATATAACTTGGCAAGCTAAAGGAAGGTTTTGGCCTTATCCACAATAAATCAATTAGCCTCCGCTGTCGATCAATTAGCAAAGGAAAGGTCAATCAACCAACCTCAATTTTGGCCGACCAACCTACTAACGTCAAGGGTTAGTGCTTAGACCAGCGTATTCTTTTATTTTCACCTATTTATATCTTTTTTTTTCATATAATAGTTTTATGTTATTATATATTTATATCATTATATAATTAGTTTAGAATAAATTAGTTGTAATATATAATGTAATTGGTTTATTATATTATGAATAATAATTCTATCTTATTATGTATGTACTTTGTTATATCTATGTAATGGTTTTATTTTATTATGTAATTACTTTGTTTTACTTTAGGAATAATAAAGGAATTAATAGTCCTAATGACAACAACAATTTAACAAGAATAATTAGGTAAAGTAAAATTATAAGCATAGATATTAAGCTAATATGTGTAGTTAATTTATAAGTTAGGATTATTTAGGTCATTAATTTCATTAAATAGAGTTCTTAACAAACATTTAGTTGATTTCATTAAAAAGGCCAATTAGTAATTTTTTTTTTTGGCTTGGTTATTGGCTACTAGCTAATAGCAATTTTTTAATTTGGAGTGCTATAAATGGTATTAGAGTCAACCCCTTATCAATAGGTAGATGGTTCAAGAACAAAGGTAGAAGCTACTAGGCCTATTTCTAACCGATTTAGAGAAGGGGAGGAGGGAGTGTTATTAGGGTGTAACCCCTAGTATGCTTCTATGATGATCTATAGGTTAAAGGTGACAACAATGAACCAAATCACATACCTAAAAGAGAGAAGACTTGGGCTTAAACATAAGGTCTTGTAATGAGAACATCGTGTGTTTAAGGAGAGAGAGAAACTATGATGCCCCATATGAAATGTAGTCCTACATAGATTGTTAGAGAGAATTGATATTGGTTTATAAGACTAATAGTAAATAATATATCAATACTAGTTAGAAATGTTTAAGCTAAGTAATTGAAAAGGTTCATTAGTGTTTGTTGGTCTGTTTATTAATTATTTTTTACCTAGGGCATTACAAGTAGTTTACTAAGAGTATGTGGTAGTTAAGTGCTGGCATTGTCAATAGATCAAGGGGGTTATTTTAGTTATAGGTTGATGTATTGGAATGAAGCTATAGTCATGTTGGATTTTATATTAATGGCTAATATAATAATAAGCTTGGGATGACACGACTAGTTTGGTTGCTTAGGTGATTAGGAGTACAAAATGCCATATATATGTATTTATATGCATGTAAATCAGAATTGTGAGTTACACTAAGTTTTGGGACGTAAGGATTGTGTTATATCAATCCACTAAGTTGAAGATAATAACTAATTATATTCTTTGCATATGAATTAAGATGTATGTATGTGATTAAATTGCATGGCATTTAAGCATATGGTAACTATGCATTGGGCTTTGGCTCACTTTTGTTGAATTTATTTTCTTTTGCTTTCCTTTTTTCAATGAAAGTAGGTACCGGTGATGATGTTGACTATAATATTGAGTTGAGACATGATCTGCATGTTAGATGTAGAGGTGATGCTAGTTACGTAGAGTATTACAAGGATGTTTGAGATTGCTTATTATGTGTAGGAGAGTCATATTGGAGTTGTATATGTGGATATCATTGGACTGTTCTAAGCTACATAGTTATGTAATTGTTGCATTTTATTTAATGTGAGTTTGATAGTTACGTATATTTATTGTGGAATCAAGCATTTTTTAGAGCCTCAACATGTCCATGCTAAGGTATGAATATGTAGCAAGGTTGTTACATTTGAGTTTTTGAGGTGTGACACAACATGAAACAATGAGGTTGATAAACAAAATAGAGTTGTTTGTGAGGGTATCATTCCTCTCGAATAGCTTAAAGAGTCACTTGAATGAAAAGTAGAAATCATGTGCATCTTGGAGCATTTCATCTAAATGGCAGACAATATAAAAAGCCTTTTTGACCTTTTACTTGCTTTAATGAATTTCTGCATGTTTCACCTCCACTTGTCCACTCTCAAATGTTCTAAGTGCACTATGAACTTGTTTTCTAATAACAACCTACTTAAGATGCCACTTATGCCAAGATTGAGCTAATATCCTTTTCTCATTCCATAATTCACCAACACTTGTTTCAAGGTCTTAGATCGACTCACAAAATATGATCTTGAATACACAAGAGCTTGTACAAATGATAGATAAGTTTTCATTCATTTTATTTAATAAAATAAGAGTAGATAATATAAGTTTTATCTTATATATAGAAACAACATTCCAACATGTTTGGTTGTTATATTATTTCATATATGATCTGATTTTATTATATCCATTGCCCATCGAATCTTATTTAATCTTATTGAATCGAGATACTTATTGTCCAATATAAGCTTTGAGAGAATCCAACCCAAAAGCCTACAAATTGTTTGGCATCCGTAGGTTACAATTACAATCACACAACAATTTTTTTCCCAATAACTCCGAATCTAATTTCCCAGGAAGCAGCTATATATAGACCTAATCGCAAATCGGGTTCAATGTGGAATGGGCCTAGGATTGGATCTACAGGGGTACTAAAATCAGCCCACACAAACGGTGACCCCATTTCCTTCAAATGTCAAAAAAACAGAACTTTACATTTCAGCCTAATGGCCAAGAACCGAAAACCATTGCCTCTAGAACCGGACCGGTTGGTTAGATTCGCTTGGGTCTATATGAATACTATGTTTCGACCCTTTCTGAATACTCCTCTTTTGGCAAAATAAATTAAATGGAGCAGTAGCTTAGGTGTAGACTAACGATCGAAAAAAACAAAAGAAAAAAAAAAAAAAAAAGGATCCTGCGTCATTCCAACCCGCGTACGCTCATGTCATCGGCGTAAATCATTGAATAAAACCTGATTAAATAAAGAATATATGCGCGCATTGCCATACAGTAACATAACATTATTCTCATGTCCGCGTTGTTGTTTGACGCAACGGGTCTTATGTCTTGTGATCACTATTCACCACAGACACCAACATTAAAAGGAAAAAAAAATGAAAAACGCCAAATAAACAAACGATTGGTCAAAGTTCAAAGCGCACTACGTAGGAAAAGTCAAAGAAATCCACCAATGTATAAGAATAGCTTTTCGTAGTTGGGTTGTTAAGCAAGTCAAACTTCTCTCTCTTTCTCAGCAAAAGATTTCAAGGAATTTGCTTCATCTCTCTTCCTTGCTTTATCTTCAATTTCCTATCATCTACATCTTACGGCTGTAGATTGATCTACAAGTTCAGTTTCGGTTGTTTCCTCGAATTATCCGAAGTTGTTTTTCTTTTTTCTTTTTGGCACTGAATTTGGCATTTTATTTCATTGATCTTTGGAAGAAAACAAAAAGGGTCATATTTTCCTGATTATTCTTGACTTTCTTGCAATACCCTTTTGCAGATAGTCCTCACTGCAGTATCTCTTAATTTTAGAAGCTAAAGTTCATTGATCTTGAGTGTTTCCAGTCACTGATCTATAGGAATTTGAGCTGGTGTTGAATCACAGGTCTCAAGGAAAATTTTCTGATCCTCTCATATGGAGTATCTCTATTTGATTCCAGCAGTTCCCTCCTGAAATCTGAAATCTGAAATCTGAATCCTTACCATAATCCCATAGTTCTGGAGACTTTGGATAAGATTTATTTATATGAGAGATTATAGGTAGCTGAGGTTTCAAGCGAATTCCCAGTTTTTTAAGTCAAGGAGGTTGTAGGAACTAGGAAGTAAGTGATGGATGATTCTCAGAGTAAATCGAATGCGCCGGCGCCGTTTCTGATTAAGACATACGAGATGGTGGACGATCCAATGACCAATTATTTGGTCTCATGGAGTGAAAACGGATGTAGTTTTATTGTGTGGAATCCACCAGAGTTTTCTAAGGATCTGCTTCCCAAGTACTTTAAGCACAATAATTTCTCCAGCTTTGTGAGGCAACTCAATACTTACGTGAGAATTCATTCTTTTTCAAATCTTTGTTTTTAATTAGTTCATCATATGTTGACTTGCGAAGTTCAATTCATATTATCATGAATTGTATGATCCGAATCTGACGCGGATGGGTGATCATGATTTTTCTGGCTGAGATCAAGTATGATATCTTGTCAGTTTATCTGATTATCAAACTGCTCCTATTAAAATTAATGAATGTGCAGAGCAAGTTCGTTTCTGTTCCCTTTAGTACTTGAATAAGTAGTTTGACGTTTGCCAGTAATTTGATTCAATTTGCAATTGATTTAGCTGAGCATATTGTCCGCCGATCTTAGTATATTAAGTTTATAATTTTGATCTCTAGGATAGTATTGTGTGAATCTGGCTTTCTTGGTCTTTATTATAGAGGTGAGCTTGTAACACAAGTTTGATTTTAATATTCAGAGTGTGAATCTCCTTGCTTTAGAAGGCAGATATTTAAATTTTCCGTCTTCGATGCCACAAAATCACCCAACTTGTTTTTCTCCTCCATTTTATGCAATCTGCCCATATTAAAAGTTTTCTCAATCGATTTAGATCACGAAATGATGAACATTTTGATCAAGTCCTTTTGGAATTTAATACTTTCGTTTTAGGGAGTAGTTTTATCTTCACTTGTGCTGAGTGCAAGGAATTTAAATTGTATAAACAGGGGTTTAGAAAGATTGATCCTGATCTTTGGGAGTTTGCGAATGAAGAGTTCATTAGAGGAGAGAAAGAACTTTTGAAGAACATATTCAGACGCAAGCCAATCCATAGCCATTCTGGGCAGACTGTTCCATTAACTGACCCAGAAAGACTTGCATACGAGGAGGAAATCAAGAGGTTGCGTCGGGATAAAACCGTGCTACAAGGAGAACTTCAAAGACATCAAGGAGAAAAACAAGGATATATATACCAGATACAGTTGCTACACAATCACTTACAACTCATGGATCAGAAACAGGCACAACTTGTGCTGTCCTTAAATCAGCTAATGCAAAAGCAAGAGTTAGCATCTGCTCTTGCAGAGCAGCAAGATATGCAGAACAAGAAGAGGAGAGTATTGGAACTAGAACAGCCATTTAATGACAATGGATTTACAAAGGAGGGTGAAACTTCGGCTTTGCACAACGAAAATCCAAGTATGGTGCTCACCGCCAGCCCCATGGATCTCAACATAGTTCAGAAATTGCAGCACTCTTTGAGCTTTTGTGAGGACATTTTACGCGGATTTCATGACAGTTCGGAGAGTGAACATCAAGCTTTACAGCCTTCTTCAGTGAGTAATCCTAGGATTGCTGAGTCTTCGGGTGATTCAGACAAGATTATTGGCCCTTGGTCAGTGGGATCACCTCCATCATCATCTTCCAAGGATATCATAACTTCAACTGAGCCATCTGGGTGTGTAGATCATGTGGAAAGCCCGGATACATCTTCGGCCTTTCCTGATATGGAGACAAGACCTAGATCTCCAGCAATTGATGTGAACATAGAGCCATCCAGCAATATAGAGGTCGAAAAGGAACCGAATGGTGAGGTTCAAGAGAAGGCTCCTGCCACTCAAGGAGCAGGGAATGATGGATTCTGGGAGCATTTCCTCACACCTTGGCCTTGTCAAACTGATTCTCAGGAAGTCCAGTCCGAGAGAAAGGATGTCGACGGATGCAAGGTCGATGCTGAAACGGCTAAAGATGGAAAGTTTTGGTGGAAACCACATTACCTAAATGACTTAGACCGCAATGGAAGCATTAGTCCGACCGAGCGAACATGAACAAGCTGTAACAGGACAATTCCTACACCCTCTGTAAAATTTCTTATTTATCTTCTCCAGTATCTTTTTCCATCACGAGAGACATATATTTATAGTAATACTTAATTTCCTGTATTATAACTGACCAAATGCATAGACCAATAAATGATAATGTGCTGGTTGCAACTCCTGGAGAAAAGGATTCACAGTAGCCTTGCTTGGTTCAGATTTGTGTTAGGAATGACATACTTTATGGCATCTGCTCTCCTTCACTTTAAGTAATAATTTGCAGTACTTTACTAGAACTCCTAGATTTTATTCCAGGAAACTGAATTTCAATTTCAATTCCTATTATGAACCAAACATGTTTTAAAAACAACATCGTGATTTTCAATATACAACTTATTGTACTGCAATTGTTCTTCTCAGGTATTGAATCTGCATTGCATTAACTCCTATAACCATCGATGGGACAATAGATCATAGGGCGCGTGCAAATTTCCAGGTGGCATATTATTGATACAGATAAAGGCAAAGTAGGAAAGATCACATTTCTATCTAAACAATGCTGCAAGAATCATATGAACTAATCGACCAAAAGTTAATGGATAGAATCACGTTGAAGAAAGGGACTTGCAATCCTGATTTTATGAGATAAAACATCACGGGATGGAGAACTAGCTGTCTAGATCCAGCAACAGCATAATATATGCACTGCCATTCTAGGCCCTCAATTCCATAAGATATATTTGCTTTTTGTGGACCTGGCAGGAGGTTGTTCGTATATGAAATGGTTGAAACGGGTTGATGCATGATGTGCTCGTTCATAGGCAAGATTTCTTTTCAAGACTGGGGAGTCCTGTAGGAAATGCTTCTTTACCATCATTATATTGACATATTACTTTGAGATTAGCACTGTTAATCAAGCATGCATTCGGCTCTCGGATAGAATACTTTTCTTATTCAAACTCATAATTATGATATATTTATAAATTAATCGAGTTAGATATTATAAAAAAAACTGATGGTTAAACGTGAGACACATACAAGCTGCTAAATTTTTCACGCGTTAAGGCGGCTGACGTGACTTAAATGGGTGCAATTATACAAAGGTCATTTTCAAGTATGGAAAATTTCACTAGTTCACACCGTGCTTATATGTTATGGTCCGAATTTCAAAAAGCAAGGAACCTTCTTTTTTTGATTGTTTTCTACCGGAAATCTTTTTCGTCATATTATTTCTTCAAACACGGGAAACGAAGTTGCAATTGCAATGTAAATAAATCCATTAGATATTTTAAGTGTTAGCGAGAAACATTCTCAAGGACTACTTGATAATTACATATCCGAAAGCTTAAAAAATGAATATAATCTCTTGATAGTTAAAATGTAAAACCTCTCATATAACTAGTGAATTCTTGTGAATTGCCAATTCAATTGATAGTCACACCAACTCCTACGCCTACAAATATAAGACTATACAAATAAATCATTGTAGATGCGACAGTAAATCTGGCGCCTTCTGTCATGCCCCAAGGCCAAGGACGTGTCCGCTTTGCTGTGTACTCTTCCAACAGTGAGAGCATGCTAGGCCTAGAACTATGATCTAAATTCTCCATGTTAAGTTTATCAAATAAGCTTTTACACTGTCGGTTAAATTAAATTTATTGATAGCTCCAACCATAATATTTAATGGGAATTTGGCACCATCAAAACTATGTTGTTCAAAACTCAAATAATGATTAAGTCATAACTATAGCATAACTAACTCCCATTGATTCTCTTGGTTTTCAGAATAGCAATTGCATGTCCCACTCCATGACGATATCTCTATATTCAATATCATCAACCAGAAATAAAAACAGATGATGGAGCCCAATTCAAGTTTACCGCGTACACGCACACACATATACTACATGCCACACACAGACCTAAACAGTTATTTCTAATGCAATATCCATAGCATTCATCAAGCAATTGTCACTCATTAATATATATGAAATCATAACATTATTGAGTTCTTAATCAAAACCAATTAGCTTTTCATCAAAACATTTTTCATTTTAATTATAACTGTGCATTCCTATAACTGGATAAATTGATCCCGATAATATGAATCCAAAGTTTCCTAGAATATAGATCACCAAATTCCAAGAATATGTATCCAATAACTCCAAGAATATGATTTTGTCGTGATTGAGATTCTCTTGGGTGGAAAACACCTACAATAGAGAACACTTAAGGCTCAAAGGAATGTCAAGAGTGGTTTCAGCATAACCACTTTGATACTTAAGTTAACATGAGTGTGTTTATGAAACAAGTAAGCTAAAAAAAGTGTTAGGGTTTAAGATTTCGAACTTGAATTCAAGTGATGTCAATCTCTATTTATAAGTGTTGGGATTAAGACAACTTGGTAGGTGAAGTAATGGCATTATATAAGAATTTGTCTCATGTCTATGTTGTTTCCCATGAAAGTTGCGTTGCAACCAACTTGAGCTCCTGTTCAGTTCAAGTTGCACATTGGAGGTTGGACTGATCTTTGATTCTTGGACTGGGATCTAGGAGCTTAGATTCTAGACTTTAGAACTCAATTGTAGGCTTAGACAAGTCAAATTGAGCCTAGGAGGCCTAATTCCAAAATATATTATCAATAGATCCTTAGATCTAAGACTTATGGCCCATTCATTCAATATGGTTAAAGAGGCACATTGAACCCATTACAATTACCAAGAGTCAACTGTCTCTTACTGAAAACTTATATGATGTAAATTATTATTATATAAATAAATTAAGTATAAGGTCAAGAAAAGTAATAAGTTCAATGTATGTGAGCAATTTATTCTTTTTACGATTAGGGCATTTAAAACCCCAATTGACCTATTATCTCCCCTTTTTCCTATTTGAATAATTGAAACTATGGAGACGTTCTTAAACATACGCAGGGTAACCTAATGGAAATCTACAAGATCAATTCACTTTCACCGGGTAAGGTCTTTGATCATTAAGATAGGTATTCATGATTCTAGATTCGTAAGTCTAAATGATTTTTGGTGATGTATTGTGAGAACTTGGAATAAGGGGTGAGACATAATGAGTGTGGATGTGGGATCAAGTAATTTGGGGGTTCTAATCACAAATTGAAGCAAGTAAGTATACAAAAATTCATATAACCTATTAAAATTAACAAGTTAATTGAATCATTTTGATTTGAATTCATAGAAATTAGGGTTATGGAGCTAATTTGAGAAGAGAAAGAAGAGAATTCTTGAAATAGAAGGATGTATGGTTAGGAACATGGACATGTACCCTCACTATATTGAATGGAGAAGAAATTTTGTGTTAAAAGGGATATACGACACTGTACACAAGCATTTACCTGCCTGTGTTGAAGTATACAACTAAGTATACAACCGTGTACTTCGGCGTGTTGGAAAAGTTTCTTACATAGAAAGGTACATAACCGTTCATATGGTCATGTTCCCTCTCGTCTTCCTCTGCATGGCCACATACATGGACGTGTTGTTTTGGAACACTCATATTTCACTTCTATTTTGTTTTTCAACACTTCTAAGCTAAGATTCATGCACAATAAAACAATGAGGGAACGGAAATATGCAATTAGGATATGATTAACTGCTTAGTAAACTTAGATTATGTTGTAAGATAGAACTAAATTTAGTTCTTTATACTTGATAGGTTAATGTACCTTTGATAGTGATGTAAGAGCTAGCTGTGAAACCACTTCTCTAGGCGTGTGTTTACCTTGTTGGTTGATTGTGTATGATAGTGTAGTTTGTTTAATGAATTTAAATGATATCTGATTGAAATGCGTATATTGCTTATTTTGGCTTAACTTAGGAGCCTTGTGGTGGTAGATCCTTAGGGGGCATCTTAATGATTAGTATACAACATTGTCCCTAGTAGAGTTCTATACTGAAATGATTTAGGGTAGATTTAGATAGGGTCGTAGTAATAGTTCTCAACTTAGGAATATATATATAAACTATATGATGTGGCAAGGTCATAAGTATCCTTGTGTTGTATATTGATTAAATTAAAGACAATTAATTCGATGATTGTGATATGTATATTTGTTGCATTTATGTGTGTTTGTATTGTGATTAATGTGGCACATGCATTTTTGTGTAATACTCACATATTGGGCTTGGGCTCATCCTATTTCTTTTTCTGTTGTAGGTGACTACGATAGGTACGCTAAATACGATGAATATGAAAATATAGTTTATTATTACTATGATGAGAATGAGGGTGATTATCATTATTACTATGGAGATGAGTAGTGTAGGAGTATATGAGGGATTTTTGTAGAAATTAGAGATGATTGGGTGGAGAGTTTGGAGATTGTTTAACAACTAATAAACATGTCAATTAACTTTATGTGGATGGAAGTTTACAATAGTATTTGGATTAAAGGTTGATGTACATTTTGTTAATTAATAGTGATTGGAATGATTCACCTATAAGTCATTCATTTATATTATTAGAGTTGTAATTGTTTTAATGTGTAGTGGAGTTGAATAGGGTTGAAGTTGTAAGGGAGATAGAGAGACGTAGCGTGTTGCTACTCGATATTGACACATGGTGAGTTATAGCATTTAAGGTTTTGGAGTGTTACAGCTTAAGTAGTATTAGAGCTTAGGTTTTGATCAATAGAGTATAGGTTATGATCCATAAAGCA
Organism: Laguncularia racemosa; assembly: GCA_037954665.1. NCBI lineage: Eukaryota > Viridiplantae > Streptophyta > Magnoliopsida > Myrtales > Combretaceae > Laguncularia > Laguncularia racemosa. Next base: position 578,419 of record JBBMOL010000291.1, on the reverse strand, counting down.
TAAGTTTGAAGATCCTTATGTACTAGGCTGATGGTCGATAAGTATAGGCTTTAATAAGTGGAGTGTAGGTTGTGATCTTTAGATGAATTAAGCATTGAATTTATAGGATGGTGAGACATGAAGAGAGTGGGTAAAATTGTAGGCTAATTATTTTGTTCAATAGTTTTACTTTAATTATTATATTTAACTACAGTTTCTTTAAATCTCTGTTTTATTTATATATAGATATATATGTATATATGTGTAAATATATGTATACATAGGTGTATAACAACCTAAATTTTTATAAACTGACTTTAACCCTTGTGTCTATTTAGTTGCCTCCTCTCAAGCAAAATGCCTTCTTAAAGAATGATAGGATCGGGCTCATCTAGTGCTAAACGAGATAGGGAGGCCTTAGATGAAAGGTACCCTCTAGGACTGCTGCAACAAGGAGCTTTAGTACCAACAGTTGACATAACCGCACAATTGATGGAGATCGTGAATACTTTAGTGGGGATGCTAACACAACAACAACAACAGGCCATGAGACCTACTAGGCTAGTAGAAGACCAAATTGGGTTAGACAAATTCATCAGGTTAGCCAAGGAGTTTAACCCAAAAGTTGATGACCCAGTGGAAGTTAAACACTAGGTAATAGAGATTGACAAAACATTTGTTACGTTTAGAGTGCCAAAGGAGAAGAAGGTGGATTATGCAGCCTTCATGCTGAAAGGGCTGGTTGCAAATTAGTGGGATAGTATCTCCAGACCGATAAGAGCACCTATGAGTTGGCAAGATTTAGGAAATTATTTTATGAGAAATATTTCCCTAGTAGCATTAAGGACATGATGGAGGTAACATATTATAATTGTCAACAAATTAACTGGATTGTAGAAGAGTATAAAGCGAAGCTAGACCACTTGATCAAATTCTTACTCGAGACAATTTGTGCTGATGATGCTTCAAGGGCTAGAAGATTTGTAAGGGGTTTATAACCCAATCTTTAGCATGAGATGGGATATTTCCAATTGTCCACTTATGCAAAGGTAGTAGATTAGGCCAAGTTTATGGAACAAAGTAAGAGAAGGATAGAAGAACAGTTATCTTGTAGGGTTAGAGGGGTATTGGGGAAGAGGCTAACCCTTAGTATGACTTATTTAGATAAAGGGAAGAGGCCTATGGTTTACTAAGCCAAACCTGTGGCTTTTGCACCTAAGCTTATTTAGGCAAGACCTATACCACCTACCTTACCTCCACCTCCACCATTAGGATTAGGATGGAGATGTCCTTGATGTATGGGACTACATGAATTAAATCATTGTAGTTGTTTTGAAGGATCTTGTTTCTCCTATGGTAAAACAGGATACACTAGTAGGACATTACTGAGAAAGCTATACCATAGGCATTCTATTATGATTATAAACAGAAGGTCATAAATCTTTTGAGTGTGGTCCTACCATTAATCGAATGACCTTAGTACTACGACAAATTTCAGTGCAACAACTAGTAAAACCTCCACCTAGAGTATAAGTAGTTAAACTCTAACACATAAAGTCGAGGTAGAGAGCATTGGGATGTGTCTTTGCCTTATAATAGCAAATAAATCAAGATACTGCGGATCAAGATACCATTACAGGTATGGTACTCATCTACTCAACTATTGCTTATGTATTATTTAATATGGGTGTGACACATTCCTGCATATTACCTGACTTTATGAATGTGTGTGGTTTGAAACCTGTGCTATTGAATGATTCTATGATTGTGAATACTCCTTTAGGAGTGGGAGGAAGGTTAAATCAAATGTGTAGAGATGTTAGGATCGAAATATAAGGAAAAGTAATGCTAATTGATTTATTTATGTTAGAGATGACAGACTTTGATGTAAATTGGTTGCCACCATCGATTGTCATAATTTCATGGTCTATTTCAACCATCTTAATGAAGATCCGGTTATATTCGATTTGCAACTACAGAGGCCTACGACCCTTCCTACTTATGAGTTGTGGGATAGGAGTAGGATATCGACATTGTCAGTAAAGACTAGATAAGTCACAAAATTAGAAGACATACGGGTTGTGAATGAATTTATAGATGCTTTTTTTTTTTTTAAAAAAAAAAACCTACTAGGTTTACCGCTAGTCAGGGAAACAAAATTTTGTATTGATTTGGTACCGGGAATAGCAACAATATCTAAGGCACCCTATATAATGGCACCCATCGAATTATCAAAGTTGAAGACCTAACTTCAGGAGTTACAAGATAAAGGGTTTATTAGACTAAGTTTTTCTCTATGGAATGCTCCAGTACTCTTCATTAAGAAGAAAGATTAGAGTATGAGGTTATGTATTGATTACAAGGAGTTGAATTGAGTCACAATCAAGAATAAATACCTCATCCCTAAAATAGATGACTTATTTTACCAATTACAGGGAACTTACGTTTTTTCTAAAATCGACTTGAGATTGAGATATTCACCAACTAACGATCGAGGAAGAAGACATTCAAAAGATTGTATTTAGAACTTGGTATGGGCATTATGAATTTCGAGTAATGCCTTTTGGGTTAACAAGTGCTTAAACTTCTTTTATGGATTTGATGAACAAAGTACTCAGGGATTTTTTTGAATTAAATTGTAGTAGTATTCATAGATGATATACTCATCTATTCTAAAAGCAAAGAGGAACATGAAAAACATTTGAAATTGGTTTTGGCAAGATTGTAGGAGGAGAGATTAGAGTTGTGCAAATGGGTTAGAGCCCATGAGCTAGCCTATTTAATCCATTTTTAAAACAGGCTTAAGTTGAGTTTTTCAACCCATTTAAGAAGTAGGTCAATTAAGCCTAACCCATTTAACCTATGGATTAAAGTAGGTAAACCTGTAATGAGTTAGGTTAGCCCACTTACCTTAAAGACCTTAAAAATAAAGAAAAGAAAAGAAGAAGTTGGCTTGCACAACACAACACTCGATAGCACGCATTAAGCTAGGCATCATGCACTCGACTCAGCAATTCCGCATCAATACACGCCACAGCATAGATAACAGAGACATAATAAGGCAAGAGGCAACAAAACAACAAGTGTAATTAAGAAAAAGTAAGGAACTTAAATTGAAATGCTAAAAGAAAGACTACCCTCTCATATGGTCCCTTTCCTCTTAGCTCTCCAGTCTTCGCCCCTAGCTCTCCCTTACCTATCGCAACTTACACTGCACACGTAGGCCGTAACACAACAGCAATAGACTACATTTTTTAGTGTAATAGAAGACCCTTGCCTTTTACCTCTTGCTCTCCCTCCCCTATCACACATAGGCTACAACATGGCAGCAATCTAGGTATGAAAATTTTTTAATTACATCTTTCTTTTTTCATTTTTTTTTACTCACACATTGATAGAAATGTTTGTTTATTTGAAGAAAACATGATTTTAAAAATTGGACTGGACTACTCTATTCTATGAGGAGCATGCTACCATTTAACATAGGGAAATGTACACCACCGAACTAGAGTCAAATTGGTTGATAGAACTTTTTATATGTTGATGTTTTTGTTGCATGAAGTTGAACAATTGCAATTGAAAGCTGGATGCCATACTAGTTAATACTTACTTCACAAGCTTGTCTTGTTTTAGAAACATTTGAAAGGACTAGTAAGAAAAGATGCTTGTGATGGTGTTTGTTGTGTTGACTTTGCAATTGCAAATGATAAACTAAGGATTCAAGACTCTGCCATTCTTACACTTTACATTCATATGACATATTTAAAGCTCATTGCAACAAATTATTGCCAACAATGGTGCAGAAGGGAAAGGAAAGCCCCATGTGTAGTAGTAGTAGATTATTATAAAACATATATAAATTATTTTAAAGCTAGTAAGCATAAGTTCATTAAATTCTAATGTCTTTTTTTTTTTTTGGTATATTTTCAAAATGGATCATATTACTTGTATTAGTAACGACAATACCATTCAGCAAATTAATGTAGACGATGAGTCAGATGCTTATGAGGGTGATGCCACTATGCCATCTAATGTTACTACCGGAACATCTCTCGACTCCCAAGAGCCTAAAGGTAAGAGACTTAGAGCAAAGAAAATTGAAGTTTGGGAAGTTTTGTATAAAAATAGGAGTAGGAAAGGATGGTAAAGAAAGAGCAAAATGTAAAGGATGTAGGAAAGAGTATGTTATTGGTGGTTCAAAATATGGGACATTAACTTTAATTTAACATATGCATAAGTGTCATTTGCTTCCCTAATATCATGATGTGAGTGATATGATGATTGATCAATTTGGAAAGTTGAAGGCAAGAAAAGTAGATTACAAAGTTGCTTGTGAAATCTTGTCAATGACAATAATTGAACACAATCTTCCTTTCTCTTTCTCATTCATTGAATACAAGAGGATTATAAAATTGATAAAGCATTTCCATCCTGATTATATTCTTATCTTTAGGAAAACGACTACATCTAATGTTAGGAAATTGCACTTAACTGAAAAGGAGAATTTGAAAAAAGTTTTGGGAAAAATTCATGGTAAAGTTTTTTGACATTTGACTTATGGACAACTTCCATGAGAGAGAGTTATATGTGTTTGACTACACATTTTTTAGATAATAATTGGAAACTTAACAACAAAATTCTTCTTTTTGTCATGTGCCCTCTCCTCATTTAGGAGTTGAATTATCAAATAAGATGTTTGATTTTTTGAAAGATTGGGGTATTGACAAGAAAGTTTTCAATCTTACCTTGGACAATACATCTGCTAATGATTGCAAGCAAAATCTCTTAAAAGATCAACTTAAGCTACAATGTAGTTTGTTATGTGATGATGAATTTTTTTATGTTAGATGTTGTGTACATATTCTTCACCTGATTGTAAGAGAGGGCTTAATAGTAGCTAATGAGGGTTTACATAAAATAAGAGAGAGTGTAAAGTATATAAAAGGATCGAAGAGTAGAACAAAACATTTCTGGGAGTATGTTGAATAAGTCAGTATTCTGGACAGCATTGTTGGTTTGCATTTGGATGTAGCCACCAAATGCAATTCTACCTATCTAATGCTTGATAGTGTTCTCAAGTATCAACGTACTTTTTCTTACTTTCAATTAAATGGCTCAAATTATAAATACTATCAATTAGTGAAGGAGTGGGAAAGAGCACAGAAATTATGCAAGTTCTTGAGTCCTTTTTACACCATCAAAAATTTGATGTCTAGTTCTTCATATCCAACTTCAAACCTATATTTTTTACAAGTGTGGAGGATGGAATGTTTATTGAATGAGAATTTAATAGGTGAAGATTTTGACATAAGAAAAATGTGTACTAAGGTAAAAGAAAAATTTGACAAATATTAGAGAGAATATAACATTATCCTTACACTTAGAGCTATTTTAAACTCTCAAATATAGTTTAACTTTTTAAGGTTTTGCTTTAATAAGATTGATCCACTTACGTGTGAAGAGAAGTTGGTTAAAATAAATAGCAAGTTATATAAACTTTTTGAAGAATATGACAAGAACAAGGCAAGTAAAGCAAATTCTAGTAGCTCTCAAGTTGGTTCTTCTCGAGTTTAACAAACATCTGGAGGTAAGGGTATAGGTAAAGGACATGTAGGAAGCATGGGTTTTGGGAAAAGTCTGGGTATCAATTTTGCTACTCTTAATGTAAGTCGAATAATTACTTCAGTTTTTTTTTGTTTTTTGTTTTATTAATAATATTCTACTTTTAATGATTAATTATCATTACTATTTTTTTCTTACCTAATAATATAGGAGTATTGTCAAGTTGAGGTAAAGATGACAGACACGTCTTCCTTAGACCTATATTTAGATGAACCGGTATTAGATATGAACTTTTATTTAGAGTTAGATGTATTGAAATATTGGAAAATGTCAAAGTATTCGGATTTGTGTATAATAGCTTTTGATGTGCTTAGTATTTCAATTACTATAGTAACATCTAAGTTTGCATTTAGTTTTATTACTCATGTCTTGACTAAATATTGTAGTTCCATGCTTCCTGAAAATGTGGAAGCTTTAGTTTGTACTTGCAATTGGTTACAGGGATTGGATTAGGAAGGTAGCTATTTCTTTTTTATAATATTTTCTCATAATTTATTATTTTAACCTTTTAATAATTCTATCTAACTATGTGTGTTATTTGGTGAATTATAGATGAAGGTTAAAAAAGTCTTAAAACAACATTGTCAAATGAGGATTCAAATGTGATTGTTGCTGAAGAATGATTATTATTCATGTAGTTAGTTTATGGCCATTCATACTCTTATTTGACATGAAGTTTGTGTAATGGTTGTATTTGTTATCTTGACTACTTTATTTTTGATTTGATGTTTGTGAATTATGATTTTAATCTTTAAAATTAGTGTATGAACTTCCAATTTAACCTACCATTCCAACAAGACTGATGGTTTATCATTTCTAATATGGAAGATAGTGAGATGGGTTGGAAATATGTGCTTGAAGGATATTGCAGGTTTTGTGGTCATAGTTTCTTTAGCAAAAGAATGAAATTATGGTTCTTTATTAAATGGCAACATGTAATATATTTTTTTCTTTTTCTTTTTTTTTTCTTATAAAAAATAGTAAACAATTGGTAGAATAGAAGGCAATAAAGGATATTTTTTCAAAGTTTTGCTTTTGCCATCAAAATTAATTTTTTTATATGAACTAAATTTATACTTTAAAGGAATAAAAAAAAAAAATCTCTTAGTAGGTTAAATGAGCTATCAAACGATGAAAATGGGTTAAACGGGTTGGGTTAGTGAGTTGACCTGTTTAACTTGCTAACCTACATAAGCTGGGTTAGGCTAGTAAATTTTGGCCCATTTATTAAATAGACCAAAATAGATTGGGTTGTTTAACCTATGGGCCAAAGTGGGTCGATCCAGGTTGGCTCACCTAACCCACTTGTACACTTTAGGAGAGATTATATGCAAAGTTCAGTAAATGCGAGTTTTAGCTGGAGCAAGTATCTTTCTTAGGACATGTGGTAAATAAGGATGGCATTTCAATAGATCCTAAGAAGATAAAAGCGGTAGTTGACTGGCTAAAACCAAGGACTATGATAGAGGTTAAAAGCTTTTTGGGACTAGTTGGATACTATAAGCATTTTATGGAAGGATTTTCTTGCGTAGCGACTCCTTTGATCCAATTGATACAGAAGAAGGTGAGATTCGCATGAGATGATAGGTGTGAAAATAGTTTCATAACACTAAAGGAGAAATTGGTAACAACTCTAGTGTTAACATTACCTAAGACGGGGAAAGAGTTTGAGATTTTTAGTGAAGCATCAACTCAAGGTTTGGAATGTGTACTCATGCAGAATGGGAGAGTCATTGCATATGCCTCTCTTCAATTGAAATCACATGAGAGAAACTACCCAATATATGACTTAAAATTAGCTACAGTGATCTTAGCACTAATACTATGGAGACATTACTTATATGGCGAAAAGTGCAAAATCTTTACAGACTATCAAAGTTTGAAATATCTATTTACCTAAAAGAATCTAAATATGAGGCAAAGAAGGTGGCTAGAATTGATAAATGACTATGATGTGTAGATCCACTACCACCCCAAGAAGGCAATTGTTATAGCAGATGTCCTTAGTCAAAAGAAGCAAGTTAATATAACAACTTTAATCACCTTTCAGAAATAGATATCGAAAGAAATGAGCAAGTTAGAGTTAGAAATGGTGACATGGGAAGTGAGAACTAGATTAGCTAGTCTTCGTATTCAACCAACCCCTTTTGATCAAATTAAAACAGCACAAATGGGAGATTACAGAATTTAAAAGATCAGGAACAAAATAGAACAGGGAGAAATAATTGAGTTTAAGGAAGATGTTGGAGGCATAGTAAAATATGGTATGAGATTGTGTGTACTAGGTGATATTGAATTGAACAAGGAAATTATGAAAGAAGCTCATTACTCAGGATACACAGTGCATCCCAGAAGCACCAAGATGTACAAAAATTTGAAGAATCATTATTGGTGAAGAAATATGAAACAGGAGATAGCAGAATTTGTATCTAGATGCATGACATACCAACAGATTATAATGGAACATTAAAGACTAGCTGGTGAGTTACAACCACTTCCTATACCTAAATGGAAGTGGGAACGTGTAACTATAGACTTAGTTACATCTCTCTTGAAAACGAAGGAAAAACATAATGCAATATAGGTAATTGTAGGTAGATTAACCAAACCAAACCATCTTATACCAATTAAGATAAAGTATAAGTTAGAGAAACTTGTACAGTTGTATATGAAGGGGATTGTTAGATTATATGGTGTGCTAACCACTATAACTTTTGATAGAGATGCATGGTTTGTTAGTAGATTCTAGAAAAGTTTACATTGAGCCTTGGGTACTAAATTATAGTTCAATACTGTTTTCCATCCATAGATAGATGGACAATCTTAAAGGACTATTTAAATTTTAAAGGACCTGTTACGAGCATATGCTTTAGAATATGGGGGTAATTGGAATGATCACTTACCCTTGGTAGAATTTGCATACAACAACAATTACTAAGCAACTATTTAGATGGCTCCATATGAAACACTTTATGCCAAGAAGTGCAGATCTCCCTTACACTGGGATAGGGTTGGTAAAAGATAGATAATAAGACCAGAGATAGTGCAAGAAGTTATAGAAAAAGTGAAGGTGATAAGACAGAGAATTCTTTTGGCTTAAAGTCGCTATAAAAGTTATGTAGATAGAAGGTGACACCCCTTGGAATTCCAAATAGAAGATAAGGTTTTGTAAAGATTTCTCCAACTAAAGGAGTAATCAGATTTGGTCTGAGAGGAAAGTTAAATTTAAGGTATGTGGGTCCATTTGAAATTTTGCAAAGAATTGGCAATGTAGCTTATAGGTTGACTCTATTACCAAGTTTGGATGGGATACATGATGTATTTCATATATTTATGTTGAGAAAATTTGTGTCAAATCCAAATCAAGTAGTAACTTTGGAACCTTTAAATGTACAACCGGATTTATCCTTTATTAAAAAACTTGTAAGAATTGTAGATACTAAGGAACAAGTGTTGAAGAGAAAAGTGATTCCTTATGTTAAAGTATAATGAACAAATCAAACAGAATGTGAAGCAACATGCGAGGTAGAAGAGGACATGCGAAGAAAGCATCCAAAGCTCTTTCTAAACACAGGTAACTTTTGAGGATGAAAGTTTTTGTAGGGGGGAGAATGTAAATTATATACTATATAAATAAATTAAGCATAATGTCAAGAAAAGTAATAAGTTCAATCTATCAGGGTAATTTAGTCTTTTTATGGTTAAAGTATTTAAGACCCCGATTGACCTATTGTCTCCCATTGTTCCTATTTGCATAGTTGAAACCATAGAGAGACACTCTTAGACACACACAGGGTAACCTAACGAAAATCTCTAAGATCAACTCGCTTTCACTAAGTAAGGCTTTTGATCGTTAAGATAAGTATTCATGATTTTAGATTCGTAAGTCTAAATGATTTTTGATGATGTATTGTTAGAACTTGAAATAAGGGGTGAAACGTAATGAACATAGACATATGATCAAGCAATTTGGGGATTACAATCATAAGTTGAAGCAAGTAAGTGTACAAAAATTTGTATAATGTATTAGAATTAACAAGTTAATTGAATCAATTTAGATTTATAGAAATTAGGGTTGGGGAGCTAATCAAAGAAGAGGAAGAAGAGAATTCTCGAAACAAAAGGGTGTAAAGTCGAGTACACGACCGTATACCTTCATCATGTTGAATGGAGATGAAATTTTGTGTTAAAAGGGATACGTGGCATGGTACACAGGTGTGTACCTACTTGTGTTGAAGTATACGACCAAGTACACAACTATATACTTGTGTGTGTTGGAAAAGTTTCATACATAGAAAGGCACATAGCGATGCTCCTTCCTGTGTTCCTCTACATGGCTACATGTGTGGTTGTATTGTTCAGGAACACCTATATTTCACTTCTATTTCGTTTTTCTACACTTCTAAGCCAAGATTCATGCACAATAAAACAATGGGGAAAGGGAAATATGCAGTTAGGTTAGTAAACTTAGATTATGTTGCATGATAGAACTAAACTTAGTTCTTTATACTTGATAGGTTAATATACCTTTGATAGTGACGTAAAAGCTAGTTGTGACACTACTCCTCCAGGTATATGTTTACCTCACTTGTTGATTGTGTATGATAATGTAGTTTGTTTAATGAATTTAAATGATATTTAACCATAATACATATGTTGCTTTTGTTTGGCTTGGCCTAAGGGCTCATAGTGGCAGATTTTTAGGGGGCACTTTGATAATCAGTATACGACGTTGTCCTTAGGGTCATGAGTACCCCTATGTTTTACATTGGCTAAATCAAAGACAATTAATTCGATGATTATGATATGTATATCCGCTACATTTATGTATGTTTGTATTGTGATTAATGTGGCACATGCATATTTGTGTGGTATTCACAAATTAGGCTTATGCTCATCCTATTTTTTTTTTCAACTTCAAGTGAGTATAATGAGTATGCTGATTATGATGAATATGAGAATGTAGTTTATTATTATTATCAAGATGGGAATGAGGGTGATTATTGTTATTACTATGGAGATGAGTAACATAGGAGTATATGAAGGATTTTTGAGAAATTGGAGATGTTTGAATGGAGAGTTTTGGAGACTGTTTAATAGCTAATAAACATGCCGATTAACTTTATGTGGATGGAAGTTTACAACAGTGTTTAGATTAAAGGTTGATGTACATTTTCTTAATTAATAGTGATTAGAATGATTCGCCTATAAGTTATTCATTTATATTATTGGAGTTATAATTGTTTTAATGTGTAGTGGAGTTGAATAAGTTTGAAGTTGCAAAGGAGATAGAGAACCTTAGTGTGTCACTACCAAATAATCACATGGCAGGTTATAGTTTTTTAGGTTCTGGGGCATTACATATTCTATACTCATCACATAGCAACAAAACATTGTTCATAATAAGCGAAATTCATAATAGTTATTAACATTACTTTATAAACCTACATGCACAAACAACAATTATGCAATACCCCATGTACCTAGTCTTTGGTTAACTATTTGACAAAAATCTAATTAAATGATAATCCTTAGTATAACACCAATCAATACGAATTATATTATAAATCACATATCCTAGGTTTTCCCATTTAGTTATTCTTAAATTCTAATATTAGGCAAATGAGGGTGTTATTAAGGGTCATCTAACTAAACTTAGGGTCTATATGAGGGTGGTTGATTAGCCTAATAGCTTAGGTCGACCAAGCTTAAACCATAGGTCAACCTTAACAAGTCTTATGTTAAGTTTTTCCATTTTCTTTTCTTCAAAAATTTATATTTTTTCTATAATCAATTAATTCCTAGATCAAATTATCATATTCAAAATCATGATTCTAATAATTTTATTCTATAACGTTACTATCTTTTAATAATTATTATCCACTCAATTGCATAAGTTGAGTATAATAATCAATCTCTAATTGGTTCTACTCTACAATTGTAATTCACAATTATTAGGATTAGGATTTTCTAGGTTTTCTAAAAGAATAGAATTGAGTGCTTACCTTAGTATTTTATTGGAGTTAGCTCACTAGGCTTCATCACATAATTCCTTTGTAATTAGGGATATCAATGGGACGGGTTTTTTCGGGTTCCCGACCCACCCATCCCATTAAAAACCCTATAGGGTAGTACCCTATAGGGTTTGGGACGGGTTATGGGTTTCATTTTAAAAACCTTGTAGGGTTTGGGAAAGGTAGTGGGACAAATGTTAAACCCGTTGGGATCCCAAACTAGTTAACATATATATATAATTTAGTTAATAAATTATATTATTATATATTTAATAAAAAAAATTTAAGGGATTACTATGGTGAACAGTATAGTTCTCACAAAACTCACGGCCGTGCCTTTAACCGTGTGTGCTTCTGTGGGCGTGTTTCCTTGACACATGATCGTGCTCTTTCCCTGTTCCTTCCAAAAAGCACATTTGTCTGTACTGCAGACAAACACATACATATTACATAGCACGTAGAGTAGTAACAGTGAGAGTGTGAGACCAGTGTCCGGCACTCGTTTTCACGTTTCACCACACAGACACGGTGATACACACCGAGCCAAGCCACCCACCCATGACGGCACGACCACGACCATGGTCCACTCCTAACTCAACTCACAGTCATAGTCCACTTCCACTTGACGTGTACGGTCTACCTCCACTCGAAATTTAAGACGCAACTGTAGAAACCTTAGATCTAGCTGGAATTGGAACTCGATCTCGCTCTCGTCGTCGCCCTCCTCTTGTGTAAGCTGTCATCGCCCGTTGCATGCATCGGCATTAGCTCGATCTCGTTCGGCCACCATCGCACTTGCTCGCACTGTCGGGTACTGGGAGATTGTTATCTTTTAAGCTATGATGATGCTATACTATTATATGTTATTATAGGCTTCTCTAGGAAGATCAAATGAGAAAACGTAAAAAATTGGTTACTGGATTAGGAATTTGCTTTCCTTCATATTAATTTTTTTTCATTTGCCTCTCTCACACAACCGTGTGTGTAAAACCCACGCAAATAACACACGGCTGTATCTCAGACCGTGTACTCAACCGTATGTGCTTCTGTGGATTTTCTAAGCTCAACACACGACCGTGCCTTCAATCGTGTGTACTTTTATGGATTTTCCAAGCTCAACACACGGTCGTGCCTTCAACCGTGTGTGCTTCTGTGGGCTTGTTTCCTTGACACACGACTGTGCTCTTCCCCTGTTCCTTCCAAAAAGCATTTTTCTTCGTGTTTTCTTATTCGATCTCAATCCAAGTTGATATCTTCTCTCAAAATAGTGGTCCTCAGTTCTGAAACTAATAAATGATTTTTATGTTCTTGATTTGATGGGAATTTTTTCTTTGTTTGGTCATTGTTTCTCCCAAATACTCATTTCTTAGGATGCCTGTATCTTTTTTTTGTGATTGTAGCCACATGATTTACCATAATGTGTTTTATCTCCAAAACTTTTGTATTCGTTTTATTTAATGTCTTGTCGTAGTGTCACAGATGGAGGATTATGCATTTGATTCTTTTATTTGTATTTTGTTTTCATACTTGCTAGCACTTGTATTTATGTTGAAGACGAATGTTATTTTTGTTTACTTTTATATATATAGAAATGGACGAATTTGATATGCCCATTGATGCACATCCCATTGATGTTGAGGAAGAGGAAGGTCCATTACCATTACTTGGATTTGAAACAAAAGCACCGGCAACAAATCCCACAAGCACAAGAAGTTCTCAAGTAGGAAGCAATGCCGATCAACGTGATAATCCCAATAAACGTAAGTCGACTTCTCTTGTATGGAATGATATGGTGAGAAAAACGGTTAATGGTGAGGATGTTGTTATCTGTAATCATTGTTCCAAAAACACTAAAAGCAGGTAGTAAATAAGGAACTAAGCATCTATGTAATCATTTGAAGAAGTGTATACAAATGAAGAAGCAGAAAGACATAAGGCAATGCCTACTATCCATTGAGAAATGACAAAATGAGAATGAGAGTTGTTTAAACATAGGAAATTGGACTTTCAATCTAGATATTTGTAGGAAAAGACTTGCAAAAGCAATAATTGTTCATGAATACCCCATTTCAATAGTTGAGCATGAGTATTTGAGGGATTTTCTTGAAAGTATGCAACCACTTTTTAAGCATGTTAGTCGAAACACTATGAAAAAGGAAATCATGAACATCTATAATGGAGAGAAGGAAAAATTGAGAGTGTTGTTGAAAGCACTAAATTCTCGAGTTACAGTAACAACGGATTTATAGACATCAAATCAGAAAAAAAAGGGGTACATGACTGTTACAACACACTTCATTGATCATAATTGGAGACTTTAAAATCGACTCATGGAGTAAGATTCTTTACTTATATTATCTTTTCATAATCAATAATGGAAAATTATCTTATATTGAGGTTTTTTATATTTTCATGCAGTTTTTTGTATGTTCCAACGCCACACACAAATGAGGTGCTTGCCGATTGTTTGTTTAACTTGTTGATGAGATGGAGATTAGATAAAAAAATATCTACAATTACTGTAGATAATTGTTCTACGAATGATGCAATGATTACAACTTTGACCATGAAATTAAGAAGAGATGAGTTAATTCTTCGGGAAAAGGTCTTGCACATACGTTGTTGTGCACATATTTTAAACTTAATTGTAAAGGAGGGTGTGACCGTGATAGAAAGTGCGATTGAGAAGGTCCGTGATAGTGTTACATTTTGGTTGGTGACATCATCAAGAGTCGAGAAATTTAGAGAAGCATGTAAGCAATTGGATATTCCATATGATAGAAAGCTTGCTTTAGATTGCAAAACTTGGTGGAACTCTACATATGACATGTTGATGATAGCCATTAGATACAAAGAAGTTTTTTATAGAGTTCAATTTATGGATAAACATTATAAATGTCTTCCCATCGATGATGATTGGGAGGTAGCATAAGCAATTTGCCAAAAGCTAGCGATCTTTTATGAGGTAACCAATATTTTTTCTGGTACCCAATATCCAACTGCAAATTATTATTTTGAAAAGGTTTTTGAGATTAGAGAATCATTGGTTGAATGGAAAGGCTCTTCAGATGTGAATACTAGAATGATAGCGGGGAAAATGTTTGATAAGTTTGAAAAATATTAGGGTGATGTACACATCATTATAGCTGTTTGTACTGTTTTGGATCCACGTTTTAAGATGAAGGCCATGGATTTTGTGTTTCCTTCTATTTATGGAGTAAATGTATTTGTAGAGATTCAAAATGTTAGAAATATTTGTTACGAGTTAATTCATGAATATCAATCAAGGGGTAGATCTCGACTTTCTAAAGGTTTGAATAGTAGTAGTAGTAGTTCTTCTGGGAACACTTTAGCAACTACCCAAACCATTCCTTTCGATTCTTCAAGAAAATCAAGGTTGGTGCAATTCTTAAGCACTATTAATATTAATGGCCAAGTCAAGTCGGAATTGGATCACTATTTAGAAGAAGCTGTGTTACCTTGGACTGATGATTTTGATATTCTTAGCTAGTGGAAAGTAAATGGAATTAAATATCCTACATTACAAGAACTAGCTAAAGATATGTTGGCTATTCCTGTGTCTACGGTTGCTTCTGAGTCTGCATTTAGTACTAGTGGACGAGTAATTAGCTCACATAGAAGCAGACTAAATCCTGATACAATAGAAGCATTGATGTGCAGTCAAAGTTGGTTATCAAATGAGATAAAAGGTAAAAATTTTGATTATACAATAATAAGTTCTTTTATACATGGAGCAACTATTATTTGTATAATCTCTAATGTGTTTTATGGTGTTTTTTCTCCCTTTCGATAGGTTCAAAAATTGATGATGAAGAAGATGGGATTTGAAGACATTGAGAATCAATTGTTAAGTAAGAATTCCCAAAAATATAAGATTAATGTTTTTTTCTATATGTGTTTAAAATTTTTCTATTTTTATTAACACTTATTAACTGAAATTTTTCTATTTCTATTAACACTTGTTAATTGTATTTTTTGGTGTTATTTATTAAGTTACACAATTGGTATAGTAATTTTATTTTATTATAATTAAAAATATTTTTACATCGACAACTTTATTTATCAACATGTAGATTTTCAATTAAAATACATATAATTAAATACATTGAAAGTGCAAATATTATTTATTTTTAAGAACATAAGCTATATTTTATAAAAATAATCATAATGAATAAGTAAAAATTTTAAATTAATAATAGAATTATTTTTTTTTAAATTCTAACGGGTTTGGGACAGGTTTCAGGTTACTTATTCAAACCCTGTAGGGTTTAGGAAGGATAGCGGGTATTTCATAAAAAACCTTGTAGGGTTTGGGTCGGGTTTGGGAATCTCCATAGGATAATGGGACGGGTAATGGGATTACTGATCCCGACCCAAACCCGTCCCGCTTACATCCCTATTTGTAATAGCTCCTAATTGAATTTTCCCCTTAATCCAATATTGAGAACATTAGGATTCTCTTATTTCGAAATCCAAAACAATTTTTAAATGTCTTAAGCCTTACCATTACTTGTATTTGTTCCCTTGTTCTTATCCTTATTGAGATCTCCTTCCCTTGCATTCAACATAAATGAAATATTTAATTAGTCACGTCAATTTCCCTAACTAATAAGTAGAATAAGGCACATTTCTAAACATTGTCGTTCTTTTGTGAATTGCTCCTCCTTTAAGGTCTTACTAGATTTTCTCATGTTAACATATAAATAGGAATTGCTTATTAGTCTTACAAATTTGCTTTAATTAATAAGAAAACTATAATAGGAGAATAGTGAAGATTATATTCACCTTAGATTGGTTTTGACTAATTCCCAATCGAAATAAGAAAGATGGTGGCAGCACTCTAAGATCAGTGTTAGTGCTAAAGTTGAGAAGGAGAAGGCTAGGGTTTTCTTTATGAGGAGAGAAAGTGAATCGATCTCTTATTTATAGAATAAGTTAAGGAGTGTATTTACTTGTTCATCCTTATATTTAACATGTTATCTAGGGCAATTCACCTTCTATAACATCTGTGAGCCATTTCAAGGATAATAGATAAGTAGGCATTGGGTACACCTATTTATAAAAATACCTTCCATTTAGCTTATAGCATGTAGAATTTTCTTACATAGTGCATTGACCTTTATGTTTAACACAAATATATGTTAGCAAAACTATTGCGATTTCCAATAAAAGATCCTAAATGTTATAAGTTGAGTGGAAGATATTTCCAAAATTTGGTAAACCTAGGCCTACGTATCTTTTTCTCCATTTAAAGTGGCTAACTATTTAATAATTTTTTATCTAATTAACTTATATACTATGGTATATAAAATATAGTTACAAAAATCTAGATTAATCAATTAAGACCTTATTTAGATAATTGATGCTCTAACACGATCCAACTTTATTTTGAAAATATGTTTTGTAGAGGGTGTGATTGTCTAACAAGAGCTAATGCACTCGTTCGACAAGAAAAATGGGAAGAAGTGGATATTACTAAAATCAGACCTTAAAAAAGGCATATAATCGAACAGAATGGAATTTCACTTGATTCGTGCTAAAGGCACTTGATTTCTAAACCGATGAGGGGATTTGATATGTTCATGAATATCTATAGTAGGTATGGTGGTTATACTTAATGGGATTACTCCTTAAAAAATTCTCTATTAACCATGGTTTAAGGCGGGATGATTCAACTGCCCATATGTTTTCATCCTAGCTATGAAGTTTCTTAGTAAGGTCATCTAATGTTGTAGTGAAGTAAAAGCTATGAAAACCTATTAAATTCAAGAGTTTAAACATTTACTTTTCTTACTTCTTCTTTGATGATGACCTACTTTTAATAGGGAAGCAACAGATCTCAATGCTTAAATTATGACGAGTATTATGAAAATCTTTGGGAGCTTTGTTGGGGGCAATAGGTGACTTATGGAAAGTCAAAAATAATTTTCTCAAACAATTTCAATGAAGGAGCAAGGTCTCAAATTTATGAAGCAATAGAGATTAGGCAAAGCAATGATTTTGTAAATACCTATGGTTCCCTATTGGGAAAATTTTGGTTAATGAATAGTGCAAACCGATCCTTCATAATGGAGAAATTAAGAGAAAAATTAATGAGATGGAAAGCTAGTTGCTGAGTATGGCTAGAAGGAAAATTTTAATCAAATCTATCTTAGAGATCACTATTAACTATTATATACACACAATGCCTTTACTAAAATTAATGGTGGAAAAACTTAAGAAAAATGATAAAGATTTCTTGCAGGGCCTAACTAATGAAAAGATGAAAATGCACTTGGTCTTTTAAGATAAAGTTAAACTCTAAAAAAAGAAAAAAAATATGGTGGCTTAAGTATGAAAGACCAGAAATAAGACTTTTATGGAAAAATTGGCTTGGAAGTTAATGCACAGAAAGGTTATGTGAGCAAAGTTAATAAGTTAATATTGGGCTAAGTATCATGGTAGTGGTAAGAAGAGTATGTTTATGTTCTGCAAGGGCTTTAGAAGATAGTAGACTAATTGGATGAGAATTCATATACTAAAGTAAAGAATAGAAAAGAAATGAGTTTTTAGTTGTATAATTGGATAGGGAATGGAACTTGGGGAAGCTTCTCTCTTGTCCATTTCAACAACATAGGATAAATCTAACCCTCCACTAGGAATCCTTAGTGTGTGAAATGAAGATCTCATTGGGTTCCCATTAGATGATCAATAAGATCATTTTTTGGGAGCATCTATTATCACATTCAAATAATGATCTAGATTGTAAAATTTGAGAAGTAGGATTGTAGTGGCAATGTCACCACTAAATTTGCATATAAAGTTTTATAAAATGATATAGAAGATTTGTATCATTTTTAGAGCCTTAATTGCACTTGGGATGCCCCTATTAATTCAAAAATCCTAATGTTCCTCTAGATTTGTGTCCATGATGGTATTCCCTTGAGGGATAACACCTAGCTTTGAGGAATGAACATAGATGGAACATATCTTGCATGCAACTTAGACCTTGATGATGTCAATATTTGATTTATGAGGATAAATACCATATTTTGTTTTAAGGATGCAACTAATCATGTTGCACACTTATTATATGATGTATTTTATTGTTGGTTATGAAGCCCCATTCTATAAAGCAATTAAGTTTCCTCTTCTTTTTTTTTTTTTTGTTGACGGTGAATGTAGATGATGCCAAGATAAATGACATTCTTGTTTCAAATTTGAAATACTGATCAATGAGAGAGTTAATATTTTTCTTAGTTTTACTTTTTCCTTTTAATATAAATACAAATATATATTTTTATAGTTTAGATCTTTTCATATTAGTTTATATTTGTTAGTAGAGTTTATTTTTTTATTCATACATTACATGGCTTTTACCTAGTTACTATAATTTTAGAAGAACAATGACTAACTAGAAAGATTTTTTCTATTGGCTTTGATAATGCTATAGCCAACAATGAATGCATACTAAAACTACAAGACCTTTGGCAACCCACATTAAGAGCCATATTTTTCCATATTAGATGTGCTTGTCACATTTGAGTTTATGTGTTTAAGGTAGGTTAGAAGCATTAAAATTTGAAATCAACTTGATAAAAACTATTATTATATATATGTTAGACCATCCTTCTACAAATAACACAGTGAGAATTTTGTATAGAAAATGGAGCGAGACTTAGGAAATTTAAAGCAAATGTTCCTCATCATTAGAATTTGACCCACGAAGTACTATAAAGCACCATGGATTATAACTTTCTGTTATGTAAGTTTATAACAATACATGTTAAAGAAATACCATTACTTCTTAATGATTGGGATTTTAGCGCAAAAATATTAGAAGCAATAAAAGTTTTCAATGGTTTCACAAAATTTTTTCCCTATTTACTCCCAAAGTGTTCATGTATTTATCTTAAAAGCATTGGATATAATTCCAACCTTGTTTAATTTGAAAAATGGCACAATATTACAAAATATTTCACAAATACATGATTAGAAAGTGATTATGTCATTATAAAGATACTATTAACATATTCTTCATCACAATATTCTAGAATCCATTTGAAAATAGACGGGCTTCAAGATTTGTTATGCCCTTTTATTAATATACAAATAATATTTATAGCATTCAAGATGCTTACTTTATTAATGTTTTAGCTAAAATTCGTGTGCAACATAACTTATGAATGATTATTAACTTCTTTTTTCTTTCTTTCTTTTTCTTTTTTTCCCGTGGTTAACTTTAGTTAATCTCTCACTCCTAAAGTAGTGCATCTTGTCGATGGACATAATGATGATATAAAGATTGAAAAAATGCAAGAGTGGGACAAAGGCTGAATTCTACATAGAACTTGACAATTATTTAATAACTATTTCCAACTTTGGTGAGAGCATAGGTGTATGTGATTTCATCATCTTAGATTGGTGGAAAAACATACAAAGATACTTTCTATCCTTTTTTGTTTTTTGCATTGCTAGGTAAGTGTTGGTAACCCCAAGATTAGAGAATGCAATCAAGCAAGCATTTGATATTGCTAGATTAATTTTAAACAATCATCAAATTAATCTTTTAGCTGAATGCACAAGGCTATCTCCATGATCAACACAAGGCAACTTAATGGGAATAAAATGCTCATGTGACCTCTAGCTTTGAAGATGATTATTTCAATGATTTTGACCTAATACCTTGTAGAAGCACAACCAGATCAAAGTCCTAAGAGCATCATAAGTCCAAACGATTGAATATGAAAATGTTATATTTATTTATGAAACTTGAAGTAATTCCAACACTTTATCATTCTACCTCATAGGACTTTATGTAAAAGTAGTAGTATTATCTTATTTATTATTTTACATTGTATTTTTCTTTTCTTTTCTTTTTTTATTGAGTAGGTTACTTGTTGTAGATGCTAGGGTCTAGTTAATGTTGTCACATACACGTTGTGTGAATCTTACGCTTTATGTAGCATCAAAGGAGTAACATCGAGATGATACGTTGGAGGATGACATGAAGAGGAGTGGGAACAAGCATCTTGGTGAGAAGTGAAGAAGCTTAGTTTAGTAACCTTGCTATTCTTAAGTAGAAGTAATTTGTTTTTCGTTTAAGCATTATTTAATCTTTGAATGTACAAATTTTACAGTGTTATGTTGTTTCTTTGATCTTTAAATTGTGTGTAAATGAGGAGATTTTGCTAATATATAGAGTTCTTGACT
This sequence comes from Laguncularia racemosa, assembly GCA_037954665.1. Classification (NCBI taxonomy): domain Eukaryota; kingdom Viridiplantae; phylum Streptophyta; class Magnoliopsida; order Myrtales; family Combretaceae; genus Laguncularia; species Laguncularia racemosa. The sequence continues at coordinate 557,591 of JBBMOL010000291.1, read as the reverse complement.
CAAAAGCATTCATTAGATCATCCTCATGATTAACAAATAAGATGAGCATACTCATCCATGTGTTCTCTTATGGGCTTTTTGTGAGCCCCAAGAAAACCCACAGTATCATTACCCCCATTACCAAGCTTTGTGCCTCTAAGCTTCATCACTTCTACTAATATAAATAAATAATGTTGTAATTATTGTAAGAAAAGTCGATATGCTAATGCATTACTCATGAAGATATTGAGGTACTTATCAATAATTTTATTCTATTAAATATGTTTGAAATTTTATTTTTGAGTTTATTTTTATTTTGAATTTTTAGTTAGGAAAAAAAATTAAAGTTGCCTTCAACTCTAAGACCTAGGTTTCAACCTATTGGCAACCTTATCCAATTAATGGGTTAACGTTGGATCTTTAAAATCAAGGTGCGAGGCCCAATAGGTGGACATGAGACCCATTGGGCAAAGTGCATCATGTGCATCTAAACTTAGATGCAATATAACAAACAAAGTTCTAAAAATAGAGATATGTACAAATACATTTTAAGCATGTTACGATCTTCACAATAGAAGTACATTGTGCTTCATCATGCATCTTGCCAAGTGAACGTTGAGATTTACATATTTATAGTTAGGTATGCTAGCTAGTTAGAAGACTTTGAGATATTTGAGGGGGATAACAGCAGTTTGTTTAGAGTATGATAGTGGGTTCAATTTTTTAGTGGAACATGAAGATTTACATAATTATAGTTAAGTATGTTAGTTAGTCGGAACACTTCACTTTTAACATACATTTACTTTATGTGCAATAAAGGCTAAGTTTATAGCATTAAGGGAATTGATTAAGAAAGATATACGATTGAAAGGAATGCTTTTGGAGTTTATGGTATGTGATGAAAGTAAAATAATCCATTATGATAGCTAGAGTGCTATGTATCACACTAAGGATTTGATGAAATATGATCGAAAGAAACATATCGATATTCAATATCATCTTGTTTAAGGCATTAAGTCACATAGAGATGTTTAGGTGAAGAAAATTAATACTTATGAAAATCTAATGAGCATGATGACCAGGAGGCTTCATAATGATAAGTTCAATCTTTGCTTAGACTTAATTAGTGTTGTTAATGGGCAAAAAGTATGCCCTAGGTGGGAACTTAATAAGAAGAAAAAGTTTGTTGAGATTATCGTTTGAGTAGAGTATTTGGCATTTGTTACTCAATATAAGTTAATGTAGAGTATTGTTTTGATTGACTTAAATTATATGTTAATTTGATTCAAAACAAGTTTGGTATAGAAGAACTTGACATTAGTTAGATTTTTAGCATTTCATGCGTTTTTTACTAACCAAAGTCAAGTAGAGAGGTCAATCAATTGAAAATTGGGCATGCAAATTAAGAAGGGTTTATCTATCAGAGCATATGAGCAATTGACCAAACCCTTGCGAGATTTAACTGATAAGTTCCTTTGGTTAAGTGATTCTGGAAGGTTTGGTCACTAAAGCATAGGAGTGATTGACAAAACTCTTGTGACAATCAATTGACAAGTTCCTTTAGTTAATCAAAAGTTTGTAAAATAACATATTTGGTTTGATATTTTAGCCTTATGTGTTTCATGAACCCAACACTTACAATTTAGGTCATATTTAAGAACATATATGTGTTGCTCTTCTAATCATACATTTTGTTTAGCAGAATAGTAAGAATAGAGTGACAATTCCTCAAGATTGGAATAGCTTCATTTAGTTGGGCTAAAGACATACTTAAGTAATATATATACTTAGAAGAAACCTAAAGATACCAAAATATCCTTGTTATTTTGAAACCTTAGATCTTATTCTCTACCAAACCTTAGCCTAAATCACCTCTTCACCTATCTCCAAATCACTTAGCCTATTAACTAAACCACCACCTTACTTAACTTTGATATACCTCGAGCTTAAACCTCCCAACCCATAATCCCCATTGCTTAGGTTCAAATTGCCCAACCATAAATCTCCTCACTTAGTCATGTGTATTTAGGCCCACATAGGTTTAATAGTCTAATGGTTTTGAGGGTTTAGGCATCACCATTTAGTGATGGTGTAAGTTTAAACTTGCTTAGCTTTAATGTTTGTACTAGTTGCAAGAATGTAGATTTAATAGCCCAATGATCATATGAGTTAGTTTAGCCATTTGTTGATTAAAGGTAATTTGAAGATCATGAGGCTCAAAATGGTTTAGTGGTTATGCTAGTTAGGTGGTGGGTTAAGTAATTGTTAGGTATATAACTTGGATAGTGGTTGGTTTGAAATTAGCTAAGGTTTATAGGCAGGTGCAAACCCTAAGATTTTTTCAAATTATAATGGAAATTTCCTAGAGATAACCTAAAGATATGCCCAAGAGTCAATAGGATACTCCACCCTAACACCAGAGTTTACCCCAACTTATTCTAATATACATAATAAAACCCTAATACTAAGGATTGAAACCTTAAATCGAATCCAAATTCTAAAATGATGGCTCTATAACCCTAAGCCCTAAAATGGAAACCCTAAACCCTAAAGTAACTAATCAAAACCCTAATTCAATTTGAAAACCCTAAGTTAACAATCCAAAACGATAATTAAATGATAAACCCTAAAATGACAAATCAAAACCCAAATTCATAATAAAAGGCCCTAAAACCCTAAATTGGAGTATTGAATTTGAATTAAACCCTAAAGCTTAAAGTATTCCTTAAAACATCATAAATTGCATAATTCAATATCGATAGCTTATATTAATCACCAATTGAGGATAGATCGACTTAATTGAACAAAAATTACAAATAGCACGCTACTCAAATGTAGGGTGAATTAAGGTATAAGAAGATTAAGGCATTTTGATTTCTAATCTCCAATTGCCTAACTTAACTTAAGCTAGCCTTGATTAAACTAAATTAATCACTAATTAAGCGACTTGAATCCTTTCATTGGGTAAAAGAAAAGTACCCCAATTCCCCCATTAAATCACCAAACATACATATGTAAAAACACACACATGACACTCAGTCATAAATCCAAGGGCTAAGCTTAAACCATGGGCTTTGATTAGTAAATTAAGGTGGCTATAAGGCCACTTGTCAAAGCATGATTTGAACATATTCCCTATAGAATCTATAGATATTGGGTACTTTGTGAAACTTAAAATTTTTCTTATCTTTCCATAAAATTTCAAGTTAATGTGATACTAAAATAATAATTTATATGTAATATTATAAGTTTTTTTTTTGTGCACAAAACCTATAAATCTATAGCAAAACAAGCAAAAACTATTTTTTTAATATCTTTATTATTTTAATTTTATTTGATATTAAATAAAACTATGGAACCTATAGCAAATTGGATGAAAATTACCAAATCACAATTACATGGCTTTCACTGGAGGGATAATTTGTGATGATTACAATGGATGGATTTTGGGCTATGGAAAAAGAATTGGGGGAGTCGATGTTGTTGCAGCTAAATTATAGGCTTTGTATTAGGGCATATCTTATTGCATTATAATGAATATGTTTCATGTGGAAATTAAATTAGATTTGAAAGTTGCTTTTAGCTTACTACATGCAGTGAATAATTATCAAAATAAACATGGTAATGTTTTGTCTACATGTAGGGGAAATATTTCAATGCTACAAGAGCAAGGGCTTGAAGTACAGCTGAGGGAGTTAAATAGAAGTACGAATGGGCTAGCTACAATAGGGCATGTTAAAGAAGATTTTGTGTGTTTTGTTTCACCTATTATTGTGAAAAACTTACTTTTTGGATGATCATAAGTTATTATTGTCAAAGACTTAGCAGCAAAAGACTATAGTTAATAGCTTAAAGCTAAGTAGTGTTTTTATACTTCTTAGGCAAGTCTAATGCCTACTTTTGTTTGCTGTTATCAATGTAATATAGTATTAGTTATTCACAACAAAAAAGGGAAAATTATCGTTTAGAGAGAGCAACAAGTTTTAGATTTATGGTTTGTATTAGGCTTGAACGGTTTCTTTTTAACATAAATATTGTATTATCTTTTTTATTGGATTTTTTTTTTCATTTATTAGAGTATATTACATTTTTTTAATAAATTTAAAGGTTAGATATGGAGTATTATGGAAATTGTAATTGTATACCTCGAAGTATAGTTCTAGGCATCAATAAAGTATGGAGATATTATATGTGTAATCTAACCTATGGAGCTAGATATCAAATAATTACTACCAAAGCCCCTAACTCGTAATCTAGTCCAGTAGTAGGATATAGATGGGTACATGATTAGCCCTCCCAACCCTAGAGTTTTGTAGCTAAAAAAAATGCAATTTTTTAAAAATAGTATTAAAATAGGGCCATTAAAAACAAATAGTATGCAAATAATGTTTTAAAGGCACATGCAGTATGGGTGGTTGTTTGAACTGAAAGCTACATGCACTGCATGTGCTTTCTTCATAAATTTATTTTTGTGAAGAAGGTGCATACACTAAATTTATTTGTAAACACATTAATAGATTCATTCTATTTGAAAACCCAACACACATTCTCTCTTTTTCTTTCTCACCATCTCTCTTCATTTACTCACTTTGTTAATATTTTTTCAAGACTTCCACCAATTTCTACGCGTAATTGCAATATTACATCAAGGTATGTAATTTTTTTTTTCATTGAAGTTTCTTTTTACATCTACATTTGTAGTAGGTTTTTAGCATGCCATTTTTTAAAACCTTAAATGTTTAATCTATAGTTTAAACATTATTACTTGTAAATATGATCGATTTTTGTTTTTGTATGAATACTAGATATAAATACTATTGAATACTAGATATAAATACTATTGAATGTGGAAGTAGTAAATGGGTAGAAGTTGCTTTGGTTAATAGCTCTTAATAATGTATTTGTGGTATCTATGAAAATTACTCAAAAGGGAATTAGTTGTATAGAGGAGGCCTTTTTTGTGCACAATTAGATAATGGAATTGAGGGATAAAATAGTTGTGCATGAGTTTTGTTGTTAAATTTGTGGAGTTTTTCGACAAGACTAATTGAATAGGTGTTATTTGATTAGATTGACAATGGTTAGATTTGTGAAATTTATAATATATGTGAATGGAAACATTGTAGACAAAATGAGGATCCGGGGTATGATAAACAGTTAATTAAGAAGTTGAAGATGAAGATAAATTCCAACTATAGCAAATTTGTACATAGGATATGTAGAGGAATTGGAGTTGACTTTGGTATAATGTGTGTTGACATATTTCACAAGCACTCGCACTACCATTAGGTCGATGTGCCATACAAGTTGATGCACTACATAAGTAACTTCCACTAATACATTTTTTTTTATTTGCATATTTAGGTTGATACCCCTTTGACAAATTTTCTTGGTGCCTAATCTACCTATAATGGTTTCTTTTGTTGATGGAGGTGTATAATTGATCGATGAGTATGGTGGGGTTATACTATTCCCCTTGTTCATCAAGAGTCGCTACATAAGGAGGAGGAGGATCTAGAATCGGTAGTAGATCTTGTGTTTGCACCAGCACCCCATGCTAGAGGTGAAGAAACTAGAGTTAGAGGGGCGCGATAGATGGATAGGCAAGGCCAACATTAAGATGCTCTAATATACCCTTCCCCAATGCATGAGCTAATTGAGGATATTGTAGGTAGCTCTACTTTAAAAGTGAGCTCATTTGTCATCTCTTATCGTCACTCTTTTAGTGGACTTTTCTCGATATCACTTACTTTTCGAAAGAGACGTTCCCACCTATTGAAAATTAGCAAAAGCTCATAGCTTTCGACACAATGGAATTTAATGCCACCATAGGATTTTGAGGAGCCTTTGGAGCTTAACCCAACACAAGACTCACATGCTCCTTGTGTCACTAATGCTAGTAGAGTAATAAAGCATAGATCTACGTTATCTTAGCTGACTAGACATTTCACTAAAAGTAGGAGCAAGAGGGAGTAGATTTGTCTAAGATTTCTACATGTGATATTTGAAAGATAGTTGTATCTCTAATCAATTTATACGAAATTCATATTTTGAATTTTTTTTTTGACATTTTGGCTCTTTTCTCATTGTACTTTAGTGTTTTTGTGTTTGTTTATCTTTGCATTATAGGCTTCAACTTCCAATTACTTATGAAGTTTAAAGATTTGGTTTTTAGTTTGTAATTCATCAACTGGATTGGGAGTTGGAAATGTTTAAAACTGGATTGTTGAAGTTTGAAGTGTGTTATTTTCCAGATTTGCTATTAAGGTATTTGAAGTTTAAGTGTTAGGAATGTTTTAGTGTGTTGAAGGGGTTAAAATGTTTGTGTGGTAAAGTTTAAATATAAGAGATTAGGCTATTTAAGTTATGTGTGTTGAATATCATGTATCTTGTTGGTGGTGGGGTGCAAGAGCTTTTTTTTTTTAATAAAAATTTTGTATAAAAAAATTACTAAACTAGATACATCTTTAATTTAAAAAATTACTCTTCATAAAAGCACATACACTAAATGTGTTTTCATAACATTATTGGCATAAAACCTTTTTTGAAAGCCCCATTTTAATACTATTTTTAAAAAATTACATTTTTTAGATACAAAACTTTCCAGCCTAGTTGTAGTTAAAAAAAGAAAAAAAAAAAGCTTTCATTTTGATTTGCATGGTAAGTATGAGTTTGCCGGTCAAAAAAAAAAGGTAGATATGGTTGTTTTAGTGTTACCTTGTTTCTTCATAATTCAGATCTACTCTTTTGACCCCAAGCACCGCGACTTTCCAACAGCCAGCATCATTAAACGATAGACAATAACATAACACCCAAACATTCCATCGCGATTCACGGACTCACTCGTAAAACCCCAACAAATCTCGGGATCCGATCTCTCTTCCTCTCTCTCATCTCATTGCAATCGCCAGATCCTTTTTCCTCCGTATTTCAAATCCATTACCCTAAGGTACACGCCTATTTACACTATTTTCTCTTTGTCTTCGATTTAGTTTTCTGTATTTTCCATGGCTGAATTGTGTTAATTTAGCTGAATTTGGATTTGTATTTGCATTTGCATTTAAACGTTCGTATATCAATTTTGATTTTTCCCTTGTTCTTTCTTTCTTTTTTTTTTTTTTTCATATTGTTACCATAATCACTACATTTATTTAGTTGATGTGATTGTATTTGTTCAATGTATTCATGTTAATGGCATCGTCTTACAATGCCGATGCTAGGAAATAACTCAGGAGAGTTTATTATTAAAGTTACTGTCTTTGTTTTTTCGTGTTTCGGACTTGATTTAGTTAAGCTTGATGTATGGGGTACATTGGATAAAATTTGAGTCAGTTTAGGCTGTTTAGCTGTTGCAGCCAGTAAAATTGTCACAAACTGGGATCTTATGAGTAGTGGAGGGCAGATTGAGTTAATCAGGAGGATCATGAGCTGGATTGATTAGTTTTTCTGTTACTCATTGTGGTGGATCCACGGGAAAGTTTCTCTTGTGTACTCTTTTTTACGTTCGTTGCATCTAATCTAGTATTTGCAATGGTTAAATTGAAACTGCTAACACCAAGCAGATTTTCCTTCAAGTGTGGAGTGCTTGTTTCAGAGGTGATGGTAGTGGCAGACAACTGGTTATGATAGTTAGCATTCACAATGAAAGTGGTCGATAAGAGAGGAAACTAATTCCTGTTTAGAAAGGATAGCATTATCCTCATTTGTAATAGAACCTTTTAATTCAAATGAAAATTTACTGTCTATTAACCATGTATTTTTATTTCCATGCTGTGGAGTATATGTCCTCTGTAACAAAAGCAGTGTTATCCTCAATATTTTAGTTCAACTATTTGCATCATTATTTGTCCTTGACAAGCATGATCTATGTCAAATTGGATGAAATTTAAAATTTTAATTAAAAATGGCCTGCTTGATGTATGTATCTTTTCCTATTTGTGGCAGGCGGTGTAGTGTTAGATATTTGGAGCGGTGTAAATTGGCAAATCTGACAAAGTAGCTAGCCATTGGTTTTGAAAAATCCTTTGCGGAATGGCACATTGAACTATCATTATTGACCCCAAAGGTGGCATATTGATCTGCTTTTTTACATAATTGTCATTCACCTGCAAGTTTTGCAGGGGGCTAGATTGTGATCTTGATTCTGTGGAAATCATAGCACATGTGATTTCTTTAGTATGTAGCAACTTAGGTAGATGGCTCTAATTTAGTCCCTGTGGGAGATGATAGACATCAATCAGCACATAGAAGAGGCTGAAGACAGGGAAAGAAGCTCTGATCGTGAAAATCAAGTTTCAGGCCTCCCCCGGGAGCCTTCTTTTTCGGGCTGGTGTGATGAGGATGGGAAAGTTGATTTGAAACATCCTGTGGTTAACTCATCAACTGTAGAAGACTTTGATTTTGAATGGCCGTTTGTTCCCCAGGATCATCCAGATAATGGATTCTTAAGCAAATATAGATATCAATATAGTAAGTCTCAGTCAGAAAACATGCATCGTGTTCATGTAGGTAGTGATATCGATAGGACTACTGCTCTTGAAGAAGGAAATAACACTGATAAATACGTACCTTTTGAAGTTGAAAATGGGTCTATGAGGGAGAGAAGTGTCTCCCATATTGGTTCACATGAATCTGATTTCATTGATAATTATAAGGGGTCAGCACAAAGTTCCAAGAGTCCCATTTCTGCAGCTAATGTGCTGAAAACATTGTTTTTCATACTTATGTGGTACACATTCAGTACATTCTTGACCCTGTAAGTTCAGACGAATTCAAATCATCCCTTTCTGTATCTTTGGCTAAAATTTCATGCAAAGTCTAATATTCTTTTCTTGGTATGAACAGATATAATAAAACTTTATTAGGAGATGATCTAGGGAAATTTCCTGCACCATTACTCATGAATACTGTCCACTTCACCATGCAAGCTGTTATGTCAAATGCTATCATATGGTTTCGATCCGATAAATCTCAAACAGGTGCAACTATGTCTTGGAGAGACTTCTTTGTGAGAGGTAAACACCTGGTACCTTCATGCACTTTATTTATCTTTGTTTAATCAATATTCTTTTGTCAATAAATGTTATAGCACTTTAAGCTATGCTTCCAAAACCTGAAACAGTGTTTGGAATGGGCCTTTATTTAGTTGCTTTGTCTTCTGTGCATGTAATATCTTATTCCATTAATTTAAGAATTGAAATATACATATATATATACCTAAAGGAAGATTGAAAGGGGCAATTGAACTAATCAGGTTATCCATAATATAGTTGGACAAGTGCACTTTGGTTAAGTCCTGATTCATTTGTATTATTAGAAGGTTAATTTGATTGGAGAGAGTGATGATGCATCAAGGGACCCTGTTGAGCTATTGCTAATTTTAAGTACCTTTGATGTTGCATATGAGTAGCACAATGGGAGTTGACATTTCCAAATGTGTGCTAGTTTTGATGGTTAAAGGGATAATCAGGAAGTGATGATAGAAGATTTAGTGGCATATAAATCTTGAGGAGGAAACCGCTATGGTATGTTTTTCTTGAATATCATTACAGCTCATCTCAGCAAATAGCAAATGATGCTACTGATCTTTGTGCTGTTTATTGCTGAAAGTATTTTGAAGACCTCATATTAATGGAAAAATGATGACAGTTTCGTGGGGTCACTTGTCAAAAAGCCAAAAGCAAAAACTTTTTACTTTTCCATATTCTCTCTTTTTTGGGAAATGTGTAATCATCTCTTGAAATATGAAAAGTTTCTTTCTCGGCTTTTGACAGCACTTGTTTAAGGGATCCTTATCGAATTACCAAAAGAGAAGAACTTAATATTAATTGTTGAGAAATTCATTGCTAAAATAATTTTTGAGTCTCGTCTTCTCAATGTTTTACTTGCAACTATGCTATTTTAATTTGCTATATCCTTTTACTTACTGTAATTGCGGATTACATATTTACTGGTCTCCTAGACAGTGATAAGTTGCGCTGTAAATTAATCCATTAACTTTCTATCAACTAATGCGGCAGATGGAATTTTCCTTTCACAGTTGTACCAACAGCACTTGCAACAGCCATGGATGTGAACCTCAGCAATGCATCCCTTGTTGTCATCTCTGTCACCTTTGCCACCATGGTTGGTTACTGATTTCTGTATGTTATTGTACTTTACCATGTCATGCACTTTTATTGTGCCAACTTATTTGTTCTCATTAAATTTTGTCGAGTTTAATGCGTTGTTTGCTCTTGCAGTGTAAATCTGCAGCACCTATATTTCTTCTTCTGTTTGCTTTTGCCTTCAGGTGAATTTTGGTTTACTCCTGCATGTTTGAATATGACAAATGCCACTGTGTCAATATATAAGAGAATCTGATGCTATCTTGTCCCCTGCTGTACTGTTTTTATTAACCATTGAGAAAATGTATATCAAATTCTTTTTATATAATTCGTTGACAAGTCCCATGGGCACTTGTTAAGCATACTGAATAAGGGGACTTGTTTATTATACTTATGTGCAATTTCCAATATATTGATTAAACATTTCATGAGAAAGAGTAGTGCATTAAAATGTGTAAAGTTTCTGCTTTTAGCCTCTTAAGACGTCCATATGGGCACTCATAAATCCAATTGTATATATAAAGCTCGAACTCTTTTTCCCTGTCCATGCCAGTCTTGTGCCATGCTTTAAGGTTAGCCTCCTTCGGAGTGTTTTTCATTGTTCATTAGACAACTTCGGATAATTAAGTGTTGGAACTCATTGCCTTCTTTTTCTCAAACTGCCTTCATCCCTCTAGATCCAACTGATATTAGCATGATAAGTTTACTTATTCAAGGTTTAAAGACAGAATTCAATTGCCTACCAAAAAGATGTAATATATAGTTCCCAATTTTGGGATGTCTACTTATAGGATGGTGATTTTAAGTAATCTTATTTCATGCCTGATGGAATCTATTTAATTTATCTATTTATTTATTTTGGTTCATCGGGATACCCTGATATGGGATTAGTTCTTTGAAGTCCCGCTTTACAGTGTTTATGTGATACCCACCGGGTTTCTCTGTTAATGAATTATTAACAATCATCTCAAAAATAATGTGCAGACCATAAATATTAGGAATTATATGTTTCCCTAGTATGTTTCTATATAATATTCCTTATCTTTTCTTTTGTATATTCCTTTTTCCCCCTCTTCATAAAGATTGTGCCAGAGAGTTCCATTATTTCTTTTAGTTCTGTTATTTAATTAAAGAGCTTTTCTTTGGAAGGCTGGAGTCACCAAGCCTTAAACTTCTTGGAATCATCATTGTCATCTCAGTTGGAATTTTATTAACAGGTATGTAACTTCAGCCGTTGCTGTTTTCCCTGCTTCTAATATAACATCCCCTGCTTTTATTTTATTTTAATTTTTTCAAGTATAGATACTGAGAAAATTCATTAATTTGTAATAGTACTGCAGTAGATTTTAAGTAACTCTTTGAGTTGCTCTCTTTTCATCTCAAAAGTTTTGGCTGAATGTTTTATAAAAAGGAGAAAGTCAATGAGGTAAAGAAGAAAACTAAGTAGATGGTTTCATCCTTGCTTAACGTAGAGTAGAAAAGTGATAGTACTAATGTGTTTAGACTTTACAAATTCATAATAATGAGGAGCCTATTGTCCAATCAGTGAAACATATTTCTTGTTACCAAACCATGCTTTGACATTTCTTCCTCACCAAATTAAGTTTAAAGGACACAGGACATTCTAAATGAATCTGGATAAATCACCGTTGTTTCTACCATTTGTCACTAATGTGTCAAATTGAATAAAGAGTAGGAATTCCTTTTATCTCCAGCAAGGTAAATGCTGGTTGATGACATGTAGCTCTATGAGTCATTTAAACGACTGAAAATTCACCATGTACCCTTATTAGGACACTCAGATCAAACCTAAATTCTCCATAGCTGTGCTTCAAGGGGTGGGGGGGCGTGTAATGGGTGGGGTTGTGGAAACAGTTGGGGTGGGGAAAATAGTTACTAAAACGAAAATACCTGGAGAATTATTTTTCATTTATTATTAGTTTTGAGATGAAAAAAATTGGAGATTTATTATCTCTCTCTTTGCCTTAACCTTTGTATCACGTGTAAGCTTCTTATGGATTTCATCAACAGTTTCTTAACTATTGAGACTTATTACTACATAATTCTTGAGTAGGGGAAAAAAAAAAAATCTGGAGAGGAAGCGAGGAAAAAACCTTTTCAGAGTGAGAAAATGCTCCCACCCCTCTCTAAAACCTCCCAACCCTCCCCCCTAAAAGACCACTTCTTTTAGGCTACAAACACACACTAACCACTCACCCCAGCTCACCCATCTCATGTGCTGCTGGTCCTGATGGAAGATGACAGTAGCCACCCCCATGAGCTGCCCAGTAGGATCCCCACTAAGGCCGGAGCACGTTGGGTGACCATTTTCCCCCACTCTACCTAGGAGAACCAGTTGCTAATTCACATGGCATGGTTCCAAAGGCTGGAAGTCCTAAGCACCCAAATTAGGAAAAAGTAGGGACGCCTCTTAGCTCTAGAGGAAAGAGCAAAGTTGACTTGTCTAAAACAGGAATTTTGGATCCTGGTGCCCTTAAGGAAAAGTTGTCTGTCCACTATTGCCAGGCAGAAGGGAGTTCTAAAGTAAGCTTTGGTGTCACATCGCATTTGCACCACTCCCAACAAATTTCCTTCTTTGGTAATTCAACCTTGGAACAAGTAAATGGTCTGCTGGAGGTCCTTGAAAAGGAAAACCACTCCACAAAACCACCCTCCCCAACTAAAACCTCCTTCGGAAGTGTGCATGGAAGGAAAACCTATGCTCATGCTTGCGGAAGCAAAGACCTTGAAGACGAGCCATGCTTCCAGCTGCGGTACCCTCCAGCCAAGAAAGGAGTGGTGCCCTGTGTGAAGATACTTGAAACAGTGGAGGTCGCCAGAGCTGAATACCGATCCTCCACTCTTGTAGGGTTCTTCCTAGGCTGGAGGATGCCATTTAAGCTAGTCCAAGATATGACACTTCGCCTTTGGAAAGAATATGGTATTCTGGAAGTTTTGGGAAGTAAAGAGAGATTTTTCTATTTTAGATTTGCTAAAGGAACTGACCTAATGCCTCTGCTGGAAAGGACCTAGTACTTTGCGCAAAGGTACCTCATCCTTCAAAAATGGAGACTAGGCGTGTCCCTCGAGAAGCCCCAGCCAACCAACGTTCTGGTTTGGGCTTTTTTCTTGTGTGTTCCATGTGAATACCTCAATGAGGAAGCTATTAGCCACATAGCAAGTTGGGTGGGCGTTCCTCTTAAGGTTGATGCCTTAATGGCTTAAAGGCAAAGGGCAAACCATGCGAGAGTACTTGTTGAGATTGATGCGAGAGATGAAATGATTACTCAAGTTGAAGTGGAGAAATCTGATGGGTCAACTTCAAGGGTACTGGTTGAGTATCAGGGACTCCCTTTAGGATGCGGTGAGTGTAAGATTTTTGGCCATACTTGTCGGCCTACAAATATGGGGACTTGCCCAACTGCCTCGAACAGCCATAGGGCTAAGAACAGCGAGGATAGGAGGTGGAAAGAGGAGGGCGAAGGGGAAAGTGAATGAAGAGGGAAAGGTGGGCAACATTGGCAATAAAACTCCTTGTCATCAGCCCACAGGGGAAGGGAGTGAGGCTGGACAGTCCACTCCTAAGCCTAAATGGGTACCTGGAACAAGAGAGCATTCTCCCAAACTGACCTCTAAATTCATTCATGAAGACACTCATGCGGAAGGGGTTGAGGGCACGGTTGGAATTGAGACTGATGAGGTTGTTGATATTATGTAGCGGGAGGAGGAGGAAAGGGCTGGGAACGAAATGGAAGTTGAGGAACGTAACTCACCAACAGCTACCCTCGTCGCGGAAACTCAGCTAGAGGAAATACTTGTTCAAGACCATGGTGATCAGCCTACACGAGATGATGCCAATGGGGTTAAGGAGTTTGAAAACACTCCCCTCAGCAAGCTATTTCCCCAACTACACCATGGACAGTGCAGCAACCCAAAGAATATGAAAGGTTCAAGCTCCTCTAGTAGGCATAAGAAGAAGCAGCAGAAAAGGAGAAGGAACTTCACCTAGCTGCTCAATACCCTAATAACCATGCATATAGCAGCTTGGAATATTAGGGGGTTAAATGACCTCATCAAGGTGGCGGATGTTAGACGAATTTGCAACGATCATAGAATAAGTTTTATAGGGTTGCTAGAGACTAAGGTGAACCCGGCGAATGAAACATCAATCAAGAACGCTTTGGGTGCACTTTGGCAAGTGAGAATAAATGAGGTTGCTCGGAAATGTATGTGGCTAGTTTGGAAGCCTAGAGATTGGCATGTCAGCGTGGAGATGGAACACACCCAATTTATGCATTGCAAAGCCATAAATATGAGATCCAATACCACTCTTTTTGTAACCTTTATCTACGCTTCCAATAATGATAGAGAAAGAAGAACCCTATGGAGTAACTTTGAGAACCTAGCTCGGTCACTTAACCAAGATCCGTGGCTGGTTCTTGGTGACTTTAATTCAACTAAATCTCCTTCAAAAAAATTGGGTGGGAGAATGCAACTTACGGATGCAATGGTGGAGCTATAGAGTTGTATTACACACTCGGAATTGGAGGACTTGAGCTATGTTGGGGATTTTTTCACTTGGTCTAACCAGTAAGAGCATAACCCAATATTACGAAATTTGGATAGGATCATGGTAAACCAACATTGGCTAGAATTGCTCCCCAAAACACAAGCAAAGTTCATTTCCCTTACCCTTTCCGACAACTCCCTTGCTATCACTTGCATGGACTTTAACTTGGGTAGTAGGAAAACACCCTTCAAGTTCTTTAACTTTTGGATCGAACACAAGAACTTTAAAGACTTGGTAACCAGCACATGGAGAACAGATATTAGAGGTTCCAAGATGTTTCAAATTGTGAGAAAACTCAGATTACTCAATCAAGTACTTAGGCAATTGAATAAAAATGAATACTCCCACCTTCTGGACAAGGTATAGATAGCCAAAACCAGATTACACCTTCTACAAGCCTCTGTTCTAGGGAGCGGTGATACGTCTAGTATGGAGGAGGAGAAGAAGGTGTACAAGGAATACTATTTGCTTAGAGGAGCTGACGAATGTTTCTACAAACAGAAATCAAGGTCTCATTGGCTAAAATGGGAGGACAAAAATACTTCTTATTTCCACAAAACCATGAGGAACTTGCATAACTGTAGCTCCATCCATCGCTTAGTTAGAGACGATGGTAGTGAGGCGTTTGGGGATGTAGAAGTCAAAGCATTAGCAGTAGAATACTTTTAGAGGCTCTATGATAGCCGGTCATCCAACCTTAGATGCAAGGATGTGAGTAACTTGGTAACTTGGAAATTGAGTCATCAATAGCAACTTGAGTTAGATGTCCCCTTTATTGAAGATGAGATCAAGTGGGGGTTCTTCTCGCAAGCCAACGAGAAAGCCTTAGGGCTTGACGAGTACTCTGCCAAATTCTTTAAGGTAGCTTGGGGAATTATTGGAAATGACCTGCTGAAAGCCTCCAAAGAATTCTTGTCATTTGGGCACCTACTAAAGGAGATTAATACTACCATTATCTCTTGGGTTCCCAAAGTTGCTAACCCATCTAGGTTAGGTGAGTTTTGACCCATTGCTTGTTGTAATGTCATCTATAAGGCCATATGTAGAATCATTGCAGCTCGATTAAAGAGGGTCCTCTCATTATTGGTTGGTAGAGAACAAGCAGCTTTCATCCTAGAAAGAAGAATTATTGACAACATTTTCCTTGCCCAAGAGTTGATGGCAGGTTATCATGTCCAACCTGGAGCACTATGTTGCACTCTTAAAGTGGACTTGCAAAAGGCATATGACACGATCAGATAGGACTTCTTGATGGAGACCCTCAAAGATATGTATTCACAACCCCCCCCCCACCCCCGCTCCATCTATGTACTCTCATACAACAATGTATTTCTACACCGAAGTTCTCCATCAACATTAACGAAAATTGGTAGATTATTTCCCAAGCAAGAGGGGGTTGAGACAGGGAGACCCGATCTCTCCCTACCTCTTTATAATGGGAATGGAGGTATTATCTACCCATTTAAGGAGACCGATCGAGAATCCCTAATTCTCTCTTCACTAGAGATGTAAGACTGAAAAACTTCCTTGATCAAAGAGGCGCTACAGTGGTTCCATTCAATTTCGGGTTTGGAGGTGAATAATAGCAAAAGTAACATATTCTTCTCCCATGTTCTCGAGGGGGTAAAGGAGGATATTCTTAGGTATACCCAGTTCCAAGAAGGAAAGTTGCCAGTTCGATACTTA
Source organism: Laguncularia racemosa (assembly GCA_037954665.1). NCBI lineage: Eukaryota > Viridiplantae > Streptophyta > Magnoliopsida > Myrtales > Combretaceae > Laguncularia > Laguncularia racemosa. Next base: position 541,250 of record JBBMOL010000291.1, on the reverse strand, counting down.
GGTGTACTAATATCATCCGCTAAGCTCAGAAAAGAAGACTGTGATGCCTTGTTAGAGAGGATGTTGGCTTAGATCACATCTTGGACATCCAAATATCTCTTTTATGTGGGAAGATTGCAGTTGCTCTAGTCGGTCCTTATCTCCATACAAGTCTACTGGAGTAATGTATTCCCACTTCCAAAATATGTCATTCGGAAGATGGATAGCTTACTCAGAAATTTTCTTTAGAGTGGAAGCCCTTGCACGTATTCTAAGGCTAAAGTTAGATGGAGTGAAGTTTGTAAACCACTTAAATGTGAGGGTCTTGGTATACCTGACTTACACTTATGGAACAAGGCCATTCAAATAAAAAACATTTGGTATCTGTGTAAGGAAGGACCAAGGACCCTATGGCCAAAATGGGTTCACTCCACAATATTGAAAGGTAGAAGCTTCTGGTCTACAAAGCTCCTTCTTTATGCTCTTGGTCTTGGAAGAAGCTGCTAAAGCTTAGAAGTCTAGTCCGCTCCGGCTTCCGTTGGGAACCTAACAACGGGCTTGTCATATCATTTGGTCAGACTATTAGCTTCCAGTAGGCCCGTTGGACATGATATTTAGTGCTTGTGAGATGGGTAATACTGGTTACCCTCCAACCACCAAACTCTATTCCCTCATGGAAGGAAATGAATGGTGTATACCTAAGGGATTGCTTTGGAATAATATCCAAATTCCTAGTTCTCTCCACTCCAATGCCTTATGCAATGGTCGCTTTTGATAGATCCATTCTAGCACGGGTGAGTACACAACAAAGAGTAGATATGCTTTCCTTAACCCTTTGTCTCCTACGTTGCCCTAGTTTAAGGTGATCTGGAACAAACACTCATTACCAAGATACTCGTTTATCTTATGGTTAACTTGGTTGGGTAAACTCTCTACCCTAGACAAGCTGATATCATGGGGTGTCTCCTCTACTACAACCTGTTTCTTGTGCCATAAGGGCTCGGAAGACCACTCCCACTTGTTTTTCAATTGTAGCTATTTCTCCCTGATCTGGAGCATGGTGTGTGATCATTTCCATTGCCCTGCCTCCTTTAAAAGCTGGAAAGGTGCTACCACATCCTTGATGGACTCAGTTGATCCAATTCTCCCACCTTCCACAGAAGGAGTGTTGGCCTAGCTGCAACGGCATATTGCATCTGGAGAGTTCGCAATAATGTACGCTTAGGGCATAGCATTCCTAAGTGGGATTCAGTCGTGAACTAAATTAGAGCCTATTCTACACTATTGTAACCTTGCTATAGTAGTACTAAATGACGTAACTTTATCTGTCTTTGACGGTTGTACAATATTTGGATATTAATAAAATTTAACTTATCCAAAAAAAAAATTCTTGAGTAGAGCCAAAAGAATGCGAACTGGTTACATTGAGCAGAAGCCTTCGTTCCCTTTTTTTGAGCATTTGTAGTATCTCTTAGTCTTGGAGCTGTCTGCATCTGAATGATCTTTGATCTTTTTTGACAGTTGCAAAGGAGACTGAATTTGATTTTTTGGGCTTCATTCTTGTCATGCTTGCTGCTGTCATGGCTGGATTTCGTTGGTGCATGACTCAAATACTTCTGCAGGTATGACCACTTCTGTTTCATCTGTTTTCCTTTCAGCGTTAATGGTTCATTCAGTATGTATCAATTACAAATATTTATATTCTCAATGTTCATGCTTAATCATTTGCTGGCTGTGCTGGGTACGCCTGATTTATGGTTGCCACCTGATGTGATGGTAGAAAGAAGCATATGGTAAGTGATTTTCCTTATTTTCCGTATACATGACTGTTTTAACATGATTTCACTACTGCAAGTTTCAAGCTCTCTCTTGGTTTATCTGCATGTCATAGAGATCTTTGTGTTATAAACTTTTAAGGGATAGTGTTGTATTGCTTATTCACTAGCAATACCTTCTCTCTTTAGTTTTTATACTGGAAATTGCATCAATCCAATCTTGGTTCTTACACATCATTAAGATTATGCAAACAATTAGTTTAAGTAGAAAAATTACATCTCAAGTTCCTTATCTCTTCCTTTTTTTTAACCCTTTGTAGCTTGCTTTTCACTCTTTATGTTTGTATTTGTAGTTGTGTAAGCAAACAACTCCTACATATGCTTAACATGTGTGTCTGTCACAAAGTCATGTATATAGCAAGTGTCTGGATGCTTGTGGCTTTCACTAGTTCATCTTTATTTGCTAATGCATGCCACCAGGAGGGTGGAATAGGGAATCAAAATGTTTAATGAGGAATTTAGGTCTTTTTAATTAATTTTAACAAAGAGGATGAAATATCTTGGAAACATGAGACCAATAAGAGATTCCATTGAAGTTACGGGACTTAGTAGATGCAACATGTAATACAAGACCCGTGACAATATTATTCCTATTTTTAGAGACCAGTAAAGTTGTACAAAATTGGCTTCAAACACCTAGATTCATGTCTGTGGTGTAGTGTTTGGGATTTTCTCTTGTGACGATATTATTATAATGAAAATTCAATTTGTAAGTAAAGAACTCATCCTGTTCTAGAGTTTTAGGTGCAGTATGTATGAAGGGGTCATAGCAACTTTGTTTGAATTAATACTTTGCTCAAGCATGCAGTGCATGCGTAAATTCAGTTTTGAGTCTTGGTCTATAGCTCCTAGAACCAATGAATCATTTTACATATATCCTCTACACACTGATATCAGGCTTGAAAGATCCGATGACCCTGATGAGCTATATGACACCAGTGATGGCAATTGCAACTTTTATTCTCTCTCTCTTGGTGGATCCATGGCATGAATTAAAAAAGAACAGTTACTTCAATAGTTCATGGCATGCCATGAGAAGTTTCTTGTTGATGTTTCTTGGTGGAACATTAGCCTTCTTTATGGTAAGTCCTGGTAAAAACTCACTATTTTATTCAGATATTTGGATGAATTATTTCTTCCCATGTAATGTTTTCAGTATTATCAGTGAGTGTAACCATTGCGAATGGGTTTCAACCCATGTAATGAAACTTTGTTTCTGTACATTGTCCTCTCTTTTCAGGTTTTGACTGAGTACATCCTTGTATCTGTTACCAGCGCAGTCACAGTGACAATTGCAGGAGTTGTCAAGGAAGCTGTTACCATATTGGTAAGATTTGTTCACTGGAATGAATTACATCACTGAATTGAGCATGTAAAGATAACCTCTTTAAAGTTGAAATTTCTTGTCATTTATCTAGCAGTTGATGGTATATATTTCATTATGCGATGTCTTTTACCTCTGGGTTTGTCAATCTATGTTTTGGTTCCCATTAGCTATATCCTCAATACAGACTATTTAAGGACTTGCCTTCGTGAAACTAGAACTAAGTAGCTTTTACAATAAGTGGTGACTGCACATAGATCATACATCAATGCACTCTACTAGGTCACTTTTGGATAGGAGAAACGATCCTTAATATAAAAAAAGATATGACCTTATGAATATTGACCACCTGGGACAGCCAACTAGCTAATTTAATATAAATGTGGCTTACCACTATTGATTAAGAGCAACTTAATTAGCAATGTTGTTAAATAAGAACATGGTATCCTTTATCATCTTCTTTACATTATATTGTTACTTATATCCGTGGAAGTCTACTTGTTTATATCAATCTTGGGAGGACAAAATTTTTGCTTCTTCTAGTGCAGTATTGTGATGATTGTAACATATGCTAGGTGACAACATTGAAAAAAAAACAGAACAGGCTAAGGATTTTGACATTGTGATTTGTCACATCTTTCCTGGCCATTGTTGGTTGTTTAATGGAACAGATTATCTTTTCTCTACTTTTTGTATGCAAGTTATATTGAAGGTTTAATTACCCTAAAAGAAGTCATATTAAAGATTTCTTGAGTTAAACAGACAAATCTTGACGTTGTAATGTCCAAAGATGTAATTGAAGACAACTTCATGGATGTCTCTAAAAAATAAATCTAGTTTAAGTTTTTAGATAAATTGGTTATGAACTTATCATGGTATAAAAAAGGGAAGTCCAAGTTCCCCCCACAAGTGAGGGTACAACTATTTATGAGTTAAACTATTTATCCACTGCCTTAAAATTCCATCCACTGTTTATGAGTTGAATATCTCTAAAATTCTGATTTATTTTATTCATCATATGTGAATATATACAGAGGAAAATACATATAAAACTGGGAGAGATTTTTTTAATCCCACAAAATCAGCATAGCTTATCTAGCTAACAAATTATTCCACTTTTTGTGGTAAGATTTGCTCTTTGGATTGAATTACATATTACAGCAAATCTATCCTTTGCCTTTTTTATCTCTTGGCAGATCAACTATCTCCCATGTTTCATTTTGACAGAGATTCTCTTCAATCACTGCTGCTTTCCACTTTGAATTCTTAGGTGCTTTAGGGTTGGGATCTGAGGGAGTTTTTTCTCAAAAAAGTACTAAATATTTTTAATAAATACAACCAACTGGTTGATCATATATTTAAGTGCTCTCCTATCCAGTTTACTGCTTTTAGGGTTATGAATTGTACACATATTTTATCAAAAAAAACTAAAAAAAAAAAAAAGGTACACATAGTTACACATCCAAAGACTTTCAGTGGTAGAGGGATAAACAGATGAACATGAGGGAATGATTCAGACAATAGACTCAAAGGAGGGCAAAAATTCAAGGGCTTAGGAGGAAGGCAATTAGTTCAGTAAGCTGCTGCAAGAATTGTTTCGCCAAAGAAGGGGTTCGGAGTAGAACTTGAAAACATAATAGAGCAAGTAATTTCCAACAAATGTCAATTTTTCTCTTTCAGCCACTCCATTTTGTTGTGGGGTATAGGCACAAAATTTTTGATGGAATTTCCCTTATTTTTTGGATCAAGAGAATTTCCCTTATTTGATTAGGTATTTAGTAAATTCAAAGAAAAAATATTTCATAAGCTTGTGATTTTTCTATCATAAGTTATACCTATGGACTTGTGTGAGGTCACCAATGAATTACTTGAAATTCGTTAGATTTGAAATTCTTTCAGGAATCCAAATATCACTATTATGCGGAAAGGTTTAGATGGCTTATAAGAATGAGCATTATATTCACTTTTAGGAAGACTTGCAATGGTACACCCTTCACATTGAAACAAACCATTGTCTTTATTCACAAATAACTTGGGATACATTGTGTTCAAATAAGTAAAACTTGGATGACCTAATCTTTTATGCCATAACACTGCATTAGATTCTGACTGATAGACAAAGAGAACTTAAGACTGCATGACTGAGCCGAAAGAATAATTTATTCTTGAGATAATCCATTGCATTTTCTAACACTACCATTCATCTTCCTCTAAGAGAAATCCTGAAATTTACAAGAACTGAGAAGAAAGCTTACACTATAATTCATGTCCCTAGTTGTTTCACTAAATAATAGTAAGTTGTACTTTAATTGAGGTACTTAAATTGTAGAGTTTAATAGTAATTTAGATAATCACACTTTTTCCTTGTTCTTCAGGAAGAAATGTACTAACATTTGCTATCCACTTTAGCCTTCTTACCACATTCTTCATATGTCTTAGTAATTTAACAAATTTGTCATGTGAACAAATGCTCCATATCAATAATCCATTCATCTTTAGTTGATAAAAAGGTTTGAGTACATTTAGCTTTGTGTGCCATGGCTGTGATTTGGTCTGAGAGTGATCACCTTGACCCTTGCTAATAGAAGAAAACTTCAACAACTAAGGAGCTGTTGGAACATTTCCATCTGTTCGAGAGATGACCTAAGATGATCCCCTGGTCTGCTCCAGCCACTTCTGTAGTTTTGGAAGAGTCCCTTTGCTTAGCTGCAAGTGCTGAGTTCTAACTGATTGCTCCATGCAAGAGGCTGTCATCATCGCTTTCCTTACTCTCCTCTTTCCTTACTTAAGTAAAGGCCTCATGAAAGAGTTGGGAAAGGCTTCTTCCCCATCAATCTCTCTCTCAACTCATTTAGCTCAGGATTCAATCCTTGTAGCAAATAAAAAACTCTATCCTTTTCTAACATCTTATTGAATTTCGCTCCATGCTCAAACTGCATTCAACATCATAAAACTTGTCCTCTCTTGCCACAACTCCATCAACACATTATAGCTCTTAATAACTGTTAAATTACCTTGATTAATGACTCAGTTTTTCAATTTTATCTTGAAGAATGGGAGGTGTTTTTAGGTCTGAATACAACTACTGAACTGTGTCCTCCACTTCCTTGGCTGTTTCATTAAATGAAAACATATGCTTGATCCTTGGCTCCATGCAGTTGATTAGCCATGCTAGACAATGGAGTTCTCTGCCTCTCACTGCCCATGATTCTTTGTGTGGTACACTGGAGCAAATGTCGTACCAGTTAGATAAGCAAGTTTTGCTTGCCTAAAAATCACCAATTTGATTGACCAAAATCACTCTCTATAGTTCACCCCATTTTGCAGGTTGCCCACTGTAAGGTGAGAGCTACCTGAGCCAGAGGATTGCTTGGTTTAATTGTGCGTGAATCAAAGACTAATTTGGTTCCACCTCTTGATGCACTTGTGGTGTCTTAGAATTGTCACTTGTGTATAGATAAAGGGAATGAGCCTGGAATTTGATACCATTAGCAAATAATGGCTCTAAAAGTCTGATTTATCTTATTCGTCATATGTGAATACACACAAGGAATATTGATAAGAGAATTGAGAGAGATATGCTCTAATCTCCCCAAATCAATATAGATTATCTAGCTAACAGTTATCTAGCCAAACAAATAAAAGAAACAGATAATATAACTAGAACATATCTAATTAACTGATTCAGTTGCAATACTTAAATACGGATGATCTACTCTCCCCCACAGTTTTGCATCTAAATTTATCATTTGTTTCATGATTGCTTCTCTTCCTTGGAGACATCTCTGATATAACTTCCTATTCTGAGTTTGCCAGATGTCAATGCTTATTTTCTTCTCTTAAATAGTGATCAACACTCTTTTTATGTGGACAAAAAGTGTATTAACCTCTTCTAATTTGTAAAAGAACCATTATCTGGATTGGTTCCCCATTAACAAAACCATTGTTAGGCATGCTTTAACCTCTTTTAATGGTATCATGATTGCTATTTCCTTAAGATGGAGCTGGATCGATTTCCCTTTCCCCATAATGTGTAACACATATCTGGTTGGGGAGAAAAATGTTTGTAAGGACCATTGCTAGGACTTTAAAGCTGCAACATTTACAGTAGGAGTCAATATTGTTTTGAGTTCCTGAATAGACATTATGTTGGCGATTGTAATTTATGTAAAATTATCTTTGTGTTTTCTTCTTTCCAGGTTGCAGTCTTTTACTTCCATGATGAATTTACCTGGTTAAAAGGAGTGGGACTTCTCACTATCATGTTTGGTGTCAGTCTATTCAATTGGTACAAGTAAGTGAATGGTTAGACCAGCAAATCCACTAGAAAATGCTTAGTCTCTCTAGGCCTTTTTTCTTTTCTTTTCTTTTCTTTTTTTGTGTATTTGTTATATGTATTTCTTTTGCACTAATTACTGGTGTGACTGGTTAGTCAAGTTTACATACTTGAATTGCATTTTTTTCACTACCATAAATTTATAATCAATCTTATCATTCATCTTTTGGAAAGTTAATTAGTTAGTTCGTGTTTCTTTAGTAGTCCTTGTTGTAGATGTATCTTCACTTCTGCCTTTTTTTTTTCCTTTCCCTGTTGGCATTGCAACTAAAACTTAAAATTTGTTGTGCACTGATTATCACATGCAGGATATGATTCACTCAATGATTGTTCATGTTTTCTCTACAATTGTGCAGATATCTGATGAATAGAATTATAATCCTTTAGTTAAATTAATCTTAGAAAGTTATTGTTATTTCTTGATTGCAGTTAAACTTGAGGCAATATAGCTGGCTAGTCAGACATGCCTCATTAATCCAAATCAAATAGGCTTCTTGTTCAAGTGATATTTAAATATATATCTTGCAAAAATGGTAAAGTTAACAAAACTTGAAGGGGGCAGGGCTAAGAATTGGAAGGTTTTGCAGGATGAGCTAGTAAAGAACTGGAAAGGATGGGCTAAATTTGGGTAGGTTTGTCACACCTAAAACAGCACCTATCCATGATTAGTGAAAATCAAAATAACCGTAGTCATGAAATATTAGCCTTGAAGCACAAATGGCTGTGCATTATGACCTGTGTGCAAGGGTAAATCATTCTTTGTATGTGATTCCATGATAGAATCATATTTATTGCGAGCCTTCGCCTGTAAAATTATTAAAGCTGCACAAGTTGTGCATGGGTTGTTGCTATGGTTTCAAGTTCGAGATGAATTAGTGTTGTAAGAAATCTAATATGGTAAATTGAATCAAGCCTTCAATCGAGGCATGAGTAAGAAAATTTTTAGAACTACAAGGTTGTGGTGGTAATTTAACCCGTATGATTGAATGCTAATAGAAAACTTCAAGAATTAAGCTAATTATTTCCCCCTTATTGCCAAAAACATTGAGTGCTGAAAGAAAACCTTAAGAGTTAAACTATCTCCCTCTTATTTTGGGTGGTTGTAACCGAGCACACTGTTTGTGTTATGTTTGCTTTTTTTTTTTTTAAACTGTAGCTTGTGTTCTGTTCGGATGATAATCCATTCATCTTGACTTAGTTACCACTGATAATCACTGTTTGATTTCACTTCTTGTCATAATTAATAAATTTGGTAATTTCAATTGTTGATCGGTTTGTATATGGCCATATATTTTAGCACATCGTCCTCACTCATTTATGGTGTTTTCTACTGTGTTGCTAGATTTTCTTTTATTAGATTTTTCATATATAGCTTTACACTTGGCAGATACCAAAAATTACGAAAAGGTCAAGCTAACGATAGCAAGATAGAAGAATTGCCTGCAACAAATGCAGCTGCAAAATATGTTATTCTTGAGGAGACAGAGGATCATGAAAATGAAATCTGAGCGCATCATATTTTCTCATCTCAAAATAATTGAGTAAACTTCTCACTCTCCATTTTGTTACCGGTTCCAATTTGCAAAAATGTTACTGATATATCTAGTTAACTTGTTTTTGGTCTAATATGGAAAAAAATTTCCACCAACTACAAAATCAGCTGGTTGGTTATTGGTACTATAATGCTGTGGTAGTCCCAAACCCCCATCCCATTGAAGCAATCATTTTCATTACTGATCGCCCTCTGGCATTCATACTAAAAATACAAAGCCTGTTAACTGAAATAAAGTAAAAAAAAAAAAAAAAAAAAATTAGGGAAGGTCCCTATTTATAGCTACCTCACTATATGTAATTGTTCCATTGTCTATGTCACTGTATTTTGCAGAGCACTTGTAACTTCTCTTGTTGGCAGACCTCAAATACGTACATAATTTCAAGCTAATGGCTTTTGTGATGGCAAAGCTGTATTATCCATTCACGTTGTGAAGTCCAAGTCTGCCAGTGTCTACTGGTGTGTTGTCTGTGTGTATTGATTACTTTTATCATTCGAGTTTATGCTTTTCTTGCGAAAGCACATTTTATTAGAAAAGCAAGAAGCAGTTCAAGGGATAAAGATGGAAGCAGCATTTTCTTTTACATTGCAGATTAAGGGCAGGAGGAGAGCTGTCCTGTTTTGAGTACATATATGTATCTTCCAGTCATACGGTTTTTGTACTTTGTAATGACAAGTTGATATCGATTGGATTCATTTTTCCCACTATTTTATCATTGACCCTAAGCTAAAATTACCCTAAAAAAATAAGAAAAGAACCTAAAAAAAAAAAAAACTAAGCTACGGCAAGAAAAAAAAAAAAAGAAAATGGAAGTGTGAAGTCTTATGTCTTGAGCTGCTGTGCGTCCCCAGTTCCCCATAGAATTGAATTGGAAATATTGTCCCTAGGATCTGCGTGTTCTGGGAAATGAGAGAAATTATACATTGCTGCCCTCTTCTCCGTATTACATGCCTTGTGTATTTATACACATCGTGGTAAATACCCATTGGGTCTTTTATTCCTCTTCATGGTCTAACGGAATTTGGAGATTCAAGAGGACCTTCATACTGTGCAAGGAGTGGGTGCGGTTCAGTTTAGTATTGTTGGCCTCTCAAATTGAATTGAACTATATATTATGATTTAGTTATTTGTTTATTTATTTTTTTCCTAAATTGAATCTTATTATGTTGCTCGGTTTATAATTTTTTCAAATCTAAAAAAATAAAAATGGTTTGGTTGCGGTTTGAGCTGTTTTTATATGTGTTATTAATTTTTTTTCTATATACAAATTAATAAGTTATGGAAAGTTGTATTTGATATAAAAAAATATTTAATTTATTTTCATTTTTTTTAATATTATTCATCATTTTCACTATGTGGTTTTATTATTTCTTTTAAAATAATTATGATTTTTATATCAGTCAATAAGTAAAACATAAAATAAAAAGTAAGTTATTTAATAAAAACTAAATAAGAAGAGAAATCGAATAAGAATATGGAATCTTTTTTTTTTTAGTTATACATTCTAAATTTTCATTATCAATTTTTTTTCTATTTTTTTTACTTTTCATGGTTTGATTTTGGCTCATAATCTTTTCAAATCTAAAAAGTTGATTTAAACATAATTTACAATTTAGTTTGGTTCAATTCGATCCAGTTCGTGGTTTGATCAATTTTTTATTTTTATTTTATTTCATTTTTATCTAGTCTTATTATGCATTTCTTTTTGTCAATTGCTTTTCGAAGTAATGATGGGCTTTGACTTTGAGATAGGCCTTAGTTTCTTTTTTTCTTTTTTCTTTTTTCAATTCTTTAATGCTTCAAACATAAATCATTTTCCACTGCTTATCTAAATTGAGCTTTAACTCACTTTACTAAATGAAATAGACCTGTGATGAAATTCTTATGAATCAAATGACTATATTACCCTTATCTTCTTCTTTCATCTTTCCTTTCTTGTCCTTTCATTGGTCTTTCTCTCTACTCTCTCAAACAATGCTTATACCTTACTTATAGGTACGATACCATTTTTATCTCTCCTTCTCTTTCATGTTCCGATCTATTAAACAAACTTCTTCCATCCATTCTATTTGCACTAGTTCCTTATGATTTATCTATCTAAAATGTTAAACACCTACCCTAGCTAGGACAATATTGATTGTCATGACAAGTCAAGACCTCTCTTAACTGATCAACTCATAGAAAACTATGGAGATGTGGTGAATAGCCATGATGAGTTAAGCTTGAATTCATCTTGCTTGAGTCTCTCTCTCTCTATCTTGGTGAATAGTGATGGAGACGCAGGTGGGTTTTGTTGGTTTCGGTGTGTGGGTAAGTGGGTCTAGTGGTGGTGTGTGGGTGGGTTACATGCTGGTGGTGAAGAGGAAGAAGACAAGGGTAGTGTTTTTTTTTTTTTTTCAATTGATCTAAGAATTGTAATTTAGCAAAATGAGAAATTGCAATTCCTTATAGAGTTGTTATTACAATTGAAAATTAAACTAAGTTGTAAGAACAGTTGTCATTTACATGTGTATGATACTTTAATTATTACTTAATTAAAAGTAAGTTACCACATGTTATTCTAAACCTTTTCCTAAATTCTGAACTACAGTACTCATAGTGTAAGAACAAACCTTAAGCGAAAAAGGTGACTACTGCACCATGCGATTCGGCAAAGTACCTATGGTAAGTGAACCAATCAATAACTCTTGATTGCCATTTACATGTGTATGATACTAATTAGTGTTAAATTCATTGGATTTCACTGCAAAACGATCAGTGCGAGAAAAGGTTCAGGATGGGACTTCGATCGTTAGAATAATCCAAACTTGTAAGTTGTTTAATTAAATTAAATTAGTGTTTTGATGCTATAAATAATGTATATGCAAGATTAGAAGTGAAGGATTTCATTTAAGGTTTAAAGGAATTGGAAATTGGCAAATTAGGAAAAGGATTTGTGATAAAATAGTGGAGTACATGGCTAGGTGCACATCTATGTACCTACTCATGTCAAATTATGAAAGTGTACAAAAAAGTACATAGCCATAATACATGCCCGTGTACTTAGGCATGTGAAATTATAAAAGTATACAAAAGGTACACAACTACAATACATGGTCGTGTACCCTACCACGCTAAAGTAAATGACCTAATGCATGACCGTGTATCTTGAAAAACCTCTTTACTCAATTTCTTTTCTTGTTATTCGAATTTCGTTAACCTTAAACATCTAGTACATCCCTAAAAATTCTATTAGAGTAAGAGAAGTGATCCTAAAACAACTAAGTGATTAAAATTGAGTAACCTAGACAATACCTAAACTAGTACTAAGATTGACTTCTCTACATTTTGACATATTACAGTTTAATTGCTAGTCAATGAAAAGTTGTGATTAAGACTACCCTTTTAGGTACGCGTAATCTTATTTGTTACTTGTGTTTGTTAAGATAGTTATGGAACTAGAATAATTGGTATTGAATTGGATTAAATTGTTTGCTAGTTGTGCTTGGCTTGGCCTAAGGATCTGTAGTGACAAATCCTTAAGGAGCATCCCAATAATCTTCATCTAACGTTGTCCCTAGTGGAGTCATGCATTGAAATGATCTTGGTAGATTTAGGGACTCATGTGTGTTGGGGCTCGTAGTGGCAATTCCCAACATTATACTACTATTAATATATATAATATTAATATATATAATATATATATATATATTATATATATATATATATATATATATATAGTTTAGCAGGGTCATGAGTACCCCTTTGTTGTTCTATAGACTAAATGATATAATAATCTACTGATTGACTGTTGTATTATTGCATTGATGTATATAACATAACCTATGCTTGATCACGCACATGTGTTTGTGGGTTATATGTACTAGGCATTAGCTCACCCTCTAGGGGATCATTTTTCTTTAGTTGTATGTATGGAGGATTACATGTCATACAATGAGGACTTAGGGACATATGTGCAGGATGGAGATGATGTAGAGTACTTTTACTATCGTGATGATTAAGTGAAGATTATCATTTGAAGCCTTTTGAGCATTGTTGGGAGTTAGTTTGATTTTAGAGAAATAGAGTATTGAGAATAGTTGGCATTTAGAGTATTTTACTTTGATGTATCAAGATCACTTTAAAGAAGTGTGAAAATTGTGAATGAGACTCAATTAAGTCAATTATTTATAATGTCAAAGGTTTGTCTAGATTATGATTAATAAGTGTTGCACAATTTATGGTATATAGTGGTTGAGGGCCTTAATGTGTCTTTACCTTATAAGAACATGTGGCAGATTGAGGCGTCCCAAGTTCCAGGACATTACAACTTAAGTGATATTAGAGCTTAGGTTTGAAAATCCTTAGAAACTAAGTGATGATAAATAAGTATAGATTTTAATTAGTAGAAAATAAATTGTGGTCTTTAGATTAATTAGGCATTAAATCTATAAGATAATGAAATATGAAGAGAGTGGATGAAATTATAGGTTGATTGCTTTGTTCAGTATTCTATTTTACTATAATTATTATCTTTGCTTATAGCTTCTTTATATATATAAATATATTCGTGTATAATCACTAACTTTTAAACTGACTTTAACTCCTGGGTTTATTCGGTTATCTCTTTTTAACAACCATAAAGGGGATAGGGTCAAGTTGCAAACCAAACCACCCAACTTGTGGAAACTATAAATAACCTAGTGGGGTTGTTAACACAACAATAGCAAGTACAAAATGCACAAAAAAATAGAGTCACAAAGGGGCCAATAAGTTTGGACAAGTTTATTCGAGTGGCAAAGGAGTTCAACCCTAGGTTAATGACCTAATAGAAGCAAAAAACAAGATGTAAGAAATGGAGAAGACCTTTGCTACCTTCCGTGTTCCAAAAGATGTGAAGGTATACTATACTGGATTGATGTTGAAGGGGACTGCAACAAATTGGTGGGCATCAGTTCTAAGGCTAGCAAAAAGATGTGTAGATTGGAAGGGATTGAGAGAGCTATTCTACCAGAAGTATTTCCCTAGCAACATTCATGATAAGATGGAAGCTGAATATTATAACTATGAATAGCGAAGAGGTCTGTAAAGGAATATGAGGTGAAAGTGAATCGACCAATTCAGTTCTTGCTCAAAGCGGTCCATGTTGATGATGGATTTAGGGTAAGGAGATTTGTGAGGGGGTGAGAGTCAAATCTCCAACACGAAGTTGGATCTTTTCAATTGACCACTTATATTAAAGTGGTTGATAAGGCTAAATTTATGGAGCAGGGTAAGAGAAGGATAGAGGAACAATTGAATCGAAGATCAGGGGTGGCCTTAGGTAAGAGGCTAGCATCTAGTGTGATGATAAAAGATAAGGGCAAGAGGTCCCAAATGTTTCAAAATAGACCTCTAGTTACCACAACTCCTTCTTTACAGATCCAACCAATGCCTCTAGCACTTCCTTTAGCAACCCCTGTAATCAAATGCACCAGATGTTATGGGTCCTATAAACTAAGGGACTGTAGATGGCTAGAGGGTATGTGCTTCTCCTGTAGGAAGACAGCACATATAAGCAAGAATTGCAATGAGAGATCCATCCCATTGGTACTCTGCCATGTGTGTAAGTAGAGGGAACACAAGGCAATCAACTATAATCAGGGTCAAGCGAGGAATCAAATAACCTCAGCTTAGCAAGCAACAAGATCTCTAACATAGGTATAGGCTGGTAGGCCATAGATAGGAAGCCCCAGATAATGGGTTCTCGCCAAAGTGTTTACACTTCAACAATAGTAGTACTAAGACCTTTTAGATATTGACACAATTGCACGTACGCTTCAAGTACACATTTGCAATGCTTATGTTATATTTGATACCGGTGCCACTCTTTCTTATGTGTTTGAATCTTTTATACATGAGTGTGGATTGGTTTCTGGATGTTTGGATGATCATTTAACTGTTAATACTCCATTAGGAGTTAGAAGAATTTTAAATAGAATCTGTAGAAAAGTAAGAGTAGAGATACAAGGTAAAGTAATGCTAGCAGACCTATTGACGATAGAGATTATGGAGTTTGATATAATCTTAGGAGTCAACTGGTTGTCGAAGTACCACGCCACCATTGATTTCCATCACATGGTGGTACACTTTAACACACATAGAATTGTGGGGAAAGCATAGAGATCAACAGAATTACCCACTTATGAGTTATGGGGAAAGACTTTTGGCTGCTGCGATAGTTGAGGCAAGTGAAGTAATGAAATTAGAGGTGGTGTTAGTAGTGAGGGACTTTTCTCATGTCTTTCCAAAAGACTTTCCTAGTTTATTCCCACTTAAGGAAATTGAGTTCAACATCAAGTTGGTATTGGGTACTACACCAATATCAAAATTGGTATACGGAATGGCACCAATTGAGTTAGAAGAATTGAAGAAATAGTTATAGGACCTACAAGATAAAGGATTCATAAGACCCAGTACATATTATTGGGGTGTGGCAATCTTTTTTATCAAGAAGAAGAATGGAAGCATGAGACTGTGCATTGACTACAGAGAACTGAACCCTATCACCTTCAAGAACAAGTATCCTCTCCCTAGGATAGATGATCTATTTGACCAGTTATAGAGAACTCAAGTATTTTCTAAGATCGACCTGAGATCAAATACCATCGGTTGAGGATTAAGGATGAGAACATCCTAAAGTTAGCTTTCAGACTGAGGTATAGGCATTATGAGTATATGGTGATGCCCTTTGATTTGATGAATGCTCTAACAACCTTTATGGATATAATAAATAGAGTATTTAGGGATTTCTTTGACAAGTTTGTGATTGTCTTTATAGATAATGTCTTAATATATTCCAAGAGCAAGGAGGAATATGAGGGGCATTTAAGGTTGGTGCTAGGTAAATTGCAAATAGAGAGATTGCATACTAAATTCAAGAAATATGAATTCTGGCTAGAGTGGGTGGTTTTCTTAGGTCATGTGGTTAACAAAAAGTGAATCTTAATAGACCTAGAAAATGTGAGAGTTGTAGTAGATTGGCTTAGAACGAAGATAGTAATAGGCATAAGGAGCTTTCTGGGTTTACTAGGTTACTACAGACGATTTGTAGAGAGATTCTCTAAAATAGCAACTCCTCTGATTAGATTAACACAAAAGAAGGTGAGGTTCGATTACGATGATAAACGTAAAGCTAATTTCCAAAAACTTAAGGAGAAGCTTGTGTTAATCCTAATTCTAGCAATACTCAAGAATAGAGAAGAATTCACTATTTATAGTGATGCCTCAGCCCAAGGGCTAGGTTGTGTTTTGATGCAAGGTGGGTAGGTTATAGCATATACACCATGATAACTGAAGCCACATGAGCGAAATTACCCAACTTATGACCTAGAGCTAGTAGCAGTGGTGTTAGCGATCAAGTTGTGGAGAAACTACCTACATGGGGAGAAATGCAAGGTTTTCATTGACCATAGGAGTTTGGAGTATATCTTCACACAAAAGAGCTAAACATGAGGCAACAGAGATGGTTAGAGTTGATCAAGAACTATAATTTTGAGATCTAATACCATCTTGGAAAGGCCAATGTGGCAGCAGATGTCCTTAGTAGAAAGAAATAAGGTAATCTTATCACTCTAATCACCTCACAACGAGAATTGTTAGATGATATACACAAGTTAGAAGTGGAGATTTTGACTCAAAAAGTTGGAGTGAAGATGGCCACCTTACGATCTAGCTAACTTTAGTGGATAGAATTAAAATAGCCCAAATAGAGGATGTTGACATTCAAAAAATCAAGAATAGGTTGGAACAAAACAAGGCTCTTGAATTTAACAATGACCCAGGTTAAGTCTTAAGGTATGGAATCCAATTATGTGTGTTGGGAAATGTAAAGTTGAAGAAAGAAATCATGAAAGAGGCACATTACTCTAGATATACAATCCATCTCAAAATCACTAAGATATATAAAGATTTGAAGAGTCACTACTGGTGGAAGAACATGAAACAAGAGGTAGCTAAGTATGTAGCAAGGTGGTGCCTTGCTTATTAGTAAATCTAAATTGAAAATCAGAAGCTAGTTAGAGAATTGCAGCCACTCTCAATACTTGAGTGGAAATGGGAACATGTGACGATGGATTTCGTTACAGCCCTCTTAAGAACTAAAGAGAAACAAGATGCAATGTGGGTGATAATGGATCAACTAGCCAAGTTTGCTCACTTTTTGCCTGACAAGGTAGGATATAAACAAAGAAATTGATCAAAATGTACATATAAGAGATAGTAAGGTTACATGAAGTGCTAGTAACAATAACCTCTGATAGAGATACATGGTTTGCAAGCAAAATTTAGAATAGCTTTCATAATTCTTTAGGTACAAAATTGCAATTTAGTACTACGTTCTACCATTAGACAGATGGACAATCTAAAAGAACCATCCAGATCTTAGAGGATTTTTTCAGAGCTTGTGTGTTGGACTTTGGTGGTAACTGGAATGAACGCATACCTTCGGCTGAGTTTGCCTACCATAATAGCTATTAGGCAACCATCTAAATGGCCTCTTATAAAGCTCTATATGAAAGAAAATACATATCTCCATTATATTGGGATGAAGAGGGGGAAAGATAGATATTGGGACTGAAATTAGTCCAAGAGGTTGTGGATAAGGTAAAGTTCATAAGACAAAGAATATAGATAGCTTAGAGGTAACAAAGGAGCTATGCTGATAAGAGGCAACACCCCTTATAATTTTAAGCAGGAGATAAGGTATTGTTAAAAGTTTCTCCAACTAAAGGGGTGATTAGGTTTGATTTGAAAGGAATGTTAAACTTAAGGTATGTGGGCCTATTTGAAATTTTGGAAAGGATTGGCAATGTAGCTTATAGGTTAGCTCTACCACCAAGTTTGGATGTGGTACATGACGTATTCTATATATCTATGTTGAGAAAGTTTATGCTAAATTTGGATCAAGTAATGGCTTTAGAACCTTTAAATGTATAGTCAAGTTTATCTTCTATTGAAAGACTGGTAAGAATTGTGGATACCAAGGAATAATTATTAAGGAGAAGAGTGATTCCCTACGTCAAAATACAATGGACAAATCAAATAGAACATGAAGCGACATGGGAGTTAGAAGAAGATATGCAAAGGAAGCATCCAAGACTTTTTCTAGACTCAAGTAATTTTCGAGGATGAAAGTTCTTATAAGGGGAGAGGAATGTAAAACTTGAGAAAAATAAATAAAAATTAAAAATAATAAGTTGAGGAAAATGGAAGTAAAAAGAGTTTAATATTGGGGGTAATTTGATCATTTTACAAGGAAGATATAAATTAGCTACCACATGTTATTCTGACCATTTTCCCACATTCTGCACTATAGCACCTACAACATACAGACAAATCCTAGGAGAGAAAGTTGATGTTACACCCTGTGATCCAATGGAGTACCCATAGTAAGTGAATGATCAATAACTCTTGATCACCATTTACATGTATATAATACAAATTAGTGTTAAATTCATTGGATTTTACTATAGAATGATTAGTGCGAGAAAATGTTCAGGACAAGACTTCGATCATTAGAACAATCCAAATCGACAAGTTGTTTAATTAAACCAAATTAGTGTTTTGATGCTAGAAACAATGTATAATTAGGCTTAAAAGTGAGGGATTTCATTTAGGGTTTGAAGGAATTGGAAATTGGCGAATTGGGAAAAGGATTCATGATGGAATAATGTTAAATTATGAAAGTGAGGTATACGGTCACAATACATGCCCATGTATTTGGGCATGTCAAATTACGAAAGTATACAAAAAGGTACACAACCATAGTACATGGTCATGTACTCTACTGTGCTAAAATACACGACCTAATGCATGACCGTACATCCTAAGAAACCTCTTTACTCGATTTCTTTTCTTATTATTCAAATTTTGTTAATCTTAAACACCTAGTACAACCCTAGAAATTCTACTAGAGTAAGATAAGTAATCTTACAACAACTAAGTGATCAAAATTGAGTAGCCTAGATGATACCTAGACCAATACTAAGATTGACTTCTCTACATTTTGACATATTACAGTTTAACTGCTAATCAAGGACAAGTTATGATTAAGACTGGCTTTCAGATACGTGCAATCTTGTTTGTTACTTGTGTTTGTTAGAATAGTTATGAAATTGGAATAATTGGTATCAGATTGAATTAAGTTATTTACTGGCTATGCTTGGCTTAACCTAGGGGCCTATAGTGGCAAATCCCTAAGGGGTGCCCCGATGATCTTTGTGTAATGATGTCCTTAGTAGACTCATTCATTGAAATGATCTGGGTAGATTTAGAGACTCATAAGTGTTGAGGCCTATAGTGCCAGTTCCCAACATCGTACTGTGTGTTAAGTATATTAATATGGTTTGGCGAAGTCATAAGTATCTCTTTGTTGTTCTATGAATTAAATGAGATAATAATTTGCTGATTAACTATTGTATTATTGCATTGATGTATGTGACTTAACTTATGCTTGATCATGCGCATGTGTTTGTAGGTTATATGTACTAAGCATTAGCTCATCCTTCAAGGGTTGTTTTTTTTTTTAGCTGTAGGCACGAAGGACTACATGTCATATGATGAGAACTTAGGGACATGTTTTTGGGATGGAGACAACTTAGAGTACTTTTTCTATTATGATGATTAAGTGAATATTATCATTCGAAGCCTTTTGAGCTTTGCTAGGGGTTAGGTTGATTTTAGAGAAATAGAGTGTAGACAATAGCTAGCATTTAGAGTATTTTACTTTGATGTACCAAGATCACTTTATAGAAGTGCACAGATTGTGAATGGGACTCAATTGAGCCAACTATTTATAATGTCAAAGGTTCGTCTTGATTGTGGTTAACAACTATTACAAACTTTATCAATCAAGAATGTCTGGAAGCTTAGAAACATACACGGCCGGATACATGGTCAAAAGGCACGACTGTGTATTGTGTCAGATAGCTCCCAGAAACATACATGGCCGGATACACGATCAGAAGGCACGGCCGTGTATTGTGTCAGGTAGCTCTCAGAAACATACATAGACAGAAGGCACGGTCATGTATTGTGTCAGGTAGCTACCAGAAACATATATGGCCTGATACACGGCTAGAAGGCACAGCCATGTAACACGACCATGAATATTGAGATATTTGTTTCGTGATTTATTTTATAAATATGGCATATATATTTTGTATTTTATATTTTAGTAGAGGAAGATTTGTTTTCCTAGTTTGTAAGATATAGTTGCTTGGAAAAGATATTCTCCTGATGTATATATATACTTGAATATGAATTATGAAAAGGCATTCAGTCAAAGTTTCTCAAAAGTTGTTAGACTTTATGGTATAAAGTGGTAAGAACCTTAACATATCATTACACTATAAAGATACATGGCGAGTTATGGTGTCCCAAGCTCCAGAGGGTAATAGTTTATGAAACGAAAGGTCTTTGGAATGTCGCAATGGCTCACAATTAAGGATGACCTTAAGAATAAGTATGCTGTTAGCACTTATCATTGTTGAAAATGGCCTAGTTTACACTTCAGGGAAAGGGGCTTGTAACCGATAGAGCAAGGCTATTGTCAATGACTCAAAGCAGGGCCAGCACCATATCACTGCAATATACACCTACATTTTTTGGTAACGTAAACTTACAATTTAAGAAAAACTGTCCATCATTGCATTTCCTCACTCCTCGATTTCTAAGAGCACTGTTGATTCGCCAAAAGACTGAATTTTAGATAAAGGGGCTGGTGGAAGAATTTATATTGCAAATTGGATATGAGCTGTTCAAATAATGTTTCAATGTTAGAGATTTCTTCTTGCTAGTCATTATATGTAAGGATCTATTAAGTGTAAGTCCAAGTATAGATCAAATATCCATGAAGGAAACGCTTATAGTATCTTCTTATCAACAAGGGAATTCGGTTGCATGCACCACTGGAATTCTTTCTTCTTTTTTTTTCCCGTAACATCTATATGAACCAATCACAGGAGCATCCAGTATAAAAAAAAATGAAAAAAAAATCTAATGAAGTATAAAAATAAATAAATAAAGTAACTTTCATACACTTAGGAGTAATTATACATGATATGCATGGGGTCCATTCACTTAATAATTCAAGGTCAACCCATGCACATAGTAGGTAGACATGGAAATATTCCAATGACTTTCTCTTAGACGTGAAATTTCTTAAGAAAAGAAAAGTGAAATCATATGGAATTACTTTATGCAACAAAATTGTATTTCACAATTTAACCATTTGAAAAGCACATAGCCCGAGCCATGAATTGATTTATGAAATCCAAATGGAAGTTATGGTTCGAGAAATAATCCACGCATGAAGTCCAATGCCAAGAAACTAGATATGACCAGGACATTTAAATGATTTTCGAAAATATGAATGTATCTTCTTCATTTTGACAATGTAATACTCATCCACTGAGCTAATAGCTAGTAGGTGTATCAAAATGTTCAATCAATTTACAAGTGTATAAATATATTGCTACGTTGAGTAATGAAGTTGTATAGATACATGTCTCCAGGTGGAGTGTCGTTGCGGCATGAAGCATTAAGGAATAAACTATTGTCCATTTGATTTGTCTTCTATGAAAGCAACGGCAATTAAATATTGAGCAATTTTAAGAAACAGAGTTGTATACCAGTGTTTGATTGTAATGCATGAATAAGGAATGTGGGGTTGTAATAAATGGATTTTTTAGCACATCTTCGAAGATTGTTATGACACATATTTCCCATAGCTAAAATATTTGTCTGGCTCACATGATTATTATAAATTACGAGGTTGTTATTACATACAAAGGAAGTGTTGGAGAAGCTTTACATTGTTACCTAATTTTTAATTTTTTTTTCGAATGGCTTGGCATGGTGGATGAAATTGCTTCTCAAGGGGAACTTGAATGACACCTAGAATGTACATGCCTTTTGTGATACAATGATGGCACCCGTTTAGTGTATGAGCTAATTTATTGCCTAGGGGCCAGTACCACTTTAATTAGCTAGGACAACGTGCGATTGGAGGGTACTACAAGTTTGCACACTAATAAAATATTATATTGTATTGCAATATGGCACTAGACTCCCATATTATAGATCATCAAGGAATGAAATCTTTAATTATGTAAATACATTGTGGTAGTAGTACAACTATTATAAAGTGCACAAACACCAAGCAATCCTTTAGCCACTTGAAAGCCTTATTTGATACTCAAATGTCTCCAACTTTGCCGAAAGACTTTGTTTATAGGGCAAAATGTAGAGAACTAAATCAAATTACGGATTCTAAGCTCAATAGTTAAATGGACTTGACTCTTTAAGTTAAAGTGACAGGATCTAATGAGTCAATTTCATATACTTTGGGATAATTAGAAGAGATTTGACATAATAGACTTGAAGTAAGGCCTATTAGATTAACTGGTTGGATCTAACTTTCTCAATAAGGCTCGCATATAAAAGGCTTTTAATGAGCTTAGATTAATGAGAAGCCTATATAATAACTCATTTACTCGTGACCGTTAATCACCATCACCATCTAACAGATGAGACTCATAGTTAAACCCTATAATAGAGTTATGCAAATGAGTATGACTCATGAGCCAACCTATTTAACCCACTTAGGTTGACATTTTCAATTCGTTTAAAAAGTGAGCCAAACGGGCGTAACCCATTTAACCTACAAATCAACCCACTAACCTAAGGAAAAGAAATTTTTTTGGCATAATTTATCCTAATTGTGTATTACATTTACAACATAACTCTAAGTCACTAACTCATTTCACTTTTAAACTCAATATAATAAACTACATAACTCAAACCACTTATCATTATTCATCATCATCTTTCACACCCTTCTTTCTAACTTTTTTATCTTAATCTTTCCATTTTCCTCTATGATTCTATCCTTTAATCATTTCATCATTTTAGAATGTTTATATTATAAAGATGTTGCAATTATAATATTTATATTACGGTATAACGTATTAAGTCAATTCATCATATTGTTAAATAAACAATACAAAATTATTATAAACTTTATATTTTTATACAATTTTAAATGAAAAAATAAAATATATTGTTAGTGTGCTATAGGTTAGCATATATGACCCACTAAAATATATAAATAGATTAAAAGGGTTGTATTGGCCCATTTAACTCATCACAAAGTATATATGGGTTAAATTGGTTGATTTAGTAAATTGGCCCATTTAATCTACCAACCTAAGTAGGCTAGATTATGATCAACAAATTCTAGCCAGTTTGTTAAATGAGTCATCATAGATTGGCCTATTTAACCCACAAGCCAAAGTAGGCCAAGTTGGATTGGCCAATTTGATTCACTTGCACACCTCTATCTATAAATACTCATAGCATTCTTATTTAAGAAGAGAGAACATTTTTGGAGAAAAGCCATTATTTTGCTTAATTACTTTCTCAAAAGATCAAATTACAATTTAGTAAAGAATATTCACCTATCAGAAAGCGTTTGAGGCTAGTTGAGATTATCTATTTCTCCTCTATCTTATTTATTTTTAATCATCCCTATACATATTGCTTCTCTCCTTTAGCTACATGTAGCGCATTTGCATGTAGTACGCATGTGACTTGCACACTTGTATCCATATTCCTATAATACACAAACTCAATTCAAACACAATTATCATTTAAGCTCGATCTGAGCTCAATTATACTTACAAGCTAATTGAATTAAATATTATAAAACTCAAGCTCCACTCAACAAACTCTTTGAGTATCTGAATTTGATTTTGACTCAATTATTACTATCATTAAATTAAACTTGAGTGAATATCTTAAATGCTTGCAAGCAGGCTTGTAGCTTGAGTAATACCCTAGTGCCTGCTCGGAGGTTATGAATCTTTTTTCAAGACTTCTAAGAATAGTCCTTATCATTAGAGGATTTTTTTCCTTTGGCTTTCAGTGTCGTTCTCAGTTGTAGGCCAGTGGGAGGAAATTTTGCCATTGTGAAAGCTCATCGAAAGAGACTTGAATGCTTGCAAGTAGGCTTGCGGCTTGAGTAATACCCAAGTGCCTGCTTGGAGGTTATGAATTTTTTTCTACACTTCTAAAAACAGTCCTTATCATTAGAGGATTCTTTTTTCCTTTGGCTTTCAGTGTCGTTCTCAGTGGCAGGCCAGTGGGAGGAAATTTTGCAATTGTGAAAGCTCATCGAAACAGAAACCATATCAGACCATAGCAAAGCTCACTGGGAGATGGGATAAATATCAAGTGATTCCAAAGTCAGATTCATTTGTTCCTACAACTACAAGTAATGATTTCCCTTATCTTCTTTTCTGTCATCTCACTATCAAATGCTATTTCGTTCAACTATTCTAGTTTCAGTAATGGTAGTCATGATACCATTACAGTCAGAACTGAGAGAGATTCAGTCACTGATAGCCGAGGAAAGGTCCAATACAATGCCAGACTCACGTACCCCGATCCATTGCACCTTTGGGATAAGGACTCTGGCAATCTCTCCGACTTCTACACCTATTTCACTTTCATCCTGCACACTAACAACCAAACAAACTATGCAGATGGGATAGGGTTTTTTCTCGCGCCGAACGGTTCTAGAATTCCTGATAACGTAACCGAAGGAGGCGCTTTTGGCCTGACCAGTGATGAAAGGATTTTAAACTCAAGTGAGAGCCCCTTTGTTGCTGTGGAATTCGATGTGTACAGCAATCCATGGGATCCTCCAGGTTCGCATGTCGGTGTTGATATCGACTCTATGAGGTCTGTTACTAGTACATCATGGTTGAGGCCTGTTATTACTGAAGTATGGATCTCTTACAACTCAACATCATATAACTTATCGGTTGCATTTCGTGACTATAACAATGAAACCCAGAAGACTAAATATCTCAGTTATATGATTAATTTGAGGTCTCGGCTACCCCAATGGGTTACCTTTGGTTTCTCTGCGTCATTTGATGACGATTTCCCTGTTCGCGTTGGTTCTTGGAATTTTAATTCAAACTTGGAGATTGATACCAAAACCGCAATAACCCGCAGCGCAAATGAAATGGGAAAAGTGGTAGGACTGATAGCTGGTGGATGCCTTTTGGTAATTGGCTTGGCAACAGCTTGGTTCTTCTTGTGGAGGAAGAATAGAAGAGATAGGGAATATGCTGATTTGTTTCATCAATACATCGGACAAGAATTTTACATCGGAATAGGACCGAAGAAATTTTCCTATGGCAATTTGTCAAAAGCAACGAACAACTTCAGTGCTAAACAAAAGCTAGGAGAGGGTGGATTTGGTGATGTTTATAGTGGATTTTTGGAAAACACGAACACACGTATGGCTGTTAAGAGGATATCTAGCTCTTCAAAGCAAGGAATAAAAGAGTATGCATCAGAAATAAAGATTATCAGTCGACTAAGACACCGTAATTTAGTGCAGCTACTTGGTTGGTGTCATGAAAAACGAGAGTTGTTGCTTGTGTACGAGTTCATGCCTAATCGAAGTCTAGACTTTCATCTGTTCAAAGAACAGCACTTCTTGCCGTGGGAAAAAAGATACAGAATCGCCCAAGGGTTGGCTGCTGCGTTGCTATATCTGCAAGAGGAGTGGGAACAATGTGTGGTGCACAGAGACATAAAATCAAGCAATGTCATGCTTGATTCTGAATTTAATGCAAAACTTGGTGATTTCGGGTTGGCAAGACTAGTTGACCATGCGAAGGGAGCACGAACAACAATTTTGGCGGGGACAATAGGATACATGGCCCCCGAATGTGTTGTAACTTTTAGAGCAACAAAAGAGTCTGATGTTTACAGCTTTGGAATAGTTTCTTTGGAGATTGCTTGTGGAAGAAAAGCAGTAGATCTTTCAGCAGAGGAGGATCAAGTCGTATTGGTTGAATGGATAAGGGATCTTTATGGAAAGGGAAAGATCCTAGAAGCAGCCGATCCGAAATTGCTCGAAGATTTTGATGAGCATGAGATGATGCGCTTAATGATTGTGGGGCTGTGGAGTGCACATCCTGAGAGCCGTCTTAGGCCTTCCATGAAGCAAGTATTTAGCATACTTGATTTTGATACTCCATTGCCCGATTTCCCGGCTAACTTCCTCATGGCAACCTATTACGATTCATCTATGAATGCTGCTCAGTTGTACTCACTTTCACCCATAGAAGTTTCAGAAGCAGCTCAACAAGTCATGTCAATACTACGTTGTTCATCTGAGTATTCTTCTTGATTAACAGCTTTATCCTGTTTTTGTGCATGTTATGATGTAAATAACATTGTCAATCAAAATTATGGATCAGAATTTCTCAACTAGTAGTTAAATAGTGATATGATATACAAATTTGGTATAAACTATAGTAGTTGGATGCTTTCAATCTACACACTCTTTTCGTTGAATATCATTGCTCTATTGCTCAAAACGGCATGGAAAAGAAGAAACAGAATTCCTTTACCATCACTTGGCAAGCAATAACCTAAAATGCCGCTTTGTTTAGGAAAAAAAAAAAAAAGGAAATTGCCACTCATTAAAATAGTCTACTCATATCTACAAGTTTAAGCTTTAGATAAGATAGTTGCAATATTAGTGTGAAGAAGTGAAATAGTGTGCTAAATGATAAATATAATGGGTTAACAAGAAGGCATTTCAGATATCTTTTCTTACTCTAAGCTTCTTGCTGTTCAATTTTCTTTAATAAGAAAAAATGGATGTTCTTCTCGTTAATTGATATAACAGGATGAAGTGAATTCTCCACCAGAAGAATTAATTGCATACTTTCATGAATAAATAAACAAGCAATAAATGCACCATAAGTGCGTTTGCAATTTAATTTCTAAACTTTTGTATTTTACTATTGAATATCTGTACTTTTGATTTGGTAAAAATTTGGACAATAAATTACCAAACAAATTGAAAGTACTAACACTCAATTACAACCAAATTAAAAATACAATCACTAATTTTTTTTAAAAAAAAAATTGGACAATAAATGATTAAAAATAAGAATATATAAGCATATGTGATGCACTTATTCTAGTAAACCGAGTTTTGAATTTTTAGAAACAAACAAAAAGCCATAAGTAGTGGTCATAGTCACACCATAACTCATAGAGTTTAGTCCTTACACAACACTCCAATTGACTCATTGTGTGTTTGCGTATTTAAGAAGTTTCATGTTAGTTTTCATGACACAAAACTCACTCCAACGTCAAAACCTTTATAATCTAGTGGTATAGCTGCTAATCTTTTAAGTAAAATAGATCGAGTTTAAACCTTTATCTAATTAAGTTGTTTATTTAATAGCTTTAGTCAAAGTCTCAACTTATAAGTGAAAGGATGTGCAAATAATAAATATAATAACTTATATTGTATCTACAAGGTTAAGTTTTTAGATTGGGTTAATGTCAAATTTCACTTCATAATTCAACACATAAGCATGATACTAAAGCTACATGCTAGCAATTAAGGTATAGAACAAAACCCTAAGCCATAATATAATGACCATTTACTTGTGCACTATTAGCATTAATTTAATTTTTGCAATATCTCTAATCTTACTTGTATTTATATTTCTTATTGGATTATGAGTAGCCGCCATCCCATCCAACTCCAACATTTCACCAAAGGTGATCTTTCGTAACATCGCATTCTCCTCCATAAGCCTAACTTTATCCTCTACCATCAATGATAACATTTTGTCCTTCCACTTAACCTACTCAATCACATCCAATGTTTGTGTTGACTTCTCCTCCTTAGCATGTACCCACCTAATGAAGTTACATGCATCCTTATGTACAAAGAAGCACCCTAAAATACATCAAGTTGCAATCAGAATCAAAATATTTTCAAATATTCAATTAGGAACTAGATCTTTTTAAACACTTGCAATTCCATTCAATTTGCACCCATGACTTCTTAAATTCCTATTATATAGATAGGACATGTTTGCAACATACACTAAGCTGCAACCTTTTAAACATATTATTTAAAAAAAAAAAAAGAACTAGGTAATAATTTGAAAGGCACTTCAAATGTTCCAATGACCCCAATAGCCACATGAAAACAAAAAACAATATCACACAAGATGTAACAAAAAATTAAAAAATAAATAACCAAAAAATCCAAAAAGGAAAATCAAAAAATGTGGAATGCATGGATCCCACTAGCAATTATTAGTTGTAAACTATACAATTCAAACCTAAAACTAATGTAATAAAGTGTACACATCAATCCCACTAACAATTTTTAATAACCACTAAGGTTTTCACCTAACCTTTACTTAATTTGCCTTGTCCCACTAATCAGGCACAGTCGTTTGACAAAGCGATACACCAAACACAAACAACCCCAAAAACCCATTCCTCTATATGATGTTTCCTTGACAATTTACTTCTAAATTTCAACTACATAATACTAACAGCCACACTTTTAATCATAACCTACACACACATAAACTCCAAGCTATAGTCCTCAACTTCATATTACCTTGTTATAACATAGACATCCATAAAACTTTTGACCATGGTTCGATTCCATCTTCATAGTGGATACTCTCACTTTCATACCACAACAGCAGAACACTAACCCACTATTGTTAATGTGAGTAGAAGCCATTGACGTGTTATAAGACTTATCCATCTGCTCTAATCCTCTTATGTTTTACCTCCTTCCCCCATTCCTCAATACTGACTTAGGTCCCACTAGCAATTATTAATTGCAAAACTATACAAGTCAAACCTAAAACTAATGTAGTGAAGTATATGCGTCAATCCCACTAAAAATTTTTAATAACCACTAAGGTTTTCACCTAACCCTTACTTAATTTGCCTTGTCCCACTAATCACGCACAATCGTTTGACAAAGCCATACACCAAACACAAACAACCCCAAAAACCCATTCCTCTATATGATGTTTCCTTGACAATTTACCTCTAAATTTCAACTACATAATACTAACAGCCACACTCATAATCATAACCTACACACACACAAACTCCAAGCTATAGTCGTCAACTTCATATTACCTTGTTATAACATAGACATCCATAAAACTTTCGACCATGGTTCGATTCCATCTTCGTAGTGGATACTCTCACTTTCATACCACAATAGCAAAACACTAACCCACTACTGTTAATGTGAGTAGAAGCCATTGACGTGTTATAAGACTTATCCATTTGCTCTAATCCTCTTGTGTTTTACCTCCTTCCCCCATTCCTCAATACTGACTTAGGTTTTGCTAAATTTTGGGCCTCCAAATTGGGATTTCTTCTAAGTTTTTGTTTGACCACTTAAGATTGACGAATGTGAGGTACTTATGATGCCTTCTCAGTATCTCTCCCTGCCATTCCCTTCATCTCTCTCCTCTTCCAAAAAAAATTACTATTTCATGTTTTTAAAAAGGTGCTAGGAATATCAATTCCAATTTAATACACGTGGTTGGGTTTATTAACTAGCTGTGGGTTATTTTTGAGGTTAGGTTTATTTACTAACTCTAATTTCCTCATTGATGTGTACTTTCTTTTCTTCCTTTTTTTTTTTCCACGTGGAAGACTGCACATCATTATTTCACTTATAACATTGTTTTTTCTATGTGTCACAACACCATTGGTTCACAGGTTCACATATGTAATGGCAACTAACAAAGTTACTGCAAGTAGAAGATGAACACCCTTCTAGTGCTAATTATGGCTGGTGTGATACTTTGGTAGTAGACTTGTACAGAGGATTCAAATTTCTTTGAGCCACTAGACCTACATGATGCACTGCTTGTCTGGAAGTCATTTTCATTTTGTTGCTGTATATAATTTGCACTAGCTTTTTAGTTGAGTTGAAGCCTAGAGAAAACTCTCATAAGCAGGCAAAATAGTTGCATGGTCATAGAACCACAAAAAATTTGTTTTATTTAGTTAAGACTATGCATATTCTAGTACATGTATATTTCACCAATTGAATGGGAATAGCTTCTTTTCTCTTTTTGTCCTTGTCCATACAAAAATTTTAGCCGTGCATACATATTGATCATGAAACATTAGTTTATGTGAGAAATAGACACATAGCTGAGCTATAGCTAGTGTTTTCGGACAAATTCCATAGTCATTGATAGGACCATTTTCATTCTGTATTAGTAGTTGAAGAGAACAAAGTTGACAAATTGTATAAGTAAAGTCACAACAAAAGATCTACAAAATGGAATAAGATTCTTTGCTTAGTGCATTGTTAAATCATTTTCCATCTCAATGTACCAAGGCAGCAGGCAAAAGTAGCACAGAAAATAAACGGAGAATCTCCCTTTTTTTTATGTCACCAGAAAGAGGCATATATACGAGAGAGCCATGGGAAAAGAAAATTGGGACAATAAACAAACAGGAAGCATCATCAAGACAAAGCAAAGGATCACATTTCATGTTATTTCTCCTTCCACCATGAGTGGCTTCACCACCTATAACTTCAGTCCAGATTACACATATGATTACTTTTTCTTATCTCCAGACAACCATAACCATGTTTCTAACATTCTTCACGAACTTCCTCGTGTTGTTTCTCGTCAGCCGGTTTCTGTAAGCAACCTAGATATGACCTTCCAATTGTGTATATATTAGTGATTGTGGATATTAGTGAAATTCAATCATCTTAACATGCAGGATTTCGGCAGAGCTGCGCCATGGCCACAACTTCAGTCCTTAGGCGTTGCGGGGTAACCACATGTTTCTCTTCATTTCATAGCATTACGGTTCATCTCTAAATTCTCAAGGTCCTAATTTTGATACACTGAGTTACTTCTAACAGTCTTTGATATGTGATTAATACATACTAATAGGTAGCTATAGAAATCGCTAAATGCTCTGGAATCATTCATATAAATTTACAGTGAAAATAATTTTTTCCATCAGGGGTGCATGCTACAAAAAACTCAACTTCTAGGATTACAAGAAAGAGTACTAGAGGGAAGAATTTTGTAGCTGTCTCCTTGAATTACATGCTGATTCATGTTGTCTGTTATATAAAAAATAACCCAGCAGCATAAACTACTATTTTCTCTGGTATTGAATCCCTTTTCCCAATCTTAAAGAAATAAGATATTGAAGGGTTATTGCAAATTAGTATAATCAGAATCCTGCCAGCAATATGGTTAGTCCTCTTACACTTTTATATAGCTAATGATTCAATCACCAATATGTGTAATTCACAGTTCTCAAACATCGCCATTGCTTCTCGAAAATCCAATACAGAACCCCTGGACAAGGCAGACTATATCACCTTCTCCAAGTTTTCCTGGAGGTAGGGATAACTCAAAATTGACCATTGATGAGCAAAACAAGGTCTTAAAGAAATTGAAGAAAGAAATATATAATCCCACGTCGAGGAAAAAAAGATTCTTTCGCAGGGTAAGCATGTATTATAGAGAGCGTGAAAAAAATGGATTTGTCGAGATGGACAAGCTCAAGCACTGGGATGATGGCGTGGACGATGCTGATGATGGGAAAACATGTGCCATTTGTTTAGAAGACTTTCAGCCTAGTGAGGAAGTAGTGACCACACCATGCAATCATATGTTCCATGAAGGTTGCATTGAACCATGGATTCGGAGCCATGGCCAATGTCCGGTTTGTCGATTTGCACTCTGTGAGCGGATGAAGCAAAGCCGGTCGGTCGACAATGACAATAACATGCCAAATGCCTCGGGCAATGACTATTTTTTGGTGTTTGAGAGATTGATTCGATAAGAATGCCTGTGATGGGTACTGTTCGATTCGAGTGTTGTGTTAAAATCCTATTGATAAATGAGTTCTTGGACATACCACCATACAATGAAATTAAATCCATGCTCATCTATATGTACGATTGCGGTGCTAAATAACTTCTAGCCACCGTTTTAGGGATTGATCTATTGGCAGTGTAACTATGAGCAGTTGAGATGCACGGGACTTTGAAATTAAGCCAGGAAGTAAATGTTGCAGGGGCTTTGTTCATTAAACTTATAGCTAGTTTCTATGGTTTTCAAAATGACCTCGATTTTCAAATGCCTATCCTGGACATGTTGATCATCTAGTAGCACTTGTTTCCTAGTATCACAGATCATACTTTATCAACAGAAAAATTCCCAATCTCTTCCTCTCTTTTGCGGGTAAGTTAGCTATTATCCTGTGCTCTCGAGGACATTGTGTATTTGTATATTTCATTCGGTTTTAGGCATGAGAAAGTCAATTTATCAATTTCCATTCTATTCAATCATGCTTGTTTGAGGATTAGCTGTTTGGAGGAGGCGAGATATTGACTTTTGGAGAGCCTGTTTGTGTTAAATTAGCATGGAGAAATCACCCTAAGCTTGATGCATTTTGTTGAAGTTCTTGAGGGACTCATTTCAGAAGATGTCTGTTCTTACTTTAAGCTTCTTCCTGTTCAATTTTTTTTAGTAAGAAAAGATGTAACAAGACAAGTGAATTCTCCACCATAGGAATCAAATTGCATATTTTCATGAATAAATAAATAGGCACTACAAGTACCTTTATAATTTAGTATCTAAATTTTTGTATCTCGTAATTAAGTATCTAAATTTTTTATTTTATAAAAATTTAAATACTAAATTATCACAACCAAATTGAAAGTACAATCACTAAATTGTTAAAAAAAAAATTATACATCAAATGGTCAAAACTAAAAAAAACGCTAACATTTGTGATACGTTTATTCTAATAAAACAAGTTTTGAATTTTCAGGAGAAAACAAAGAGGGATGAGTAGTGGTCATAGTCACACCACGACTCAAGACTTTAGTTCTTACATAACACTCCAATTGACTCGTTACGTGTTTGTGTATCCAAGAAGTTTCACATTAGTTTTCAAGCCATGAATCTCATTCTAATAATCTCTATCCACTCAAAAAAAAAAAGAAAAAAAAATCATTTCTATCCATACGCTAGTATTTTGATAAGTAATAAATAAATAATAATAATAATTTTTTAAAAAATATTACAATTTATGTATTCACTATTAAAATTTTATTAATATTTACTATTATTAATGTATATGCACGTAGCGTATTTATATAATTAAAAATTTTCTTCCAGATGGCAATGCGCCATTCACGTCAATATAATTCTATTTCTATAATCTATATTGTACTGATAAATTTTTAAGCTTTTTCAACCGTAGATATTAACTTAATAGAAATTATATTGAATGCAATAGGTTTATACACCGCTTAATTTGCGGTCCAGCTCTTAGGGAAATTCACAAATAATCTAACCATATATCGCTGGTGACAGCCCAAATCATGTAACACAATGTTAAGATAACTTTTTATTTCATTTACTAAAGAAAAATGTTTGTAAATCAAAATTTGACCTTATTGCTAAATTCACCAAAAAGAAAGAAAGAAAAAATAGAGGAAGAAAAAACTATAGCTCTGAATGTAATAATTCGAAAAATATAAGTAAGAGTTATTAGGTATAAAATCATTTACATTTATCTTCTTTAACCAAAAGAATTTAGTACTAAAATATTTTAAAATAGAACAAACGATCAGGTGAATCATGGAAATAGAGGGGACCTAACCATGATTAACTGGCTCTCCAAGGCCGACTAATCTAGCAAGTTAAGTTGCAATATTTTTGGTTTTCTATTTAGTTTGCTATGGAATAGAATTATTATCAAGAGACTAGTAAGTTTATTATTGGATATTAAAAGTATCGTCATTCTTTATTTCTCGAATTCTTATCATCTAGGGATTGTGGCGAACCATGCTATTCAAATAATATCATAACTTACTTAACACCCTTCATTGTTTCTTCAATCATGAGTCATATTAATAGTTTATTCAATCTAACCCCAATTTGTTTTGAAAATAATTCATAATATTTGTTCTTGATTTGTTATATCCCATTTATTTTCCGCTCGCAAATATATTTTAAAAAAACAATAAAAATAGATTTGTTTGTTTAGTTTGAACCCTAATTCCAATGCAACGTAAACATTGATTGAAATCAAGATGGATCCGCGATCTGGTTAACGTCATTATTGGTATTAGAAAGATCTAGTTCTCAGCGCCGAGCAATAGCACTGCCTAACAAGCGTATACAAATGTCATGCTATATGTAGATGGTTATAAATAATGTAGTAATAAATCATCCATCATAGAACTCCTGGTTATTAGGTTAATTTATGTTGGAGACAGCATAAACAATCACAAATAAAAACATCTCCTACATCACAATGCCAACACTAATACAAATGTCTAAAATATTCAAAAATCGTACTAATCACCTCATACTAAGTTTAGGACTTGCACCACTTATCGGTCATCAATGACCTAATCTATTATTTCATGTATGGTTACATTTTATATTACAAAGATGTCCCATTGATAGCTTCTTTTCAAATGGTCTATCCCATATTAGCTATAATCCTGTCATTTTGGTAACCCACTTATCCCTATCAATTGATTCCGTTACTTAATTACAAACCACTTCATTCGTAACATTTGATTGACAACAAGTAATGAATATGCAATCCATAACCCACCTATCCAATTGTTTGCAACTTTGATGTCTACCATAAACATCATATGATAATAAGTTAAGGGTTGAATAGTAATTATGTTCATTTACTAAACTTACAAGCACATCTAATCAAGCAAAAATGAAACTAGTGTTTACTTACGCTCTATTTTCCAAAATTAATTTCTTAAGTCCTTTTTCCTAGGTAACTCTAAACAATTCACAAGTTACAGAATAAGTTTTAATTACATTTTAAAAAATAAATAAATTATTTAAAACTTTTAGGTAGTTGTTAAGTGTAAGGATTATTAATATGGTTTTTGGTTAAGCATAAACATTGGGTATTGACACGAGGAAGTGGGAATTGAACAAATTAAAGATTGATTGAATTGAGCATAATGGTGGTCGAATTGGCAAGACAGCGAGCAAAAGGGTGTTTTAGCCATTGAGTGAGGCCTACAATGATTGAGTGGGAGGTCTTCAATTTGGGATGCTTTTACCTTGGATCTCAACAAGGAAATAAGGACTTTTCTTTTTCCTTACAAATTTTAGGGCATTAATCAATTGGAATTATGTCAAATGTAGTCAATATTATAAGTTTTAAGGTTGGATTTGTTGGTTTTAATCTATTTGATTGAACATTTTTTACTTGGGATTCTAATTATTGTTTTTACTAAAAGAATTATTTAATTAAAAACTTAATATCAAAGTTAAATTTTGAATGTATCTAGCATTCTAGGTGTAGAGTTTAGGGTTTGTTTTGTGAGAAATCCTAATTTACATTTGATCTAAATTATGATAATATTATTCTTTGAAATCACTAATAATAAAATATAATTAACAAATTAAAGTTAAATTGAGATTTCTAACATGGAAATTATGGATTGATAGGTTATGCTCTTCTATCCATTTACAACAAGTGTATTTTTCTTGTTGTAGTGAATCATGAGAAAAAAAAAAAAAAAACTACTTATAAAGTTACAGCCAAATTTTTCTACCATATAAATATTGTATTTATTAATATTAAATTCTTATGTTTATTTTACTTTCCTTTTTCTATGATTATCTATTTTGATTTCTTTCTCTCATGGTAGATGAATTTGCTTCCAATTTACATTTGTATTTCAAATTAAATTTGCGATCTCAATATTGATATTCATATCAACAAAATCTAATGAAAAGGGCAATAAAAAAAATCTAAAGAAATAGACAAAACTATAAACAGCCATTAACAAAAGGCCACGTTACCACTCCAAAACCACAATCCACTCCCACATCACACAAACCATCCCAAACTTCTCGTACTATAAAACTTCCACTTATCTTCCTCCGACGGAAGCCTTGTCCGTCCATCCTTATTACCTTAAACTTGTACGTTTCTTCTTCGGTTGCCAAGGTAAGTTACTATGATTCTGTTTTCTGCTTATGCTTCCGATGTCAGATTTTCTTAACTTGTAAATTAATCATTTCAAGTGTGTTATTATGCTAAAGACGAGTTTCAGTGGGAACTTCTACTGTTCTGTCGTCAGTCCTCATCTGACCGTTCAAGGTGAGGTGATGGACTGCGCGGTACTGCCGACGGGACTGTGGAATGATCACTATTGATTTTACTACTTTCGCCTGTATTCTTGTTTGAGCAATTTGGTGTTAATGGGTGAGTATGGTGTTGTGTATGCAGTTATTAAAGTGAATTAAGAAATGAAGTCTCCATGATTTTTTTTCAATTAGAGGTGTTATTGCTGACCATATGTTCTGATTATACGTTATGAAGTATAAGTTCATTGGAACTGTTCTCTAGTCTCTTACTACACAAGAATAAATGCTCCAATTTGTATTTCTGGAGAGTAGAAAAGGTATTTCTCGTTGAAATACAATTTCAAGCAAAGAGAAATATTTTATTATGCTCAATAAAAATGATATTCCAGATGAATTTTGGGTAATTAACAGAAAACAAACCCGTGTTTTCAATTTATTTTTTTTTTCCCGCTTTGTGTGGCTGTGTTTTGGGGTTTTCCATTTGCATTCCTAAGTTTTCCTTTATGCTTTAAACGTCATTTTGTCCTTAAATTTTGTGACACGGGAAGCATGGTAGTGGAAGGAAAAAAAATCTTAAAGCCTTCTGCGTTCTCTTATCCCTTTAACTGACCATGGAATCCCCAGATTCAAAACCCTAAATGCATTCAAGTTTTGAGTTACTTAATAGAAGGAATATGATTTTATATAATAATTGAGTATCATTTTGAACAAATCTTCTGTATGCTACCAGCCATGGTCACTACTCCATCCCCCTACATCGTCCAACCACTAGGCATCCCCAGCTTGCACTACCTCTATAATATCCCAGTAGCCCCAATATTAGTTTGTGCAAAAACCAGAAAATGTTTGAGTGAAACAGCACTCTTTGATGATAGTTTCTGTGTCAATTTTTATCTGTTAAGCATAGATTGCAAATGATTTAGTTCATTTGGCAATAATTGCATTGTCCATGAAATGGGCTTTAGCTTAATCCAGCATTTAGATTCACTATCTATATGTTCTGCGGTAACTTGCTATTGTTATTACATACCACAGTATCATAAATATCTGTTGCAGTTCTAGGTTAATCAGTTTTACTAGTTAATTTTCTGATTGGTTTTCTTTCCAGTGCATTCCAATACTGAAGAATCGTGATCCTGCTGTGGCATCAACATGTCATGCCTAATTGGAAATGGTGTATCTATCAACAGAACAAAAGCTAAATTGACTAAAGACTTCTACAAAGGGCAGATCATTCCTTCATTTTGTCATCTACGATGGAATAAGACTAAAGAGAAGTAGTAATTAAAGCATCTTTGAGTGAGAGGCCAAATGAAAACAGAAGAAATTTTCTAAAGTTGCTTGGAGCAGCACCTGCACTCTTGACTAGAAAAGCTTTTGCAGATGACCAAGGGGTCTCTTCCTCTAGGATGTCTTACTCCAGGTTTTTGGAGTATTTGGACAAGGACAGGGTTAAAAAGGTCGACTTATTTGAGAATGGCACTATTGCTATTGTTGAAGCAATTTCTCCTGAGTTAGGTAACCGGGTGCAAAGAGTCCGTGTACAACTCCCAGGACTTAGCCAAGAGCTCCTTCAAAAGTTTAGAGAGAAGAATATTGATTTTGCAGCTCATAATGCTCAAGAGGACTCAGGTTCTCTATTATTCAACTTGATTGGAAACCTGGCTTTCCCTTTGATTTTGATTGGTGGTTTGTTTCTTCTTTCTAGACGGTCTTCTGGAGGAATGGGAGGTCCTGGAGGTCCAGGGTTCCCTCTTGCCTTTGGTCAATCTAAAGCCAAGTTCCAGATGGAACCAAACACTGGGGTCACATTTGATGATGTTGCTGGTGTTGATGAGGCAAAACAAGACTTCATGGAAGTAGTAGAATTTCTCAGGAAGCCTGAGAGATTTACGGCAGTAGGTGCTCGCATTCCTAAGGGTGTTCTTCTTGTTGGTCCTCCTGGAACTGGAAAAACATTATTAGCCAAGGCAATTGCTGGGGAAGCTGGTGTCCCATTTTTCTCTATTTCTGGTTCTGAATTTGTAGAGATGTTTGTTGGTGTCGGTGCTTCTAGAGTCCGTGATCTTTTCAAAAAGGCCAAAGAAAATGCTCCTTGTATAGTATTTGTTGATGAAATTGATGCTGTTGGGCGTCAAAGAGGTACTGGAATTGGAGGTGGAAACGATGAAAGGGAACAGACACTTAATCAGCTATTGACTGAGATGGATGGGTTTGAGGGGAATACTGGTATCATTGTTATTGCTGCAACTAACAGAGCGGATATTCTTGACTCTGCCTTATTGAGGCCTGGACGATTTGACAGACAGGTATATATTGATTTTTTCCTCTGTTGCCTTATAGTATGATACCTACATGCTTAATCAAAGCCTTTATACAGGTAACAGTGGATGTTCCGGACATCCGTGGAAGAACTGAAATACTGAAAGTGCATGCTAGCAACAAGAGGTTTGATAATGATGTGTCCCTTGATGTAATTGCCATGAGAACACCAGGATTCAGTGGAGCAGATCTTGCAAACCTCTTGAATGAAGCTGCTATATTGGCTGGACGACGGGGGAAGACTGCAATCTCTTCCAAAGAAATAGATGATTCTATTGACCGGATTGTTGCGGGTATGGAAGGAACAGTAATGACGGATGGAAAGAGCAAGAGCTTAGTAGCATACCACGAAGTTGGTCATGCCATCTGTGGGTCAGTGATTGATTTCATTTTTATTGCTGTCTATTTGGTTCTTGCAAGAATATTAGCGTGATGGATTGATTTAACATGCTCTCCATTCTTTTGTTAATCAGTTGTACTATAAGCTAGTGTATTTTACTTTGGATTTATCTATTAGATTGTTAAGACATCATTGCATTTCTTACATACAGCAATCTTATTTGTAGGACGGAAACTACTCTATCTGCTTCAATATCTTATCTTCCTGAATTACCTGCAGAATGTTATGGCAACATATCCCTCAGTTACAGTTCATAGAGTAGATACTTATTTTACATAATAATATGGAGTCCATCTGAATTTTTCAAGCTATCTGCAAGAACTGCATTTTGCAAGCATTTGTTGCATCCATGTCATGAAAAGAGCTCCTGTTGTAGATGGTGTATGCTGGAATAGTTTTCCAGGCTTCATATTATTATCTGCAGAAGCAAAGCATGGTCATTCTCTTGTTAAATAATAGATTGCGTTCAATATTGGAATATTGATTAGACATGTACACATGCAACCTCAGTAGCTATAGATTTTGTTTTCCATTTTTGTGTCCCATTTTTGTGTCATTTGGAGATTGAGCTGGTTAACATTATACATTGCATGAATGAGATGGCCTATAACACGCATGGTTTTGTGTTTAAGTTATGATGCTCGAGGTTATCTTCTCTTAGGTTTTGACAGTTATCCTTGACATATTGATTGCAGTTAAAGAGTTAATTGTTGTTGGTTGGAAATGAAACAACTTTTTGGTTTAGCATTGTAATTGATTGGCGTGACTAGTTAGTTGGCAAAAAATTTGGCTTAACATGGCATTTTTTTGCAGAACTTTAACTCCAGGGCATGATCCTGTTCAAAAGGTTACTCTAGTACCCCGTGGGCAGGCAAGAGGTCTTACCTGGTTCATTCCTTCTGATGATCCCACCTTGATCTCCAAGCAGCAGCTTTTTGCTAGAATTGTTGGTGGGCTAGGTGGCAGAGCAGCTGAGGAAGTGATCTTTGGGGAGCCCGAGGTGACAACAGGTGCAGCTGGTGATCTTCAGCAGATCACTGGTTTGGCAAAACAGGTGAGTAGAATATCTCAACTTTCAAATGAATTTTCAATGCTGTATAAAATTTAAGCACCTATAAGATTTTGATTTGTTCTGAAGAAGAATAGTGGCAGAGTAATTGACATTAGGAACTGATAAGATTGTCATAATTGTAAAAAAGAACAAGAGGTCATATTCTGCCGGCTTATTGTTGGATTATTCTTTAGGAACTGGCTAGGATGTGTTTATCACTGCTGATTGATATCTTATGTTCCTTGATCACTACTCCTGTGTTGGCCTCTAATTGCGCCAAATCTCATTACAGATGGTGACGACTTTTGGAATGTCTGAAATCGGTCCATGGTCACTCATGGACTCATCTGCACAGAGTGCAGATGTCATCATGAGAATGATGGCAAGAAATTCAATGTCTGAAAAACTTGCTGAAGACATTGATGCAGCTGTGAAGAGGTTATCAGACAGTGCTTATGAAATTGCATTGACCCATATAAGAAACAACCGTGAGGCAATCGACAAGATTGTAGAAGTCGTCCTGGAAAAAGAAACAATGAGTGGAGATGAGTTCAGGGCCATCCTTTCGGAGTTTGTTGAAATTCCTGAGGAGAACAGGGTTACTCCTTCAGTTCCTACACCAGTATCTGTTTGAATTAGCATAGATTTTCCTTGTCCTTCCCGGAATAGGCAGGCTTACCTGTCTCTTTGACTAAATGTATAGTATGTATAATGATTTTGACCTTTTGTGATCATAGAGAATACTTGAAATGTGCTATATATATATATAAGAATCCATACATTCTACATTAAAAAAAAATGCTATCTGGTGACAAATTGGTTCAGTAATCCTATCCTACCTTTCCATTTAACTTGTGTGCATTTATGCAATGTCCTCATAGTTGCTGTAATCGCTAATCTTGGTCCTCGTGAAATCAAACAATCTGGTGCAGGTAAGGTTGGTAATTTGTATCTATTTTGGGTCTGGTTCTAAATAAATTTGTATTTGAGGGCCTCAGTTTGTATCGTAATCCATATATATCATCTTATTTATGAAAACTTAAGCTCATAACTTAAACCGTTTGATAGACCTATTACATGTGCAAGTTTCATCCATTTATCAATTAGTTCTAAAATAAACACAATAGAGCTCTCAACTCAATCTGTATCATAATCTGTTTATATTATCATATTTATGAAAATCTAAACTCATGACTTAACTTATTTGATAAACCTATCATATAAATGTGCAAGTTTCATCCATTTTATCGATTAGTTATAAAATAAATTTCCACAAATGAGCTCTCAAGTCCCCATACGATAAGCCTATTTTCAATATTGTTTTTCATTTGCCAAATGCATATAATGCAAGTTATAATATAAAATTGCTAGCAAAACTAGCTTTCTATTTTTAGCCTAAATGAATTATGTGAAAACATAATAACTCAAAAATATAATTATTGCATGGAACATTCCTAATAACTTTTATAATTGTATGGATTTCTCGAACTTTTAAAAAGAGTAGAACCCACTTTTTTTGCATACATGGATGCTAATTTACCATGTTTGCTTGCCACATCAATTAATTATGTTAAGGGAAAAAAAATCATGCACATAATTAAAAAAAATTATGAAAGGACAATACCATCATTAATATATAATAAAATAATACAAAAAAAAAGGAAAATATTTCATTTTCTCTGGTCTTCTATACAGAGACCACACATGGTCTCCTCTACTTCCATCACCGATCAAGCATGAAAAATTATCTTTTCTTTCTACATCCCATTATTGAGTTAGTTAACAAGGTTAAATATCATAAAATTGCTATAAAAGTTCAAAATATGAGGACCTAATGAAATGTAAACAACACTTTGAGTTTGTGTATTTATAATAGGAAAAATTACAAATTGGTATACACTATATATATTACTAATTTGTGGGATAATTATGAAAGCAAAGAAAACATGATTACAGAAAAATATTTTGGGGAAAGAGGGTTTTGAATTATGAAAATAATGAGATAGCTAAAGTATACAATGATAACGACCTTTTCTTTTCTTTTTCTTTTTTTCTTTTAAATATTTCTATTGCTCAAAATGAAACTTTTCAAAGTCTAAAGGTTTCATCTTTCAAAGCCGGTTCATGATAGAAGAAGTTAGAGGTGGCCAACGTTGTTGTATGGTCTGTGTGCAGAAGATTAAGAAAAGATGAAATGTGCTCTTTTTTGAATTATTTATTATGCATTAAATACAATTATTTTTATAATTTTTTTTTTGTTATTTGCATTTTTCTTTTTACATAATTAACTCACATGGCAAGCAAACATAACAAATTAGCATCAATGTACCAAAAAAATGGATCCTACACTTATTTTAGGGGGGTGCTATACTTCAAAAGTATGAAATTATAAAAGTTAGTAAAGGTGATTGTACAATTTATCCTATAAAATTGCTAGCAAAGCTACCTTTCTATTTTTAGCCTAAATGAATTATGTGAAAATATAATAACTCAACAATATAATTATTGATTCAAGCTTTGAGTATTTGTGGCTAACTTAAATAAAAAATTATTGTTTGATTACAGCTAATGCACAATATATCATGACCAACCTAAATAAAAATTGATTTATATATCCAATTTAGTTATTAATAATTATAATAAGTGGTTGATTAAAGAGTTTGGCATATGAACAAGGTTTACATGGTAAATTGTTTTATATGTAGAAATGAAGCTTGAAATTACTACCATTTTATATGATATTATGCTTTTATTTTAGAATGTTAGAGTTAGAGCATCAAAGGAAATTAAAAATTAAAAGAATTACCCTCATCAAAACCAAAGTCAAAGTGCGTGAAGAAGACAATAATCAATGAGAGAATGATGGCAACTAGCAAGACTAGAATAAATAGTTAGCAGAGTTTAATATAAAATTATAAACATCAAAATCCTAATCTTGGATGGGTTTATGGGTCAAATCAAACTTGTATCTTTTTATTAAACAATTTTGTAATCAATTTGAGTGATAGACCTAAACCTAGACATATTTATAAATTGGTCTAAATAAGTTTGACTTATTTATTAATAGCATCAAGTTTTACTTGTTACCCAAACTAGTTGTAGTTGTATGGATCCAATTGCAATGGTCATGTATATGTATTGTGCATCTTGCACTACACAGAGCTTCAAATGAATAATGTAGAATGGTTTGTAAAAGTGATTAGGAAAGAAAAAAAAGGTAAGGGGAAGGAGTAGGTGATCTTACAAAGCTCAAACATAAATGTAACAAGTAGGGGACTTTAATAGCATCAAACCCCACTGTTCTTAATTAGAGGCATTCTGTTCTTCACTATAAACACTTGTTTGATATTCCAAGGAGACAAAATGGCAACATGGTGGTGTTTTTCTTGATTTCTTCCTCTCATATGAGGAGAGATTTTGCACTTTTATAGAGTTTGGTCGTCAATAATATCTCACGAATTGCATGGGTGGTTGATGACTAAGATGTGCTCTCTTCATAATAGATTGTTTCATGAGTGCATGAGCCCCTTAGAGAAAGGTTGAAAGTGGATGGAAATGTCTAATGATACTCTGATGCCACTATGTCAAATCTCCCTTAATTATCCTAAATACATAGTTTTGACTCTCTAGATTCAATTACTTTAGTCTAAAGAGTCAAACCTAGATTATTACTAGACTTAAAGCTAAAGAATCATATTTAGCCTTCTACACTAGATTATAATCACATCATTTCATGCTTAAATAAACAAGCTAGATGCATGTAGTACCTATTACAAAATGGGAAAAAAATAATTTTTTCAAATTTAGTTTGAAAATTGTATTCGTGCTCATTGACAGATATTCTTTAATTTCATTTATGTCAATAATATATGAAAATAGGTTTCTTAAAGATAGTATAATTTATTTTTTATTATTGATATTATCATGCTATACCCTAAAATTTTGCAATGATGTGGTAATACCATACCATTCTATGAGATCATCTAAGCCCCACCTCTATACAGTTCTATAACCCTATTTCAATATATGTTTTCACCACAAAGTGGTAATATCAACCACCAAAAGTAATGATAGTCTATCTGCTACAACCCTAATCAAAAGAATATGCTCATTAGGGGTTTTCAAGTATTTGGTCATTAAAAGTATTAAGAGTTTAAGTTTGCCAATAAAACTATAACAAAGATCAAAGTGGCTATTTAGCATATCCTTAAAGCTTCTGATTTTTTATCTCTCTCAAAAGTCTTTGGTAGGCATCTTATTTCTTACATCTATAGTCTATGCAACATTCTTTAAGATAAAGTCATTGTTTGGAATTATTAGGTTGTTTTAATAATATGATAGTAGAAAATAGTGTATCTATTCC
This sequence comes from Laguncularia racemosa, assembly GCA_037954665.1. Taxonomy (NCBI): domain Eukaryota; kingdom Viridiplantae; phylum Streptophyta; class Magnoliopsida; order Myrtales; family Combretaceae; genus Laguncularia; species Laguncularia racemosa. The sequence continues at coordinate 497,055 of JBBMOL010000291.1, read as the reverse complement.
TATCATTAAGTTGGCGAGCTCATCGTTCGCACTATTCGTTCCTTCACTAAAATACAATTTTGTGTCTAATATAAAACCATGTCATGGAAATGCTTGCATGGCTAACTTTTACCACTATTTCCTTTTCTATTGAGTATTTGAAGATTGGGTTAACCCTCATTCAACAAAAAACCAGCAGTCTCTTCTCTCTAGTATGCCTCTCCTCTGCAAATCTTCAATAGTCACTCCTTACTTCATTATTCCAAAAGAGATATAACTTTATGCTTTGTGTAATTCTTACTCTCAAATCCTTTACAAACTAATCTAGCACTATTATGTATTCAAGCTAAGCTATCATCCTCATCACCTTGTCATGTATGCAGCATTGGAAAGTTTAATCATCCGCTATACTCATTATTCCTAAAGAGCCCAAAAGCCTTTCGGTATTCATTGTTTTAATGTATAACAATTTAGAATTAGATTGAATCTAGACCCTATTACTATGTACTCTTTGTAAATGATTGTGCCAAATTTTGTTAGATCTTTGTAATGCATAATAAAATTAAAATTGCACTTTAACTTCTTTAGGTGGCTATAATATCCTAAATGCACATCTCAAAACCCTAGAAAGCTAGCTCCTTTCTCTCTTTTGTGTATCTTCATTGGTTACCCTACCTAACATAGGGTATTGCTACCTAAGCTCGAAACCAGACCATATATAAATCATGAGACAAACCATTTTTCATGAATCAATTTTTTTTTCCTATAATAGCATCTCTAACTTCACTAATTATACATCAAAGACATCTCAACCTCCCCTTATGCTCTCCCTTTCTCTACCCATGCCCACAACATACCCATCCATGAAGATGCACACACCATCCTCTATAGCTTACCCTTTTTGTGTCCCCACTTGCAACTTGCTGTCTTGTCTTCACTACAAATGTCTATAATCATACTCACAAGTACATTTACGTATTCATGAGTTCCTACATACCGATTGCTCAAGCTCTTAACTTTAGGGATTGTTTGGCCATATTATGAATATTCTAATACGCTAAGATTTAATTATTCCCTTACTCTACTTCACTTACTTCCTAGCCTCCTTATATGTACTTAGTCCCCCACTTCTACCTTTAGCTCCACTTAACCTACCTAAACTCTTCTTAACCACCACCTATCTTATCGCCATTCATGTGTTTCAAAGCTAGCATTACCTAATCCAAAACAAATCGTTAAGCATTCCACACGTACCTCCTCTCTCAAATCTTAGTAACTACATATAAGCTCTACATGAAGGAAAACTATCTCCTTAAAACAAAGCTAAATTCTTGTCTTGTCCCATTTAAACCAAAATGTTGTTGACAACATATGAAAGTGCCAGAAAAAGTACAATTATGAGGGGAAAGTTGATGGCCATATAACCTATTTAGTTGATCAAGAGTTCACTAATAGGTCTACATCAACTATAGCCTCCTAATTCTTTTACTAAGGTTAGCTTATCTCAGCTAGTCTAATGAATTTTATTATCATGTTTGTCCCAAAAAACAATAAGATAAAATAAAATAAAATTTCATCAGTGCATTTGCTTTATTACACCATTTCACTAGGTAGCAAAAACAAGATGTGGAATAATTAGGTCTTGCAAAAATAATTGACTTGATAAGGATCTCTCTGCCAGCTTCAAAGTTAAAAGACTTTATTTCCACCCTTTTAATTTCCTCACCACTTTCATCTTTTACAAAGGACAAGGCTTCATACTTGAACTACCCCCATACTGTTGAAAGGCCCAAGTACATTGATAGTGTCTCAGATGACTAGATTCCCCAATTACTTCCCACCTTGAATTTGATTTGATTCTTTGTGTTTCTACTAAAATAGACACTTAATTTTTCTAAGTCAACCTTTTCCCATGATGTTAATTAGTATAAGTTGATGATATACTTTAGCTTCCTTATTTCATTCACTTCAGCCTCTAAGGAAAAAAGTTAATCATCTACAAAAGCTAAGTGAGAGAGACTAGTACAAGAGAACTAGGTTAGTCTGCAATATTACCCCTACTAATGCTAATCTTAGTGCCTTTTGATAGCATGTTTGCAGCCAAAATAAAGAGAATAGGGTGATAAAGAATCCCCTATTTCAATTCTCTACTTAGCTTAAAATGACTCACTTTCTTACCATTTAGTTTGATAATAAACTCAAAAGTTATTACACAATGCATCACCCATTCAACCCACAAATTATCCAATCCAAACCTTAAGAGCACTCTTGCTTAAAAACCCCACTCAGTACAATCATAAGCCTTATTCATATCTACCTTTAAAGCACAAAAACCTTTATTTTCTTTTCTTTTTTAAAGAAATGGAATGCATCATGCACAATTGTGACTTTATCATGAATCATTCTTCCCAATATAAAAGTGCTTTAATTTTTTTGTATGAGCTCTGTTAGGAAAGGTTTTGGCCTATTAACTAATAATTTTGAAATGATTTTATAAAGAGAATTACATAGACTTATAGATTGGAATTGAAACACTTTTTGTGGGTCAAAAATTTTGGAATGAGAATAAGGTCTATAAAATTTAAAGAGGATGGAATAGTACCTTAATCTTCCCTCTATAGTTTATAATTGTTGATAAAATACACCAAAAAAAGTCATCTGGACCAGGAGCCTTAAGTCCAATTTAGAACACAACACATTTCATTTCCAAGTCATCTACTTCTCTACAAAGTAATCAATTGATCTCCTCACTAACTGTTAGGCTTGGGCCAATTTAGACATTCCTCCTCCTATGATGCTCCCTCCAAATAGCACTATCTACCAAAGAAGTCCCAAAATTCCTCGTCATTGTCAATCTAAATTCCTTCCAAATTTTGAATTTTTATCACTTTGTTTTTATTTCTATAGAATTTGGTGAAATGATGAAAAAAGGAGGTGTTTCTATCACCATGTTTCAGCTAGTTAGTCTATACATTTAGGTACCAATATAATTCTTCCATCTTCTAAAGCTCATTTAGCTAACTAAAAAGTTTCTCTCCTTCATCCATATCTAAGCCTCTTGGATCATTCTGTACCAATGCTAAATTTTGAACGACACTGTCAATTTGCCACCTATTGTTGGGAAAAGCAATTTTGCTCCATTTAAGAAGTCGTTATTCACAAACTTCCAAGTTTCCTAATACCTACTTCTAACACTCTACATTCCCAACACCACCGCAATATGTGTTCACTACTTCCTTATAATCTTTTGATGATAACCATATGTTCCCAAACTTAAAATTTCTCTTTCCCATCCAATCTTTAGCAAATAGATTAGCAACCAAGGCCACATGATCTAAAGCAATGGTTGGAATATATTCTACCTTCTAATTAGGAAATTTTTCAATCCATTCTATTGAAGCAATTGCCCTTCAATCCTTTCATGCACTAAAGCTTTGCCTTCTCTCTTGTTCAACCAAGTAAACTTAGGTCTAAAGAAACCCAAGTCTTGTAATTTAGTGTCCTTAATCATCTCATGAAACTCATTTAACACTCTTTTATCCAATCCTCTATTGCCTTCTTTTTCATGCTCAAACAACAATGCATCACCCCCCCACCCCACACATGGCCAAGACTCCCCTTAAACAAACACTATTTGCCTCATTTGTTCCCATAACTAATGCTTTAATTTGTAATTTATGGAAGAATAAATCTAAGTAATGTAACCAATGTTGCTGCCATTTGCCAAAGTCAACTTCATATCGATGTAAAATTCACATGAATGTAGGATGTGTACATTAACACTATTATTTCATCACAAATATTATCCCCCTACCAAATGTAGCACCCTACCTCTTGGGGCCTATTCATCTGCACATCCATGCCTAAGAGATGACACACTATACTATCCCTAAATTGTGGATAACTGAGTATGAACTAGATGCAACAAAACCTCCATTATTCTCAAATATATTCATGGAATTTTCTCATATAGATACATAAAATTTGTTTCAAATACATTCATTTAGTTACCTCTCTCTCTCTCTTTTTCTCCAATTGTGAATTCAAAACTAAAAGCCTTGATATGCACTCATCCCCTGCCTTATCTAAGCTGCTCCTTATGCTCCATCTTCTACACCTAATGTTAGAAAACACTAACTCCTCAACTCGTAATTGAGCTAAGTGAGTAATCAAGATAAATAGTTCAAGGTATGTATATATATGTTAAGCCATGTTTATTACTTTTGTGAAATCAAAGATTTGAAAGTTAATCTCTAAGCATTGGTGTAGTCACTAAACACATAGTTGACGGCAATATAAACAGATCAAGTGACAAGATATCTTAGAGCTCATCAAGAACATAAATAAAAGCACATCATATACATATCACATACATCAATAAATTGTGGTCACTTATGCAATGATATACCATTCTAATGGTCATCACATGCACTAATCAATATCTTAACTCACTTAAAATTGAACGGTACTTAGCGGCTATAGGATCATATGATCTAATATGAGCAATATTTACCTTGGTATTCTATAGGTCACTATAACAGATTATTCTTTTATTTGGGAACCGCATCGATATTTCCCCTAGTATTTCGAAGGTCACCATATAGGATTATTCCTCCATTCAGGAACTGCATAAGGATTTACCATACGTTTGCCAAGAGTTGCTCTTCTTCGTAAAATGTATAGCTCGGAGGGTTTTTACAAAAACTTTTAGTTAATGGCTCACTAGGCATCTCAGGCTATCCTAAGCTTGAAAACCATTAAGAAAATAGCAAACTCTTGAGTCGAATGGATCCCTTTAACCAAGCATGTAATTCTATATGCTATAAAACAAGTTTTCAAAAACTTTCCTTGCTTAACAACTGAGTACATAAAGTATGACTCTTAGGTCCATATACTTTCAAAACTAAACATATCTAAATTAAGACCCTTAGGTCTATATTTCAAAACCATGTTTGTAAAAATATGGCCCTTGGGCCCTTTTTGTGCAATACCATAAATGCAATGATGCAAACATAGAAAAAATAGCATCAATCAAGCACATATCAAATTGGCACAAGTAATAACATAGCAATTAAGCCATTCAGTCATCCATAACGAGCATACACTAATAACAATATCACTACCCACTAGCCATATCTATTATTTAAGGGTGAGTTGGCAATATATATAATATCAATCACTTTACATTTCAACTGGGCATACTTTCCTATCTATTGTCCACTAGCTACAATTATGATTTTAAGACAAGTTTATAACGCATAAATATCAATCATGGTATCACAATATACTAAACCAAGTGATGATATCAATCAACCATATCATGAAACATGCGATTTACTTAAGTAAAGTCATAATGGCCCAACAAGCATGCAAGTGGTCATTCAATTTTGTGGCCACTTTGCTCAATACAGAAAGATGGGGGTGCTCATCATCATCACATTTCATCTGGTCAAGTTAAAATACAAGAAATCCATCAATCGACATTTAGATGACATGTCAATTCAACACTTAGTCAAACATTTTTATAGAGCCATGTGAACCACTTTAGTGGAAGTGCATTTGACTCTTATAGGCAAGTGATCATACGAGTCCACCCACTACACACCAAACATGAAAAGAGAGGAGGGGTACTCACTTGAACCTTAGCATTTACTTAATATAATATTTAAATACCCGTGCTCACTAGTAGTCTTAAGATATATTATATACAAGATAATATGAGTTATTGAATTTAGTTGCATTATAGAAGTCTCTACATAGCCATTTTTAAATTATTGTCTAAGTCGTTGATTCTTCCAATTCTTCATAAGTTAAATTCAAAAATCACTAGTCTCATTTTATTTAAATCTATTCATTAACTTAATAGTAAAATCACTATGTCTAATATACTAAATCAAAGGATAATATTAGCCTGACATGTGATATATGATACTTAATTGTTATATAATCACTTGCTAGTATAATTTCTATAATAGAGTAAAGCATCATACCTAAAATTTGGTAAAAAAGGCATTACATGTAAAATACATGTAATTGTTATTTTGGAACTAGATAGTAAGACTTAAGTAAATATGTTTAATTTGACGACTTGATCCTTCTTAATATAGGGTGACTCGTTCTATAATATCTTAAGAACCAATTTGTATAATATGAGCACCAAGATGATTATTTTATAATAAGCGTCATATTCATAAATTTGGTATATAATAGTTGTTATCTAGAATAGATATTGTAATGGTTATTTCAATGTTAATTAATAAAACTTAGGAAATTATATTTAATTTTAGCAATGAAAATTTTTAATTGTATAAGTGCTTAAACACCAACATATATGTTTGTATGTACATATATAGATGTATACATATTGATGTGCCTAAATGATCAAATTCAAGCACATAAAACCAATTGAAGAACTACTTCAACAAATCCCAAAAATGGCGTGAAGAACAATTCCAAATGAACCCTAATTGTATGAACAACTTGCTCTAATACCAAAAAATGATGTGCTTAATTAGCTAAAGCACATTCAAAGATCAAATAGAAGCAATTCAATCTCCAATTTACACAAATGGCGTAAATCCCTTAAGTATAAAAGGCTTCCACGTAAATGACAATCCAATAGCAATTGAGTATTCACAAATAACAACACACTTTAAGATCTAATTCCACTAAAATGTCATGAATCCAATAATAGAAATAAACCCTAAAAATGGCGTGATAATAAGAATAAACAAGAACAAACCAATTTGTACTAGATATGACTCACTAGTATGAATTGGAATCAACTTAAGGGATTTGATATTACTCACAAATCCTTAAGCCTCCACTCGCCACAACCCTTGAGGAGTTGATAAGAGCCTTATGAAATTAAAGCAAGAGCTCTAGATCTCACGTGAAAAAGAGCAGAAATTTTATCTCTCAAAAAGCTCCTACAAGCCCTACTTTAGCAAATATTTATACTTGCTCCAATTATAGTTAAAATGTCCAAAAATTTATGTTTATACCACTAATGTGGTTGGTCCTAATTTAACAAATTACAACAAATCAAAATGTCCCAAAATGATTACAAAATAACTAGTTCAAAGAAAAATAACAAGTACAAAAATAGTCTTCAAAGAGTCGATTCTCTAAGTCAATTGAATTCGTTGGCCCAACTCATCTTCGGTTTAGGTCGGTCTGTGAATAACCCACAAGTTGAGTCTTAGTGAGTTTGTCAAACGCCCTGTAAGACCCGAGAAGTATGCCTGCTGGAATACACAACACATAGGTAATAGAAAAGAGGTTAGTATACAAATAATTCCAAGGTCGGTTTATTCAAAGAGGACCCTCATCGCCAAGATTCGAAATCTTTTGGCTCTTGCTCTAATGATAGGTCTTGTAGGATTTTGATTCCTATCATATATCTTTTATTACTATTATCATAGACCATGTAATTATTAATAATATTACTCTAATACCATATACACATTTATTCATGTGAATGTGTATATATCTATAGCTAAAATAACATCTTTGAAATAATGTTAGATACCTTCCTATCGAACAATATGTACATATTTTAAGTAATGAGTTAAGATTCTAGAAAATAATCACTATCAAATTTGTTTAAGTCCCCTTATTTATGAATCCCATAGATGGACTAAACTATTACTATAACTCAATAATCTATTATATACTTGTACTTTAAAACGTGAAATTATGGAAGTTAATAATCTTTTATTTATTACTTTATTAACATTGCTATTATTTTCGTTACTATATATTTGTACAAGTTTTACAAGAGTTCCTTTAATATACTCTACATGACTTGTTACTAAAAGATACGTATTAAAAAAATAGTATATGTTCATATACTTCCTAGAACTAATTCAATGCTGTAATTATAATGTTGTGAGTCATTTAATTTCTCTTTAAAACTAAAACTAATTAAATTTTTATTTTTCAAGAAATCATTATTTGTAGTAGAAAATATTATTTTTTGATTGGCCAAACTAGCCAAACCATGAATAATGTTGACTCCAAGCAACATATAACCAAACTAAACCTAAGCCAATTATAGTTATAGATAGGGGTGAGTGGGTAATCTTATTATACAGGATACCCACCCATACCTTTCTCAATCAAGTAGGTTCTAAGTAAATATAAAGAGTTATAAGGTAGGGTCTAAGTATAGATTTTTCAAAATAAACTCTCACAAGATAAGGTACAAGTATAAGGCATTCCTATCCTATAACTATCCTAAAACCTATACTTCAAGATATATAGAATATAAATTCTAAGGTACCATGTACTTACCTATATAATATTATTAAATAATATTAACAAATAAATAGTAAATTATAATATTATAATTTTTTATAATAAATGTTTTAATAAAAAGAGAAAGAAAAAAAATTAACTTCATAAGTTAATAGCCCTAAACGTTAAACTTAATGCTGCCCCTCTTTCTTTTCCTTATTTTTTCCCATTTACTAAGTAATAAAATCGTAAAACTTGAAATAATTATAGTAGAATAATTACTTTTTTTTTAATTTCACATATTTTGTTATGAGTTCCATAAACTTTACATATAAAGAACTTATAATATTATATATATATATATATATATATATATATATATATTACTTTTTTAATATTACATATATTTGAAATTTATAAAAATATATACATATAAATTACAAGTTTCATAGGATACCTTATAACTTATAAATTTTATAGGGTACGAGGTGGTTTTAAGATGCTACAAAAAAATTTTGGTTCCAAAATTTGGGAACCCATACCTTACAGGATAGAATTTGAGTAAAGCTTTATACTTTACCTATTATGTACTCATTTACCCCTAGTTATAGGTTATGCATAATGGGCGTACACCCACAAACTCAAGTTTAAGGGATATACTTTACTTAACTAGGTTAAGGAATGTATCTGAATATGTACTAAGCTTAAGCTCTTGAAAAATTTCACATGGAACAAGCTTTACTTGGTTAATTACATAATTGCAATATTGTAGTTTGCTCAAATGCAAGGCCAACTACTCAAAATGACTTCCAACTCAAAGAAAATTGCCTAATCCCAATTCTACTCTATAAAATCTTTCTATTCATGCAAAAATCTTCTCAGAAATTCATCTAAAGCCTATTCAAATCTTGCATTAAAGTGGAATGCTTGGCAATTATAAAAATTACAGCATATATATATATATATATATATATATATATATATATATATATATTTACTTTCCTTCATAATTTTTCATGTCTAAGGCATTGTTATTCAATGAACTTGTTTAAAAAACACTTTAACATATTTTAAAATTCATTTTATGTAATTTAGATGAGGATTCAATCATAAAAATTAAAACTTTATGCACACACACACATACAAATCTACGAATTTTTACAAAGATGAGATATCAACCTCGAGTTTGATTTCCTTACCACACATTTCATGTTAGGTGGCTTTAATCACCAATCATTGCAATATCCTATGCCTAGTTTACAGTGATGGTGTTGGTTCATTGATTGGTGGTTTAAGTGGAAGATATTGAAGCTTAAAGTAGCATGGTTAGATTGAACTTTTGATATCTGATATGATACTAAGTGTTCAAGATCAACTTAGTAAGCCTACTTTAGTGGTGCTGTCAAACCAAACAGGGGTGGCTTGGGTGGGATGATAGAGGGGTTGGAGTAGTTCATTTATGTGATTCCAACTCTCATTTCGATTAAGTGGATAGTAAGATAAATGGAAGAGAAAGTGGTGCTTTGAGGTATTCAAGTTTGGAAAGAAGGGAAATATGAAGAAAATAATGAATAGTGATGCCACATTGCTAATGTGGGAGAGATTAGTCTTGTATATAATGAGTTATAGGGTATATTGATGTTAAAGTTGATATGTGGAAGGTAGAGAGGAGATAAAGGGACAAGGGAGGATTCTCATATACTTTAATCTAGATTTTATTAGGATATGTTGTACTACTTGTATATCTTTAACAAAAAAATAGAATTTTGCTAGATTTACTTCATCACACGTGTATAGGTTACACATGTGTTAAAAATTATTTCTGTATTGCATTTTAATGAAAATTCAATAATAGGTCCAAAATAATTTACATAATGCAACAATATACTGAATATATTGTTTTCTTATTGTTACTTTATATTTTTGGATACTAACTCTTATTTTAATGTTAGTTAGTAGTTCAATAACCAAACTCAATATTTTTTACTTTTATGTTAAACTTTATGTTATGTGTGAGCATGAAATTATATGTTTTTTTCTAAAATTTTCTATTTTTAGCTCTTTATTGTGATTTATTTTAATTGTGTCTTTGCATAATGTCTTTATATAAATCTTTTCACTTATAGTTTGAGAATTTTATATTTGCTAATATTATTAACTCCCCAAAAAAATCAATTTCTCAAGTATCTTTAGTAATAAAATATTTATGTTAGTATTTTGTAATCCCATTTATTACTAATTTAACAAGATAATATTTATTAATTATGGAAATAATCAAAGTATTATACCAAACCTCTTCTTCCCACTAAAAACTCCCTTAATAAATCAATCTACTTCTCAATCTTTTCATCAAACTCTCTTTATTTTTTGTTTCCATTAGAAAAACTACAATATGATTAAATTTATTAATAAAGCCATTCAAATTACAAATTATCTCAAGATACCCAGTTCCTCAACAATTTCGATATAAGAAACTCATGGTCCTCTTGTGGTTGTTTTAGGGCAACCACCACCACCTATCTTGTCACAAGTAAAAAACTAGTACATTAACCCATCCACAAAACTCCTCAACTATTTTTTGAGTGATCACAACAACTTTTCTATACTTTCCTTCTTTATTCCCCACTCCATTTTTTAACTCTCTTTTTTTTTTCTTTTTAGTTTTCCCCAATATTTTTTAAGTTTTTCCCTCCACTATTTTTTTCTTAATTGCTTTTCTGTTTTTCAACTATTTCCTCATTTTCAAACCATTCTTTTTTCATTTTGATCTTTTTTTTTTTGTACAAGTTGATTACTTTGGTTTATCTCTACCACTTTTCAATTTTAACCTGTTCAAAGTAATTGATAACTCTATAAGGAATGCAATCAAAATGTAAGAGAGGTTTTTTGCACTAGAGGCAAAATACTAGCATGCTACTCATTAGAAGTGTTTGACACAAGATTCAACTCCAAATCAAAGGAGGTATGACTTCTTTTCCTTTATCCAAAAGCTCATGTATTTTTCTCCATAACTTTCAAAAACTGTCTCATCTTTTTTTTAGTTGAATTATATAGGCAAGTTGAGGGGGGCTGTAAAGTTGGTGTAGATTAGGATGCTTGTATGGTTAAAGGTGTCAATATGGGTTGTAGCATTGAGATAGGATGAGGGGTAACTTTAAGTATAAGTTATAAAAAAGAAGAGATGAATGGAGTAGATGCATTATCAGAATTATTATGGTTTTCGTATTGGTTGCAATAATTTTATGAAGTGGTTAATTTAAGGATTAGATGAGACAATGTGTTAAAAGAATTGTGTGGGATTTGAAGTATTTTATGAGCGTTTAAGAATATTGAGGTCATGATTTTCTTTGCTTCGTTGAACTAAATTCTTCATCTCCCATTTTTTTGCCATGTTGGTTCTAAGACTAGGCCCTTTTCCTTCATGACAATTTTTTTCAAATTCACAAAGCATGCCCATGTCCCAATTTCCCATAATTAAAATACCAATCGTTTAACCATCCATATTTCCAAAAAAAAAAAAAAAACACATAAATGTCACATTTAGTACATCAACTTTATTTGTTTTCGCAACTAATTACCTAAAGTTTTAAAATATCAATTTACTACCTTGATTTTGACTTTTATAATTAATTATCTAAATTTTGCTCCTTCTTATAATTAACTACTAGAACTTTGTTCATTTTTTCAATTAATACTCTATCCAAATATTATAAATAACCTTAAAAAATCTATAGGTGGTAAATTAATTGATATTTATAAATTTGGATACTTAATTGCAAAAATGAATAAAGTTTAAATATCAAGTATGATAATTTTTAATTCTTTCAAAAACACCCTATATATATCCCCCCATCACCTTTATTTACCCATAAACTCAATTTCAAAGGCTTGTCCACTACAATTTTTACTCTAACTCTCAAGAAAGCTCGCCTCTCCCCCTTGTGAGAACTCAAAAGCTCGATCCCCAAAACATCCCCATCTTTACCATCATTAATCTTTACACTATTTAGAGGCATATGATCCAATCTCAATCCATGAATCTGCATCCAAATTGTCAACAAATTCAACGGCAACTCTTCTAATTTCCATTGACCTAACCATTCTTTAATAACCATACAATGGCCCATAACTGACTACAGATTTTCATTTAGAAGCCTCTCCATATACAATCTATTATTGAATCTCAACAAGTATGTGTTAACACTGACATGGGATATAACATCTACCCCATAATCTTTCCACATCTTTTTCAAAACATTAATCACTATAGTTGTGTTGAGCACTTTATCAGTAGTTACTTTAGCCACCTAAGATTTCATTGCTACTTCTTTCGGGTTGGATCGTTCCAAATGAATCTTCTAGCTGCACTTCATCAACCTCTAATGGGATTATCAAGCAAAAGAGGCGATTCCATCAGATATGAAGAGGGAAAATCGATTAGTCTATGCAAATGACAAAAAAGATAGAACACTAAGCAATGGAAAAGAGCTTACAGTATTGTTATAGCAAAATGAATTTTCTAAATTAAGCAATGTCTATAGTGAGAAGGAAATGGATGGTGGACAATTGATCGTGTGTGTATATATATGTTACTATTGAATGATTGAAAGATGATAGAAAAATGTACTAGTAGAAACGCAGTACGAGAATGAATACAAATAGCCGCCAGAGCACGAGTCGAATCAAAATAAAGCGTGCACTCCGCAATTTGACTATTACATGGTCAAACAGTTTTGCGCTTTGCAGCTGGTTCGGACCTGGGATTGTTGAAATGCTACGTCTATGGGTAGATGTAAATCCACTCTCTGCATACTTCACTTCCCTCTCCTGCCAAAAATCAAACTCCTTCCATACTCACGCTTTCTCTCCTCAACCGCCTCCATACTTCAACATATCCCTGAACCCATTGCTGAATACACCCATCTTTGCTTAAACGGACACGTAAAACAAGCTTTCAATCACTTCCATTCGTTAATATGGTGCAACCCACAACTTTTCTCTTACTTAATCCAAGCATGTATACGGAAAAACTCACTCCCATTAGGAAAACAGCTTCATTCTTTGATAATAACATCTGGGTGTTGTCGAGACAAGTTCACGTCCAATCATTTATTGAACTTTTATTCAAAATGTGGAGAGGTGGATATTGCTCTCAAACTGTTTGATAAGATTCCCAAGAGAAATGTAATGTCTTCTAACATTTTGATTAATGGGTATTTGAATGTTGGCGATTTAGATGGTGCGAGGAAGGTTTTCGACAAAATGCCTGAGAAAAATGTGGCAACGTGGAATGCAATGGTAGCGGGGCTTATGCAGTTTGAGTGCAATGAGGAGGGTTTAGATTTGTTTAGGAATATGTTTGAGATTGGGATCTTTCCCGACAGGTTCACTCTTGGGAGTGTTCTTCGGGGATGCGCAGGTTTAAGGGCTTTGTATGCAGGGAAGCAGGTTCATTGTTATGTGGTGAAAAGTGGTTTGGAGTTGAATTTGGTTGTGGGAAGTTCATTGTCTCATATGTATATGAAGTGTAGAAGCTTGACGGAGGGGGAACGCGTCATAAGATCAATGCCAATACGGAATGTGGTAGCTTGGAATACTCTTATTGCAGGTAAAGCTCAAAATGGATCGGCTGAGAGTGTGGTGGAGCAATATAATATGATGAAAGTTGCAGGATTTAAGCCAGATAGAATCACGTTTGTTAGCGTGATTAGTGCTTGTTCGGACTTGGCCACACTTGGACAGGGACAACAAATTCATGCTGAAGCAATTAGAGCTGGGGCTGGAACAGTAGTTGGTGTGATCAGTTCTTTAATTAGTATGTATTCAAGGTGTGGATGCTTGGATGATTCTGTGAAGGTTTTTGAGGAGCACACGGATGCAGATATCGTGCTTTGGAGCTCAATGATTGCTGCTTATGGGTTTCATGGAAAAGGAGAGAAGGCAATTGAGTTGTTTAAGCAAATGCAGAAGGAACAAGTGGCAGCAAATGATGTTACCTTTCTGAGCTTGTTGTATGCGTGTAGTCATTGTGGATTAAAGGATGAGGGTCTAGAGCTTTTTGATTTAATGGTGACAAATGGTGTGGAACCGAAAATAGAACATTATACATGTATAGTTGATCTCCTTGGAAGATCGGGGTGCTTGAATAAAGCAGAGACTATGATCAGATCCATGCCTGTAAAAGCGGATGTTGTTATATGGAAGACATTGTTGTCTGCATGTAAAATCCACAAGAATGAAGATGTGGCTAAAAGAGTTGCTGAAGAGATACTCAAGCTTGATCCTCAAGATTCTGCTGCTTATGTGCTTCTATCAAACATACATGCATCTGCTAAAAGATGGGGCGATGTTTCTCAACTGAGGAAATCAATGAAAGAGAAACAAGTCAAGAAGGAACCAGGTATCAGTTGGGTGGAAATCAAGAATCAAGTCCATCAATTCTCTATGGGCGATAAATCCCATCCTCAGTTAACTGTGATTGAAAACTACATAGAGGAGATGATAACTGAGATGAAGTTGCAGGGTTATGTGCCTGATATGGGTGCCGTTTTTCATGATATGGATAATGAGGAGAAGGAATATACTTTGGCTCACCATAGTGAGAAGTTGGCTATTGCCTTTGCTCTCATGAATTCTCCTTCTCATGCACCGATAAGAGTGATGAAAAATTTGCGTGTTTGCAGTGATTGTCATACTGCTTTTAAGTACATATCAGAGATCAAAAACAGGGAGATTATTGTGCGAGATACCAGTAGATTTCACCATTTTAAAGATGGAAAATGCTCGTGTGGTGATTATTGGTAGAAGATGAAGACTTTCTCCATATTCGAGGATTTCACAAACATTTTTTTGTCTTGGTTACAAGCGTTCAGCGACTTGATTTTCTTTTAGCATGTATGGAGCATGGACTATTTTAGATCTCTTTCTCCCTTCGACCTTTATATGCAATGTCTGAGCTAAAAGAGACTGTGTTTTAGGTCAAACTCAAGTACAATACTTAATGGTCCTTGCTTCTTGGAGGGATATGACGGGGAAGTGGCTACTGTAGAGGGAAGTTTTAGGGGAATGTGTTTGGAGATATCGGGGGAATTTTTTTCTTTGATATACCAAAACCTTTCCCTCCAAGAAACGAAAATGAGGGAGAAAGTAGAGAAGGATACCAAATTATCCCAACTAACGATAAAACAAAAGGCTTTGGCAGGAGAGCGAGAGAAGAAGAAGAAAAAGAAGAAAAGCACGACAGCATGAAAGGGGCTCCATCATGAAAGAGGTTGTCTTCTCTCCAGTGCAGCTGCAGTTTGATAACTTCAACCATATGACATTTTTATTTTTGGGCCGTTGGTGCAATCTTAGCCAGTTGTAAGAGAGATTCATAAGGATAATACCTTCTTGTAACGATCAAGATTTAACTCATAGATAGTGCTACTTTTCTCCAATTTCCTGCTATTGTTTACTTTATAGTGGCTATTAAAACACCGTTGAATGACAATACGCTGTACCTACATGATTGATCAAAGCTAATATTGAGTGGGTTCACCAGGCAATGAACCAACCTAGTTAAATAATTGTGACTGCCTCCTTGGTTTCACTCAAGATATTACATCACCTGGCTAGCCACCGTGCCAAATTCAACTGTCGCAATCGGACCTCATAAGATGCAGAGGGATAACTGGGAAATTGAAAATTGAAGTACTACCCATTTCAAACAGAAAATTAAAGTTTATAGCAGTTGCGAGCACACCATTTTAGTGTAATACAGGAACTTCATCAACTCGTCATTTTTATACCTGAAGGACTATATGGGCAGTGCATCCAGAGCAGAGTTCTGAAATACTTAACGAGCTATTACGGTGCTGTGCATGGGCAAACCACGGGTGATGTGGCTAAATAGATGGAGCCACAGGAGGGGTGCAAGGGATGTGTGCTTCAAAGTTCAAACAATGACCAACATTACATGCAGGGTTCAGTTTCCTTCTTGAGTCATTATCATGGCCTATAAACTGTACTTCGAAGTAAAACTCCTAGCAAAAAATCATCCAATGTTGACCTAGTATAACTCCTTCCAATTTAAGCTTTCAATTTCGGCGCACTTCTAGTTGCATTAGGGGGGGGGGAATGTACTTGGGAATTGGAAATGTACTTGTATTGTCTTCTACATTATGCAATCAATATCTTGCCCTCTAACTTAACAAATACCCCATGAACTACAAAAGGTTAATGGCTGAAAAGATAAAGCTGTTGAACACCATATTGGCTTTGGACAAACTGGAGGTAGCTTGTAAGTTGTGATATCTCCCTTGAAGTAGACCCTAGCACAATGCCATGGCTCGGCTGGAATTGCCAAAGGACTTGCGTTGCTAAGGTCCATAGAGTTAGTAGGTTATATGGACTAATTCACGGATCTCAGAACCACTAAACAAGCTTAAATTAATTATTTTCTTTCTTCTTTTTTTTAATTCTATGTATTAGAATTCACCGTTAAGGTTTAATTTATGAGTACAAGAACTAAGTAGTTCTAACTTAATTTTTGACAAAGTTGAGAAAGATTTTCTATCCTATTTATATAAAACTACAACTCATCTATGACCCACTTACATCATGATATTAACTCTTGTCATATGATTTTCGTTATGGGGTTTTGAATCCTACCTAAGCAGTTTGAGGTGCTCAATGAATTAGAAATGGGTTTTTATAATGAGCACACGTAAGCTAAGAAAGATGTCAAAGGTTATTTTGATGTAACATTTCTAATACTTAAGTTTGTTAAGATTGAAGATAGAGAATATTATAAAAATTAAGGTTTCTTAGAATACCTAAGAGTGTGTATATTTGTGTATAGAGGACGTACTTTGCATGGAAATTTATGAGGCCTTACATAATAAAGAAGTGAAAGCAGCTATTAGCTGACATGCACCATATCTTAAGGTAGCCATAGGCTGGTAAGCACTCAATATTCCCTACTATTCTTGAATGCAAATGATCATGATTGATGTTGTCCAATGCTTGACACCCGTGGGCTTCCTACCATTTTTTTCTCCATTTGTTCCCTTGTGACTTACTTGGTGGATGCGTCTTGAGGTTGGAGGCCCACCAAGGAGAAATGGCCATCAACATTAATAGTGTGGGATTAGAAGCCAAAAAGATATTTATAATTAGTCAATGTTAAGAAATAAGAATTTTTTTTAGATAAAAGTTCATAAATACCAAGTCAAACTATCATTACATGTCAATAGCAACACAATAAATATTATAAATAGAAAAGAATTTTTCTAAATTCACATGAATATAGTTTAATTTTTTACTATAATTCATTTTTATATTTTATTTTATTTTTAGCTTTTTCAATAATTAATTGTTTTTTTTCCTTCTACAACCTATCGATCGTGAACCCGCTGGGTCCTCGGGTGGATCATTACCGGATCAAGGGTCAGAATTGGTCTGGCTCTACCTTGAAGCTATCTTTTACAAGTGGAAGATTACTTGGCTCCGAATACATACTTTTCTATATTGTCATTCTCGATTACACTTACGAACTCAGCAAAATGTGGACATACTTCCATTTTCTCACTTGACTTTTCATTAACTCAATAATGATGCTGGCCAGAGAGTCAAAATGGATGAACTGGTCTCTAGTTTCGAGCGTCAACTCATTCGTAAATTTTCCAGAAACCCCATATCTGACATACTTTTTCCATTCCACTCAAACTTCTGAATCATAATATCCTAAGACAAAATATAAGGCACCATCCATATCATGCAGTCAAATACCATAACTTCACAACCTAAGACCTATCCCCACAACATAAGAAGCCCATCAAACACAATGGAAATAAATGCCCACAAAATTGTGCATTATGACAAAAAAAGCAAATTCCTGGTTGGCTGATATAACAGATCATGTGATTGATTTTCATGCTGTTCCTCAAGATACCGTTAAGTCACCGAGTTAAAGCCATTACGTACAAAATACCGATCGAGGCGAAACTTGACAAAAGAGGCCTTTCCTATGAAAGGTCTTCAGTTGCCCTCTGCAATCAGCGATACACACCCACATATCCCACATGATAAGGAAAACCAATGTATCACCAAGTCTGATAACTACTAAGGACGATCTTGTATAGTACTCACTGCAGCATGCAAGTGTGGTGCTAACTTTCACGTACCTGGAGTGTTCATTGAAGAGTACTCCAGCGTAACAACTCATCAATGGAAACAAATCATGTTGAACAGGATCATTCGTTCAGTAAATCAAACCAAAGATCCAATACCTATCCCCTGAGAGAGACCTACCTCCCGCACTTCCAGCTTTCCCACAGTATACTCAAGACACTTAGCATGCATGAACATCATAAAACGGGAACTGTCAACAAATGTGCAAGCCACTTGGACCAAATTTTCCTTTTTCAGCTGAATTTTTTCAAACGTCACAAAACTGAAAGCTTTTTCTTTTTTCTTGTTTTTTTTTTTCGTTTGGGGTTATGGCCTATCTAACTAAATATTTATTATCTGGAGAGACATATGGGAACAATGAAAATGAGGAGGAAACTAATCCCAATTAGCCTATTGTAGCTATATAAAAAGGTAAAACTCTAAATGTCAAACTGTATATGATCAATTTTGTTGCTATCCTTTGCTCAAGATCTCGTGAGAAGGAAACGATTCCATCAACACAAAACCAACGATTTCAAGGGGAACTCTCCCTTTCTTCTGGCAATGGATCTGAAGCTTCAGCAAGAGATTCTAGCATACTCAATACTTCATATGTGTCATCCAAATAATATCTAGCTTTGCTGGGCTTCTGTCCTACCGTGCAGGCAAATACTTCTGTGTTGGCAGAAAGAATATCATTTGACACTGCACTGCCAATAATTTCAAACATATCCTCATCGGATCTGTCATCTCCAATACAAAGTACAAAGTCAACCTGCTTGCCATTGGAAGCCAATGTTGTGAATATCTTCTCTGCTACAAAACCTTTGCTAATTCCCTGCAAGATAACAACACCAATTGAACCTTTCAGCTTCCAACAAAACTTATAGTGTGTAAATGTGCGACAGGAAGAATAAGTTCATGCGGCCAGCTTGAAACACAACATACTAGGGAAGATGATGCATGAAATAGATATGATAGTAAAAGTCACCTAATGATAACTTTGAAATCTAGAATATCAAAGTTAAAGCACTTGCTAGAGCTGAAAGCCAAAGTCTCAAAGCATCACAGAATATTTTATGTAATGCAATTGAGGAAATGCTGAATTAATCAATTTTATGTATCTTAAATCACTATAGACACAAGAAACTAAAATGCTCTGAATATTAAGAGTTCAACTAGATTGAGTATCCACCAATAGAAATCAATCAAACTAGAGATAATATTCACATAATTATACCTGAGGTTTCACTTCAACTATGTACTGACCACTCTTAACAGAGACAGGTTCATTTGCTAAAACATTCTCAAGATGATCTAGCATCTCCTTTGCTTGTGCAGACCCAAATCCAGGATCGGCATGTCGATATTGCCATACAAGAGCACTTTCCTTAGCTTCAATCGAAGAGCCATCTGTAGCCTCAGTATACAATTCCATCACAGGCTTAGCAATATGCATCCACCCAAAGTCAGAGGTCTGACCACAGGTTTCCCATTCTTCTTTCTGAGACCACCTGCAAAGGTTGACAATGAAGTACAATAAGAAAAGGAAGTGAGACATAAGAGACTTGACTTTCTTTGTTCAAAAAATAAATAAATATCAATTAGAAAAGAAAATAAAAAAATCAAAAGAGCCTTGTCTGTCCTAATGTCATCTGCAATCAAAATCAATGGAAGATCCAGTCCCATGGAAAAAGAACCAAATTTGTAAAACCCATTGTTGAGCAACATATTTGCTCATTAAGAAGATTACATGAAGTTCACCTCTAAATTCGCCAGCATGACATCCATGGACCTTGAGAAGTAGTAATAACTAATAAGAACTCTGTCTACTTCTACAATGGTATGCCCTTTTCATCATTTTACTTGACTTACATGAGCAAATCCAAAATTTTTCTTTGAGAAAATCCTGAATGTCCATTGGAAAGATAATGTAGGAAGATTTCACATGATCAGCACCAAAATGAAAGTTATAATAATTTGTCGAAATGATAGAATCACATCAACCTCTTCTACAAAGCAGCATGTACTAGTTTCCATTGATTTTAAAGTGAACTTACAAAAAGACAACAACAAAGATGGCTATTAATCTTTACATCATTTTAATGTTCTTTTAGAAAGTTTCTGCATCCAGTGTGATCATCTCAATGAGTGATTTGTTGCAGTAAGTCTAATTAACTTTCCTTTACATTCCACTACCAGAAATCAAGGATGAAGAGATTCAGTTGAGTGGTTTTTACATCCAATGCATGTTTAGTTTTCATTATTTCATATGTGCTCAACCATGTTGACACTATTTCAAACTATGCGAAGATGATTTCAATGTGAGAGCAGATCAAGAAAGGAATAATACAAGTGGCCCATCAAGCATCGGCAACTGTAAAGCTAGTACCTCCACAAATTGATAGAGGTGCCAACACAAATGAATACATGTATGAATCAACATTTATGATCAACATCAAATTATTTCAATAAAGCACGAGAAAAGAAATAATTAAGATACCTTCAACCTTATGTAATGTATTATTGATGTAACCCTATCCATCAATTGATGGTTGTACGCCACTTGGATCAATAAAATTTTCAATTATCCAAAAAAGAAACAATTAAGATATGCACCTCATATAGAATCCATGTTCTGCTGCTATTCCAAGATTTTTACAGGGAGAAAACCACTCACTTAACATATCCTTCGTTCTTCCACTGACAATAAAAACTATATTTCTAGGATCGGCACAGAGTGTGTTCAAAGTTGACACCACTTCTTGACTTGGTGAGTTTATAATAGAGTTTTGAGGCATTACGGTGCCATCATAATCTAGAAGTATGGCTCTAGTCTTTGCCCTAGTGTAAGTAGGCCCAATTGCAGCCAATGAAAGCTTTTTGAAATTCGGGTCAAGGGCCACAACTCTGAACCCAAAGCCAAAACCGATTCCCCAACATCTTTTCCTGAAATGTTCAGTGCAAATCCTCTCCATGTCTTGCAAGAAACTGCGTGACCAATAGCCCACATCATGCCTCCTTAAATATCGGTAGTGCTTCTCATGTCTCAAATGCTTTTCTGTTCCACTCATCGAAATAGCTTCATTTATTGCCACTCCTGTACCTTCAACATTCCATGGATTGACACGGATTGCACCACTCAAGGATGGAGAACACCCAATAAATTCAGATATAACTAACATACTTTTCTTAGGCCCATTAGAGCCCAAATGTGACTCAGAACCAGGAAATCCCTCTCTACAAGCAATATATTCATAAGGAGTAAGGTTCATCCCATCTCTTACTGCTGTCACTACAACACATTCAGCGATACTGTAATATGCCACCCTCTCGCTGAATGAAACAGGCCTGTCAATAAAGACAATTGGTTGATACCCTGGCTGGCCATATTCCTTATTGATCCTCCTTTTGCTTTCCTCTATTTGGGCACTCACTTCCTCTATGTTTATCCCTCGTCCTCTTGCAGGGTTTATAATCTGGACTAAAACTGCTTTTCCCTGCCATGAAGGATGTTGCTTGAGCATCTGCTCCATTGCCAAAAGTTTTAAGTCAATCCCTTTGAAAAGATCAAGGTCATCTACTCCAAGCAACACAGTTTTCCCCTCAAATTGGCGTGCTAGCTCCGCTGTTCTACCCTCCTCATCTGCTTGTTCCATGACTGAAGCAATACGACCCATATGAACACCAACCGGCATGATTTTAATGCCAATTGTCCTTCCGTAATACTCCACCCCTATATAACCTCTCTTTGACAAGTATTCTAAACCCAACATCCTACTACAGCAAGAAAGGAAATGCCGGGCATAATCAAAGGTGTGGAAACCAATGAGATCACAGTTAAGCAATGCCTTCAATATCTCTTCCCTGACAGGAAGAGTCCTGTATATCTCTGATGATGGAAACGGGCTGTGAAGGAAAAATCCCATCCTAATTCGGTTAAATCGTCTCCTTAAGAATGTTGGCAGCACCATCAAATGGTAATCATGTATCCAAATGTAATCATCATCTGGGTTTATCACCTCAATTACTTTCTGGAAAAACAACTTATTTGCAGTAATATAAGCTTCCCACAAGGACCTCTCAAATCGCCCACCTTGGTCTCCTGAGAATGGCAACATGTAATGAAAAAGAGGCCACAGCTGCCTCTTGCAGAAACCATCATAAAATTTGGCTAAGATATCTGACGGTAGGAAGGTAGGTACACATTTGAACTTTTCCAACAACATTTGCGAAACATCATCTTGTTCACTCGAATCAACACTGACTTTCAATGAACCAACGTAGAATACCTCCATATCTTCAGGAAGACCTTGCTTAAGCTGCAGAAGCAGTGAGTCCTCATTCCAACTAAAACTCCACCCTTTATTATCCGATTGCCGTTTCACTTTCAGAGGAAGCTGGTTTGCTACTATAATCATCCGATCACACGAAACCGAAGAAACGTTATCAGATGCAGTACTATAGGCTTGATCCTCATCAAGCTCAGAGATATTGCCCGGAACTGTCATAACCCTTGGAAGACGCTTCCTGTCTCTTCCCATGGAGGGGAAATTCCCTGAAGCTAAATCTAAAAGATTGGTATAAGACCTGGATATCATCTTTGCAGGCAGTTTGATGCGGCGAACACCAGAGTATTATCCTACAGAAAAAGATGCTCCAGATGATCTGCACAAAATCAACCGTTTTACAGGAACTGACAAATAACCTTCGAAAAGCTTGGATGACAAGAAAGATATAAATACATCATAAATTCATAACAAAACAATGCTTCCAGGCTAGGAATACGAAGAATATATATAGAAAGAAACACATTTAAGAAACATTAGAGCCCAAAAGAAAAATTCAAACTTCTTACTCTCACAGGTTCCATAAAAGATTGCAGAAGGTAAATGCAGGACGATCTTTTCTCTCCCGAATTAAAAAAGAAACTTAAAACAGATCAGACGATTAAACCCAAAGAAGAAACACACACACAAAATAATAATCATAATAATAATAATAATAAATAAATAACTATACCATGATTCAAATCATTGACGCCATAACAACACAACGCAAATCAAAACCACATGAGTCCCATAAAAAATCCTGACTTTACATATTCATAGCCTAAGCGAAATACAAGAACAGCTATACATACAACCCACATTTTGAAAAATCATTCAACACCATCATTATCATTCACAAAAATGCCCTATACCCATCACATTATCCACTATTTTACATTGAAAAACACATCAAAGAATCGAAATTTAGTATACCTCAATGCTCAATGAAACAAAACCCGATCTTTTCCAGCGGAAAAACAAATGAATAATCTTCTGGGTTCTTGTATATACATTATATATTTGGTATTCACTTTGATAAGATTTTCTCAAAATCTAACGTTTTTCCATTTCCAAATGTAGATAACAAAGACTTTCAAGGAAAAAACAAATGTATTTACCATACAATGTGGAATATTAATGAATATTCGAGAAAACTTTCAAATGGGAAAAAAAAATAAAAATATCGTGTGTGCGTGTGTTGTGTGAATTAAAATAAGAAATATATTTTTATTTTAATTTAGGCTTGTGTAGTATTAAAATTAAAATAATAATTTTCCCTTTTGAAACGTGGCATGCTTTCTCTAATTTCACAAGCGAAGCACGTAGGGTCGCTTGATGGACCAATAGGATTATCAATTGTGTACTTAAAGCACGTGACTTATTTGTGGGTGATGTAAATGATCCTACTTCTATCGGTGACGTTGTGAAAACTCTCCGTTACTTTGTGGAAACGGATAAGGTTGGAGCTATTGATGGATTTTACGCGGCCAAAGGCCACGCGCTAGCACGTGTTACCAGGGTTCGACACTTAAATGAGACGGATGATCGACACGTGGATTTTGTTCCTCTTTAGGGCTTGTGCGTGCAGTACGGATTGAGAAGTGAGACTGGCGACGGAATTTGAGAGTGCTGACTGGGAACCTTCCGGTGGACCCCATACAGGATACGATCTCTCTTTTAAGTTGAACAAGGGATGAATATATGTCTTATTAGACTATTTAGGTTTGGACTTTTTTATCCTTTTAAGCGTCCCAATAAGTTAAATATATATCTTATTAACTTTCTATTTACCTAAATCTTGCCTCCGTTTTTATAATTATATATATTGTTGAATAATAAATATGAGTGAAAAAGCAAAGATTAATACCGATATTAAACATTTTTCATATATAACCACATAATATTAAAAGAAACTTAAATAAAAATCTTACTTGATTTATGAGATCGGCTCGAGGCTACATATTAGCTCATCGTGAGAGGGTAAGTAAATTCAATTTTTCATAGTTTTAATTGACATGGATAATCGATCACAACTAAAAATTGTCGTTTTGAAAAAAAAATAATAATAAATGTTGCTTAAACGACCAGCACAAAAAGGAAGATGGTCTCGATGATGAATCCAATGCGGGAGGAGGAGGGGCCCACCGAGGTTTGAAAAAATGGCTATTTATGGAAATCGTACTGTAGGGCTTCAAAGGACTACAACCAAGTACTAATAATATCGTTTTCTTCTTCCACGTTTTCAGATCCGAAAAACATTTGGATTTTCCTTTTGTTGCTTCTTTTGGGAGATCGTTGATTTGACATTCGACCAAGAAAAAGTAAAATAGCGTAACTAAAAAATTAGGCTCGCAATTTCCGGCACAATTCAATAATATTAAATCGGCATAAAAAGACAGAAATAAAATATTATTTGATTAATTGTATTTTCTATTCAATTTTATCTGTAAAGTAAAATAGGAGTCGTAAGGTCTTCTTCCTTTTCAAATCATATTTCAGTACTACTCAATTTAATTCTGAACCTTTTTAACATTCAATTACTTTTCAAATATTCTTTAAATGCTTAATTTATTATAATATATAATTTAACATAAATTTATAATTGCATCTATCCATACTAATTTTTGTTTATTGAATTTTTTTTTCGAAAGTCACAACCTTTAATTGTTAAAATTATTTAATTTTCAATGATTTTTATACTTTATACCTTTTTAAGTATTACTTTAGTGTTTTTGCAATTTATGAAAAGCCGTATAATCATTGTCTTATCTTATATATTAAAAAAAAAAAAAAGAGGAGACTATATCACTTAACAATTAAAGATTTATTTTTACTTTAATGCCTTTGCATGGTAAGTTTTATTCATTGTCTTCTTTGCTCTCTCAATTTCTAGAAAGTAAATTTTGCTTCTTTTGGTTTCCTATCAATTTAAAGAGCAAAAACTAATTTCTACAAACTTCAATTTCATAATTGAACAAGATAAAGTGATATCACTAGCCATCACTCAAATGCTTCTACGAAAGGGTATTATGAGAAACATACTTTTGAATGTTGTTGCATTTCTTAAATTTACACAAAGTAGTAGTTGTATTTTACATTGTAATGTAGGATTAAAAAGAGAGAGAGAAAGACTTACTAATGCATATGAATCTATGATGTTTCAAGATATATTAAGTTTGAATCCATTTCTTTTATCCTTTTATCTTTATGGACCATCATTAAACAATTTGCATTTGTTGTAGGATTTGCACTTTAAATATTTTGACAAACAGAAGTTTTTTTTAAAATTAAATCTATATTCCGTTATTTAACTCCCTAGCCTATTTTATGCATATATGAGTAGATCATCTTTTTCAAAGATAACTTTTAGGTGATACTAAGCTAGTGTTGTAAAGAAAATATCCACAAATTTATATAATCATAAATCAAGGTCCACATGTCTTGATTAAAATTTGTTTAACATGTAGTTTCAATTTTTTTTACCATTTTATTTGCACCGTGCATTGGTGAATCCAAGTTGGTAATTTGCTTTCATTCGGCCATTAACAGTTTAATTCATATCATCTATTTGTTAAAAATCCCAATGAAAATTTATATAATTTTCTTTCACTTTCTTGATTATTTTTCTATTAAATTTAAGTGTAGTGTCATAAATAAAATTAAAAAAAAATTAAGAAATTAGACGAAAGTTCCCTAGATAGTCCATTTTTCATCTTCCTACTTTTTCCATTTTTTAAAGTTTTGTTAGCATGTATGGAGATACTAATTTAACGTTAATTTGAGTTTTCTAATTTAAATTTTCATACTGTATAGCAACATTCCATTTTCCCTAGGTTCTCAAAGTTGATTTATATAAGTTTTGGTTTTAGATTTAGGCAATTTCCCAACTAAAGGCTTAGAGACTAATAGCATAGGACAATAATGAAAATCTTTTTAAACAAGCCCATTTGCATTTTTTTTATTGTTAATATTAATAATCAACTTATGAAGTTTATTAATTGAATTTAGTTATTGTTTGACTCATAGATTGTTTTTAGCCACTAATAAGTTATAAAAGTGGCAGCCTTTGTGTGGTTTTTCTTTCATATTAGTATTATTCAAAACATGCAATTATTTATGAATTTAGTATTATTATTTGTCCATAATGTCAAATATTTAATTCGACAGTTTTTGCTAACTCACTATTCTAACATATGGCACATTGTATCAGGTAATACTTTGTGCATTGAAATCAACATCCTTTTGTTTTTAGTTTTGATATTATAGAGTACAAATGCATTTTCATTGTAGTTGAAATATTTTCATTTGGCATATTTATCAAAATTATTAATGCTAATGCTTTTATATTACTTTTTAGATATACACTTATATTGAGTGCATGCATTAAAAAAAATTATAATTTTTTCATGTCATGTAAAAAAATAATAATTCTTTCAAATATGCTTTTTTGTTATTATATCTCTTCAATATTATCTTTTTGTATCTAATGATTCGTGAAAAACCACCATCTTAATATGATATTTAGTACAATAAAAATAATAGTCTATATATATCTAAAGTAATCATCAATAATAACACAACTTTCCACTTCTCTCATCTTTTTACATTTTTCATTCCTTTTCAAAAAAAAAAAATGTTATTCATATCTTTTTGTTGATAATAATTTTTTACTATTTTTATTACTTATATCTTTTCAATTCTGAACAGACATATCAATTATATATAACACTGCATTTGTAGAAAAGTTGTAACCTTTATATATGTAGAATGATGTAACTATTAGTATAAAATGTTATATTCTGATAACTTAATGTTTAACGTTTTATAAATATCATAACATTTCATATAATCATCAATTTACAATATATAAAATATTTATATAATTAAATAATTGCATTCATATATGAATCTATTTGATTACAATAATCTTTTACATAAATATATTATTTATATTAATATAACTCACACATTGTACAAGGCTTTAACTAGTTTTAAAGATAAAGGCATAGTCGTTAAAATTGTGAATTAACTTGTATAATTTTACGAGTTTATAATTTTATGAGAGCTTTCTTTGTGATGATCAATATGAAATCGTTTAGGTATAGATTCTTGATAGAATTATAAATTTAAGCATACAATTTTACAATCTTATGACTTCACCAATTCTATACGGTTCTATATGATTCTACCTACTCCATATGTTCCAATTTTAAGTATAATCACGAGTTTAACAACCTTGAATAAAGGGGGACTAAGTGAATGCTAAGGCTGTAAACGAGTCAAGCTATTCGCAAGCTATTTGAGCTCAATTTACTTTAAGTTTGACTTGATTCAAACTCAAAATGAAGCTCATTAATTTAAATGAACTAAGCTTAAGTTCTATTTAGACTCACAAGTAGATTCATTTATATTGTAAACAAGTAGGTTTGTGAGTAGACTTGTGAGTTCTGTGCGTAATATACAAAATGATTAAATATATAAATAGATAAATGAATAATAAATGAAGATTATAAACATATATATATATTTATTTATAATTTGTAAATGAGCTAAGTTTGAGTTTATAATTTTTAAATTCAATAAAAACTTTGGTTAGCTTGAGCATGAGCTTGAACTTGATATTTTTTAAATGAACCGAGCATGAGCCTTCAAAAACTTAGCTTTATTTTACTCAATTCGACTAGTTTGCAATCTTAATACTCACAGAAAACATATAAGAAAGCATATTTGCAATTTACCTAAAAAAATACAGCAACAAAAATTCAATCAAGCTAAATCCAAACAATTTCTTTCTTTCTTTTTATTTTTTTTAAGCCAAAGATTTAAACAAGTGTTAAGTGGTGTATTTAATGTTGCACTTTTTTTTTTTTTTAGTATTTGGAACTATATAGAAAATTTTGTAATTTATTATCTTCCATGTAAATAGAGGAAAATACCCACATCCTTTACATTTTATCTTAAAAGAAACTATGATTGAAATCAAGTACTTCATCTCATCTTAATAACATAAAAAATAATATAAAAATATTATTATTATTATTATTTTTTAAATTTTCCTCTAAACTTCCGCTCTTTATAAGTATAGAATCGCCTTACATTTCCTATATCTATCCTTATAAAAAAGATCATATATTATATTAAATAATCAGTTCTTAATTTAATAATGTACATAAAAAGAAGAAGATAATATTTTAAAAGAAGATCAAACCCAGTGGCCCCATAGACGGCAACAAGCAAATTTAGTTCAGCAAGGTACCAGAAGTAGACTGAAATGTCCTACCGACGGACGGTGTTCCACCCAATTGGCCTTTGCCAGCCTGTAACGTGGGTCCTCCACCATTCACCGACAGCTTCTTTCTGCCCCCCAGGAGGCAACTTCTTTACGTTTTCAATCACAGATTTTGCAGGTATTATTGACCAATACAGTCAGACTACGACTACAACTGCAGCAGCTGCTTGTACTTTTTTTATATCCAGGCAGAAGATATTTAGTATTTAAATTTTATTTATTTTTATAATTAATTATTTAAAATTTTAAAATATTATTTATAATTTTTTTGAGATTATTTACATATTTGCATAATATGGTTAATTAAAAAATAATAAAATCCAAATAATTAATGAAAAAATTAGATAAAGTTTAAGTGGTGATTGCAAATAAATTGATATTTTAAAATTTTATATGATTAAGTGTAAAAATGGATAAAGTTAAGATGTCCAATATGATATTAACTTGAATAATTAAAAAATATATATTTAAATTTTATTTTACTATTTAAAAGGTTTAAAAATGTTCAAAGTATCTTTTTAGCCAGTTTATTAAGGATAAAATGATTGCATAAATAACAATTAAAAAGCACCCTTTTTAAGATTTAAGCTTTAAAAAATTATGCACGAAGGAAACATTGCAACAATATCCATATCCATTTGGATTTCATTATTGTAGGATTGACAATCTTACAGGCCTAATTGGAGTTTTATGGGCCAACATCCAGCATAGGGGATGTCGGTAGAAAAGTATATTTTATACGGTTGACATAATAGAACCTCACAATTTCTACAAGCGGGAGTGGCAGCTTTTAGTTTTAGATGTTCTAAAAATATTAAATTTAAAAATCCTTAAGTTTGGATTGAGTAAAAGTGGGTACATGCATAAGATGCCTGACAAACAAATATTAATTTTTTTAAATAATTTAAACATGCATAAAATGCTTGACAAATAAATATTAATTTTCTAAATATTTTAAACATGCATAAAATGCTCGACAAATAAAAATTCATTTTCTAAATATTTAAACAAGTGTATTGTTGATTATGAATGTAACTATAACGTTTAAAAATTGTTTAATATCTTTTTTATTCCAATAGCTTATAAATGATTGATGCGTCAATTAAGGCTCTAAAGCAACAGGCAACACTCTAAAATATTATATTTTTTTTAATTTATAAATATTATACTAAAAATAATTATTCCTAAAATATATTTCAAACGTACACATGTGGTTTGCAATTTCAGTTGTAAGAAAATTTCCAAAACTGAAAACACAGACTCGATCTACTTATTCAATACAATGTGTATTAAAAGCACAAGTTTTGTTTGTGTTTTCAAGCAAAATGCTTCAATGCGCAAACGAGGTCCGTACCTTCAATACAATTATATTAATAATTTTTTTTTGTCATGATGGAATCCTGCAAACTTATACTGTAAACTTATAATAGTTGTTATAAAATAACACTGCAAACTTATAAAAATTATTATATAGTATCACAACATATGATATTTAATGGACAGAAAAATTTTACATCGACTGTTTGTAATATAAATATGAATTCTCAATTCATATGTTCATTTTTACATCTTTGAATTTCCTCTACAAGCGTTGTTCTTTCTCATAGTTTGAAAATTCTTGTTTTCTTAATTTTTGTTTTACGTAAATTTAACTTGTTGAATTATGTGTGTAGAAATATCTATAAGGCATTTTTCAACTTCTTCGATAAAGCAAGATTTCGGTATATTTTTTAGGGGAAAAAATTAATTTTTTTTGCTACTATGTTACTCCTTATGAATGCATAAAAAAGTAAGTGTAATTATTTATACTCTACTATTTTTATTGAAGTAGCAGAATTAGTAATTAGTTGTTAATATATCATTAATTAACATTCGCAAATGAATTAGTAAGAAAATTTAGTATTTTTTAAAAATGAAATAACTTAATTTGTAGTTGTGAAAATTACTGTAAAAGTAATCGTTAATAATGAAGTAATTAGTCCTTAATTGGTTATTATTTAATCATTAGAAAATTAATTAGGAAAAACCTTTGTATTGATTATAATGAATTATTTGTGTGTTATTATAATGTATTTTTACAAAAGTAATTGTTAATTAAGTTGTTATTAATTAACTATTAATTAATAGTAATTAGTTGTTCATATGTAAGTAATTAATTGTTAGAAAATTAATTAGTGAAAAATTTTGTATTGATTGCAAATGTAAAATATTTGTATGTTTTTGTACAATTAGTTATAAAATTAAGTTATTATTAATGAAGCATTAATTGAAGGTGATTAATCGTTAATATGCCATTAATTAATTATTATAAAATTAATTAGTAAAAAATTTTATATTATTTGCAAACGTAATATGTTTGTGTGTTTTTGTACAAATAGTTGTCAAATTATGTTATTGTTAATTAACCATTACTTAACAGTAATTAATCGTTAATATGTCATTAATTAATTGTTAGAAAATTAAGTAGTGAAAAATTTTGCATTGATTGTAAATGTAATATGTTTGTTTGTTATTGTGGAAGTTGTTATAAAATTAAGTCATTGTTAATTAATTGTTAACTAAGAGTAATTAGTCGTTAATATATTATTAAGTACAATTAATGAGAAATTTTGTGTTAATTATAAATGTAATATATTTATGTTTATGTTTTTTTTTTGCAAAAGTAGTTGTAAAATTAAATTGTTATTAATTAATAGTAATTAGTCGTTGATATGTCATTAATGAATCGTCATAAAATTAATTACTAAAAATTTTGGTATTAATTGTACATGTAATATCTTTATTTGTTACTGTAAAAGTAGGTGTAAAGTTTAGTTTTTGTTAATTAACTATTAATTAGACAGTAAATAATCGCTAATAAGTCGTTAATTAATATTTTGACATTAATGATAATATATACTAACTTTATATATATATATTTGCATAATAGATGGAGTCTGAACCCTTCAATCCTTCAATCTTGACATAGCAGAGGGGACATCAATCATAGGCCATTTCGGATAGAGAGGTAAACAACCCTTCACTTGTTGATTAGTTTATGTTGCATTATGAATAGTATAACATTTCACTTGTTATCATTATAGGATTAATCAACCTTCGCTGCTCGATGCAAGAAGTTGTCATTCAGTTGTGACAAGCACACCATTCCCCTCGATCCTCGAATAGAGGCATACCTGTTTTTGGTAGGATTCAAAGGTGCGAGCCGCCTGTCGTTCATTACATTAGATCAACACATGATTATAACATTGGTGGAGTAATGGAGACCAAAGACGAATACATTCCACATGCCAACATGAGAGTTTACTATCACATTGCAGGATGTGGAAATCCAATTAGGACTTCCTGTTGATGGCTAAACAGTTACAGGAAATAGTTGCTTAGATTAGGGTGTGATATGTGAATAATTACTGGGGGCGAGACCAAGGCCTAATGGTAGGAGGGGGCTGAATTAGCATATGTAGCTGTGTGATATGTTTTGGATGCTCCCACATGACGCTGATGTTGAGCAAATCCATTAATATACATGTGCATACATAATGCAGTCCTTGTCCATGCGATGTGGTTACCTCTGTTGGAGTATTTTGACATTGTTGAGATGTCTAGCTAGGGGTTCGCTTGTCTAACCTAGTTATATCACCAACTTTGTATTGCGTCATTACCGTCGGCCTATGAGATTATAGGGGCTGCCATTCTCCTACAAGTGTAGGCTTAGGATAGATTTCCCTATATAGCACCCTTTAGCTGACACAGACTATATATAAAATCTAGCCATTGGCAATATGTTAGAACACGATGAGGGACACTCAGTATCACTCGACCTATGTTGTCAGCGTATATTGGGATATGTTTGACAGACAGAACATGGCATAAGTATTTCAGTAACTTATTTCAGTATCACAAGTAACTTTTGAGCCCCCTTCAATATGGAATTGTAGCTTTCAACAATGTTGGAGGTCATATATCATAACGGATAGCAACCGTCATGAGCCGGCATCCACATATCTAAGGACATGTTGTCAAATCAGTCCGGCACATTAGGATTAATGATCCCCATCTGCTCTATCACATAGTTCAGCTTGCGAGATTATGCTTATAACCCAACATATATAACTATCCTCTTGCATTATATGTTTTAATGTGCCGAGTTGAAGTTGCTTGCAAGGTGTCGTAGATGAAATCGCCACATAGCAAATAGAGGTTGCTATCCATTGGCTTCTTCTTCAACTGCTAACTTGATGCCCGCGTGTCTATCCGATATGAGATAAATAATTTCATGACCTGCACAGTTGTCGACAACATATTCCTTCAATTTCCTCAAAAACCAACCTCATTTCTCAACCGTTTCTTGATTTAGGAGAGCGAATGCCAACGGAAGTATAGTCATTACCATCAATGCCACAAGTAATTAGTAACTTGTGAGTGTACTTTCTATAAAAAAAAAAGTTATGTCAATGGTAACATTCGGTCTAAAGAATCTCCACGTTGCAATGCATGGCCCAAATGCACAAAATACTCACTTTAGAGTAGACACTCCAGGGGTAGTTGATTTGCTCCACTCCCAATCAATTTGTGTTTTGAGATTTGTACTTCTATCGCATTCAAAAGTTTAGGGAGTTCATTGTAAGACTTCTCCTAATTCCCATATACATGCTTTATAGCTCATTTCTTCCCTTCCCAAACTTGTCTCCTATTGATCTTATAGCCAAATTCTTGTTTGACAATAGAAGCCAGCTCTGCTACTTTCATATCAGGATTATTTCTAACAAAATTTAGAAATTTGCTAGCAAGAAGATTGTAATCCAACTATGGGTGATCCTGACCAATCAACGGGTTATTGCATGCGCGTAGACCTTCGAATCTTGTTACTACAAACATACCCTCCAACTTCTTCTTTTGGGCCTGAAGCCTCCATTTACAATCATCATCTCTTCTTAAACAATAAATAGACCATAGCAATGGACTAGACTCTATAACAGTGAAGTTGCAATGGTTTTTCACATAGTAAGCCTTCACTGCTTGAATCCTATTTGCTTTCGTTCAGAATCTCATGTCCTTGTAGAAATTGTTACTATTGCTTGAACCATTGCAAATATTAGCTTGCTCCTACTCAAAATAAATGTAACCATCATCACCACCAACATTGTAGTACGGAATAGGAATTCTAATTGCTATGCTTGGTGGTTCAACCTGCTCTGATTGATATATTACTTGTCTCGAGCACATATGTACGGTTGGGGAGTCTTCTTTAGGTACTTCATCTCCATCTTTTTTACCTTCCCCATTTTCCTCATTGGTATTCTTCTACTCAACATCTATTCTTACATTGGTGTCAGTTATAGTCTTTGCTCCCAAATGAACCATATACAAATCACGTATGTTTGATTGTTGTAATACCAGAGTAACTGCTCTATCTATTTCATCTTCATCATTGCCTTCTATTGAGGTTGGAATTGAGGGTTCAAATATCAACAGCTCGAGCTACATTTCTATAATGTTATGTGACAAATGTAGCTGATTGCTTTTATCAAATGTCAATTTTTAATATCTTCATTATCTATAATTGCCATTAACGCATTACATGTACTGCCCCCATGGAACACAAGATGCTTGTGAATTATCTTAATCCCCATTTTGGTTGGATCGACTCCGATGTTCCGGCATATTCCGTATAGGAATTCATTGTAATTGACATTTTTTTTTCATTTTCAACTTTTTCATAGGATCCCTATCATATTCTAGCCATTAGTTATTAGTCACAATATTTCTAAATGCATAGATCATCAATTTGACGTAGTTTTATTGTTTTCCTATCCACAGTATATTTAAATTATGAGCTTTAAAAAAAATGACAATTTTAAATAACAATATTGTAAAAATTAACCCAATTTTTTTTCGTATCATTTTTAATTTTAGTTTTATTTTTTCCCATTATTTCTCAACAAAAATTAGCAAATTTAGTTAACAACGTTGTAAAAATTATTTTGCAAATAAGATATTATAAATTTCTATCACAATATTTTTTTTATAACAATATAGATAATATTTTCAATTTAATATTTACAAATAATATTAAATTTTTCATCATAACAAAGTATTCTCATACTAATACTAAAATTAATATCGCATATTATGTATTACAGGATTTATATAAATCATATCTAACAGACTACAAACTAACAATAAGTAGTAATATTTTTTATAAAATATAACATTATAATAACATTTTCCTCAATTAATAATATCAAATACAAAAAAAAAAACTTCAATTTTTTCTAAAAAAACATAGTAGAATTTATTAATTATTGAGGAAATGCTAAATCTTAGTGTATTCGTTCAAATCTCTCCTTTTCACTTTGCACACATACTTTTTCTTCTTACTACAAATGAGAGAGAAAAATAAAAACAGACGGAGTTTGTAGATGGGAAAATTAAAGGAAATGTTTTTTGTTTTTGTATTTCTATTATTAATTTTTTATACTATTATTGCATGAGTATGAGATTACTTGTGGTGGTAGAACTGAAGGCATAGATTGGATCTGTGCCTTCAGTACAAATTGTATTGAAGGTGTGGACTCGGTTTGCGTATTCAATTTTGGAAATTTTCTTAAAACTAAAGTTGCAAACCAAGTTCGTGTTTTTGAAACTTATTTTAAAAATAATTATTTTGTATACAATATTTATAATTTAAAAAAAATGCAATATTTTAGATTGTTGGCCCTAAAGCAACCATCTTTTAATTTATTTAGCATGAATATCGTATGCTTGCAACCGTAGAATACATCTCGATCATCTTGTTTCTCCACTTCTAAAAAGCTATGTGTTTGGGCAAAAAGTGAAAACAATTAATACTCTAAGTGTATATAGTTTTATTATTATCATATTATCACCAAAAGAATTGTACTATTATTATTATTATTATTATTTGTAATCTATAAGCTATATTCTACGTGTCAAAGTCAAAAAGCAATACCATCTCATTTCATCAATTTTATAAGGTTATTCGATCATGACTAGAATGTGATAGATCTTTTAAGGGATAATATTATAATTAATATCTAAATTTTATTTATTTTTTAATTTTACACCCTAAATTTAAAGTTATTAAAATATCACATCCAATCAAATTTTACACTTAAAATTTAAAATTATTAATATTATAACTAATTAATTTTTTATTTATTAATTTTACTACCTTTATCATCTTTAAACAAATGAAATCGTAAATAATCATTACATTTGGTGATTGAAAATTTTATTTAGATATAGTCTTAAAATAGATAACATTGATATCCTCCCACATTAGTAGGTATCTTATAGCTATCCCGAAGTTCTATACTCGTATTTGTGCCATTTGTTAAAAACCTAGTGATTCTACTGCATGGAGCTAGGAGACGAGAATAGAAGGACAGAAGAATGAGCTAAGAAATAGTCAATTGAAATTGGTAAACCCTAACTACATTTCTTTTCCTATCTGGTTAGTATGCTAAACGTTTGCCATAAACAGAGGAGGAAAGTCAAAAGTGGAACCCTACAAGTTAGACCACTCCAAATTGG
This sequence comes from Laguncularia racemosa, assembly GCA_037954665.1. Lineage (NCBI taxonomy): Eukaryota > Viridiplantae > Streptophyta > Magnoliopsida > Myrtales > Combretaceae > Laguncularia > Laguncularia racemosa. The sequence continues at coordinate 460,515 of JBBMOL010000291.1, read as the reverse complement.
ATATACTATTAAATATTATAAAACCAATACATATTTATAAACATTAGGATCGTAGTAAGTTGTACCTTAGCTATGTCAATTTGGTTGGATTTATTTTTTTTTTAATTTTTTAAATAGGGTATTTTCAAATCTTAGATGTCGATTATTCAACAAGTGGATAGTGCACGTGCAATTACAAACGTTTATTGCAAAGATTTAGTTTCAAAAAAGTCACCGTACGATGAATAAGAATAACCACCATTAACATCTTAAATAGTTATACCATTAACTCTTTCGATCAGCATCACCCCTTTTTATTAATATCGTGATATTAGAAATAGTAAATGCTTGTTAAAGAAACAACTTTTGGGTCAGCGGGCGGGGATCGAGTCTAGATTGGAATGAATAGAAGCCCAGCTAATGCAGGTAGAAACTGTTGAGGCCACAAGTGAGACATGCACTCCCAAATGTGTTCATCAATTCTACTACACTAGCTGGTGCTATATTCGGATGTCAACATTTTGCTTGCATTGCATGATACTTGTATTTGTGACACTACAATGATTTAGTCCAATAAGGGTCTATTTATTTCAACCAATTCATCTTTGTCGGATATGATTTGGATGTGTATTTGCGTATTTAGTAGATTTAGCTTATCACTATGGTGGTGCCGTTAATTGTTGTTGTTTACTAATTTCTTAGTGATTTTTAGGCTAGGATTGTCTATCAATGGTGAGCATGAATTAGATTAGATTTTGGCAATTATGTAAAATCGGACAAATATAATACTTTTGTATTATATATATCCATTTCAACTTTAATTTCAGAATAAGATTAAAACATGTGTGTATATTTTATAGGGTAACATAACCAAGATATTAAAAGAAACGAAGTGAATCTTGGTGCATAGTGCTATCACTACTTTCAATTGTCCAATTAATATTATCTTTATGGTAAGAAAGCAATCTTTGCCACATCAATCAGATAGCATAGTCCTAGTTTGCCATTGCTAAGTGAGGATATGTTGCGACTAGATGATGAACGATTAAACAATATATTATAAATGATGAACATATGCACAAGAAAAAACCTAATTGTTAATTGTTCAAAATATACAATTTTGGCTTATGTTTTTGCATATGATATGATTTGTTTTGTTGGAAATGTAGGTGAAAATTATTTTAAGATGGTAACCTAAAGTAGATCAAGGAGAAGAGCTTGAGATTTTAGTGCATTGCCTAAACTTTGCTGTAATGAACTCAAATGGAAAGGTGCCCCTAGATGGTTTAGGTACTTCATTCAAATGCCCTTTTAAGGTAATAGAAATGAAGTTACTCTTGAAGCTTGGAGTCAAAGATTGTCAAATTCATTTGAATGCTCCAAAGTTTCCTTGGATGGTAAAGCAATACACTCTTATTCCACTTCCTCCCTTCAAACATTTGAATGAAAAACCCGTAATGCAAAAGTATTCATTATTATGGAATTTTATTTGAATAGATCAAGAAGCCATTAAAAAAAGTCCACTAATTATACATATGCCCCAAGTGCTACAAAAAGTCTTTTGTATCAAATCTTAGCCATCATATGCTTAATTAGTTGCATGTTTTATGTTGTTTTGGTAGTCTAAAACTTTAATAGCTTAGTGAATGTTAGATCAATGCTTTTTAGTGCAATTTTCACATGTATATTTATATATAGGTTTGCTATTCTTTTATTTGTTCCTTAGCCATCTTCTCTTTGAAACACTATAAATTTATTGAAATGAATGTTTTTGTGTTTTTAGTCACTTGTTTTGTTGTTTTAAGAGATTTATGGTATGATGCAAGGCTCAAAACTCAATGAATTCATAGATTGTATTAGTGGGTTTTCTATTGAACATCAAGTTTTCTACTAAAAATTCATTTAACTAACTTTTTCTAAATCTAACCAGTTTGGAAAATAGTTTATTGATTGATAACAACATCAAGAGGCGAGTTTTAAATTCAACTAGGTTATAGTAACACAAGGTTAAAATAGGATAAGCTTACTAAGTTTCCTGCATGCAATGAGTCAGCTTTGAGGTTCTTTAAGTGGATAAATAAGTTAGGGTATTGAATGTTTCGTTGCTAGATTGGTTGGTGCTTGAGAGATACTAGTTGATAAATTTTGTGAATAGCTAATATTCCAAGTATTTTTCTTTTTTTCTTTTTAAACCTACTAACATGACTAGAAAACCAATTGAATGAGTTGAGTATTGCTTATGAATTATGTTGGTTTCATTTTGCTATATTTTCCTTGTTTTAATTTAATTTAACTCATTTAACCATCTTTTGTTTTAATAATTTATCGCTAAGAAGTTGTTAGAGATGGTGATGATAAGCCATTTTTTATTGAAGTTAGTAGGGTCATTGTTTCATTAATTTTTTTTTTTTTTAATTTATGGAGGTTCAAAACATTTTTAAGTTGGTACAAAATGTTGTATCTTTTTAACACTTTTGAGTACAATGCCTAAGTTTAGGATTGGAGAGGTGGACCTATGTAGTCAGCCGTAACTTGAGCTTTGTATTGCTTCCTCAAGTTAAATTCCTTTTCATAATAAAAAAAGGTTTAACATTTATCAACATCGGTTTTCCTACTATGAATTACTTTTTATTAGTAAAGATGTTATGGGTTTGAGCATGTTAAAGAATCGGATGATCAGAGACAAATTACATATTTGATCTTGACCTTAACTTCCAATTTTTCTATGGGTCCTTGTCTAGATAAGTTTGGAGTAAACATATGTAATAATGGGCAACAAACGGTTTTGTAACCCTTGTCGTACAAAGTATAAGATTATACTCTCTTATGAAATAGGTGGCATTACAGGAAATTCGGTGACTAAAAGCATTTTTATTATGATATAAGTAGTAATAATTGAAACCTAGTAACATTTTAAGTTAATTCCATGTTTCATGTATCTAGTAATATTTTTAGTTTTGTGTTTCTTGTTAATGATTTGTGACCAAGTAGCTAATCACACATACATGCTCTTAATGAAGTGAAAATATTGCAACGAATTCTTAAGATATATGCTATCTATCTAAAATGGAACTCTTATAGCACCTTTGAACATGGTAATGTGTATTTTTTTTGTTCTCTTAGGTAATGGCAGTAATTGCATATTCATGCTTGTTTATCTTCTTGTGCAATTGTCTTGACAATGCCATTCAAAAACACTCTACCTATTTTAACTGGTAACTTTCCCCCTTACCATTTTTTTTTATCATCTATTTATGATTTTCTCTTTTAACTATGTATATGAGCTTGATTTACATACTTTTTTTCTCTATTTTGCTAGGAGATCTCTTAGTATAAATTCATTCATTTTGTAGAAAATTTAATCAATGTTATTTTTTTACATTTCATTAGGTTTGATCCACATACTCTACTAAATTCAAATCTTATCCACTTGGAGAATCTTACTAACGCTAGAAAATAGGTGCAATTGTAAACACAGTTGCAAAACTATTAGTGAAGTATAGAGTAATCACTAAAACTTCTTAAATTATCACTAAAGGGCCCATAAATAAAAGAGACGATTTTAGGCATTTAGGAATAGCTAGGAAGATAAGTATATGATTTCAAAAATTATGGGCAAGTGAAGGCATGTTGTAGGAGTTTAGGGTTGATATAAACCTATGTGTATATTGCAATTTGCCTGGGATAATAAAAAAATGTTTCACAATTTTGTGAGCAAGTGATCTTTAAAGCATGTGCATGGACACGCACACTTCTTAAGCATGTGGTGCCCCTTTAGGGTTGATGGGGGCTCAACTAAGCCGATTTAGTTTTCCTAAATTGATCAGCCCAGTCAACTGATTATTAGTCTCTAGGAGTACACCTTAACTGATTAATTCTAACTCAGCAAATGCAATATAAAGAATTCGAAGCACCCCTCCTTAAATGTGTTCTAGCTTTATGTTTCTAATCATTTCTACATGGCCTAGTCTAGATATACCAGGATCTCTAGCCATTCAGTATTTTTTTCATCACTCTTGCTATTGTATCCAACCCTTTAGGTTTTCATTATAGCAATGCCACTACATACTAGGCACAAGCTTAACCACACATTAAGCATGTTCAAAATGCTACCTAACACTCTAAGACAATAGTAATGATTAAGAGTTGATATCATGCATTTATGATGTATGGTTCTAAGCTTTTTGTTTTGATACATAGGGAACAATGAGTTATCACAAATTGATTCATTTTCTTGGTTTCCTTGATTACTCTCCCTGAATTATTATTGCTTGGCTATAAGTTTTTGAAATCAATCATATTTAATCAACCGTTAAGATATACACTCTTTTTCTATCTTAACTCATTACTTTTCCTTTCCAACATTTCTGGCCATACTAACTAGTTTGATAACAATTCATATTAAAGTTATAAATATTGCTACTAAAGTATAGCAATTGTGTGATAATTTTAGGTCTAAGGGTCACCATAATCGATCGTGTAAGGAAAGGAAAGATAGTAATTTAATTTAATGTGATATTTACTAAAGAGAATAGTATATGTCCAATCACCCATCAACTTGGGGCCATGTATCTTTCTTGAATTTAGTCCCCTAGAAAGTGAGAATGATCTAAGATCCACATGCACGATGATCCATGTTTTAGATGCTCCACTTATGCGATTTTATTTTAGCTAGTTTATAGTCTAGGATAGTGTTTCTTAAATAATAACTAAAGAATAGAAAAGTTAAATGTACCCAAAAAAAAAAATTAAAGAATATATATATATAAAAAGAAAACTAGGAAAGATGCAAAAGAATAGGGGGAAACAAAAGAGAAAGATTTTAAGAAGTGAACAATTTGAGAAAAATAAACCAAATTAAGAAAATTTAGAAAAGCAATAAATATAAAAACTAAGAAATAAAATAATAAGGTCCAAAAAACATAATTATTTATTTATTTAAAAAATGCAATTTTTCAGAGTTTGAAAATATGGGAAAATTACATCGAAGGGAATTAACGTTTAGAGAAAGTTTAAATAGGGAATCAAATTTTCAACTAGTTAACATAAAAGAATCAACATTTTGTAAAATGGTTTAAATAAGAGATTTTATTAATCTACCATTATAACACTATTAAGTAATGTTAATGTGGCATGCTATTTGATATGTGACACTGATGTAGTGTTTATGTAGCATTGATTTGGTGCTTATGTGGAATTGATGGGGCTATTTTATTTGTCATGTGCCATGGATATTAGTACCACGTGACAAAGTCAAATTTTCATTGCAATTAGATCTTCACATGTTAGAAAGAAACTTAAAATGACACCACTTGATACTGTTATTGAAAAAGAGTTGTTTGATGCTATATGATTTATTTATATTGATTCCATTCTTATGCCAAATGATTATGGCAGTTTATTTGAAGGCAATTGAAGCTTTTGTGTGTATGTTCATCGATTTTTCAAAAATTTTGTTTAAATTTTTTTAGATTGATTGGATTATATAATTTTTTTCCCAAAAATTCTGTTTAAAATATTAGTATCTTGGCTAAATGCTTTTCTTAATAATTTAATAATTATATTTAAGTGTCACACGCTTATTAAAAGTACTTTCCCTATGTGTCTTTTATTTAACAAGTGGAGTGTTGACATCAGCTACATTTTTGGGATTGCATTCTCCATAATCACTGACAAGGAGGAATTTTCCAGCCCTTAAATAACTATTGCAAGTTTGATGACAATTGTATAGAAATGCTCAGTATGTTGTTGTTTTTCTCTGCTATTGTTATTACTATTGGTGCCTTCTTGTTGAAAAAATCCAAACACTTGTCATTATTAAGATCAGCCTGTATACTTCATGTTGTTGGGGTTGCATGTTCTCTCTACCATTAGCATTTCGTTTTATTATGGGTAGGCTAACTCATGGTGCAGTAGTTGGCATATTCTCATAGGTTTGTTTTATTTTAAATTCATTTATGTAAATGGGAAAATTACATAAAAGGAATTAATGTTTATAAGTAAGTTTAAATAGGGACCGAACTTTAAATTAGTTAAAATAAGTTATTAACATTTTGCAAGACAGTTAAAAAAAGAGAATTTGTTAATCTACTTTTATAGTACTGTTAAATAATATTGATGTGACACGTCATTTGACATGTGACACCCATGTGGCACTTACGTAGAATCGGTGGGGTTATTTTATTTGATATGGAACATTGATGTCAACACCTCATGTCAAATTATCTACCACATTAGACTATTTAATGGTGTTATAACAACAGGTTAACAAAATTCCTTATTTGAACCATTTCACAAAATGTTAATCCTTTACTTTAATTAGTTGAAAACTCGATCCCTTATTTGGATTTACCTCTAAACATTGATCCCATCTGATGTAATTTTTCCTGGAAAATAATGCAATTTTCTAGGTGGAAAATAATTTTTATAGAATCCCCAATGCATGTTGATGATTTATTTAAAATTTTTTCTTTTAATTACAAAGTTAATCTGACCCATATTCAATTTATTTACTTAAATCAATGATACATATTTTTATCTAGCTTGGTTAGAGTCATGATAAAAAATTACTCAAGTCCCAATTTGTTTTCAAAAAAAAGGAAAAAGAATCAACTTTATGTCAATTGGATGCAAATTAAGCTCAAAATCCTTTAAATTAGGCACTATGATAAAAATTATTTTACCATATATATACAAGAAGTAAGGTTAGGCAAGTAACTCTATTTTATAAGGTATCAACCCTAGTATCCACTTATATCCTAGGTATTGATGGTTACAAATTAAGTTTTAGATATAAATTTTCATAACGTACATCTATAGGATAGGTATCGGTATTAGGTTTTTTTACTTTATACCCACTTTGAACCTATTCTCTAAAGTATACAGGTACAAGTTCCAAGGTACTCTATACCCACTTTATGAAAAATTATTAAATAATATTAATAAATAAATAATAATATTGTATTTTTAGAACAATAAATATTTTAGTAAAAAATAAAAAAAATAAAGGAGCTTACGCCCTTAAGTTAATAACCTATCCGACTTTATATTTTCATTCTTTCTCTGAATTATTTCTTATTTGCTGAGTAGTAATTTAATATAAGTTTAAAATAATGAAGAGAGACAAAAATTAGTTTTTTTAATTCCACAAGTTTTGCCACAAGTTTCTTAAGTTTTGTTTATGAAGAACTTCCAATTAGGGTTAAGAAAAAAAAAACCAATTGAACTGAACCAAATCAAATTGTAAATTAGGTTTGAAAAAATTACAAACCAAACTAAACCATTTTTTTTATTCGAAAAAAAAAGGTGAACCAAATCGTGATAAGTAAAAGAAAGAAAATGATGGTGAAAATATAGATAATGTATGATTAAAAAGAGCATTTTATATTACTTATTTAATTTTTATCAATTAATTTATTACTTTTTTTATTTTGTATTTTTTCTTATTAACTAATATAGAATTATAATTATTTTGAGAGAGATAATAAAACCTCCTTAAATATATCAAATGGGCATTGAAGATGGTGAATAATATTGGAGAAATGAAAATAAATTAAATATTTTTTACATCAAGTATAATTTTTTATGACTTATTGACTTATATATATATAAAAAATTAACATGTGTAAAAATGGTTTCAACCAAGAGTTGAACCGAATTAACTTTTTTTTTTTCAAGTTTAAACAAATTACGAACCAAACCGTATGGTTAGATTCGATTTAGATTAAAAAAAAAAAAACTGAATCAAACCACGCTCACCCCTACTTGCAATATAACATATAGATCATTATTTTTTTAATATGACATAAACTGAAAATTTATATAAAGAAATGTTTCATAAGATATCCTGTACACCGTAGGTTTTATAGGGTATAAAGTTGTTTTAAGGAGATATAGTGTAAAATCTAGTTCCAAAATTTATAAACATATAGGGTAAGATATGGAGTACAGAGTATGTGCTGCTGAAGACTGCAAATTCCGATTCTTACTTGCATGAGGATTTTATTTTTGAAAATGGTACCTGCATAGCACGTGCCAAGCACGTCGTCTCCTACCTCTAATCGAAGCAACATAGTGAAGCTCGAAGAGTGCAAAGCTCAGATCCGTCATTGTTTAGAGCTCTTTCTTTCAAATGAACTTACAACTGGATCAATATCGACCATGTCAAAATGACTGTGTTTGTTTTAAGGTCAAATTAATTATGTTTGAGGCACATCAAGTTGATTATTGCGCAAGTGGGGACACGACCAAACTGAAGTTTCTGAGATATGTTCAATTCGTCTCACAAATGTTGCCGCAAACTTATATTTGGATCATAGGAGCAACATCTTCAGTAGGAATATCAACCCTCAAGCAACTTCTCTATATAAAATAAAGTTTCTCTAGCTTTTTCAATGCTTATTACAACATAATAATGATGATAAAATATTCCTCTAATAATCAATATTATCGTAATTAATAGCTTTTAATCATAATTCGTGAGAAAAGATAACGGCAACAATTCACAATAGAATATAGTGTTAATGGAAGGTGAAGGGAAATGTCCTTTTTTTTTTTTTTTCTCTTTAAAAAACTATTTTTTTAACCTACTAACATTAAAGATGAAAATTCTCACCTCTACCTTTATTTATCCATTAAAACTATAAGTTATTTTTAATTGCTCCAATTTTGCCATATAGGCTTACAGCCTCACATTATCATTATAAATAATCTCACTTTGGGCCTTTAGCATTTTGCATAGATTCTTCAAATCAATAAAACGCTAGGGGTTGACTTGTTAGGGGTTGGTGCTTATGTTTTGGTTGAATTGTTGGGATGCCATAGCCTAGACGTTGTGGTCTGTCACTAAGGTGTCTATGGTTTCTTTGGATTTAACTGTCTTTGATCTAAGTGCCATTGATTCGTTGTGAGTAAGATCCCGATGACGATGCCAAATGTTGTGTTGGATTTCTATTGGTGGTTGGATCACCTACAAGAGAGAAGAAATCGGATTATAGGAGGTGTCAGAAGTTACTCTGACATAACTACTTCAATACCTAAGTTAGTATAAGCATTTGATAATATAAGGTATAGAGAGAGTTGAAAGTCAAAAAGTCCTTTTCCTGATGACCTCGAATCCTTGTTTATAGAGAATGAAGGCAATTTTCATATAGAAAGCATATTACTACTCAAAATCCTTTTTAGATTTTGTAGAGGATGTATTTTTTACTAGCTCATTTCTTTATCCATCTCACACCTTTCATACTTATCTATTTTAAGGATGTGTATGGCCAACCTAAGTAGATGGTTAGTATATGTAGATTGAATTTGGACACATTTGTGTTGTAATAGTCTGAAAGAGGTCAATTTAGGTATATAGAGCTTAGACGAGAGTTTGGGTAGGCCAAGATGGGCTTTGGAGGTTCGTGTTTAAAAAACTCTATCAATAGTTTATAAAATAGTTATTCCATAAGATTTTTATATTGTTAAATAAGAAATTATAATTTCTTCTCAAAATTAAAGGGTGATTGATCCTCTTCATAATATAATCCATATTTATTTTCACAATATTAATTATAAAAAAAATGTTACTACATCAAGTCATATAATTGTTATTATTTACTAATAGTTTATGTGGTAAGATTGAAATTTTATAGTATTGGCAATATAATTATTATACATATACCACTAAAAACAAATAAAAATTGAGAGATTTATTTAGTTAACTATAATTTTATAACAAATGAAATTTAATATTATTAATTATTATAAAAAATGAGAGTACAAAAGAAGAAGCAAAAATAGAATATCATTTAAGTAATATGAAAGTAAAAAAACTCTTAAGAGGAATTGGAGCCATGACCTTTTGTTTTCAAGGTTATGTTTCTAATGACTTAGCTTTGTCTAACCTGATAATAATTTTTTTTTTAAATATTCGTATTAATTCTAATAATTAATCCTTCCTTTTTAATGTCTAGCCCTCTCCTAGGTCGATCATTCACTCTGTTTTATTAATCAAATGTGCTATAGGAAATGGAAAATTAGAAAGGATGACCTATATTTTGAAATTTTTGTAAGCTTATATCTTATGTTTATATATATATATATATAACGTATATTTTATAACTATTTATTAATATTAGTTAAATGACATATGTTATCTTCTAATTCATATATAAGTTAATGGGTTATGCAACCCACTCACAACTCCGTAAGATGGGAAGTGACTATTTACTATCCTAAAATTTTAAAATAAAAAATAATAAAAAAACTCTTGTATCATATCATTCTATTGTGTAATTCCATCTGTTTTTAATTTTTATTATTTTTTTCCTTTTAATTTTTGGATAGTGATTTGTTGTCTATCATTACAGCCGCCAACTTATTGGGTATGGTAAGGGGGCAGCGAGTTGTGCATTCAAGGATTCTAATTAAATATATTTAATAATACTTTTTTATTAATTTAGTTATTATAAAAATTAATACGTATCTCTAATTATTATATATTATATGTTTGCAAAAGCTTCGAAAACGGGATTTCTTTGAACCAGAGTCCAAGGGCGTTGAGCCAGGACCCACCTTTTTCCTTGACAGTCCAGATATCACGGACATCGATAGCATCGCCCAGCTCAACTTGCTCAAACCTTAGGTAGCATTTTGTAGTTTGCACCACCCCATTATTGGATTCCCACGCAGCAGCAAGTCCTAGAATCTCAGCCAACCCGACGTCACTCGACGTATTCTTTCTGACCCAAACCCAACCCTTCTGGCCTCCTAAAACAATGCTTTTATTACTTTGCAATCGTATCTTAACTTCAAAACCTTTGAAAAGCTAATAAAGAATCCCTCTTTATTGTCATTATCTTATCAAATATAGTTATTAAGTTAAAAAAAGTAAAACCCAATTTTCAGAATACCCATTTATTGTTCTGCATCTTATTTAGCTCCCATAGAAAGTGTAAAATAACACACACATGGCTGGGTATAAAGCCGACGATGATTATGATTACTTGTTTAAACTTGTTCTGATCGGTGATTCTGGTGTTGGAAAATCCAATCTCTTATCAAGGTTTACTAGGAATGAGTTCAATCTAGAGTCCAAGTCTACTATTGGTGTGGAATTTGCTACTAAAAGTTTGAATATTGATGGAAAAATCATCAAAGCTCAGATTTGGGACACTGCTGGACAAGAAAGGTTCGATTTTTAACTATTTCAGTTGATTTTTTTTTTCTGGGTTTGTTGCTTTTTGATATGTAAGTCAAATTCCCAGCGTTTTATACGTATTATGTTGTTTAGTTTTAACTTTTTCCTGGGTTTTATGTGTTAATATTTTTTATGCGTGTGTTATGTTTTGTTTAAATTTTATTTTGCGGGTTTGTGACTTCTATTCATGTGCTGATGATTTTTCTCAATCTTGAATGTATAGAGAGTAATAATTCTCTTATAAGGGGTTATTGGATGCAGTATGAAAGTTTTTCAATATGCTGATGGACAATTTTTGGGTTTCTGATCAAGGGAAAAGCCTTTAGCTTTTAGTTTGGTAAATTGAATTAGATGGAAGACCATTGGTGTTGGACAAAATCATTTTTCAAACTAGATATCTGTGATGTTTATTTTCTCTATGTTTTCTCAATTGATATCTGTCAGGATTGCAGTTTCCCTTGATCGGCTTATGCTCTACTAAGTATAATCATGTTACTGGTAAGTGCAGGAAAAGTTTTATCCCAACTCGCATGATATAATTACCTGGTATTGTAGCCCTTGTGGTGTCTCGAGCTCTGTTCAGCGGTGAATTTCAAACTTGAGATTTCACCTTTCTTTTTCCTTTCTCTTATTGAACGAGACATTTCACCCGTCATAACAGACAGGGTTATAGATTCTTGCCTGTTGCACAATTGCCACCTCTTGGCAATAACTAGAGGTTGACAGATGCTACTGGTTTTAGGTGTTGTGCCTGGATCAATGGAAAGCAAAAGGATAATTGTTTGCATAAGCTCTGATATCAGTTGATTCAGCTATGGTTGACATACTTTCTAAGGGGTACTTTGATGTGTTTGTATGTAATGCTGGCCTTTTTGACTGTGTCTAAAGGATGCATCTATGCTTTTGGTCCTGGGATTCTACCGTTCTCATTTTCTCTATAACTCTCTGATGCTGACAATGCCTCTTCAGCATTTAATTGTATTGGAATTTGTATGTGCAAAGGATAAATTAACATTTGGAGGCTACTTTAATAATCCGTATAGCTTTTTGTTGTAACTTATAAAATTTGTTCTCTATATTTTTCTTTTTTTCATGTACTTCACTTGCTTTATAAAGAAGTGAACCTTCATTATTAAACAGAAGTGGCTTTTGTAGTCAGAAAGTTGTGATTTATCAGGTGATTAATTCAAAAACCAAAGTAATGTAATGACTGTAATTATCATAAATGCAAAATCAGTTACTGGAATCTCGTCAGTACTTAAAATTTTCAATAATATTGAGTTTCCTGATTCTTTTAGCTACTTAAGATATTCATAATAATTGATGAGCATTAGGATTGTTCACTTAAATATACTTGCATAGGTTGATGCTGCTTTTATTTCTTTGAGTTGAACTCTGGAATTTCCAGGCAATGTCTTGTTCTTGTATATGTTTCCTTTGTATCAATAAAGCATGGATGTCCTTGAATATGTGGATCCCTATTTTCATCCAACACTTGATTCATTTTCTTGTATAAAAATACATTACCACAAACTAAAATTTTTTTCAATTACCCTAATAACAATTGAAAATTTATCAGCTGGTATAGAAATTAGCATAGGACGTGTGTTGAAAATGATATCACAAAAGTTCATCATATGATGATCACGAGCACATGGATGAAAAAGATTGGGAGGGAGCAGTATGAAGGACCATTTAATTTATGTTTCGTTAAAAAGTATGTTGTTAAGCATGATTAAGTGGTGAAGAAAAAGAATTAAAGAGGAATTTGTTATGGTTGTTTCTAGTAATGTGCTTGGTGTGGCCTTTGTAAGGCATGTCATTTTTATTATTATTATTATTATTTTCATTGTTAATTTTTGTTAACTATTCAAATTTTTCTCAATTAAAAGGATTGCACTAAGAGTATAGCTATGTGTGAATAAAGATAGATATGTGAATCCTAGTCCTAAAGAATGCTGTGTTAAGATAGGGATTGAGAATTACCAGTGTGATTTTATATTGCAATTCCTCTGTTTCAGCTTTATGTTTGCCTATTTGTTTGGCCTTGTTTGATGAAGCACCTTCTTGATTAATGTTACCTTGTCCTTGTTTCCAAATTAATTGTTAATAAATACTTTTTTCGTTTGAGAAAAAGGGGAGTTAAAAAATCCTTTTACTAGCCACTGCAGCATGGACTTGTAATTGCCATCCTTGAATGGGGAAAATAGGGTTTTCATTGGTTCCTGATTGTGCTGCACTAATGTCTTCAAGCATGATGTTGTTTCATGGTATCAATGTCTTCATGTATGATGATAGTGCTGCTCTAATGCTACTTGCATTAGTTTTTTAGTATGATATAAAGGAAATATGTGAAGCTCTGTTTGAAGAGGCACCATCAAGGAATCCTTCATAACTGCTGCATATGCAATTCTCTTAAATATGTGCTCTTCGAGGAACTGATTCAGATTGGAATCGGCGACTGGATTTGTCAAGCATGCTTTGTTTGATTTTTTTTTTTCCTATTGGAAAAGGTACCGTGCCATCACTAGTGCATACTACAGAGGAGCTGTAGGTGCCTTGCTGGTGTATGATGTCACTCGACATTCTACATTCGAAAATGTAGGAAGATGGCTGAGGGAGTTGAGGGAGCATACTGACCCTAGCATGATAGTCATGCTCATTGGAAACAAGTCAGACCTTCGACATCTGGTGGCTGTTTCAACCGAGGATGGGAAATCATTTGCAGAGGAAGAGTCTCTCTACTTCATGGAAACTTCCGCATTGGATGCAACCAACGTAGAAGCTGCCTTCACGGAAGCTCTTACTCAGATATATCGGATTGTAAGCAAAAGGGCCGTGGAAGCAGGAGAAAATGCAAGCGGATCTGCTGTCCCAACGAGTGGACAGACAATCAACGTGAAGGATGATTCGTCTGTTCTGAAGAGGATGGGTTGCTGCTCCACGTAGTTGTCGTTCTGTTTTAGTTTTTCTTTGTATATTGTCGTACCAGGACTCATAAATACACACTTTGTGCATTGTTTGACAATTGGAGAGAATGGCTCCGAGCCCTTGAAAAGACACGGATATTTAATGTATTGTTTTGGGATTGGAAGGAATGATACCGAAAGATTGCAGGTGGTGAAACGTTTCTAAAGAGTCATCATTCATCGTTCCGTATGGAGTAGCCTATGCGGCAAGTATCAATACCTTCCTTGGGTCTCTATGGCTTGTTTTGCATAAAACATTTTTCCAACTTTATTTAACATTTATGATAATTAAAAAATTTTATTATTACCTTATAATTTTCAGAGTTTTCCGATATACTTTTAGGGGTGAGCGAATAATGATAGGGCTAAAAGAGGTGGAATGCATTTTTCCCATCTTCTAATTGTATTTTTTTATGGCTAAGCTAAGCCAACATCAGTTGCTATTATAGGACGATGATAACAAATACCGATAAAGATTAAATACACAAAATATTCAAGAGTAAAATATTCACCCGAGCGATACGCATTCATTCTCCATGTTATTTGGTTCTGGAGCATGCAAATCCCTAGTTTGGGTATTTATTATCATAAATCCATATCAGTTAAAGAGGTTTTCCATCAATTTGGGGGGCCAAAATGTTTGTCCTTGCTCACGTTTGCACTTACCCAACCATTTCTCTTTCCTTTTAACATTCTCATCCGAAAGAGAGGGAACAAATCAATCGCAAAGATTGCCTTACAGAAACAAAATAAATACTCAGTTAAATAATAATACAAACATAAAATTGTTGAAATCGCAAAGCAAAATGAGTAGAACATCTCTAGGATCAAAAATGTAAAATTGTTACCAAGTCCTTCAAAACTACAAAAAGTTCTAGAAAAAAAAACATGCAGATCTGCTGGATTTCAAAACTTACTAGAGGGTCTAGGCACCAATTGACTGGGACTTGTTTAGGATAACACCCTCATATTTAACCTGGAACCACTTCATGGCATCTTCCTTTGTGACTCTGTGTTGAATGCCAACACGGGACTTGCACCTCCTACGACGCCCCACTCTGTACCCAGGGCGTTCAAGAACCACGTAGAAATCCATCCCATAAATACCAGTGGATGGATCATACCTGTAAAAAGTTTGGGAGGGGTATACATATATATGAGTAGGTGACATAAAGCCATATATGAAAATGCCCTAATTCCAGAGTTGTATTATCTAATCCACAATAATCATTCAGCTTACTTGATGCCAAGATCAATGTGCTCTTGAATACCAAAACCAAAACACCCGGTCTCACTGAAATTCCTCCTCAGCAACTCGTACTCCTTAACCTTCAAACCACTCTCCAGAAGTTGCATTGCTTTATCTCCCCTAACAGTAACATAGCATGCAATCTTCTCATTACGCCTAATCCCAAAGGAACGGACAGTGTACCTAGCTGCAGGTAAAAAGGAGAGCACCGGTGCAATCATGTCATATATACCGCAGCAAATGAATCAACAATTTGTTAAGCTACATTGAAAGTAAGGAACTTCATTCTACTAGAGATTACAGCTTCAAAGATTTTTATCAATAGCAAAAGTAAAGGAAAGCATCATCAGATCCCATCTATAGCAACCTTTTTCATCATTGATAACAACCTTAAAAGATCAGCTTTAGGATTTCATAAAAGCAATATTCCACTGATAAGTTATAAGATGGACAGTTCCCTCAATGTTCCGTTAACATTACATGAAGAGATGGAAACAAATAAGTCACTATAATTTTGATATGAGACATCATCAATTCCTCAACCATTAAGACTAAAAAGCTAAAAAAAATTACCTCATTTTCAAATAAATAAAAAAAAATCATTTTATTTAATGAAAAGACCATGCCATTTCAAATTTTTAATCAATAACTTTTAGCTCTTTGGGATAGAAAAAGGAGACATGCACCAAATATTTGACTGCAACAACAAATCAAAGCCCACATAATCATCTTGAAAAGAGAAAGAAAAAGAGTTTTTTTTTTTTAAAACCCATTTCTCTCATATAAAACAGCCCATCGTTCAAATTACAATATTGTTCCGACACAGCTGACCGCGTTTGATTAAGTAGAGCACCACCATTATCTCGATCATTAAATCCTTATAATATAACCCTATCGCATATCAAGCAAGTTCTTTCCTCTATACACTTCCATGAAAAAAATTTGCCTTTTCCACAATATCAAACCACCAACAAAACCTAGACATCTCAAAATCCAAATAAATAAATAAATAATAAAATAAAATTACAATGACGCACATATTATTTACCTTTAGAGAAAACTGGAGATTGGCCACTGAGCTGCTCCAAAACCTAAAAATACAGGATACAAAAATTCACATTGGGAAAAATTACATAATTCGATGGGAATTTATTTCGAAAAAATAAAAAAACTAATACCTTAGCGGCTCTGGTAAGACGATCTCCACTCTCACCGACGGAGATATTGAGGACGAGCTTCTGCACTTTAATTTCCTTCATAGGGTTCGATAACTTCTTCTCCGACGCCTGATTATAATAACATTAATAATCACATCACATTGTTAGAGATCAAGTGCTAAACAATTTCATAGAGGAAGAGAATGAGAAAGAGAGAGAAGAACGAACCATGGACACAAACTAGGGCTTAGTGGAGAGGACTGCCGCTGAAAGAGAAAATGCGGGAGATACCAAACCCTTAAAAGGAGAAGTCAAAAACCCAGTGGACGCCTGGAGCTAGGGTTTTTTAGTATGCATTAACCCGTGTCAATTGACATTTCTGCCCTTCTCCTCCCCCTCTCTCCTCCGTGATAAGGAAATATATAATATATAATACATTTAAATAATACTACAAATGTCTTAATGAAAATAAGGAATACCGAAAGTGAAATCCGCATTTCAAGCGCTGATTATAATTTTGGAAATATATTTTTAATTGGTACATTTGTATTAATATTTAAAATAATTATTTTTTTTCCTTTTCCGTCTCTCTTCCTATTTGCTTTTTTTTTTTTTTACTACAATATTTCAATAAAGAAAGAAATATTTAAACTTGATCATCTGGTTGACAAATTAGTGTCTATATCACTAACCCTCAAATGAATTTACTTGGTTTCTTTCTTTCAAAATTTATAATTGTTAGCATCATTTTGTAAATGCCACAAGCAATTATATAACTTAATAAACATTTTTAAGCATATATATCCATGCATCTCCGCATATGATTTGTAAAAATGTACATAGAATTCCTTTAAACTAACTTTTTTATTTTGAATTTTTTTTACAATTAATATTTTGTAATCATCAGATATTATTATATGAATCTTAAAAGGTTATAAATATTAATGGTTTTATTTATAATTGGTGGTAGAAGATAACAATCAAGGTTGTAAATGAGTTGAGCTCGAGTTTTTTACCAAGCCTAAAAATTATAGTTTAGAGCTTGGGCTTGTTTAGGAATTTGAAACTCTGAGCTTAGTTTGTTTAGATAAACGAGCATAAACAAGCCCATTCGTAAAGCTAACCTATTAACAATATAAATAAGAGTTTATTTGTGAGTTGGTTTGTTAATAATATAAATGAAAATCTACTCACAAATCTGTTTACAAGTTGGCTTGTTAACAATAAAAATGAGAATTTGCTTGTGTGTTTATTTGCAAGCTTGCTCATGAGCCTATTTGTAGGTCTACTCACGAGATTGTTTACAAGCTAACTTATTAATAATATAATTGAATTTACTCTCAAGCCAACTTATGAGCCTAAATCGAAGTTTGAGCTCAGCTCATTTAAATAAATAGGCTTTATTTTGAGCTTAAGCTCAATTCATTTACAACCAAGTTAAGCTCGAGTAAATCGTGAGTAACTTGGCTTATTTACAGCCTTAATAATAATAGTGACCAAATTTTTATTATAGTGGTTGGTAATATGAAAAAAATACCAATAGATGATAAGAAAAATAATTATCCTTTTATGAACCTAAATAATTTTTCATAAATAATTTTCATGATATTCAACTCCATTAGAAGTCATAAACTATCATTTTTATCTCCTACTATCACTTCTATTGGGATTGGATCATTTGTACCTCAATATATTTAATTAATTTCATTTCCATGTATGATAAAATTGAAACAATAAACAAATATGGTAAACTACAAATAAATTCCTTATGTTTGTTTCATGTGTATTTAACCCTTTTTATCTTTAGAATTCTACATTTAAACCCTCATTTTTTTTTGAAAAGTGCATTTATACCCCTTTGTTGCTATTTTTCCCTAAAAAAAAAAAGAAACGATAAAATTAAAAAGCGCAAAATCAAGGGTAAAGTCATCTTATAGGAATTCAAATGCCTTTCTCTCTCTCTCTCTCTCTTTTTAATGACTTAGGGGGTCTATATGTTCAATTTTAAAAATAAGGGAGGATAAGCACACATAAAATAAATTTAAGGGGGGTGTATTTGTAATTTACTCAAAAAATTATCAAGTGCCAAGAACAAAAACAACATAATGCTAAGATTTTATAGGGAGAACTCAAAATAGAAGAATCATGGGATTGCACCAACAAAATACGCCCCCTACAAAAATAATGGGATTATAAATTTATTCCTGTCATTACTATTAGTGTCCACACAAAATACTCAAGCATAACTTAGATAATAGAATAATAAAAAAACACACAAAATTTAATAAGAGTAAGGTTGCTAAAGTTATCAAATACAAGATATCAAAACTTGGACAATTTTTCTTTAAATCTCTAATCTATCTCCTTGTAGCCTTCTCATTCTCACCTCTCTTATATTTTGCTTTGTGTATATGATTCTTTTGCCATCATTACTCTATGATCATTCATCATGTCTATAATGATTATAAGTCTCTAATAGCTATATGTTAGTCTTATTTATTGGAACAAGATTTACTCCTTTTTACCACCTTAATTGTGTGGTTTGTAAAATAATTTTATGATTTAATGATCAAATAGGTCTTACATGAGGTGAACTATAACAATCTCCCCCTTTAGCTCATGTAGAGATATGCTCTATACCCATTATCTGCCTATAGGTAATAATTTTTTCCTCCACTAGTGCTTTTGTAACCGTATTGGATCCATACTCATATGTATAGATTTTCACAAGCTAAAGAAGCTTATCTTAAAGACATCTTGAATCCAGTGGTATCTAATAACGATACATTTAGATCTTGAATGAAAAGTAAGATTCTTATTGAGATGGATCACACTTTAACTATCATGATATAAGATGTACTTGTCTTGCTACTACTCCAATTCCTCTAAGAAATTTCTTCATCTACAAGAGCTTATTGCGTGCTTCAATAACAGTAACATAATTAGTTTTATTAGTAGACAAAGCAATACGCTTTTGGATGTTTGATTGCCATGACACAACTTCCCTTGCATAAGTAATCAGGTGACTCGATGTTAACATTCTAATATTAACATCATCCGCCATATCTACATTTGTAAACTAAAACATAGGTTTGCCACCACCAAGTTGTAAACATAATTTAGTAGTACCTCAAAAACACTTAAGAATTCATTATTGTAATCTAATGTTCCATATTGAGATTAGAGAGATAGCAACTAATAGCACCAAGTGTATGAGCAATATCTAGTCTTGTATACATCATAGTATACATAAAACTACCAACATTGATGTATAAGGGCCCTTCTTCATCTCTCCTTTCTCTATCTCACTTGTAGAATACTACTTAATATTGAGGCCGAAGTGGCCTACAAGTAGTGAATTCGCTGTCTTTACATTGTTTATGTTCTATCTTGCCAATACTGTCAATAAGTATTGCTCCTATGGTAACCACAACTTCTACCTTTTCCTATTATGTATAATTTTTAGGGAAAATTTCAAATAACTCCTCAAAACTTATGACCTAGGTGCGAATTTACTTACTAAACTTTCAAATATTGCAAATAACTTCCCTAAACTTTGATAAATTGATAATATAAAGAATTCTTTCTTTTCTTGGTTTAAAAAACACAATAAGTTCAAAGTTGTTCATATAGTATTTTAGGTTAGCCCCTTAGGGCCCATCTCAGCCCATTTAGATTCCCTTTTGAGCTCCTTTCATCCATGTTGATCTCTTTCAACACTAAATTGCATGATCCAACTTGAAGTCTTGAGTTTTGACCTCCTCCTTTAGATCAGATTCGTGCTCTTAACCCTACAATGGATAAGCATATGGGAGTGATACAAATAAGGAAAGGGGTTGGTTAAAGATATACCCCTCCATATTAGGAGAGGATCTCAAGAATTAATATACTTCCCTAATTAAAATCATCTACAACACCTATAAATAAAGGAGAAGGGCGATCGGGTAAAGGACTTTTGAACTTTTCTATTTTTAACACTTCGAAGACCCTCTCATTCTTCTTGTGCTAACTTAACCATTGAAGTGGCTGTGCTGGAACCAACTGTAACACCCTTATAGCCTAATTTGTTTCCATTTTATAGGTGATTCGACCATCTTTTAGAAACCCAGTACAACATTTGGCACCATCTTTGTGATCTTACTCACAACCAAGTAAATGGCATATCACTTTAAAACAACTAAATCAAAAGAAATCGTGGATTCTCTAACAGTGGATCAAACCACCTAAGCTATAGTGTCTTAGCAATAACCTCACCTCAAACTATAAATATATACTCCCATTAGATGCCCATCATCTTTTAGATCTAGAAAACCTTTACAAAACACTGGTAGCTTAAAATGAGATCATAAGGAATGACAATGCCAAGCTCCATGCTTGAGTAGTGGAATTGGAGCAACTCAACAACATGCTAAAACTAGAGAATATGTTCACACATTCTCTAGAACCACTGCGCAATAACATCCTAATGCCTTAACTTGCACCATTTCTATAAGCAGCTTAGTAAGCTAAGTTTACGGACAACCGTAACCCTATTCTTGCTGACCAAATCTTGCCTACAGCCTTTCAGGGTAGAGCACTTTCCCATATCGCCTTACTAGTTGCATTGTGTAGCCACAGTGCCAATCCTACTCAGAACAACGTGCTCCGAGCCTTTAAACATTCGTGCACTGGCTAATAAGTAGGTCAATGATATGGCATCGATTAAATCGATGATTATATCAAGAGGCTCTCTGACTTGAAGGAGAGTAAGAAGGCTAATCCATTAGCCAAATTTTTCATAAACTGGACCCTCTTCACTCAAGCAATCTAAGAATAGGTCTTACTACCAAACTTTCACTTCCCATAACTTGACACATATGGTGGGATTACTGACCTAGGCGATCACCTTTGCCATTTTAGAAAAATGATGAACTTGTACGGCCTCAACGGTGTGGTCACCTGTAAAGCTTTTCTAAGCAACCTTCATAAGACTACTCGTACATGGTATCATGATTTACCACATAACTCCATCTCTTCATTTGATATATTGGCCAACCAATTCTTGGTCAGCAAGCTCCCTATCAAAGATTCATTAACTTTGAACTTGATTAAATAGGGTCATAATGAACTAATAAAGGATTATCTTGTTTGATTTAACACCGCGATGTTGGAAATTCCTAATGTCGATAAAGGTATTGCCCTTAATGTAGTCATTCAAGGTGTCAAGCTTGCTAAAGATTTCTTTAAATCCCTAGTGAAGAATAAACCCAACAGCTTTGAAGAGTTTAGGGAAAAAGTAAGGAAGTACATCCAGCAAGAGGACTTTATCTTAGCTAGGAGATAATTCAACTAGAATAGGTCAGACAAAAAGAAAGATAATAAAGGATCTATTAATGACCACTTAGGTTTAAAGTAGAGTGAAGGATCATTGCGTGATGATGGTCCAAGAGATAGAAAGCACTCAATCCTAAGCTTCATAATATATATCTCATTGAACTAACCAGTGAGGGATATTTTCATGGGAGTTCGCAAGACGGGTGTTCTACCTAAACTAACAAGACTGTGGGGTAATTCGAATAGGAAAAACTCTAATAAATACTGTGACTTCTATTGAGACAAGGGTCACAATATGAATGAATGTTATTAGCTTAAAAATTCCTTTGAAGATCTTGTTTAACATGGATATCTCCGAGAATATATTGTTGACCTTAACCACTTCATTAAATGGCCTATTCAAGGATAGCTAGAAGAGTAAGGTTGCAATGATTTGGCAGAAGTCAACAATAACAATTGCTTAAACTAAGCCCTCAACAATGCTATTAACACCATTGTTGGGGGCCCTTAAAAAGGAGGTCGACCTAGCTTTTTGAGCTTAGCTAATGCCCCATCTAGCCGATAGGTGATGAGCTTACACGGCAAAAAAAAATCGAGAGGTGATACATTTGTATCCTTCTCTAACGACGACCTAGGGAGGATTTAAATCCTTCATGATGATGCCCTGGTGATTAGTGCAAGGATCACCAAATTTAATGTAAGGAAAATCTTAGTTGACATAGGTAGTTCCACATGAAACATGCCTTTGACTAGATGTTGCCTAAGCTCTTTACTAATATAAAGCCCTACAATCATGATTTGTATGGATTCGATAACAAACTCATATGGGCAGTGGGCATTGTCACCCTCCCCATAGAGCTTGGAGACGACAACATTATGTCCTAGTGCAATGTATAACTCTTAGTGGTGGACTGCTGGTCACCATATAATGTAATGTTAAGATGATCAAGCTATAACACATTTAAGATGATCTTCTTGATGCTACACCAAAAGGCAAAATTCCTAACACCTGAAGGAGTAGGTGTGTATAGAGGAGACCAAAAGCTAACGTGCAATTTATATTTAAAGGCCTTAAAATGGGTGGAGGTCTTCACTGTAGAAGTTGGACTGGAGGAGAAGCTAGGTTCTAGGGGAGAACTAGCTAAGAAGACAGAGGAAATCCAGCTCGATAGTAGTGTCGAGTAAATTATGTGGGTAGGAACATCGATGCCTATAGAATTTAAATGACAGCTTGTCGACTTCTACCAGTCTAATAGCAATGCGTTTGTTTAGTCCCCATTGGATATGCTAGGCATTTACCTTAAAGTGATGACGCACCACTTTAACATCAATAGCAATGCCAAAGTTGTTAAGCAAAAAAAGAGATACTTTGCACTAAAATGGCAAGCAACTATTGAAGAAGAGGTGTAAAGTTGCTAAAGGCAGGATTTATAAGGGAAAAACATTATTCGACCTGGTTAGCTAATTGCGTAATAGTTAGGAAGTTCAATGGAAAGTGGTGGATGTATATAGACTACATAAACCTCAATCGTGCTTATCCAAAAGACTATCTTCCCCTGCCTCGAATTGACTAACTCATCGACTCTACCTTTAGCTATGTACTTCTTAGTTTTATAGATGCTTTTTTTGGATACAACCAGATCAAGAAGTGCACACTTCATTCATCATCAACTTTGGGACTTATTGCTATAAAGTTATGTCTTTTTGCCTCACAAATGTTGGGGCTACATATTAGAGGTTGGTGACAAAGATGTTTGAACAAAAACTTGGGTGGAGTATTGAGGTGTACATTGATGATATGATCGTAAAAAACATAAAGCTAAAAGACCATCTCCATGACTTTTAAGAGACATTTGACTCCTTGAGGCAATATAATATGAAGTTGAACCCTTAAAAGTGCATCTTTGGGACTACCTCAGGGAAGTTCCTTAGATATCTGGTCATACAGTACGGTATCGAAGCTAACTTGGAGAAAATATGAGCCATACTTGAGATGTAACTTCCCAAGTCAATTAAAGAGGTGCAGCGGCTCATAAGATGAATTGCCACGCTAAATAAATTTGTCTCAAAGAGTGGTGATAGATGTTTCGAGTTCTTCAAGGTGTTGAAGAGCTTGACAAACTTTCAATGGACTACACAATGTCAAACTGCATTCAACAAGTTAAAGCAGTTCTTGACAACTCCACCTATACTCTCTAAATCGGTCTTGGGTAAGCAATTATTCTTATATTTATATGTAATTGACCGAGCTCTCCCCTTTATACTCGTATGTGCTGATGGAAGGGGGCACAAATTGGTCGACTATGTTTGTCACATCTTCCAAGGGCTTAAAGTGAGGTACTCAAATGTGGCGAAATTTGCACTTGTACAGGTGATCTCGGCTAAAAGACTATAACTTTATTTTGAAGCACATTGAGTAATAGTCTTAACCAATCAACCACTGTAGAATATATTACACAAGCCGGACACATTAGGTCAAATGATAAAGTGTGTCCTGGAACTAAGTGCTTTTGAGGTATAATACCGGCCAAGAGATGCAATAAAAGCCCAAGTCCTTGCATATTTCATAGTAGAGTACATAGTAAATGATGTCATGATGGATAGCAACGACAAGCCATTGTGGACTCTCTATGTTGATGGCTCGTCCACTCGAGGGGGGAGTAGAGCCTGCATGGACCTCATGGAGCAAAAGTGTCTTATGCTTTCAAGTTTGGATTCGTAGTAAGTAATACTAAAGTAGAGTATGGGGCCTTCATTTCAAGTCTTACACTGGTAAAGGAAATAGGTGTTGAGAAGATAGAGATATATTCGGATTCCCAACTTATCATCCAACAAGTGAATGGAGAATTTATTGTTAAGGATGAAGTGATGAGTGACTACCTCCAGGTCGTCAGAGACTTCACCTCGGAATTTCCCTTCTAAAGCATCACTAATAGGAATCAAAATCTTACGAGACCTATCATTAAAGTAGGAGCCAAAGGATATCAAATTTTGGCGGCACACTTATCATGCTTTACAGGGCGCATGACAAACTCACTAAGACTTAGCTTGTGGGTTATTCATGGGTCGACCTAAACCGAAGATGAGTTGGATCGACGAGTTAATTTGAAGACCCAACATGTTGAGGACTATTTTTATTTGTTTGTTATTTATTTGGAACCATTTATGTTGTAAGTTTTTGGGACATTTCTATTTGGTTGTAATTGGTGTTTTTAGGACTGGCCACCTTAAAGTGGCATAGTTGTAATTTTGTGGACATTTTAACCCTAAAGGGAGCAAGTATAAATATTTGCTTAAGTAGGGTTTTGGAGAATAGACTTGAAATTTGCAGCAAACACTTTTTTGTGTGGAGATTAGGGTTCTTCCTAACTTCATTGGCTCTTATCAATTTCAATTCAAAAATTGGAATTGTGGCGAGTTACAACATAGAGAATTGTGAGTAATATCAATTCCCTACGTTGTGTTTTCCTTTTCATCACTAGTGAGTCATATCTAGGGTTGATTAGGTTAGTTCTTTGATTTGAATTTGGTGTCAATTGTATTCTTTCTTGTCATTATATATAATTGATTGGTTTTGTCCCTTGTTAGTACCATCAATTTTACTATACATTGTGTTGCGTGGATTGTCCTTGTTGTGAGGAGGGGTCACGGTTTATTTTTGTGTGTTGTTGGTTAGGACTTCATTGGATGTTGAGTTAACTTATTGATTCAATTGAGAAATATCATCATTGTGAATTTAATCTCATTGAATTTTATCATTCAGATCACATTCCATCAATTAGGGTTCACACAATTTGTTGTCCTTTGAACCGATTTTGATCTTGTCATTTGGGGGTTGTAAATTGGTTCATTTGCATGTGCTTAAACTCCCTTTTAGGCACATCATCTTTTGGTATCAAAGCTAATCACATTTGGATATTCAATATTGATCACATCCTTGTTAATGGAATCAGTTTATGAGTAGAAGAAGTTCACGTGATTGGAAGTTAGTTTGATTGACATTGTATGTTTGTCTTTCAAATTGGTTTTACATGTGCTTAAACTTGGTTTTAGGCAAAAGATGATATGCTTAAATACTGAGTCTAAGCACACAAAACCAATATTGAGAGACACTTATACAATGTCAGTCAAACTAGTTAATCAATGGTGTAAATCTTTAATGCTTATAAACCAATTTCCACAACAAGGATGTGATCAAGATTGAATCCAAGTATGATAAAGCTTTGATACCAAATTATGATGTGCCTAAATTGATTAAATCCAAGCACATGAACCCAATTGAAGAACAACTTGATGTGCTAAAAAACCAAGCCCAAGCACATGCAAATGAGTCAAAGAAACAATCCTAACTCAAGCATATGAACCGGTTCAATTGGACTAGAAATTGTGTGAACCCTAATGGAATTTTGATGAAATCCAAAGGTCCAAAGATACAATCAACAATCCAACAAGGTTAATCTTCACTAAATAACAATAAATACAAGTGAAATCCACTTGAATTACACAAAGAAGACTAGATCTAATGCCATGATTTTATCCTCTTCTAATAATAACCATTCATGTCACAAATAATTCAAATATTGATGATGATAACAAATACTAAAACAATCAATCTAATAACATGATAGTTGATCACAATTGTAATAAAAAATCTGATCAAGAACATCCAAATTAACCCTAGATATGACTCACTAGTGATGAAAAGGAAACACAACAAAGAAGGAATTGATATTACTCATAATTGCCCTTTGTTGTACTCGCCACAATTTCAACTATTGGAAATTGAAATTGATAAGAGAAATTGGATCTAGGGAAAACTTAAGCCCTCTCACGAAAATGTGAAGTGTATTATGAAAATTTTGGCCTCCTTAAACCCTACTTTAAGCAAGTATTTATACTTACTACCCTTAGGGTTAGAAAATGGACAAAAATTACAAGTTTGCCACTTTTAAGGTAGCCGGTCCTAAATGGAAATTACAACAAAAATGAAAGTGTCCCAAAAGAAAAATACAACATAAAATAGTCCATAAAACAATTACAAAGTACAAAAATATCATAAGTCTTCATGAGTTAATGCTTCGGAATGGAAACAATCGCAGCGGATCTTTGATTGTAAATATGAAGATATCCCATGTCCATCAACTAGTGTAGGACATATTAGCATCCCATGGAGAATTATTATTATACCTGTAAGATTATTTCTCAAATATTTATTAGAATAAAAGATATAAAGTAAAAATATAAGCGATTTGGTCCATCAGCCAAATCTAGTTCTGAAGGTATAGGTGGGGTCGGAAAATTTCTCATCATCTCCTCAGGCTTATGAAAGATTTGCCCTCAAATCTAGAGGATAAATTTTGGAACTGAACCCTGATGTCTCTGTTGACCTGCTTTTCCAACTATCAAATGTAGTGGAAGTAGTTCTGACCTGTTCCTAAAACTGATGTACCTCAGATGGAGTCATTGGTGACAGAACTATGCGAGACTCGCCCATACTGAACATGTAGGTGTTTCTAAACCCATCATGTAACACCTGTCGATCAAATAACCAAGGTCGACCCAATAGCAAATGGAATGCATGCATAGGGATTACATCACATAGGATCTCATCATGATATTTCTGCCTAACACTCATAGGGACTTTTGCCCTTAGTGTAACATACATACTGCCTCGATTATCTAGCCAATGCAAGTTATAAGGGTTAGGATGTAGAATAGTAGACAAATGTAATTTGTCTACCAGTGCAGCAGATATAACATTCGTGTAACTACTACTATCGATGATGAGTACATAAAGGTTACCTCTGATTCTGTAAGAGGTGTGAAAGATGTTCTCTCTCTAAATGTCTCTAGTATCGGATGATATAGTTAGAGCCCTACGTAACACATTAATAGGTAGATATTGTTCACCTGTACGCTCCTTATGTGTCTCCGCAGTCTGGTCATCATAATACTCTTGCAGTGCCATTGGTAAATCTGTAGGTTCAGTCTATTCATTGTCATCCTCAACATCTTCCCCAGTGCCCTCCATAACAGTCATTACTCTCTTATTTGGACACTGTGCTGCCATATGCCAAAATCCCATGCATTTAAAGCACTTGATCTAGCGTGCCTTTCCACTAGTAGATCTGGGAACAGTTTGCTTCACATCTAGCGTTATTACCTCTTTACCCTTCCCAGTAGGTAAATTTTCTCTAGTAGTATTTGGGGTAGTTTTGTCCACTACTCTCACTGCTTCACCTACTGCATTTGTTCCCCCTGATTGACCGTCAGTTGCTATAGGTCTGGTAATAGTATTGGGCCTACTGCTCGGAGCCCTAAACAAGTTGGACCTCCTTTGTCTCTCCACTTTCAAGGCCAACTGAATAGCCTCATCAAGTGTACTATAGCGCTGCAGCTCAACAACACATGCTATTTCATATTTCAAGCCTGAGACGAAGCGTGCTACGGTTTATTCTGGAGGTTCAATGGACCCACATCTAATCATGAGGGTTTCAAATTCCTGCACATAATCATCTACTGTCTTACTTCCCTGCCTCAAGGTCTGCAGTCGCATAAACAGTTCCTATTTGTAGTGCTCAGAAATGAATCTTTTTCTCAACACCCTTTTCATATCTCTCAATGTCTGAATCTCAGCCTCTCCATCCCTACGCCTGCTGATAATCAAATTCTTTCACCATAATGCAGCGTATCCTATAAACTCGACAGCAGCTAATCAGACCTTAGTATTATCATCGATCTCATAACATTCAAAGAGACCCTCAACCTTGTTCTCCCAATCTAGATAATCATCAATTGATCCCTTGCCATCATAAGAAGGCATTTGCAGTTTCACATACTCTAAACCCCGAGGTGGCCTAAAATCCCTATTCTGATATGGATTAGCCCCAAAATTGTCATCCCTTTCTTCCCTGTATGGAAGATGTTCCTTACCTATCCTTTTATTCAGATTTCCATCTCCCACTACTCTATCTCTCTGAGGATTCTGTGGAGCTACCCGATGGTTTACCATTGGTGGTTGTGGTAATGTCATTCTGTCAATTCTAGTTGCCAAAGTAGAAACTATGGTAGTAAGATCCTGGAGCTGTTCTTCCAAAGTCCTCCTACTTGCAACATTATGACCCTGACCTCCACTAACCTGACTATTGGCTTCATCACCAATTGCCCCATTTATGCTATCATTCGACATAGTTGTAGACTCGGTTTATTGAACCTCAAGGACAATTTGAAGCAAAGGAGCACACCACACAACCACATTACTTTTAACGCCACATAACAACCACTACAAAAGAAAAACACACAACTTCACTTAACTTCACTCAAGGCACATGTATACTATTACAATCCATGTGTAGCACTCTTCTCCACAACAAAATCAACATATCACGGTGCAACACTTCTATAATCCACAAGACACTCACTTAACAATACAATTCCACACCAAAATTACTCGCCACTTATACAATACACATACAATGCACTTAATTCAAACAAACTATAATATGTTGTATCCTTCACTACACACAACATTAATACTTACGGTTTAGCTCTTCAATTCCACGGCAACAACAACAAAATTGGAACCAAACAAGGATACTTTTCCAAATGGCAAGTAATTGATTCCAACTAGTTAATGTGCATTCAAAGTGATTAATACACAATAACTCTATAACAAATGTTTGATTTGAATTCAAAAATAGTTTCCTAATTCTCCACACCACTTGAAGAAATCTGCCAAGGAAATGACTCTTCCAATTCCAAAATGTCAAGTAAACAACATACACTCATTAACAAGCTTCAACTATTTGAATCCTTAAATGATGGAATTCAATTCAAGAACCTCCTCTTCTTCCTCAAGCAAATAACTCATGGCAAGGATGAAGACAACAACTTAATTTTCTGAAATTCAATTCAAATCAAGAGCTTCCCCTATCTTCTTCAACAAATCACTCACGGCAAGGATGGAGGTAACAAAATTCAATTTTTCCGAAAATCCACTTCCCTCAACTAATCACAATGATCATTTCCTTTTAATCAACACACAAAATATGCCACACATACACACACACACATACATGCCCTTCTACTCACGGTGATCTCAACAACACATGAGCTACAACAAGATTTCCAATTCCACTTCAACAAACAACAAATTCAACCCCTCAATAACACAATCAAGCAACTTAATCCTCCTCACACATATAATTTCGGATCAAAAGAAATGAAGAACCCTAATTGAAAGTGAAGATTACGAAAATTCCCTTCTCTTAACCTTAAGCTTTGATACCAAAAGATGATGTGCTCAAAAACCAAGCCCAAGCACATGCAAATGAGTCAAAGAAACAATCCCAACTCAAGCATATGAACCGGTTCAATTGGACTAGAAATGGCGTGAACCCTAATGGAATTTTGATGAAATCCAAAGGTCCAAAGATACAATCAACAATCCAACAAGGTTAATCTTCACCAAATAACAACAAATACAAGTGAAATCCACGTGAATTACACCAAGAAGACTAGATCTAATGCCGTGATTTTATCCTCTTCCAATAATAACCATTCACGTCACAAATGATTCAAATATTGATGATGATAACAAATACTAAAACAATCAATCTAATAACATGATAATTGGTCACAATTGTAATAAAAAATCTGACCAAGAACATCCAAATCAACCCTAGATATGACTCACTAGTGATGAAAAGGAAACACAACAAAGAAGGAATTGATATTACTTACAATTGCCCTTTATTGCACTCGCCACAATTTCAACTCTTGAAAATTGAAATTGATAACAGAAATTGGATCTAGGGAAAACCTAAGCCCTCTCACGAAAATGTGAAGTGTATTTTGAAAATTTTGGCCTCCTCAAACCCTACTTTAAGCAAGTATTTATACTTGCTACCCCTAGGGTTAGAAAATGGACAAAAATTACAAGTTTGCCACTTTTAAGGTGGTCGGTCCTAAATGGAAATTGCAACAAAAATGAAAGTGTCCCAAAAGAAAAATATAACATAAAATAGTCCATAGAACAATTATAAAGTACAAAAATATCATAAGTCTTCATGAGCCAATGCTTCGGAATGGAAACAATCGTAGTGGATCTTTGATTGTAAATATGAAGATGTCTCGTGTCCATCAACTAGTGTAGGACATATTGGCATCCCATGGAGAATTATTATTGTACCTGTAAGATTATTTCTCAAATATTTATTAGAATAAAAGATATAAAGTAAAAATATAAGCGATTTGGTCCATCAGCCAAATCTAGTTCTGAAGGTATAGGCGGGGCCAGAAAATTTCTCATCACAACTTTAATCAATCCCAAAAGTAGCGTGATAACAATTGTAATATGAGCCCTAATTGTCTAAATAAGTAAGCTCGATTGATCAAAAGTTAATATGTTCAAGGGATTGTAATACCAATCAACAATAACACACATATAATTGATTCTATTGTAATGAAATGGGCATGAACAAGTTGTAGATAAAATCCTTAAATAACATGAAATCAAGGATCCACAACCCTAAATGACGTAAACCAAATTAAAAGTACAATAAGTGGATTCCAATACCAATTAAACTCAATGGAACAACTCAATTCCAATCCTTACAATTGACATGAAAACCAAAAAATATTTGAACCTTAATTTAGGCATGAATAGACAAACAAAAACCAGCCTATTATCACTAGATATTATACACTAGTAATAACAAGAATCAACTTAGTAAAAACTTGATATGACTTACAAGATTTTGCTAAGCCAACTCGCCACAATTTCCAATGAATTTGATAAGAGTAGATGGCGTGAAGAGGAGGCTCCCACAACTACAAATTTTCAGATTTCTAAAATGTTCAAAAGTCCCTCAAAAACCCTAATTAGCAAGTATTTATACTTGTTCCAATTAAGGTTGAAATGTTTAAACAATTACAACTATGCCACTAAAGGGTGGCCGGTCCTAAACCCACAAAATACAACCAAATAAAATGTCCCCAAAGCTTACAAAATAAATGGTTCAAAGAAAAATAACAAAATACAAAAATAGTCTTCACAAGCTGATTCTTCAAATCAATTCGTCGGTCCAGCTCATCTTTGGTTTAAGTCGGTCCATGGATAACCTACAAGCTGAGTCTTAGTGAGTTTGTCCATCACCCTGTAAAGCCTGATAAGTGTACCTATTGAAATACACAATACAAGAGTAATAGAAAAGAGGTTAGTATATAAATAATTCCAGAGTTGATTTGCTCAAAAAGGACCATCATCGTCAAGATTTGAAATCCTTTGGCTCTTGCTCTAATGATAGTTCTTATAGGATTTTGATTCCTATCATCTCCTCGAGCCTCAAAAAGATTTGTCCTCAAATCTAATAGATCAAATGTAGTAGAGACTATGTATCCTTCTAGCAAACCATCTGAAGAAGTATCACTGTAGAATCCCAATATCTGAAATACCACAGGGGGTGATTGCTTTCTCTTCTCCATTTATAAGATGTATCTCATCTGCAACACATATAATGATCCATTATCCACTAAGGTCTCCCATTTCTCAACCTGTTCCACTAATATTGTTGCCTCCTTTTCTGATTCATCCATATGTCATTGACACTCATAGCCCTTTAATGGTTGGCTCAACTGCTCATGGCTTTCTGAAACCTCTAAAGGTGGACACAACTGTCTCTGATCAGTTTGGCCCTTTGGTGATGAGCTCATATGACTCTGACCATTAGGATCCTCTAAAGGTTGGCACATCTGTGTCTGACAAATTTTGTGCTTTATGGGTTGGCTTGTGTAACTAGAAACCTCAGGAACCTTTGAAGATTTGATCATGTGGCTATGATCCTTAGGAATCTGTGATGGTTGTCTTATTTGTCTTTGCATCTTTTAGACCTCTGAAGGCGACATAGGGTTCAATACTATACGTTTACCATCCTGTTGGAACATATAAGTATTTTTATACCCATCATGTAATACCATCTTGTCATACAATCATAGCCTACCAATTAATATATGGGATGTACACATAGGAATAATATCACATTTAAGTTCATCATAGTACTTCTCCACTATACTGAAGGGTACCCTAGCCTTTTGGGTTACACAAAGACTATCCTGATCATTCAACCAATGTAATGTATAGGGTTTGGGATATGGGATAGTTTCAAGTTTCAACTTTGATACTAATGATGCAGCTACAACATTAGTACAACTACCATCATCAATAATAATTACACACAAATTTCTTTGTACCTTATAAGAAATAAGGAACAAGTTTTCTCTTTGTCCATCATCAATGGTTGGTGAAGAAGTCACTACTTGATGTACCAAAGTAGTAGAAGTATGCACATCATTTGACATGGTTATTAACTAACTTCAACAAGTTAACAACACACTTCACTACAAGCACCACAACAACACACCTTTACACATCCACGGTGCTCACACTCAACTAATACAAGAAATGCTTACTGTTACTTTAAGTAAAGTCAAGTGAAATAATTGAAGCACAAATAAATACTTCCAAGTAGTTAAGAAATTAAATTCAACCAACAAGTGTTTAAGTAATGAGTTCAATTACTTTCACAATTTAATATTTGCTTTTGAATTTAAATTTTACTACTCAACCTTTTCTTGCCTTGGCTTCACACTACTTTAATTCATAATGTGTAGCACCTCAACACACACATAAATGCATAACTTCACACCGCCACACACACTTCCCTTTCTTACAGTCAAAAGCTCTCCACCACCACTCACGCCACCAACAATACTTCTCTATACAACACACACAACACTACGCTAAATGTACATGCTCTTCATTAACTTTACAAAACACAACACCACACACTTACACGTTCAAGTCATGGTACACTTTTCCACTTCCACATAAGTTAACAAACCGCAATTTTCAACAATCAAGGTAGCTCAAATTCAAATTGAGTTTAATAATTGCAATATTCCACAAATGGTAAGGAGTTATTTCAAATTCAAATGAACACACAATTACTCAATCACTTAATGTGTGTTTTGAAATTCAAATTTCTTCCTTGACTCACACCTCAATTATGAAAATGCACACTAAGCCCCCCTTATGTCCGAATCAATCCAAGCAAAATATACCCCTAATTCTTCACAATTGAGGCAACTTCAAGTTATGAATTTTTGAATTCACAAAATATGCTACTACTCTTCTTATTTATACATGAAATTATCAATCAAATGGAGCTTCAACGAGACCTTAGAACTCACTTCAACAAGCAGCAAGTTCAACTCCCCAAGCAAGATAATTACGCTACTTCAAGTAACAACATCAACAATTCAATTTTCCCAAATTAGTCTATTATGTTAGTCACGTCTTCTAAGGGCTTAAAGTGAGGTACTCAAATGTGGAGAAATTTGCACTTGTGGTGGTGATCTCGGCTAAAAGACTATAACTTTATTTTGAAGCATGTTAAGTAATAGTCTTAACCAATCAACCACTATAGAATATATTACAGAAGCCAGACACATTAGGTCAGATGATAAAGTGTGTCTTGGAACTAAGTGCTTTTGAGGTATAATACTGACCAAGAGATGTAATAAAAGACCAAGTCCTTACAGATTTCATAGTAGAGTACATAGTAAATGATGTCATGATGGATAGCAACAACAAGCCATTGTGGACTCTCTATGTTGATGGCTCGTCCACTCGAGGGGGGAGTGGAGCCTGCATGGACCTCATGGAGCAAAAGTGTCTTATGCTTTCAAGTTTAGATTCCTAGTAAGTAATACTGAAGTAGAGTATGAGGCCCTCATTCCAAGTCTTACACTAGTAAAGGAAATAGGTGTCGAGAAGATAGAGATATATTTGGATTCCTAACTTATCATCCAACAAATGAATGGGGAATATATTGTTAAGGATGAAGTGATAGGTGACTACCTCCAGGTCGTTAGAGACCTCACCTTAGAATTTCCCTTCTAGGCATCGCCAATGTTCCTTGGGTTGAGAATTCTGAGGTTGATAAGCTATCGAAGTTAATATCAACAAGTATTCATGACTTGGATAAACGAGAGAAAAAGGTCTTCATCAAGTACCTTTCAGATAAGAGCATAAAAAAGAAATTGACTCAAGTCATGGAAATTCATCCTATGTCAATCAAACCGTGATGGATAGACCCTATTATGAATTACTTAAAGAATGGCACCCTTCCACAAGATAGAAAGGAGGCAAGGAAGCTCATGTATAAAGCCATAAACTACACTATTCTTGATGACCTTCTTTATAGAAGAGGTTTGAATATGTCGCTTCTTAGATGTGTCCAGCCAGAAGACGATTGATGGTTGTTAGAAGAATTACTTGGGGGAATAT
Source organism: Laguncularia racemosa (assembly GCA_037954665.1). NCBI lineage: Eukaryota > Viridiplantae > Streptophyta > Magnoliopsida > Myrtales > Combretaceae > Laguncularia > Laguncularia racemosa. The sequence continues at coordinate 425,318 of JBBMOL010000291.1, read as the reverse complement.
GTAGCAATCATATAAAAAATAAAGCCCTTTATGTTAGAGCACTTAGGCTCGACTATTATTGGCTTATCATGAGGGAAGATTTAGAGCACTTTGTAAGGAAATGTGTGCAATGTCAAAAGCATGCACCTGTTGAGCACGCATTGAGCAACTACTTACAATCCTTCGTTAGTCCTTGGCCTTTTGCTCAATGGGAACTAAACATTCTAGGATCTTTCCCTGAAGCGTTAGGATAATAACAATTTATCATTATTGTCGTAGATTGCTTCATCAAATGGGTAGAAGCTAAAGTTGTAGCTAAGATTACCGACAGAAATATTGAAGCCTTTGTCTTCAACAACATCCTCAGCAAATTTAACATTCCATATATGTTGACAACAAACAATGGGACTCAATTTGACAACTAAAAGTTTAGAAAATTTTGCAACGACAATCATATCAAGGTTCATTACACCTTTGTAGTGCATCTTCAATCTAGTGGGTAAGTTGAGGTAGTGAGCAAGATCATCCTCAATAGAATTAAAAAGAGGGTAGATCAGGCCAAAGGTAGGTAGGTAGATGAGCTCCCAACCATCTTGTAGGGGTATTGAATTACTCATTGGACCTCCATAGGGGAAACGCCATTCAGGCTCACCTTTGAGTATGAAGCTATCTACCTCATCAAATTAAAGCTTCTAAGTATAAGAATGCATAGTATCGACTTAGTGACCAACCAGTTAAGGCTACAAGCTAACCTCGGCACTATAGAGGAAGTTTGTGACATGGCTTAGATATGTGTAGTTGCATATCAACATCAAGCTACTTACTGTTATGACAAGAAAGTTAAACATAAGGTCTTCTAATGAGGATCAACTAGCATCAAGTGTTCATGAGCCGAAATCCAATGACCCGTTACATGGTATTGGAGGTCCAATGACAAGAGCTAGAGTTAAGCGGATGAGTGAAGCTTTGTAAGGATTAGTGATGAATCTACAAGAGAGGGATCTAAGTTACGCTAAGGGAGAATCGACCTTTATTCACTTAATTCAAGCTTACACAGAGGTGGACAAAGATATGAGAGCCGTAGGATGAAAATTATAGTAAAGAGCTGTGAAGCCGCCGGTTTAAAGGGGAATTGGACCGGCTAAAGGCAGCCCGACCTTGTGTCATTTGTTTTGTTTTCTTTTAATTTTTTCGACCCTTCTTAAGTTAAGGCTGGTTCTTTATGTTGGAAGATTTTTTTTTTTTTTTAGGTTTTGTGTAAAATAATAAGAGCTCCTCGTGAGAGAAGCGAGTGGAGGACATTATTATTTTTTTGAATATACAATTTGTGAGAGACTCTCTCTTTATTCTTTGAACATGAACTCCTTGATTTATTTGATCTAAACGCTTGGGGAAATCAATTGATAACTGAGGTTTCAATCAACAGGTGTAGTTGGGATCTAGTTCCGTTCATAGCTTATTCAAGACGACTCTTGGGGATCCGATTCAAATCACAATCGCCGGGTTCTAGGTTTAATATACCTAGGGTTTTGCATCATTTAGTATTAGAGCTTTGGTTTCTTGAATCAAGTAAATCTATCCTTTATTTTATCTGTTTTGTTTCAATTCATTATTCTTGTTTCATCTCTTTAGAAATTCATATGAAAAAAAGGAATTAGTTCCATGGAAATTGCTATTGGCATCCGATAGTCCTTTTTGCTAAGTCTGGAGTGTTTCGTCAAGTCCATCATCGTTAAGGTCATAAATTACCTAAACTAGCATATTTATAAATTGCATTTGTCGAATTCGGCCGAAAACTCCAATCCTCCGCGTTGCTTCTTCTTCAATGGATTAAAAAGGTAAGAAAGGCTTTATTCAATTAATTCCAATCGCGTTCATCCATTGCCAAATTACAAAGGCAATTCCATTACCTTTAAATTACACAATTAAGTGTTATATTATCCTTCCAATTCCTATTAGGTGTTATCTTGTCCTTCTAATTCCAATAAGTGATATATTGTCTTTCTAATTCTGTTGTACTCTTACGTCTCTATTGAATCCTTGTTTGTGTGCCTGCTAAGTGTCTATTGATTTGGAACCAATTATTTAGTTAGTTGAGTTGCCTTAGTAGTTTACGTTGAGGAGGTTTCAATTCAAGTTCTAATTAAAGAATCTATAAGAGCGGGGTGTGAGTAACATTGTACTTGATAGCAAAACACGAGTGAATCTATATTTGTGAGTGTAAACAGGTGGGCGAGTGAATCATGAGGTTCAAAATTATCTGTGTTATTACTAACCTTTTTTTTTTTTATTGTAGAGATATGTCTAGCCAAAGTCCAATTGGGGGAGAGAATGGAGGAGGGGAAAATAAATTGATGTTTGATGCTTTAATGAGTGAGCTAAAAAGAATACCGAGTGGTGAATTGGAACAAATCCATGAGAGGATAGATAAGGTGGAACGAAGCAAGGAACCATCAAGTAATAATGTTGTAGTGCGAGAAACGATTAGACCCTTAGGAGGGGGAGGATGTTGAGTCAGGAGAGTATAACTACATGAGGGAGAAAGGAAGTACCTAATGACGAGATAATAACTTGGGAAGTATCAAAATGAAGATACCATCTTTTCAAGGAAAAAATGATCTAGAGCTATACTTGGAATGGGAGAGAAAAGTGGATCACGTATTTGAATGCCACAATTACACTGAGGAGAAGAAGATTAAATCAGCTGCAGTTGAGTTTTTTTATTATGCTAGTGTTTAGTGGGACCAGCTAGTATGTATTAAGTGTAGGTATGGAGAAAGGCTTGTTAGCACATGGGACGAGATGAATACCATTATGTAGAAGAGGTTTATCCCTAGTTATTATCACAGGGATTTGCTTAGGAAGTTCTAAGGACTAACTCAGGGGTTCAGGAGCGTAGAGGACTATTATAAGGAAATGGAGGTTGCTATGATTAGAGCCAGAGTGGAGGAGGATGATGAGGCTACAATAGCTAGGTTCATCAATGGGTTGAATCGAGAGATTGCTGATGTAGTGGATTTACATCACTATGTGGATATGGAGGAGTTGTTGCACAGGGCGATCAAGGTAGAGAAGCAGTTAAAGTATAGGGGAACTTCAAAATCTAAGATGACTTCCAACTCTTCATGGAAGTTAAATTGGAAGAAGAACACTACAGACTCGAAACCAAAAGAGGATGTGAAGGCCAAGAGTCTAGTTACTTCTTCTAAGGGTAATTTTGACACTAAACCACCTACTAAAACTCTTGATGTCAAATGTTTCAGGTGTCAACGGTATAGACATACTGCATCTCAATGTCCAAATCAAAGGGTTATGATCATTCATGATAATAGAGATGTGGAAAGTATTAGTTCTAATGATGATGATACGTCACCATTAGAGGATTATAATGATATCGATTTCGAAGGACCCGTGAGTGGAGAGTTGTATGTTACTAGGTGAGTCCTCAGCACTTAGCCTTAGGATGATGGTGAAGGGGTTCAACATGAGCACATTTTTCATACCTGATGTCATGTGTAGAACAAGGTATGTAGCTTGATCATTGATAGTGGTAGCTGCACTAATATTGTTAGTACCTTGTTGGTTGATAAGATGAGTTTAAAAGTTATAAAACATCTAAAGCCATATCGATTGTAGTGGTTAAATGAGTGTGGGGAAGTGAAAGTGACCAGGTAGGTTCTTATTTCTTTTTTCTATTGGGGGTTATCGTGATGAGGTGATATGTGATGAGCATCATCATACTTGGAATTAAGAATGATGATGCAATTGTTTAAGAATTATTTCATAAATATTGAGGAATTATGCAATTGTTGAACTAGTTTGATTTGCATTGTTTGATTGTCTTTCAAATTGGTTTTGCATGTGCTTAATCTTGGTTTTAGGCACATCAATTGTATTCAAATTTAAAATCATGAAGGTTTATCAAATTATACATCTTAAAAGTTAATGCACTAACTTAGCAAATAACAAAGTGAAAGGTAAAAATTTCTCTTATTGCTTAGAGGAAGGGATTATGAGAGTCTCAATTATCTCATCTACCTTGGCTATAGGAATCTTCTTGAAGGGGTGTGGCTTAAAAGGTAGAGGTGGATCTTCTAGAGGGTTGGAACTTGGAGGGGGTGGAGGAGTAGTATCTTTGGGCTACTCTTAGCTTGGTGTTTGGCCTTAGTCTTGCTCTAGCTCACCTTAAGGGAGTTTCTCTTAAGGAGCATTGTCAATCACTCCCCTTTCACCTTGATCAATCTCTTTAACTGCCTCCTTTGTGACAACTACTTGAAGTTTGTCATAGAAAGAAAGGCAATTGAGATCATATTCTAGGTGTACTTTGAGGATTTCCGATCGAGTTATCCAGATGCCCTTGATAAATTTACGATCTTAGAGGTCTTCCCACTATATGCTATTCATGATCTTGTTGAAGACCTCCTTCTCCATAATAATTTGATTTGCCTGATCGGCAGTATGAGTGTCTAAGTCCAGCAGGTGAACCTTATCATGATCAACCACGAGTTAAAGCTGTTTGATCTCATCTCGGAGGCTTTGTTTGACCTCGACCTGCTTATCATCTTTCTCCTTGTGTACCTTGCACACTTCATGAAGTTGGGCAGCCAATTTTTTGTTTTCTTTATGTAGGTTCTCATTGGTTCGATTGGCCTCCTCCATCCTTAAGGAAAGTTCAGCATTAGCCTTTGCTTTAAGCTTTACCTGAGCTCTCAAGGTCCCTAACTTTGCCCCTGTACATAGCTTTAATTCTTGAAGGTCTATACTTTGGTGTAGGGATCCCTCTTGAGCTGCATGGGCTTTAGCCTCCACATCCTTAACTTTTTGTGATAGCACACAGATGTTGTTAGATAATTTGAGGTACCTTTTGTCCAACCTTTCGTGCTTTGAGATTAGAAGCTTATGCTCGGATTTGATGTCCCTTACTTATTCAAGCTTGGCACCCCATAGCTCGAATGTCTTGACTAAGTGTGATGAGAACTGAAAAAAAAAAGAAAAAGGAAGAGAGAGATTATATTACTTGTTTATTGCATTTTGAAATAACCATGCACATATCTCTATGGATAAAAGAATTACATCATGGAGCTTCGAATACAACATCCCCATGAGTGCATCCTTAGGTATGCCCCGTAAGCTTCTCTTTAGGGTAGCAGCATCTCTTGGTAGGATACATCCCCTTAGTAACTCTCTACTCTATCTTGCATCCCCCAGACCCCTACCAGAGTTATACACCTCCCACTGTGGTTAGATAATGTGACCACCCGAAGGAGAAGACAGAAGGCCAACTATGGATGAGTCTCACTCTTCCTGTTGCTCTATAGTGAACATTGTAGGCCTTGTGCTTTGATGTCAAACTACTAGCTTCGCACTATACTATTTGACTCGGTGTTGAGTTGAATGATCACATTTAGGGTAGTTGCAGAAGGCCTCTCCCTAAATGCCTCAATGTGTGGCCTTTTCCTAGCCTGATGAGATATCCCTTCCCTGACCTTACCCTTTGCTTTTTCTCTAGCCGTAGGATCTTCTATAGGTTGGAGAGGTGGCACCTGGCTTTCTTCACCCCTAATAGTAAGGGGGACCTAGCGCTGTATTTAGGTAGGCACCTTCTAGGGCTCAATTGTGCCAAGAGGGACCCTTTTGTCTTCTTAGCAGCTTAAGCCGCCTTCCTTTATGCAAACATTTCCATAGGGGTGCATTCTCTAAGCCGCATATACGATAGGAGAAAATTTAGTAAGTACAATAAAAGAAAATAATTAGGTAAAAAAATAAAAATACTATGCTAAGCTAGAAGCACATAAGGAGAGGTATTCTCTTCAAGACTTGGCTGAATATGACTTCCCATGGTAGCTTATCATGACACGATCAAGATGATGGATGTACCTCCTTCCCCTTTTAAAGTAACACTGCTCGCCAATTTCTCATCATAGAGGTGTTCATCAACCACCTTTAATGCATTCCATAGGCCATCCATCCTTTTACGGAGCTTGGCTAATATTTGATTTTCATTAGCCTTGTTGTTAGGTCTTAGTGAATAGATGGCCAAGGTGCGGATAGGCTTAGTCTACTGTGTCTAAAAGTCTAGATCGATCCACACACTACATTAAGAAACTTGTTCTTCCAACCGTGCATGGAAAACTTTAATCCAACCAGCAATTTCCTACCAGGAGGTAATGCCAACTGTCATTTGACCTTTTTAGCTAGTAAAAATGTCGAATTAACTATGGTGTAGCTCACAAGAGGAAGTGTTCGCATAGCACTTCGAATGAAATTATGAGCTTGTATGCACTCGGTATTAGTTAGGTCGGTGACACCTAGTGGTAGGTGAAGAACTCCTTTTGGAACTCACTGAACAAAGCCTACAACTTAAATTTCATGCACTTTAAATAAAGGCAAAATCGATAACTAACCATAAAAGCAACACGATTGTTGACTTGAGGCTTTTTGATCTTCTAACCATGAGGTCACAGTTGGAAGTACTTCCTCACCTCCATTAGTTCTTCATAAGACACGAGGCTACGAATGCCATTCGGTGTGTTTCCCTCTTTGACCAATGAATAAAGTAGTCGCAATGGCTGTCTCTCTTCACCATCATCGATATATACATCTCTTGGGATTTATGCGATCATTGCTATAACATTGATATCCCTATCAAGACTTTATTGAATCTTCAATCGTGTTAGAACTACACTAGCAAACCTCTTCTATCGTTGTGTAGGGTAAAAATGGTCGAGATTATAGATATATATATATAAGAAGGTACAGAGAATGAAGCAACGGCAAGTGAAAGGACATTATGTGACGTTTACCTACTAGTTTTTGACACGTGGCTCACAATTTAAACCAATGGCCATGATTACATTTCTACGTATTTCCCGCCCATACCTAAATTAATGTGGCATTAATAATTATGTAGTGCATTTAATGCACGCATGTACTTACGAGCCTGGAGACAAATTAAATCAATGCTAACTCAAGAAGCAACATGTCCCCCTGAATTCCATGCCAATAGGTTGGACCCTTAACAGCGCCATTCATCAGAGTGACATTCAGAATCTTAGGTTGGTACAGAAGACTTTTACAATCATCAATATCTTACAATGAGCAAACATTTCGGAGATGAGTGCTCAGTTCTCCTCGGCACCTAGCTTGCTTACCACAATGCTTACCATAGGTAAGGACACCTGCTTGCTAAAAAATTTAGTGACTCAACATAGGGAGATCCAAGTTGGATCACCTGCTTGCTTGGCTACCTAATGATGCCTTTGTCAATAAGAGGTCAAGGCTCATGATACGGAGATCGTCATAGGCAATTTATCTCAGCCCTCTTAATTTCCCTTCTAAGCTTCTCTCGCCTATGCTAACCTCTTTCAACATTGAATTGCACAATCCGACCTAAAGTCTCAAGTTTTGACCTTCTCCTCAAGATCAAATTTGTGTTCTTACCCCCATTATAAATAAGCACATAAGAGTGATACAAATAAGGAAAGAGGTTGGTTAAGATACACCTCCACCATATTAAGAGAGGATCTCGGGAATTAATATATTTCCTTAATTAAGATAATCTACAAAAGCTATAAATAAAGGAAAAGGGCAATTGGGTAAAGGACTTTTGAACTCTCCTATTTATTAATACTCCAAAGACCATCTCATTCTTCTTGTGCTAACTTGTGCATTAGAGTGGTCACATTGGAACCAACTTCGGCATCCCTGTAGCCTAATTTGTTTCCATTTTGTAGGTGATTTAACCATCTTTTAGAAACCCAACACAATAAAAGTTTATAGGGTTTAAAGCACATTTTGATAAGTTCGAGGGATGTTTTCACACCAATGTTAAACTCTATAAGGTTATCTACATTTTTTTGGGGTTATTTGCTAATTTATTAAAGTTTAGGAGAGTGAGTTATAACATTTGGAAGTTTAGAGGGTATATCTACACTTAAGTCAAAGTTTAAGGGGATTATTTGCATTCCCCCCTAATTTTTGTGCAAAGAATTTAGTGAGTTAGTCCTAAGTCTTTCATAGCAAAAGAGTTGCTTAACTCCTTTCAAACTCTAAATCCATGTGGCATCATGGTTGATAATCAACATATCATTTACATATAACAAGCGGATGATGAACACACTATAGGATAGTTGTTTCACAAATGCACAATGGGTTTGATGCAGTTGTAAAAGAATCAAATTTCTTATACCATTGTTTTGGAGCTTTCTTTAGCCTATAGAAGCTCTTCTTTAATCTATAAGTAAGATGTTCCCTCCCTTTGACATGAAAACACTCAAGTTACTCCATGCGTATCTCCTCATCTAAGTCTCTATGAAAAAAAAAAGTTATCTTAATATCTAATTGTTTGATCTCTAAATTCAATATGGCATCTCATTCAAGTATGACCCAATAGAAGACTTTTTCACCACTTGTTAGAAAATTTCATAAAAATCAATGCCCTTTGCTTTACAACCAACCCTACTTTGTATTATGGCTGTGGGCTATTTCCTTTGATCTTCAATCTGTATACCTTATTGTTCTTTAATGTTCATTTACCCTTAGACAATTCCACCAAATCATATGTATGGCTTTTATAAGAATTTCATCTCTTCTTGCATAACTTTTAACCATTTTTGTTTTTGTTGATATAACTTTGCTTGTTGATAACATTCTTACTCTCCTCTGTTTGTTAGCATAATATACTCATATGAAGTATACCTTGTAAAAGGTGTTTGGTCTCTGCTAGACTTTCTTAACTTTATTTGAGCTTCAAGTTCTATTAGTTTTGGTTAAACTTTTATTATTTTGATCACTATATTGATCTTAAACATCATTTAACTTATTATTTATGAACTCTGAGTACAGAAATTAGATGTAAGTTAGCAAGATATTCATTTGAAGATTTAGGCTTCCTAGGCTTTTGTACGTTTGAAATGTTTTGGTCCTCTATAAATACCACACATTTCCTTAGATATCACCATCTAAAGGATAAGGAGACTAGTTAACTAAATCAACAGTTTTTTTTTTTCAATGCTTCTACCCATAATGAGTTTGAACAAATTCACGAGAGAAAGCATACATGTGATTCTCTTAATGATAGTTCTATTAATCATCTCAACTTCACTATTATGTTGTAGGTTTACGATACACTTTGCTCTAACTAATGTGCTTCACTTGTAATTGTAATATATAGAAAGGATGACACAATATAGAACCGAATTCCAATCAAATTGGGCGTGAACCTAACTTGAAGATGGAACCCTAAATGGCGTGAACAAGAACAAATAATCAATTCCAATTACACACTAGATATGACACACTAGTAATAATTGGAAGCAACTCAAGAAATATTGATATCACTCACAATAATTCTTTAAGCCCACTCGCCACAATTTTAACAATGAAATTGACAAGAGTAAAGGTTGTGTGAGGAAGAGCTCTCTACGGCAAGAAATGGCAAATTTCTAATATTAAAAAAGTCTCTTACAAACCCTACTTTACAAGTATTTATACTTGTTTTAAATAAGGCAAATTTAACAAAAGAAATACAAGTAAAAAATAACATATGTGGCCGATTTCTAACAAAAGGAAATTACAAATAAAGCCCTCATATGTGGCCGGTTTCTTTCACTTCCATGGAGAAATGTAGGACTGATTCTTCTCAAGATAAAAATGCAATTGAAATGAAGGTCAGTTCCACTTGTCTTTGTAAGTTCAATTTGGTTCATAATGGACCGTGATCCAATCATAAACCAATTGCTATTGTGCTTGGTTATCTTATTGCAATACCGACAAAATGTACGTGCTACAATGTAAAGACAAATTATTATAAGATAAATAAAGATAACATGTGAATGTCTAGGCTCATTAGTTCAAATAGGCTTCCCACCATAATATACTGATATGATGTATACCTTGTAAAAGGTGTTTAGTCTGTGCTAGGCTTTCTCAACTTTATTTGAGCTTCAAGTTCTATTTGTTTTGGTTAAACTTTTATTATTTTGATCACTATATTGATCTTAAACATCATTTGACTAATTATTTATGAACTCTGAGTACGGAAATTAGATGTAAGTTAGCAAGATATTCATTTGAAGATTTAGGCTTCCTAAGCTTTTGTACGTTTGAAATGTTTTGGTCCTTTATGAATACCACACATTTCCTTGGATATCGCCATCTAAAGGATAAGGAGACCGGTTAACTAAATCAATGGTTTTTTTCAATGCTTCTACCTATAATGAGTTTGAAAAAATTCATGAGAGAAAGCATACATTTGATTCTCTTAATGATAGTTTTATTAATCATCTTAACTTCACTATTATGTTGCAGGTTTATGATACACTTTGCTCTAACCTTATGCTATGGGTACTATAATAGAATCTTTTTTTTTTTTGCAAACACTATACATTAAGGGTAAGATGGGGGTTTAGAGAAATGTTAGTCCCAAATTTTATTACTAAAAATATTAAGTACAAGAAAAGAGGACTTTAGGCCTACCCTATTCAAACTTACAATATATCTATTGCTTACTACAAAATAAATAAGGGAGTACTTCTTCCTTACAAAATAAGCAAAAAGAAAAAGGAAAAAGGAGAAGCATAGTAATACAACTATCCATGTAATATTATCAAATGTAACCAAAACTTGTAACCTAAAAAGCAAAACTGAAAGGAACTAAAATAGGTAGAATAGCTACCTACATAATATTAGACAAAATTCTACTCAATAGAAGTGCTATGCACATTCCTCAAGTTTAATTTATCTATAAGAACAATTCTTTGAAATCCTTTTCTAAGAAGACATATGCTATCCAAATGAAAATCTTCTTGTGACTCTCTTACTTTTTGGCAAGCTAGTGAACTACAACATTTTGTTATTTCCAAGCATAATTAAGCTTTCCCTTGAGGACATGAAGCATTTGCCTTGCCTATGATATATCATGCCATTTAGTCCCATCTCACTGTAGTAGTGGAAAGCCATTATAATACCACAAAAGAGTCAATCTCTACTAACATGTTTGTTATATTATAAAGAACACACCATTTCAACCCTTTGATAAGAGCTATAAGTTCAATACACTTAATGGAAAGGTGAACAAAAGAAAAACTAAAGCGCTAACCTATAGATAGCAAATACATCTCGATAAAATTTCCCTCTCTCACTAACAATGAACATCTTTATTAACAATAAAAGAATGAATCACTTGACACATGAAGAAAGAAGTTTTAAGTGGGAAAAATTCAATCTAGAATAATTTGTAGAGGGGCATTGGCTGAGATGTTTACCTAAATTCATTTCAAGAACTTGAGGAAGAAATCAAACCGTTCTGAGATGGTTTTCATAGGGTAAATCATTTACTTCTAGACTAGGCTTCAGTGAAATAGTTTGAAGAATAAGATTTCTTAGAAGTAAATGAATTATGCTATCTATATTCCATCTATTCTAAAGCAAAGTTTAGAGACCTTTAGATAGGGAGAAATTGCAGAAACAAAGTTATCGAGCCAACTTCTATAGCGGCATTGGTCAAAGAAGTGTGCATTATTTTGAAGACAAAAAATTATACTATGTTTACTAATCTCTTATGCACGTAATAATTCTTTCCATAGTGTTGAAGAAGCACGTGAAATTGTGGATTCAAGTAGATATTTTCCTTTCAAATACTTGAAATACATATAATTGGTAGAGAGATACTTTTTAGTCTTAATTTCCGCAATAATTTTAACTTAAAAGCACTAAAGACATCATTAAGAGACCGGAGACCTATACTATCTTCTTCTATAAGGAAACATAGCTTGTCCTAAGAAGCCTAATGAATAGATTTAGACTCTAGAGAATCACCCCATAGAAAATGTGCAAACATACTCTTAAGTTTATAAACAAACCATTTAAGAGGGTTAGATCGCTTGAAAGATATATGAGGGAAAAGATGCTAGAACACTTTTGATAAGAGTGATCTTAGCCCCAACTAGACAACCACAGATTAACCAAACTATGAATCTTAGTTGCCAATTTTTTGAAAATACCTTGAAAACATCGATGGTTCCTCTAACCAATTGTTAGATGACACCAGGATAATGAACGAGGAGATCTTGAGAACCTATCCTAATGATCACATAGATTTGTTGTTTTATAGGAGTAGAAAAAACTTTTAGAAAAAGACTTGAACTTTTATTTTTATTAACCTTCTAACTTGAAGTATGCTTACACTAATTTAAAATGTTTAGAACCTTAGAAATTGATAACTTTGACCTATCAATGAATAAGATGTAGTCATTTGCAAACCTTAGATGTGAAACTTATGTGGGAACTCTAAGGGAAAGCCTAAAAAAGGTAATTTAACACTTGAAAGAGGTATTTAGTAGTAAGAATAAAAAGAGAGGGGATAATGGACCACCTTGGTGAAGACCACGTGAGACATAAAGAAACTAAATAGACTACCATTTACAAGGATAGAAAACTAACTATTGCACACGATCCTTTTAACCACATAAGCAAATTTCCAATGGAGACCTAATGCATCTAAAATAGAAAGAAGAAAGACCTAATCTAGTGTATCATGGGCTTTCTTCATATCAAACTTAATAACTACATTTCTACCCCATAAGTTGTTATTTAGACTATATAAAAAGTTGTGCAACTAAGATATTATCTGATACTCCTCTTTATTATAAAACTTGTTTGATTTTGATATATAATCCTATAAAGGATGCTATACAACCTATTATTTAATATTTTGCTTTCTCTCTCTCTCTCTCTCTGTCTCTCTCTCTACATACATACATACATACATACATGTACTTTTGAATGACTTCCTCTCTACAAATCCCACATTCTATAGCCAAACTTTTCATGTGTATAAATACACTATTTTGCATTAATGTCAAGCTTACCCTTCTTATCTTTAGAGATATGAACAAGGCTCTATACCTAGATAATCTCAAATCACCATAAAAAACATCTTTCTTTGTCTAAACTCTTTCTAGGACATCACCATCCAAAGGACAAGAACTAGATAGGTCAATTCATTCAACTGTTAAGCCAAATAAATTTGCCCAAAATGAGTTTAGCAAATTTGCATGAGAAAGCATATAGTCAATTAATTTATTTCCCATGTGTAATAAGTTGGAAGAAATAAAAACCAAGCTCTAATAATAACCATGCAAGCATAACTTAAATATTAAACTAAGCTATCTAAACAAACTAAGCTCTGATACTAAGTGTTGGGAAAGGATTGATTATATCATTATATATTTAATTAACTTCTTCCTCATGCATGATGAAATGAAGTAATAAAAATTTTAAATGCCAAGAGTAAACTTAGCTCTCACTTGCTAGTGTCGATGTTTAAATGACCCCTCTTTAAGGAAGTATTCAATTGCACCTACATGGCTGATACGAACCACGCCAACGTGTGACGAAACCCAATACCAATACGTTTGGAATTGCTACCCAAGATGCCAAACAATCGAGTGGAAACCGCGACCCGTTGCCTATAAGTGAGGCAAGAACCTTGGTATATTATGTAGACGGCACAATCGGGATGAAAGACCGATTGATAAGTCAGGATGAACGCCACGGAAGAAAATCCGATAAGTTCTAGAGTAGTTCTTTAAAGAACCAAGAGAGGAATTCTCTCAAAAGTGTTTTCAAACTTGTATGTTGTATATTCCATGTTCTAAACCCTAGGAGCTTTATATTAGGGTTTACAATTCGTAACAATAAAGGCCCAAAACGACATAACATCATTAAGTTGCGGAAAATTAACAAAACAGAGACTTAAAGGCCGGCAGCGTTGGAGTGAAGGCCGGCGGCGTTGGAGCCGACGTAAAGCATATACACGGCCGTGCCCTTCTAGACGTGTATGTTTCTGTAGATATTCTTGACACCATACACGGCCGTGCCTTTGAACCGTGTATACGACCGTGTATGATTCTGTGTAACCTCCAGACTCACTACATGGCTGTGCCTTGTAAAGACACGCCCTCTTCAACCTGTATTCGTTATAACTTGTACAAGAGCAAGGGCATTCTCATGGTTGTTCCAATCCATTCCGGCTTCATGATTGCTACTATCCTTTCCGGCTTCGTAGACATCCTTTATCAACCCGTTAAGTGCTTCCTTGAATTCGTTTTGCTTAATTTCTTGTAATCGGTCCAGGTGGCACTTCAAGAGGATCCACATTTCATCTTCTAGCTTGGCTCCCATCATGGCTCTCATCATTCCCCTCCTCTTGAAAAGGATTTTTCCTCAAATCGCCGCCTACATCAAAAGGACTCAAATCAGTAACATTAAACGTAGCACTTACTTGATACTCACATGGTAAATCTATCTTGTATGCATTATCATTGATGCGCTCAAGAATTTGAAATGGACCATCGCCTCTAGGAAGTAGTTTAGATCGACGCTGCACAGGAAACCGCTCTTTGCGCATGTGAACCCAAACCCAGTCTCCCTGTTCAAAGACAGCTTGTCGACGACCCTTGTTGGCTTGTTTCACATACTGCTCTATTCTTTGCTCAATGTTTAGCCTTGCCTTCTCATGGATCTGTTTAACAAATTCTGCTTTCTTCTTGCCATCTAGATTAACATACTCAGAAATAGGCAGGGGTGATAAATCTGAAGGAGTTAGTAGATTAAAACCATACACAATTTCAAAAGGAGTAAACTTAGTAGCAGAATGCATTGTGTGATTATAGGCAAACTCAACATGTGGCAAACAATCCTCCCAACTTTTAATGTTCTTTTTAATGATAGCCCTCAACAAAGTAGATAAATTTCGATTTACTACCTCAGTTTGACCATCAGTTTGTGGATGACAAGTAGTAGAAAACAATAACTTAGTTCCTAACTTAGCCCACAAGGTCTTCCAGAAGTAGCTCAAGAACTTAGCATCTCTATCCGATACGATTGTTCTAGGCATACCATGTAATCTCATAACCTCCCTAAAGAACAAATTAGCAATATTGCAAGCATCATCTGTTTTGTGACAATGAATGAAATGTGCCATCTTAGAGAATCTATTCACGACTACAAAAATAGAATCTCGACCATGTCTAGACCTGGGTAATCCTAACACAAAATCCATGGAAATATCTACCCAAGGCTCATGAGGAATGGGAAGTGGGGTATAAAGCCCATGAGGTTGGACTCTAGATTTTGCTTGCTTACACGTGACACATTGCTCACAAATCCTCTCAACATCTCGTTTCATATGAGGCCAATAGAAGTGTTCCTACAATACCCCTAAGGTTTTAGCTACTCCAAAATGTCCCATTAAACCTCCTCCATCAGACTCCCTCACTAGTAATTCTCTTAAAGAACAAATTGGAATGCGTAGTTTACTCTCCCAAAACAAGAATCCTTCATGTTTATAAAATTTACCATGACCACTCTTCTCACAATGCACATACTCCTCACAAAAATCTCGATCAGTAGCATACAATTCCTTAATGTGCTCAAAACCAAGCAATCTAGAACTAAGAGTAGAGATAAGAGCATACCTTCTAGAAAGTGCATCAACAACGGCATTCTCTTTACCTTGCTTGTAGTGGATGACATAGGGAAATGTTTCGATGAACTCCACCCAACGAGCATGCCTTTTGTTTAGCTTATGTTGTCCCTTCAAGTACTTTAAGGATTCATGGTCAGTGTGGATCACGAACTCTTTTGGCCAAAGATAGTGTTCCCAAGTCTCCAGTGCTCGAACCAATGCATATAACTCCTTGTCATAAGTAGGGTAACTCAAGGTTGCCCCACTTAGCTTCTCGCTAAAGAATGCAATTGGTCTTCTCTCTTGCATGAGCACTGCTCCAATACCTAATCCTGAAGCATCACACTCAATTTCAAACGTTTTAGAGAAATTAGGTAAAGCAAGTAATGGCGCTTGAGTCAACTTATTTTTAAGTGTCTGAAAGGCCTTCTCTTGTTGCTCTCCCCATTTGAACCTCACGTTCTTCTTAATTACCTCAGTAAGTGATGCTGCGATGGTGCTGAAATCCTTTACAAATTTCCTGTAAAAGCTCGCTAGTCCATGGAAACTCCGCACATTACTTACATTAGTTGGACTAGGCCATTCTTGGATCGCACGAATCTTTTCTTCATCAACCTGTATTCCCTGTGCACTAACAACAAAACCAAGAAACACAAGTTTATTTGTGCAAAAAGTGCACTTCTTGAGGTTAGCATATAATTGCTCCTTTCGAAGCACTTCTAAAACATCCCTCAAGTGAGATATATGGTCTTCCAAACTCTTGCTGTAAATGAGGATATCATCAAAATAGACAACCACAAATTTGCCAATAAAAGTCCTCAAAACATGGTTCATAAGTCTCATAAAAGTACTAGGTGCGTTAGTTAAACTGAAAGGCATTACTAACCACTCATACAATCCATATTTTGTCTTAAATGCGGTTTTCCATTCATCACCTTCTTTTATTCTAATTTGGTGATATCCGCTTTTTAGATCAATTTTGGAAAAGACACTAGACCCATGTAACTCATCTAGCATGTCATCTAAGCGAGGAATGGGATGACGATACTTTACAGTGATGTTGTTGATGGCACGGCAGTCAACACACATTCTCTATGACCCATCCTTCTTAGGCACCAAAATCACAGGCACTACACATGGGCTCATGCTTTCTCTCACGTATCCCTTCTCCATTAATTCATCGACCTGCCTTTGGAGTTCCTTTGTCTCCTCCGGATTGCTCCTATAAGCTGGTTTATTTGGAATCGATGCTCTAGGTACAAGGTCAATCTGGTGCTCAATACCACGAGTAGGTGGTAATCCCTTTGGAACCTCCTCAGGGAAGACATCTTCAAAGTCCTGTACGATAGACATAACCACACTAGGCAAAGAGTTAAATAGTTCGTTAGTATTCAAATAAGTTTCCTTTAAAAACCAGCAACAACATAGGTTGCTTCATCACTAACTCTCTCCTTACTACACTCGCTCTTGCCACACAACTCTCCTTTTGCAAGGCTACACTCTCCTTTTCACTCACCACCAACGTTGATCCCCCTTCAACTTGGTCTCTCACGCTCTTTCCAGCCTTCCTCTCTTTTTCCTTTTGATAACGACTTTTGTGTTCCTTTTCTTTCTCGCTGTCTTTTGCTCTCTCACTCTCCCTCTGTTTTTCACTCACCTTATATTTTGCAAAAGACTGTTGTAGCTGCAACTGATCCTCATACACCTGTTTAGGTGTTAAAGGTTTAAGATTAAAGCTTTTCCCTTAGTGAACAAGCGCATACTTGTTAGAAAAGCTATCATGAACAACCTTCCTATCAAATTGCCATGGCCTCCCCAACAACACATGACACGCTTGCATCGGCAATACATCGCATAACACCTCATCCTCATACCTACCGATGCGAAAAGCAATTAAGGCTTGCTTACTCACCTTAGTCTCGCCACTATCATTCAACCACTGCAATTTATATGGACTAGGGTGTTTAGTAGTCTTGAGTCCCAGCCTCTCGACAATAAAATTACTCACCACATTAGTGCAACTTCCTCCATCAATGATCAAACTGCAAATATGATCACCTAGATAACATCTAGTATGAAAGATATTCTCTCTTTGCACCTCCTCTTCTTCCTTCACCTGCACATTCAAAGCTCGCTTCACTACTGCCACTAACTTCCCTACTGCAGGCTCCTCGTCATCACTAGCGTCATCTAATGGAGGCATATCATCCTCTTCACTATCCCCCTCAGTCTCGTACTCACCATCATCACGCAGAATCATCACATGCCTATTCGGACATTGACTAGCAATATGGCCTCTACTTTGGCATTTAAAACATCTAATGTCACGATTTCTAGGAGTAGAAGAATCAGGTTTACCTTGGTTACCAGGAGTAGAACTCGCTTGCCTCTGCTCTCCTTTTGGTTTGGTGGGTAAAGGCTTTTCTTCCTTCTTCCATTGGTTAGTCTTCCAGGTGGATGAACCAGTACCCTGTTGAAACCGTGCAGTACTACTACCTTTCCTCCTGTGTTGGTTCTCAACCTTTATAGCCATATGAACCATATCTTCCAATTCAACATAATGCTGCAATTCCACGACATTTTGAATTTCTCTATTCAATCCAGCAAGAAACCTAGCCATAGTAGCCTTTCTATCCTCCTCTACATTCGCCCTAATCATAGTAACTTCCATCTCCTTGAAATACTCATCCACACTTCGGCTTCCCTACCTAAGAGTTTGCAATTTGTTGTGTAATTCACGATAGTAATACGCAGGCACAAACCTCTTCTTCATCACCCTCTTCATCTCTTCCCATGACTCAATAGGTGGTTCGCCATTCCTTCTTCTATTCAACATTAGTTGATCCCACCACACTATGGCATAATCTGAAAATTCAATGGCAGCAAGTTTCACTTTCTTTCTCCCACTATAGTTGTGACAATCAAACACCATCTATACCTTCTTCTCCCATTCTATGTACGCCTCGTGATCATTCTTCCCTTGGAAAGGAGGAATCTTCATCTTTATACTACTCAGTTGATTATCCTCTCTATTCCTATCTCCTCTATCTTCCCAATCCCTAATTCCTCTATTCCTACCACTATAACCTCTATAACTCCCGACAGAAGGTTCATCAAATTCATTATCAGACATTTCATCTCCACCCCGTTGCACTCTCCTAGAACAACTCTCCCTCTTACGCCCTTGGAAGACGTTTTTAGATTGCTCTAGTCTTTGTTCCACCGTCTCATGAATTTATTCCATGCCCTCCTGAAACATCCTCTTCATCTCACCCCTTAATGCCTCAATCACTAACCTAGCATCAAACCTTCCCCTCTCACTTTCAGGAGAATGTTGCCTTGACATAGTTCCTGCAGAAAAAAGGTTAGCATGAACACAAATATATATATGATTAAGCTTCACGATACACTCCCTTACGTGTTTCGCTCCAAGGATGATATCGCACAGTCACTCGTGTATTCTCACAAGCAATAATGATATCAATTTACCAATTCCTCTTCTCAATTCTCTCGGAACTAACCCAAACTACACCAATTCCCTTCCGTAGAATTCAAAACAACTCTAGGGCTCGAAATTTTCCTATTTTTCTTTCCGATTTTTTTTTTTGCCTTTGTTTGTTGCTCTTGATCACGTTCCCTTTTTTTTATTTGTAACAAACGTGAATAGTAGGTACTACACTTTTAATAGACAATTAACACTATGAAATTGAGTACAAACAATTGATATGAACGATTGGAATTAGGGTTTTGGACTTACCTTCCTCAAACCGAACTGATGTTTTAACAAACTTAGGCTCTAATACCAAACTGATACGAACCACGCCAACATGTGACGAAACCCAATACAAATACGTTCAGAATTGCTACCCAAGATGCCAAACAATCGAGTGGAAACCGCGACCCGTTGCCTATAAGTGAGGCAAGAACCTTGGTATATTATGTAGACACCACAATCGGGATGAAAGACCATTTGATAAGTCGGGATGAACACCACGAAGAAAATCCAATAAGTTCTAGAGTAGTTCTTTAAAGAACCAAGAGAGGAATTCTCTTAAAAGTGTTTTCAAACTTGTATGTTGTATATTTTATGTTCTAAACCCTAGGAGCTTTATATTAGGGTTTACAATTCGTAACAATAAAGGCCTAAAACGACATAACATCATTAAGTTGCAGAAAATTAACAAAACAAAGACTTAAAGGCCGGCAGCATAGGAGTGAACGCCGGCGACGTTGGAGTGAAGGCCGACAGCATTGGAGCCAGTGTAAAGCATATACACGGTTGTACCCTTCTAGACGTGTATGTTTCTGTAGATTTTCTTGACACCATACACGACCATGCCTTTGAACCGTGTATACAACCGTGTATGATTCTGTGTAACCTCCAGACTCACTACACGATCGTACCTTGTAAAGATACGCCCTCTTCAACCTGTATCCGTTATGACTTGTACAAGAGCAAGGGCATTCTCATGGTTGTTCCAATCCATTCCGGCTTCATGATTGCTACAATCCTTTCCGGCTTCGTGGACATCTTTTATCAACCCGTTAAGTGCTTCCTTGAATCGTTTTGCTCGATTTCTTGTGATCGGTCCAGGTGGCACTTCAAGAGGATCCACATTCCATCTTCTGGCTTGGCTCCCATCATGGCTCTCATCAATGGCAATGGAGACATTCATTATCTAGGGTTAGTAGTTCTCTTTCTATTAATTAAGGGGGGTATTTTCCACTACTCAACTGCTTAGCATAACCTGCTAGGCTATACCCTAGGATCAAAGCACTTATATTTGTCATCATTTTTCTTTTTAATCAATTAAGGTGGTTTAGATGCTTTAGTAGGATGTTAATTATTTCATGAAACTAACTTTCTACAATAAGGAGACTATGCTATTACTTTATTACAAGAATGGTGACTTCTTTTTATTTTGTGACCCTTCTTGCACCAACGCCATGTTAAGGATATGAAATTGTGATTATGCAATCACCTTCTTCCAATAAGTAGATGATAAAATATTGACATGTCAATCATGTAAACTGAATGTAACTATGGATAGACCTAATCTTAAGGTCTACATTTAGATATCCCATTATCTTTGTAAAAGAATTAGTGTAGTTGTGCACTATGATAGGTTAGACATTAAATGGGGATTCATCATGAATGAATGTCTTTCAACATGTAGTGGATGATTGTAATTAGGATTCTTAGCACACATATTGCATCCATGAATAAGATTGTACTTTCAAGTAACCAAGCCATTCATTGCATAAGGTGCATGGTGTTATACCCTCCATTCCAACTTTGAGAGATCAATGCAAGAAAACTCATTGCTGCAAACTAAAAAACCCTAAATTGATAATTAAGGTCTACTAAGTTAAAAAGGAAAATTTTGAAGTCAAATAAGAAGATTTTTATAAAGATTAGGGTTAAAATTTTCTAAAATGACCTTAATGTCATTGAACTTGATTTTATTAAAACTAGCTTAGAAATAGCCTCTTAACCCCAAATTAAATTTCAAGACTTTAATGAAGTAAATAAAATCACTAAGGAAATATTTCACGTCAATTAGAAGTGATTAAATGAGGTTTAGGGATCAATTTCTTGAAAATGAACAAAATGCCCTTAACTTGATTCAAGTGGGAAATGACACTAATCAAGTTTACACCACCAATTACACCACCAATTGGGGAGAGTCATGATATTAATAAGTTTAATTAGAAGCTTATTTGGTGATCAAGAAATTTAAATGCTCTAAAAAGATGACACTTGGCATTATATGACAAGAAGGCATTAAAAGGAATTGTGGGACTCACAAGTATCCTCTTATAACCCCAAGAAGATGCTACCAACCCCTTTACCTCACCTTTCTTTTCTTTTCTTTTATTTTCTTTCTTTTTTTTTTTCCCTCTAAGTTTCCTAAAGGTTAAGATCTAAAACCCTTCTTAAACCTTAAACTTCAACTAAGACCTTATTGATTTTTTCAAAAAACATTACTAACCTAAGTCTGAATTTATATGTTTAGAGAATCAAGAGGAAACCTAAGGAGGGCAATTCAAGTTTGCACCACCTTCACACACTAAAGTTTATCTTCAATAATTTAATGATTTAGTGAGTATTAGGCTTACTTTCGTATTAAAGTGCTAAGTGATGTTCATGTGTGCCAGAAACACTTTTACAGGTTAAGAAAACTCTCAATTAATATCTTGGAGTGGTGGCCAAAGGAAGACCCAAGGGCTAAGAGTATTCTTCAAAGAGGTATGCTAATATTCCTTCTAGTGATTTTTAAAGATATATGGAAGTTCTTTTAAATGACTAGAAGTTTTGGAAATGTATGAACCTTGAACCACTAACCATGTCACCACCCTCCTTGAATATATTGAGCTTGATTCTTGTTTTTGATGAACTAAGGAAGTATAAAGAGTATTAATCTCAAGGTTAGACAAGGTTGGAAGGGTTAAAGTTGGAATAAAATGAAGAAATTACATGTTCGAACAGTTTATGTTGATGCTACCACTCTAGTGAAGTTGATCCTTGCTTTGATTACGTTCTTAACAAAAAAAAAATGTTGAATGGATGGTTAGGATTGTTAATCCTAACCTTGAGACGATGAATAATGAGGAAACTTAAAGATTAGATGAAGTAATGTGATGGATGTATGTTTGCTTATTTGTGCCGCCACATATATGAGTGATTTAAGGTTGGTTTCTTACTTTGATGTGTTATTTGGATGTTAGAATGTGTTACTTTGATGATATGGGTTTTAATTTGTCCGTTAGTTAATGATTTATATGTTAATTGATAAGTAAGTAGTGATTTGCATGTTGAAATTGGTGCAACTAGTGACTAGATGTCTAAACAAGTTATTGGAGGTTACTTTCATGAAATTTCCAGCACTTATGAGGCATGCTTAAAGTGTATTATGAAGTGTGATTGACGAGCATATGATGAATTAGAGCTTAGACAAGATTTAGATAACTAGAAGTTAGGTTAAGGTGGAGGTTTGCATGATTACTTGATTTCTCAACCATGCCACTACTTATGATGTTCCTAGATGTGTAATTCTTGAGTAAAATTGTGATTTTGATGGTGAAGAATGTTAATAAAATAACCTAAGTGGGCCTTATGCCTAATAGGACAATCAATTAAGAACCTAAAATTCAAATTAACTTAAACATAACGTCACATAACAGGCGAGAATAACTTAATTGGACTTAAAATTAAATAAATTAGATCTGAAATACCTAATTGGGCCTAGGCAAATGAATTAAAACATTATAAGCCCAATTGGATACAACTAATTGGATCAAGTAATTAAATGACTAACTAAATAAATTACCCTAGTTAATAGGCTTAAATAACTCGATTAGGGCTAACGAGCCCAATTCTAAAATATTTGGACCCACTTTTCTTTAGGGCCCTATATCCTAATTAGGCCTTAATATAAGACACATGATAATGAATTTAGACAACATAAGGGACTTAGTACTAAAGTAAGCTTAAGCCCGATGGGCTTGGCCATAAAAAATAAATTAAGTAAAAATCAATTGAATAATTGAAATAGTAATTAGAAATTATAATAACTTAAATTGGTTTAATTAATGGGCAATAAGTATGATGGGCCAAATTTAGCTAAAAGCTAATTGGGCCTTCTTACCCCTTGTTGGGCTCATAACTAGTATGGGTCTTAACTAGAATTAAACTAAACTAAGTTTAGTAGCCTTAATGATTAAGATAAATCATTGACTCTAATTTTTTCTCTTAATGCATAAAATTGAATAACCTTGCTCAACAAGAATTGACCTTTACTTTGGGAATCTTCAACTTTTCAAGTACATAGTAACATGCGTGTCACTTATTACGATCGGAATAAAACAATTGGACTAATAATTAAACTTAGCTAAGAATTTGAGTGTTGCTTGTGTGTAGTTATTTCAACTTAGCGAGTGATGCCTTAGGCCTTGGAATTAAGGTGGGGTCTCAATTTTAGTAACCCTTGTAGGTTTAGGTGCTTAGGTAATCAAGACTAGCTTAACAGCTAGTTGATAGGTGAAATTACATCAGATAATGGACATTGTAAATGGAGAGAAAGTATATTGGAAGTCATCCAAGGTTATGGGTCTTGACAAGTGACATGATATAGTTGGATTGTGATCAATGAGGACCTCATAATGTGATGACACTTAAATGAGGCTATTTATGTTCAGAGTTCGGTGTGGGGTCTGATTGCTTCCATTAACCCCCATTACCACTGAGATGGTTTTAGACCTTAGGTCTCCCGTTGTGTTTTCTAGAGTCATAAGTATTTCTGTATTATTTATTTACAATATTAAAGATAAATATAATTGAATTATTGTTTACTACATTACAATTTAAGCCTAATTGACATATGCTTGTGCTTGCATTATTGTTGTATTGGGTCTTTTGGCATGCTTTTCTCATTCTTAAGTGAGGATTTACTTAGGGTTCTACTTTATAACTCTATGGGGTATGGCTTCAAAGAGGAGTTTTGGGGATTCGATAAGGACTTAGAGGATGAGGACTATTGGCACTGTTATTTCCTTTCCATGCAGACTTACATATATTTTACTATATTAAACTTACTATGAGATCCACAGTAGCTCTATGACTTCTTTCCTTATATCCATAAACTTAATATAGGCCCCTCAGGCCTTAGGACCTAGCTTCTACATCTAGTACTTACTATCACATTTTCTAACCCAAGCGAATCATCAAATGTTTTTCAAAATCTAATTAAATGATTTTGAAGTGTTAAAATTGATCTATGAACCCATTTATTAATTTCAAGCCTTACATATTCTACTTAAGTAGGTTATGTGGCGAATGGTTGTCGCCATATAAAATTAGGGGCATGACACAAACTTTGCATTGTTATGGAAACCAAGGAGATAAAAGAATCTCCTAAAATTGAACTTCTTCAAGGGACATATAGCATTGTTGGTGTTTGTAATATCTTTATATCTTGTGGACTTGGTCTTACATTACTAGTTTCAATGAAAGACATGTCATATTGGCTTGACACTTATGTATTTTATGTATTGTCTGTAGTGTTTGCATGATGTAAGAGGAGCTTTCTCATAATCAGTGGTACCTTGTAGTGTCATGTGCTACTCAAGAGACTTCATATTGACTTTAACTCCTTGTGAAATACCTCTAGCTTACTCAATAAGTATTTTTGAAGGCATCGTTAAGGCATTATCACTTTACTCTTCCTAGTGGAATTGCAAAAAATGTAGGTGTATGGATTCATAGGTGATGGTCACATGTGTGCTATGTGTATCTCATACTATACGTTTTTGTAAAGGAGTGATGTAGAATGGTACGTAAAAGGAAGATCAAGTGAGAAGGAGGCATGGAAGAGGAACATACAGTCTCAATAGGCTCAATGATATAATCCAAATCCAATTTCAATTACATAATACTAATTGAAGATACAATTGAGTAATTATTCAACAAAATGGTGTGATCCCTAATTTGCATGTGAACCCTAAT
This sequence comes from Laguncularia racemosa, assembly GCA_037954665.1. Lineage (NCBI taxonomy): Eukaryota > Viridiplantae > Streptophyta > Magnoliopsida > Myrtales > Combretaceae > Laguncularia > Laguncularia racemosa. The sequence goes on along the minus strand of JBBMOL010000291.1, from coordinate 400,365 downwards.
TTCATGTAACAAGAACAAAATGAAACTCCAAATTCTTATTGGATGTGATTCACTAGTAGAATTAGGAAAAAAAAAACTTGCAATTGTTGATCTTACTCATAACAATCCAAGCCTCCACTTGCTACAACCCTAGAAGAATTGATAAGAGTGATATGAAAATAGAGGAAGTCCTCTTTTCCACGTGAATAAGGCAACAAAATATAATCTTAAAAAAAGTGTCTTTTTTGTTCTCTTTACAAGCATTTATACCAATCCTTAAATATGGAAAAATAACATAAGGAAAATAGTAACACATGGCTGATCCTTTCATGCCCATTACGGTCAACAAATACACAACACAAAGCCGGTTCCTTTGATTCATTTTGGTTCACCATGGACTGTGAATCATCTACAAACAAAGTGCTAGTGTGTTTGATCATCTTCTTGTAATACCGGCAAATGTGCCTGATTAAATAGAAAACAATCATATAAAGTAAATGAAGACACTATGTGAATGTCTTCGGGTTCCATTTGCTTAAAAAGGATTCTCAATGCTAAATTATGTAGTCTTCTAGCTCTTGCTCTTGTTATGGGTCTCGCTGATGCATTGGCTTGATTCCCATCATCTCTTGATTCCCATCACTCAAACACACTTGTAATAGGTGGAGGAGTTTAATAATAATAAACCCAATATTAGTGATGAGAGGCCTTATGTTCTTTATTATTCACATTTACCTATCTTGTAAGATGAGAATTTGATAGTATGACAATGTTTTTCTATAATTTTTATGTCTAAATGTGGAGGGCTTTTGATATTTATAGAGTTTGGCTAGTAATGTTATTCATCAAATTACATTGACAATCGACAATTAAGATGAGTCCCTTTTCTAATAGACCCCCTTCATGGGCTCCTCATAAATTTAGGCCCAATGAAAGCCTCCTTAAGTGCATGAACTTCATTAAGAAAGGCCAGTATCAGATAAGCAAATCCAACAGTCCTTACTCTAAACTCACCATGTAAAATCTCTATTGATCATTCCACTTAGATGGCTCGATTCTCTAAGCCTTGTTATCATAAAGAGTCAAATTTGAGTGATTACTAAGCTTAAAGCCCATAAATTGAGTTCAACCTCTACATTAGGTAACATCATAGTTTAATATTAGCTAATAGACAAGCTAAAAGGTGACTAATAGGGACTTGATGCTTATTGCCTTAAACCCATAAACCTCTATTGGTTACTCCAACAATCCATGTGAGACTTACTATCACTTAGGTTTTTACAATCTCCTCTTAAACATGCAATCTTTGCATCGCTTTATAGTTAAGCCTATACCTTTCTTCCTTTTTGTGTGTGATTTGGTTCATTCTTACTCTTTAATATGGATTGAAATTCCACAGATCAAGGTATTGTTCATCTTAGTATAATTCATGCAACGACTTTATCTTTGGTTGTAGTTACTTCCTACAAGATACCCATCTTGAAATTGATCTCCACTAAAGCAATCCAACCTTGGATTATGATGACCTCTAGTTTGTTACACCAAATGCCACCTCAATGTTTAAGAGTACTATCACTGTAGCACCCCATTTTTACCTTTATAGTTTTAGGGTTTTCATTTAATTAAGAAACTTAGACAAATAAAAAAATTAAAAATAAATAATAAATAAAGAAAGAAAAGTAAAATAAAGGGAGAAGAAAAGGAAAGAAGAAAAAAAAAAATAAAAACAAGGAGAGTGAAAATAATAATAATAAAAAAGAAGTGAGTAAAAATAAATAAAAGTAGAGATGAACAAATAAATAAATCTGGGCTTTCATCAATGTAGTGAAATTAAATCATATTTAATGGGCTTGGTGTGCAATTAATCCAAAATAAGCCTTAGTCAACATAATAGCCTAAATATATTTTATTACATTAAAACTAATGGTGTTAATAATGCCCTCATGGAAAACACACATGCATTCATGCTTGAAGTCATAGGTTCGAGTCTTGCAGCATGTAAGCATGTAAATTTCTTCTATTACTTTACTTGGACACATGTCACCTCATGGTTAAACCACATGGTGCCATGTGTTAAGCATTCATTAGCCCACATGGCAATGCATCACTCCCTCATGCTACATGCACCATGTCATTGTCTTTAGCCTTTGTTCACTAGCTTTCTTCTTCCAATTTTCCTTTCTAGTGAGCCAACTTTGGTTCATTTTTTCCATAATTTGTCACATGATTCCACTAGATTAATGGTGGAATCATGTGGAAGACACGAAGGGCATTGAATTAAGCCTAAGAACTCATCCAAAAACACACAATTGAGGGGTCAAGTTAGCTTGGGAAAATTGGAAAAATTCACATATTCGAGATTCATGTCTTCTGCAATTTGAAAAATCTGGAAAATAATTGAAGCTTTTACTCAATTACATGAGCAAAAATATTTTCATTTTTACACTCCAATAGCTCAAATTAAGCTTTTTTCCTCATGAATGAAGAATATTTTAAGCATCTTCGAACATGCTTGATTTTGCCATTAAAGGGTTTACCAAGCTTGATTTGAGCTTGGCAAGTATAAATAGGACCTTCCTCTTTCCATTCTAGCATCAAGAAAATAACCATTGAGTTAGGCTTTCAAAAACCACCAATCTAGCTACTTTTAACCATGCCTAGGCATTGATGACCACCACATTAAGTTGTGGATGGAACCATCCTCACTGATTCCTTCCTATTCCAAGTTTGTCCTTTTTTTTTTTTTCTTTTTTGCATTCAATAATAAAAATAATGAAATAATAATAATATAAAGGTGCAACATTGCAAAATTTGTGTACTTACCTTTGTCTAGTTTTATTTTCTTTTATTTTTATATAAAAATAAATAAATAATAAATAAACATAATAATTTCTTTTATTTCTATACTTTTCTAAGATAAAATTGAAACAAGATGACAAAAAATAAAACTATACATGTATTTCATTACTTAGTCATTTTTTCTTAAAAAAATGACAACCGAATGAGTAAATAATTAAAAAATATAAAAAAATAAATATAATAAGAATACTTGTCTTTCATGATTTAGTTCTTATTGTTTGGAAGATTTAGAAGAGGTGTATAAACATGCAGAATACAGAAAAACAGTGAGTTGTAGCAATGCTGAAGCTGTCCGACATAGCTATTCCAACACTTAAGTTAGAATGCAAGTTTGAGTGGTAAAGAGTAGTTTAAAAATGAGCAAGAGAGCTTAAGGTTTTCATCCTTTTACTTGTAGATGGCCTCAAGTATTTATAGAGGATACTAATGGACATTTAGTTGTAAAAAAACGTGGGGTATGCTTCTAGCTGCATGTTTGGAGTATCCAAATAGTGGGAGAGTGGGCAGTTATAGGGGTTTATAGCTTGCAACAAGCCTTATCTACAGTTGACTAGGTCTAAAGGGCATGGAGAGAGAGGCTAGGCTACCAATTGAGCTCATGGTCATGCCTCTTGTGTAGAGTTGGGTTTAGGCTTGGGCTTGAGTTAAGCATGGGCTCGGGCTGAAATGGCCTATCAACATTTGCCCCTCACTCTCTTTGGTGATTGGTCAACAAAGAGAGTATACTCCTAATGAGTCATTGAGATGTATGTCTAAGAGCACACAAGGTGATTTAGGAGACTTAGGTTAATGTCTTCAACATCGAGTTAGAGTGGGCAAGGAATTCGAGCTGTTCTTATGGTGCTAATGATCTCCAACCATAAGTTTTACTATTGTAATGTTACAATGGGAGCCGTTATACATTAAGTAAGATTGAAAGGTATGACTTCTTTAGCCAAAACTATGTCTCCTTGGGTTGAAGCAAAGGAATATGACCTATTTCCCTCGTAGGCTAGATTGAGGAGGTATAACTTGTATTGCATAGGTACAAGAATGGGAAGGCCATATGAGTGATTGTTGATTGGCTTCTCAAAGAAGTTTTAATTTGATTCATCTTAACATGCATAAAATTGAGCACATTAAATGCTATTGGACACCTGTTAGGTGTTAGGAAGATTGCTTCTAATATGGTGGTTATGTATGGGCTCATCAAGGATGTCCATTTCCATGTAGTGCCACGTGTTCAAATCTAATCACCTGATGTTGATTTGATAAACTGATGTTTTGATATCTGCTTGTCTCGATTTTTGTGATTGGTTATAAATACACAAGGTAGAGAGAGAGAAACACTTTTAAATTCTCATTTGGTCGATTTACTCTATCTTCTTCGATTCTCATTTAAGTTTTCGCATTCTCCTCCCCTTCTTAATCTCAAACCTTTATCAAATCACAAGTATGTTAGAAATTGGATCAAACTCCTCTCACACCCTTATTGACCAAGGGCTAGTAGTGGTGCTAGCATTGAACCCCAAGAGGGCCATTCCTCCCTAAGAAGTGGTAGCGGTGGTGGTAGAAGGCAATGTTGGGTCCATTAGCACGCTGACAATGACTGAAGTAGGTAAAAGGATGGCTATCGATGAGTTACCAAGGGATGTTTATGGAGACGATGGTGAGGGCAAAAAACCTTTGATGCCATTATATGACAATGTTATGGTTAATGGTGATGAGCCAAATGGTGTCCAAAGTAAGCTATTTGATGTTGATGTAGAGAGTGTCTTCTTGTATTTCAAGCCAATGCCTTAAAGGAGATAAGTTGTCAAACTGGATTAATTCAACCGGGTTGCTTTAGTAGGAAATTGGGAGTTTTTCATATATTACATGCATTTTGAGTTTGGAGTCCAATCGCCATTTTCAAAGTTTCTAAAAGTATTCTTTAACTACCACTAGGTCAATCTATGCTAGCTTGTCCTGAACTCATTTCAAATTCTGCTAGCCCTTGAGGTCTTATGTATATGCCATAAGATACGACCCATACCTGAGCTCTTTTGTTATTTTTACACCATCAAAAGGAATGGGTCAGCAATAGGGTGGTATTATTTCACATGTTGACCCAAGCACAAATTATTCAAAGGGCTAGCCTTATCTATCTAGAATTGGAAAGATAATTTTGTGAAAATGAAGTCGGATGATGAGCTTGAATTTTGGATGGGTTAGGTCGAGCCGATCAGAAGTAGACCAATAGACCTCCTTGATAATGATAGATAGGCAGAAAATTTTCTTTTTAGGTACTTGGGTGAGCTGCAACAATTTTACAATGTTGAAATGATTGTCACCATGCAGTTTGGAATCAAAGCCATCTCGAAAGAGAGAGGAGAAAAAGTGCCCTCATATGAGAAAGAGGAAGGCGATGAAGAAGATAAGGAAGGAAAGGAATTTGAAGGTATCATTTGTTCCTTAATCACCATGTTAAAATGGCCAAACCTCGAGGGATTTGCTTGTTAGTGGCTTTATGGGAAGGGAAGCTATTAGTGGCTTATGTTGTACATTTCCTATTATCCTTATTTTACTTTTCTAGTTTTTAACTTTGTTCCTTTGTCTTCTTGTATAGATGCAGCTGAAGAAAGAAAATTTAGCCTAACTTCATACCTAAATAAGGCTATAGCTAAAAGAAAAAAAGAAAGTCCAAGACCTAGCTAACAAGGTTACCCTTCCCTAAGAACCTGCTGAGAAGGTAAACAAGTTGAGAAATTAAATCCACCCTCGAACCTAAAAAGTGGTTAAGGGAAGACAAAGTTAGGGCTAGTCATAAAGGTGAGGGGAGTATAATTAAGGCTGATCAATACATCCTTTAAGAATCCCCCCACTAATCTAAACTAGAAGTGGAGGGCAGAGGCTAGCTTAGGCTAGGAGGTCTATGTTGTTCACCCTATTAGGGCACTCAGAGAACCATCTCCTCAACCTAATACATCGTGGAGCTGCTCCTTAACTACTAGTGCTTTTGCATGAGGCCTGATTTACATCTTTTGCTGGGATGTTCGCATAGGTGATAGGGTAGTGGGAAACCCCGAGTTATACCACCGAGTTATGTCTTACATTGTACTACCACTAGACCGAGGCAAAATCGATGCATAGAGGTGTAAAGTGACATATGACAATGTCAAGACATTAGTGTAGGCTAGGTTGTAAGAGGTTAGTCTTCTATACTTTTTTATTTTACCTTTATCTCTTCATTTTCTCCTAACACCTTTATCTATTGTTTTCAGACCAACACCTTTATGTCTATGCTATACCATGCCCACAAAGAGGAAAGAAAGAAGGTATGCGCTCTTGACCTTGACTATAAAGATGTTTGAGCGAAGAAACAATATTTCTTTAACTAGACTATGAGTCTCTTATAAAGGGCTCAAGATGTAGAGAATGATGAGGCTCTACACAGAAAAAAAATAGTGGTTGCCTTGGAGGAGCTCATGAAGCAAACTAGGCCCTAGCTGAGGAGCTCGATTGCTAGATAAAGGTCGCTGTGAGAAAAAATAGTGCACTTCAAGACGTGTTGCAAAAGACTTAGAAAGAGAGGGACGAGTTCTCAAAGAAAATAACTACACTTTCCTAACAATTATTAGAAGCTAAGGGTGTACTGACTGTCTTAAGGCCATTGGTAAGCTCCTTTGAGGATAAGGAGATGATTGTGGGCTTGGAAGACAACCTCAAATGCCATTAAGACCAAATTATGGAGTTCCAACAAGAGCATAGCATTATGAAGGAGAAGGTTCCTCGTGAAATCATGAACATCGATGAAGAGGTGCAACTATAATGAAACGTATACAATGATGGCTTCAAGGCGGTTAAGGAGGCCATCCTCAAATGCTACCTAAAGCTCAACCTTAATGAGTTAAAAGACAAGGACAACACTCTTGAAGAGTTTAAAGCCCCTACTAGAATAGTGGATGGCATTATAGAAGTGGACACTGGCCTAGAAGATGCTCCTACTAGCAAATTTCCTCCACCACCAAGCTCTAATCCTTTAGAAGATTCTACTCTTTCTTAAGAAGCTCCTCTCGAACTTCCTAGGGTAGTCGCTAATGAAAAGAAAGTCAAAGCTTCTTAAGATCTTCCTTCTTTCTTCCAACAAACATGACTTTTCTTGTCTTTAGATTACTTAAGGATTTGATTGTAATTTTTTAGGTTGGCATGTCAACCCTTCATTGTAAATTGTTGAACTCCCATCCTCTTATTGATAATGTAATTTTTATTACGACAATGTACACCCCTTCTTTATCTCTCTTAAATGCTTTTACTTTGTTGATTAATTGCATGCTTGTTGATTTTGCTACTTTGGAACAATTTCGACTAGATAACTCGTTATTTAAGACTACTTGCCCCTACTAATAACACTTTAGATGTTTAGGATCAAACCTGATTGATAAAGTGTTTTAGGTTTTGTTTACCTTAGTAGACTTAGTCTATTAAGACTAATGCGCCCCAATTTCACATAAGGTCAACTCATTCACCCCCTTGGGGTTAGGTCATTTGTCAACTTGAAAAAGGTTAGGAAGGCTAGTCGTCCTCCTTTCTCAAAAGGATTTATGGAAACCTAGCCATTAGTTTACCTTGTGTGAGGTTAAGGATACTTAGTCTATGAAACTAGTATTTCGAGAGCTCATCAGCTACATACTAAGTAACTAAGCTTAGTGAAATCAACAAACACAGATGCTTGAAACAAAGGGATATTTCACTATGTACAAAGCATTTACAAAGGGGTCTCATTCAAAATATAACTTGAGATTACTAGCATTCCAAGTCCTAGATATTGGTTGCTCATCTAATATTTCAAGCCTATATGTGTTGTGGCTAACTTCTTCTTTAACTCGAATTAGATCCTCCTAATTAGGTGTTAACTTGCCTTGTCCTTCTTGTGATTTAGTAGCTTTTAACTTCTTATATACTAAGTCGCTAGGTCAAAGGGCCTTGTATTTAACCTTCTTATCATAGTATTGCATCGCTCTTTATTGATAGACTACCGTGCAAGTACTTACCAAATCTCAAACCTCCTCAATCATGTCTAAGTTAGCTTATAGGTTGATCTCATTCATTAGTATGTCTATAGCCTAGGTGCACACATTAAGGAGTTTTAATTTAACTGGAAGGATTGCTTCCAAACCAAAGGTAAGTTTGAAGGGCGTCTCCCTAGTTGTTATTCTGTATGTGGTTCAGTGTCCCCACAGGATGTAGGGGAGTTTGTCCACGTACTTGCCTTTTGCATGATCCATCCTTTCCTCGGACTGTTCAATATGGTCTTATTCATTATCACAACTTGTCCATTAAATCAGAGGTGGGCCACCAAGGTTTAGTGGATTCTAATATACTTCTTAGAGTAAAATTTCCTAAACTTGCCATTGTTGAATTATGTTTTGTTGTTAGCGATAAGGGCATATGGCATATCGAACCTCCTTAATATGTTATGTAGGATGAAGTTTTCCACACTTCTTTCAACTATTTTGGATACTACTTTTGCTTTTACCCACTTAGTAAAATATTTAACAGCTATAATGATGTATTGGCATTGGCCAGTTACCTTAAGGAAGGGGCTTAAAATATTAATCTAAGCAAAAGGCCAAAGGTTAGTGATGGGCAAATGATTATTCCTTGGTAGTTAGTCTATAAGTGCATACTTTTAGTATTGAACACACTTCTCGACCAACTTCTTAGCACCTTTCTTCATAGTAAGCTAATAATAACCGAAAAGAAGGGCTTTGGCATATAGGGCTTGGCTTTTAATGTGATTGCTATGCATGTCGGTGTGTAGCTCTTTTGGTACATACTAAGCTTTCTTTAATCTCAAACATTTGAGATAAGGGAGGTTGAATCCATGTCAGTACACCTGGTCACTTATGAGGGTATACCGAGTTGCTTTATGTAAGAACTTTCTTGCCTCTTTCCTATCCTCCAGAATGGTGCCATCCTTTAGGTATGCAATGAATAAATCCATCTAGCTAGGCTTGGTTGGTGTTGGTTGTAACTTGAAGCATTGATATTATGGTCTATTGACACTCCTGTCTAGTAGATGTTCAATGAATACCTTCCTATCTAGTTTAGAGAGACTAATTGAGGCTAACTTAGACAACCCATCAACCTCGAAGTTTTCAACTTGTAGGATTTTGGTGATATTTTAAGTTAAAAACTCCACTTCAAGTGCTTGCACGACTTCTAGATATCTAGTCATGCCATCGTCTTTAATTGAATAATCCCTTTTAACTTGTTGAACTACCAGCTATAAGTTTAAAAAAACCTCCAATACCCTCGGGTAGACAATGCGTGTTATGTACTTTACTACGAAATCAATTAGGACTTGTGCTTTGATAGCTTTGCTTGGTCAGTACTAGATACTATATGCACTTAGCTCTAAAGCATACTTGGCCATTCCTTTGGAAGTGATAAGTTTCTGTAATATTTGGCATAATGGCTAATTTGTCAGGACAACTACTTGATGAGTCTTGAAATAGGGCCAAAGCTTTCAAGCGGATGTAACTACTGTTAAAGAAAATTTCTCCACCTTTAAATATCTAATTTCAAGTCCTTGGAGGATGTGAGTCACATAATGCATAGGCTTGTGCTACTTTCCATTGCTCAGACTAACATTAAAGAAAGGGCTTGGTCACTCACAAACAAATATAAGTACAGTTCTTCTCTAAGGATTGGTTTAGACAACACTAGTAGAGTAGCTAAGAAAGTCTTTAAATCTTTGAATGCTGCTTGACACTACTTAATCCATTGGAAATTTGATAGGTTCTTCATAATTTTGAAGAACTTTGCACATTTATCAGTTGACTTGGACATGAACCTATTTAAAGTGACAATCTGTCCCATGAGATGTTGTATGTCATTGATAGTTTTTAAGGGTTACATGTCTAAGATGGCCCAAATTTTTTTTAGGTTTGCCTTAATGATATGAACGGTAACCATGTATTTAAGAAACTTCCTTGAGGTGACCCTAAACACATACCTCTAGAGATTCAACCTTATATTATACTTCTTTAGGGTGTTAAAAGTTTCTTGAAGGTCTTCAATATGGTCATTAGGTTACTTGTTTTTGGTGATCATGTCATCTACATGTACCTACACATTTTACCTAATGTGAGACTTGAACATCATCATCACCAAGCATGGATAAGTTGCCCCTGTATTCTTCAGTTCAAAGGGCATGATGTTATCGTAGTACGTGTTGAAATTGGTGATGAATGGGGCATGAACTTGATCGGGGCTTATGCACCCTAGTCTGGTTATAGCTTGAAAAGTCATCTATAAAGCTTAGAAGTGCATGACCTAAGGTGGAGTCGACTAGCAAGTCGATCCTTGAGAGGAGAAAGCAATCCTTCAGGCAGGCTTGTTTAGATATGTGAAATTGATGCATATATGCCATTTCCCATTAGATTTTTTTAACTAGCATGCAATTAGCCAGCCAAGTTAGGGAATGCTTAGCATGTCTAAAGTTGACTAGGAGAAAACATCCTCATTAGGCCTAAGGAAGTTGATGAGGTATTATTTCAATTCAACAGGTGTTGACTTTCCAACCTATGTGATTTACTCAGGGCTGCTACCGAGCTATATCATCTTTGTCTCCTTGGCCAATTCCCCTTGTTACTTGGTTTTTCCTTTGACTCCATCTCAATGGTGAAAACCTCTCCCTTGGTCAATGCTTGGAGGTAGCATAACCTTGCTAATTGTTAATCTCCTCAGCAAATGCCAACTCTAGTAAGGGTTAGGAATTTGGCTTTTAAGTATGTCATAGAGGGAACCATCTTGAAGGCATTTTGGCTTGGTCTCCTCAATATAACATTATAAAGGGACTAACAGTTAACTATTGGGAAATCAATGAGCTATTCAGCTATGTTGTCATCATTGTCGAGCTCTATAGGGAGGGAGATTATTTTGGCGGCTTGGATGGGCTGATTACTAAAATTGTATAGGTCTTGGTTATTTGGTTTCAACTTAGCCTTTAACTTTGTCTTCAATTTGTCATAAGCAGCCTTAAAAATGATGTCCACCGAGCTTTTGGTGTTAATCGGTGTTTTTTAGACCTTAAAACCATCGATTTAGGCTATTACAATAAGAGCATCATCATGTGGACTTTGAATACCCTCCAAGTCCTCATCAGAAAAGGAAATGGAGTTATCAACTTTGGATTTCTTATTATGCAGGCTCATAACTTGCTGAAACTAGGCATAGGCCTTGTAACTTGAGCTTAGTCGTTCCCCGTAAAAGGTCCTTTAACAATAGTATTGACTACATCATTGGGGGCCCTAGTATTTTTCTTAGCCGAGTTGCTTGCTCAGTTGTCTAGCTCAGCTTTTCTCCTCTAAGTTGGCCTTTTGGACTCCTCAAAGCGGTTGTTAATATATTCATAGAGTAATAGGAATCATATTTCCACAAGACCTATCACTAGGGCCTGAGTTAAGGGCTTACAAAACTTGGTTTTGAGAATCCTTCATGAGCAACCTAATCTTGAGGATGCTAACTTAATTTCTTCATTTTCATCATATAATTGTTGTGCATTCTGACAGATACATTTATCAGTCCTAAAGAGTGCTAAATTACCTACACTTTTGAGTGAGTCAGGAACCTCATCAGGACTCATATCTAGTGACCTTGAAGACCATTTTTATTTGTTTGTTATTTTCTTGGAACCATTTATATTATAAGTTTTGGGACATTTTTATTTGGTTATAATTGGTGTTTTTAGGACCGACCACCTTAAAGTGGCATAGTTGTAATTTTGTGGACATTTTAACCTTAAAGGAAATAAGTATAAATACTTACTTAAGTAGCGTTTTGAGGGAGAGACTTTGAAATTTGCAGCACATATTTTCGTGTGAGAGATTAGGTTTTCCTAATATTTCATAGAACTCTTATCAATTTCAATTCAAATTGAAATTGTGGCGAGTTTTTTTTCCTTTTCATCACTGGTGTGTAATATCTAGGGTTGATTAGGTAGGTTCTTTTTTATCTGATTTTGGCATCACTTGTGATCTAAAATCCTTTTATGTAATGTGATTTAATTGATTGATTTTATCTATTGATATTACCTTCAATTTTCCCTTTTATTGTTTACGTGGAATTCCATTGATTTGAGGAGAAGTTCACGGTTTATATGTTGGTGTTTTGATTGGGATTTTATTGGAAATTGAGTTGAATTCATGATTCATTTGATCAATATCATCCTTGTGGTTTTTAATCTTCATTGTTCTTAGTAATCGGATCACCTTGGAAATTTAAGGTTCACTCAATTTTTGATCCAATTTGAACCGGTTGTGATCTTGTCATTTAGGAGTGGTTTAATTGGATTATTTGCATATGCTTAGAGTCCCTTTTAAGCATATCATCTTTTGGTATCAGAGCTTGAGACTTTGAGAAGGGGTTGATTGATTTTGGAATTCGGAAATTAGGGATTATTGAGTAGCACATTGATCTGAATTGTTGAAGTGAAGATTGAGTTATTTCCTTGTGTTGTTGAAGTGCTATCATTGTTATTTAGTTGTTGTATACTTGGAGACTTTTAACATTCTTGGCTTCCTTGAGAATTGGTCGTAAGTGTGAAATGTTCTTGAAGTGGACCGTGAGGAGTAAGGAGTGTTGATCTTTTGTGATCAATTGGAGAAGTGTGAATTTTCTTGTTGTATTTTCGGAATTGAGGAGTAACATTTGTGATTTTCAGATTTGTATTTTTAGAATTGAAGTGTGAGTTAAGGAAGCAATATGAATTTCAAAACACACATTAAGTGATTGAGTAATTGTGTGTTTGTTTGAATTTAAAATAGCTCCTTACCATTTGTGGAATCTTGCAATTATTGAACTCATTTTGAATTTAAAATTTGAGCTGCCTTTGTTGTTGTAGTTGCGGCTTGATACTTATGTGGAAGTGGAGAAGTGCACCGTGACTTGAAAAGTGTAAGTGTGTGGTGTTGTGTTTTTTTGTAAATTTAGTGAAGGGTATGTATATTTTGCGTTGGTTGTTGTGTGTGTTGTATAGATAATTGTTGTTGGTGGCGTGAATGGTGTTGGAATCGTGAGCAAGGGGAAGTTATGTGGTGGTGAAATTGTGCATTTGTAATTGTGTTAAGGTGTTGTATTTTATGAATTCAAGTAGTGTGAAACCAAGGTAAGAAAAGGAAAGTTGAGTAGTAGAATTTGAATTCAAACAAGTAATTTAAGTGTGAAAGTAATTGAACCCATTACTTAAACACTTGTGGTTGAATTTAATTCTTAACTACTTGAAAGTGATTGTGTACTTCATTTGTAACTTGGTTGTGTACTTGAATCGTGGAAGTGTAAGGATATTATTGTGTTGTTGGATTTAAACACAATCATGTCTAGTGAAATGTTTCTTTCTACTAATGTATTGCGCTGGACATCGACTACTTTTACTACTAAGGCTGATGAACAAAGGGGAAATTTGTTTCATACTTCTTGTAGGGTACAAGGAAACCTATGTGTCCTTATAGTTGATGGTAGTAGATGTACTAATGTGGTAGCAGCATTGTTAGTATCGAAACTAAAACTTGCCACTACTCCACATCCTAAACCTTATAAATTGCATTGGCTTAGTGATTAAGGAAGTTTTCATGTGACCCAACGAGCTAGGTTACCTTTTAGTGTAGGGGATAAATACTGTGATGAAATTGAGTGTGATATTCTACATATGTGTGTATCCCATATATTGCTTGGCAGGCCCTGGTTATATGACATGAAGGTCTTACATGATAGCTTCAAGAATACTTATGTATTCTGGAAGGAGGGAAAACACATTATTCTAAATCCGATGTCGCCTTCGAAGGTTCAAAGGGTTCAGCAACAGATTAGTAAGCCATCCGAGGTAAAAAGGGTTCCAGTGCAGATTAATAATTTTGGGGAAAAGAAGGTATTATTGCTGGGATAGGGTGAGTTTGAGAGAGTTATGACATAAGAGACTCCAGTATACCTACTATAGTTGAGATATGCCCTAGGGGTGCAGGAACATCAGTCTCTACTGATACGAACCACGCCTACGTGTGACGAAACCCAATACCAATACGTCCGGAATTGCTACCCAAGATGCCAAACACAATCAAGTGGAATCGTGACCCGTTGACTATAAGTGAGGCAAGAACCTTGGTATATTATGTGGACGCCACAATCGGGATGAAAGACCGATTGATAAGTCTGGATGAACGGCACGGAAGAAAATCCGATAAGTTCAAGAGAAGTTCTTTAAAGAACCAAGAGAGGAATTCTCTCAAATATGTTATTCAACCTTGTATGTGTCTTCCCTCCTCTGTTCTCAACCCTAGACATTTATATTAGGGTTTACAGCTCGTAATAATAAAGCCCAAAACGACATAACATCATAAAGTCGCGAAAAAATAACAAACAGGGAATTAAAGGCCGGCGACATTGGAGCTAGCGTAGAGAGTATACACGGCCGTGCCTTTTTGGACGTGTATGTTTCTGTAGATATTCTTGACACCATATATGGCCGTGCCTTTGAACCGTGTATACGACCGTGTATGTTTCTATGGAGCCTCCAGACTCATTACACGACCGTGCCTTGTAAAGACACACCCCCTTCAACCCGTATCTGTTATGACTTGTACAAGAGCAAGGGCATTCTCATGGTTGCTCCAATCCTTTCCGACTTCATGGTTGCTCCAATTCTTTCTAGCTTCGTGGACATCCTTTATCAACCTGTTAAATGCTTCCTTGAATCGTTTCGCTCAAGTTCTTGTGATCGGTCCAGGTGGCACTTCAAGAGGGTCTACATTCCATCTTCTGGCTTGGCTCCCATCATGGCTCTCATCATCTACCCTCTACAGTATCTCAGTTATTAAATGAATATAATGATATTTGTACTGATGATTTGCCAACGGGTTTACCACCTTTGAGAGGAATAGAGCATGCCACTGACCTTGTGCCAGGGTCAGTATTACCAAATTGACCAACATACCGCATGAATCCCGAGGAGGCTAGAGAATTGAAATGCCAGTTGGATGAGTTGGTTGAGCGGGGATTTGTTAAGGAGAGTCTTAGTCCTTGTACTGTTCTAGCCTTTCTTGTTCATAAGAAGGATGATACTTGGAGAATGTGTATCAATAGCAGGGCCATCAACAAAATCACCATCAAATATAAGTATCCCATTCCTAGACTTGATGATATGTTGGATGAGTTGCATGGTGCACAAGTTTTGTCCAATGTGGATCTTAAAAGCGAGTATCACCGAATTCAAATGAGAGAGGGAGATGAATGGAAAATCACTTTTACAACACGCCATGGACTATATGAGTGGATGGTTATGTCATTTGGCTTGAGTAATGCTCCTAGTACATTTATGAGATTGATGAATCATGTATTAAAGGAGTTTTTAGGTAAATTTGTTGTTGTTTATTTTGATGATATTATGATATACAATAAAAACCCGGAACATCATGTAGAGCATCTTTGGGCAGTATTTTTAGTATTGAGGGCATAACAGTTATTTGCAAATCTCCAAAAGTGTTCCTTTTACTAAACTGAGGTAACATTTTTAGGTTTTATTGTATTTGGTCATTGAGGTAAGGAGTTTCCATGGACTAGCATCCTTTTACAGGTGCTTTATCCATAATTTCAATAGCATTGTTAATCCTCTCACAAAACTGACTAAGAAAAATTTTCCTTTCATCTAGAGTGAAAGGGCCTAGTGGATTTTTGAGGAGGTAAAAGAAAAACTTACTTGTGCTTCATTATTAGCTTTACCTAACTTTGACAAAGTTTTTGAGCTAGAATGTGATGCTTTTGAGATAGGGATTGGTGCTGTATTAATATAGGAAAAGGGACCCATAGCATATTTTAGTGAAAAGAGTGGTGTAACTTTGAACTATTCTATTTATGATAAGGAATTTTATTCCTTAGTGAGGGCTCTAATGACATGGTAGCATTATCTTCTCCCTAGGGAATTTATTATTTATACAGATCATGAGTCACTGAAGCATTTCAGGGATTAGTAGAATCTGTCTAAGTGATAAGCCAAGTGGGTGGAGTTTTTGGAAAGTTTTGCATTTGTGATAAAGTATAATAAGGGTAATCAGAATATTGTTGCTGACTCTTTGTCATGCAGGTATGTACTTATCACTTCTCTTCAGTTAAAACTACTGGGTTTTGAATTATTAAAGGAACAATATGTGCATGATGATGAGTTCAGAGTCGTTATGAAAAAATGTTCTAAAGGCAAGATGTATGAGGGATATTGCATGATTGAGGGGTTTTTATATAAATCTGGGAAGTTATGTATACCTTTTGGATCTGTAAGGGAAGCACATGTAGGCGGATTGTTTGGGCACTTTGGTAAAAAGAGAACCCTAGCTATGTTGAGAGAGAATTTCTATTGGAAGGGTATGATAAAGGATGTCCATAGGGTGTTAGAAAGATGTAGCGTTTGCAAGAGGCTTAAAGGAAAGAAAGGCATATGAGGTGAATATATGCCTTTACCTATACCCGCCAAACCCTTGACTGATATTAGTATGGATTTTGTGTTGGGTTTGCCTAAAACGCAAAGAGGAAAGGATTTTATCATGCTGGTTGTTGACCGATTTAGCAAAATGTCTCATTTTGTACCTTGTCACAAAATAGATGATGCCCTTTTTATTGGTAACATTTTTGTGCAGGACATTGTCAAATTGCATAAAGTTCCACAAAGCATAGTGTCAGACAAAGACACTAAGTTTCTTAGTTTCTTTTGGAAGACGTTATGGAGAAGACTGGGTACTAAGCTTATGTATAGTACCTCTTACCATCCATAGACTGACTGCCAGATAGAGGTTGTCAACTGTATGCTTGGCAACTTACTTAGAGAAACTATTAGCAAGAATCTTATTGATTGGGACTTGTGTCTTCTTATTGTTGAGTTCACTTATAATAGGTCCACTCATAGTTCAACCAATAAGTCTCCCTTTGAAGTTGTGTATGGATATAATCCTTTTGTTCCATTGGATTTTATAGCAAGACCAGCAATAAAGGAAGAGAGTCTTAGTGGAGTGGAACGAGTCAGGCAGATCTAGTAAATTCATAACAAAACAGCTGAACACCTTCAAAAGACTCAAGAATAACAGAAAATTCAAAGAAACAGACACAGGGAAAACCACATTTATAATCCAAGTGACTTAGTCTGGATTAATCTTAGCAGGGATAGGTTTCCACATAAGAAGTCATAGAAGTTGTCTCCTAGATCAGATGGACTGTTTAGAGTTGTAAAAAGCATCAACAACAATGACTACCGGATAGAGTTACCAGGAGAGTGTGGTGTATCAGTGATAGGAATAAAAATCCAACAAGACCTATCATTAGGGCAAGAACTGAAGGATTTCAAATCTTGGCGTTGAGGGCCCATTTTGAGCAGATTGACCTCGGAATTATTTATATATTAACCTCTTTTCTATTATTGTTGTATTATGTATTCCAACAGGCACACTTATCATATTCTATAGGGCAATGGACAAACTCTCTCAGACTCAGCTTGTGGGTTATCCATGGACCGACCTGAACCGGCGATGAGCTGAGCCGATGGATCCTATAGAAGATCGGCATCTAGAAGACCATTTCTTTTATATATTTCTTCTTTTATGAACTATTTTTGGTTGTATTTGGTTTTGGGACACTTTTATTTCTTTGTAACTTTCATTTAGGGTTAGCCACCTTAAAAGTGGCAAACTTGTAATTTTGAGCACTTTTTAACCCTAGAAGTAGCAAGTATAAATACTTGCTTAAGAGAGGGTTTGAAGGAGGCTAATTTTGCAGAAAAAACACTTCACATTTCGTGAGAGGGCTTAGGGTTTTCCTAATTCCAAATTCTTTTATCAATTTCAATCCCAAGAAGTTGAAATTGTGGCGAGTGCAACATCTTGAAATTGTGAGTTATATCAATTTCATTTTGTTGTGATTTCTTTTCTTCTCTAGTGTGTCATATCTAGGGTTGATTTGAGATAGTTCTTGGTCAGATTTACATCTTATTGTACACGAATTCTTGTGATTATTTGAAGTACTTATCATTTGATTTGGATCATCATTGAAAATTTTCCTTGAAAACGTGATTTTCACCATTTGGAAAAATGATTGTTTTGTTACGGTTATATGACATTAGAGTGTTATTAGAAGGCATTTTCTTTGGGGTAATCTGATTATATTATTGGTTGATTGAATTTCATCATTTCAACATTAGGGTTCATTTGAAAAGTGCCATTTTTGGATCCGATTTTGCCTAGACTTGAGATAGTTGATCTTAAGTCTTTTGGATGTGCTTTTAAGTGTGTTTAGGCACATCAATCAGCAACCTTTAATGTTGCAAATTTGTCACCATATTTACCAAGAAGACATGCATAAAGACCTATTAGATTTGAGGGCAAATCTTCTTGAGGCCCGAGGAGATGATAGGAATTGGATTCCCACAGGACCTATCACTAGGGCCTGAGCTAAGGGCTTACAAAACTTGGTTTTGAGAATCTTTCATGAGCAACCTAATCTTGAGGATGCTAACTTAATTTCTTCATTTTCATCATATAATTGTTATGTATTTCGACAGATACATTTATCAGTCCTAAATAGTGCCAAATTACCTACACTTTTGAGTGAGTCAGGAACCTCATCAGGACACATATCTAGTGACCTTGAAGACCATTTTTATTTATTTGTTATTTTCTTGGAACCATTTATGTTGTAAGTTTTTGAGACATTTTTATTTGGTTGTAATTGGTGTTCTTAGGACCAGCCACCTTAAAGTGGCATAGTTGTAATTTTGTGGATATTTTAACCCTAAAGGAAGCAAGTATAAATACTTATTTAAGTAGGGTTTTGAGGGAGAGACTTTGAAATTTGCAGCACATATTTTCGTGTGAGAGATTAGGTTTTCTTAATATTTCATAGAACTCTTATCAATTTCAATTCAAATTGAAATTGTGGCGAGTTGCAACATAGAGAATTGTGAGTTATATCAATTCCCTAAGTTGTTTTTCCTTTTCATCACTAGTGTGTAATATCTAGGGTTGATTAGGTAGGTTCTTTTTTATCTGATTTTGGCGTCACTTGTGATCTAAAATCCTTTCATGTAATGTGATCTAATTGATTGGTTTTATCTCTTGATATTGCCTATAATTTTCTCTTTTATCGTTTACGTGGAATTCCATTGATTTGAGGAGAAGTTCACGGTTTATATGTTAGTGTTTTGATTGGGATTTTATTGGAAATTGAGTAGAAATCATGATTCATTTGATCAATATCGTCCTTGTGGTTTTTAATCCTCATTGTTCTTAATAATCGGATCACCTTGGAAATTTTGGGTTCATGCAATTTTTGATCCAATTTGAACCGGTTGTGATCTTGTCATTTAGGAGTGGTTTAATTGGATTATTTGCATATGCTTAGAGCCCCTTTTAAGCATATCACAAAGGTAACCCTTTTTTATGGCATCCTCCAATGTGTTCTTTAGCTAGACATAATCATTCATGTTGTGTCCTCTATTTCTATGGAACTCATGATGGGAATCAAACTTCTTGACCTAGCATTATGAAATCTTCTCGAACAAAAGGAACCAAGACATTTCACACACTGTCTTTATTTATTTGATGTAATTTGTTTTGCATTTCAGCAAGTACATTTGTTGATTTTTACAGGATAGCGAACCAACACACTAATTTTAAGTGTGTAAGCTATACTTGAAACCTACAAAGACAAGAGGAATCGACCTTATTTCACTTGCATTTCACTTAGAGAAAATCGGCCATCTTCACCTCATTCTACGTGGATAAATTGGTTCTTCAAGTGCTCCTTAAGACTAGTTTTTGCTCTATTTTACATGGTTGTAATTTTCTTATTTAGAGTAGGGTATAAATACTTGTTAATTAAGTTTTGTAAGGGACTTTTTGTGACAATGATTTTTGCGATAGTATTGTCATGAGGAGGCTCTCCCTTTCATGCATAAACTCTTATCAATTCTTCTAAAATTGTGGCGAGTTAGATTTGATTTTTTGTTGTGCGTAATATCAACAATATCAAATCAATTCTAATTCCAACTAGTGCGTAACATCTGATAAGGAATTAACTCTTCTTTTCTCTCTCTTGTTTACGCAATTTAGGGTTCATACAAGTTAGGTTTTACGCCAATTGGTGGGGAATTGTTACATTGTTTGTTCCATCATTGATTTATATTGCAATTGTCCTTTGAAGCACATCATAATTTGGTATCAAAGTACGGTTTTGAGAAGGGAATTCATGATTTTCAATTTAGGGATTTAGGGTTCTTGTTGTTCCATTTTGCAATTGATGTTGTATAAAGTGGAATTGAAGGTCTTGTGTTGATTGTGTCGTGTTATCCTTGCTTATTGTGGCTTGAATTGTGGAAATTATATCAAGGTTCATTGCCGTGAGCTCCTTGTGTGGAAGATAAGGAGGCCATTTGAATTTGAATTCCATAATTGTAAAGGGGTATAGTAATTGCTCATTGATTTGCTTTGATTACAACATTAACTTAAGTAATTGAGGAAAGTGATTATTACAACATTGCTGTGTGTAGGAACCATGATTGCTTGTGTGTGTTGTGCTATCGTGGGTGTGTAGTCTTGTGGGAGTGTGTGTGTTTGTTGCCGTATAGGTGTGGTGTGAGGTTGTGTGTATACCATGAGGTGTGTGTTGTTGTTGAGACGTGTTGTTGTGATGTGGTGTGTAAGTGTGTGTGCCGTGAGGTGTGTTGAGTCTTGGTGGAGTGTATATTGTGTCTTGAAGTGTGTTGAGCCTTAAAGGTGCATGTGGTACCATAGGTGTGTGTATTCTTGAATCGTAGAGGTGTTGGTGTGTAGTTGTGTGGTATTGTGAAGGTGTGTTATTGTTGGCGTAAAGGTGAGTTGAGTTGTTGAGGTGGTTGAACCGTGAAGGTGAGTTGTGTTGTTGTATTGTGGTTGGTGCCATAAAGGTTTGTTGTTGGCGTGAAAGTATGTGGTTGTTGTGAAGGGTGATTGTGAGATATATATATATATGAAAAAAATTTGCAAAATCATGTCAAATGATAGTGTGAATGGTGGAATTGGCAATGAGGCCAATAATCAGGTTGGAGGAGGTCAGGGTCGTCGTGCTATAGGTGGAAGAACATTAGAAGAACAATTGTAAGATCTCACCACTATTGTTGCTACATTAGTAACATGGGTAGATCAAAAGACAATGCCACAACCACCAGTGGCAAACCCTCAGGCACCCCCACCTCGGGTAGCCTATCAAAATGCTTGCAGGAAAGGAGCTGTTGGAGGCAATAGGGGTAGGAGGATGGAAGGTGATTATCATGCTTTTAGGGATGAAATGGATGATAATTTTGAAAATGTGCCTTACCCTAATTGTGAGTTCAGACTACCTTGGGGCTTAGAATATATGAAATTGCAGATGCCTTCATTTGCTGGAAAGGGTTCTACAGAAGACTACTTGGATTGGAAGGATAAGGTTGAGGGTCTATTTGAGTACTATGAGATTGATGATCACACTCGGGTTCGTCTTGCAGCTATAGAATTTATAGGCTATGCCGCCTTATGGCGGAAGAATATTGTGGTTAGCAGACGAAGAGATGGTAAGGCTGATATACATACCTAGCGGGAAATGAGAAAAAGGTTTATACTAGAGCACTATAGGCAAGAGTTGTTTATGCGGCTCTAAACTTTGAGGTAGGGAAGCAAAACAGTTGATGATTATGTACAGGAGTTTAAGACACTGATGATCAGATGTGGGTCAATCAAGCTTCCTAAGCAAACCCTAGCACGATTCGTGTCAGGGTTAAAATATGAAATTGCCTGCATTGTAGAGCTCCAGAGGTATAACACACTTGATGAGGCCATCTACCTAGCTCTGAAAGTTGAGAGATAGAGGCAATCTAACCCTTTTCGAGTAGCAAGCAACAGGTATGGAACTTCTAACAAACCTCATGGGTCAAATGGTCAACAGGGTGAATAAAAGGGAATAGGGAGGAATGATAGGTCTATGGAAAAAAATACAACTACTACTGATAGGGAGAGGGAAATTTCTGGAAAGGGAAAGAGGTTGTTGGAGTTGATATCAAACAAACAGTGCTAGGGACAATCAATGGGAAAATGCGTCAAATCAAATGTTTCAAATACATAGGTTTTGGACACATGGCTGCTCAGTGTCCTAACAAAAGGGTGATGACTGTTATGGAGGGAAACAGTGAGGATGGTCAAGAAGAAGTAGTTGAGCCTATAGATTCGTCAATAGTACTACAGCAGTATTATGATGATCATGATGCTGAGACACATGAAGACAAGGGAAATGATAAATATCTATTTATTAATGTGTTGTGTAGGGTCATGAATATATCTGCAGATGTTGGGGACATACATAGGGAAAACCTATTCCATACTCCTTGTCGGGTTCAAGGTAATTTGTGTGTTCTTTTTATTGATGGTGGAAGTTGCACAAATGTGATAGCTACTGCAATAGTAAAAAGATTGCTACTAGTCATTAGTCCCCATCCTCATCCTTATAAATTGCGTTGGCTGAATGAACGGGGTAGTCTGCATGTTACTTAGAGGGCTAAGGTGCCTTTCAGCCTAGGAGATAGATACCATGATGAAATTGTTTATGATGTTCTCCCTATGTGCTTATTTCATATACTATTGGGTAGACTTTGGCTGTTTAACAGGAGAGTAGTGCATGATGGGTTTAGAAACACCTATGTGTTTTGTAAGGATGGAGAATGGGTTATCTTGACTCCTATGTCACCAGTTGAGGTACAAGAGTTCCATGAACAGATCAACAAAAATATTGGACAATCAAGACGTTAGGGTAACAAGCATATACAAGCTAAAGTTTCCAGTCCAGGAAAAGACCCATTAAATTTGAGGGCAAATCTTCCATAGGCCTGAGGAGATGATGGGAATCAAACTTCTTGACCTAGCATTATGAAATCTTCTCAAACAAAAGGAACCAAGACATTTCATAGCCTATCTTTATTTATTTGATGTAATTTGTTTTGCATTTCAGCAGGTACATTTTTTGGTTTTTATAAGATGGCGAACTAACACACTAATTTTAAGTGTGTAAGCTATACTTGAAACCTACAAAGACAAGAGGAACCGACCTTATTTCACTTGGAGAAAACTGGCCATCTTCACCTCATTCCACGTGGATAAATTGGTTCTTCAAGTGCTCCTTAGGACTGGTTTTTGCTCTATTTTACATGGTTGTAATTTCCTTATTTAGAGTAGGGTATAAATACTTGTTAATTAGGTTTTGTAAGGGACTTTTTTTTTTTTGACAAAGATTTTTGAGATAGTATTGCCGTGAGGAGGCTCTCCCTTTCATGCATAAACTCTTATCAATTCTTCTAGAATTGTGGCGAGTTGGATTTGATTTTTTGTTGTGCGTAATATCAACAATATCAAATCAATCCTAATTCTAATTAGTGCTTAACATCTGATAAGGAATTAACTCTTCTTTTCTCTCTCTTGTTCACGCAATTTAGGGTTCATACAAGTTAGGTTTCACGCCAATTGGTGGGGAATTGTTACATTGTTTGTTCCATCATTGATTTATATTGCAATTTTCCTTTGAAGCACATCAACTCAATTGATTGTCAAAAGTCCCTTACAAAATCTAATTAACAAGTATTTATACCCTACTCTAAATAAGGAAATTACAACCATATAAAATAGAGCAAAAATCGATCCTAAGGAGCACTTGAAGAACCAATTTATCCATGTGAAATGAGGTGAAGATAGCCGGTTTTCTCCAAGTAAAATGCAAGTGAAATAAGTTCGATTCCTTTTGTCTTTGTAGGTTTCAAGTATAGCTTACACACTTGAAATTAGTGTGTTGGTTCACCATCCTATAAAAACCGACAAATGTACTTACTGAAATGCAAAACAAATTACATCAAATAAATAAAGACAGTATGTGAAATGTCTTGGTTCCTTTCGTTCGAGAAGATTTCATAATGCTAGGTCAAGAGGTTTGATTCCCATCAATAATAATAATAATAATAATAATAGAGTAACAAAAAAAATGAAAAATATATAATAAAAATACATACCTTTTTTACTTAAAAAACAAAAACTTTAAGAAACTCTTAGAATATCTTTAATAGAATGTTATGAAGCCAAGTTGAGACTTTTTTTTAAAGGTAAGATAAAATAAAATAAAATAAGTAAAAACAAAAGAAAAAAAATAATGAAAAATAAAAATATAAAAATTAGAAAGTAAATTAAAGTAAACTATGGTTGGTTTGATCCCGCTTAATAGGTATGTAGACATCTACGGATGACTTCAAAAAATAAAAAATTTTATTTTTCCTTGTAAATAAATAAATTGGCTTTATCTCATCTTTACTTTAATTTAGAGTTAATTCCAAATATACTAGGTATTTTGATGAGTGTCGAATCCAACAAAAATAAAAACCTACTCTAGACAATTATATGATTTGTGTATAGTAGTGAGTAGGGTCGTATCCACATGGATTGGTTAAATATATTTCTATTAAAAAGAGAATAGAAAGGAAAAGAAGAATTTGGGGGGGGGGGGGGGGGGGTTGTTTGTGAATCAAAATAATATTGAAATCAGATAATAAAAATGTATAATGATAAGAGCCTAGCCAAAGGAATCAAGATAGTTTAATTCTAGGAATTGATAATTGATTCAAATATTTTCTATCCTTTATCCAAGATAAACTGGTTACGGTTATTAACAAGCTCTAATAACCTATCCCTCCTTACTTTCTTGATAATCAAAACATGCTCTTTGATTATTTCTTTTATTGATTAGACAACCCTAAACAAGCTCTTAGGATTTAATCTATCAATAGCATTAAAAACAAGAGAGACTACCAATTCATGCCAATAGATTATAAGATAACCTATTTAAACAAGATCATATATCCCCATAACATGAATTCGACTATCTATTTTATAATCAAACATGTTATTGTATCACCGAAACTAGAACTATCAAACAATTATGGATTTGATGTACTAGTTGACAGTATATTATCTTGCTAATTGAGTAGAAGAGCTCTAATTCCTACCAATCAACAAAGATAACATTGTCAAAACTTCCAGAAGATATATAAATATTCGAAAACAAAGAATAGAATAAAGGTAAATCAATTAGATCTCACAATTCGTGAAGAATTAAACTTCAATGATCCTTTGGCTAGAAAATTTGCTTAGCTACACATGTTCATCCTCAAAATGAAAGTTAAAAGAGAAAACATGAAAAAGTCATTGTTGTCGGTGTCCCTTGCTCTGCCTCTCCTTCTTCTTTCCTGTCCAAAAACTCCCCCCTTGTCCTCTAGGGTTGGTTCTATTTATATTGTTAAAGGAATGGCAAAGGATCTTTAGCTAGCAAGATACGGGATTATCTTTCCTTTTTCAAGTAAATCTCGAGAAGTGAATAATCGTCCGCCTGGCACGCCCACCAACACGGCCAGATTTCAAGCTGTGCCTTCCTCTGTTGATAATTCACATATCATCATCCGTGTTCAGTGTGTGCCACGGCTTCTACCACGGCTAGATCACAAGCCGTGCCTGCTTCTGGTCGATGTTCCGCAATTTCTCACTCTTGTTCAGTGTATGGCATGGCTTCCAATACGGCTAGATCACAAGTCGTGCCTCTCTCTGTTGATAGTCCACATTTCTTCCTTCTTGTTCAGTGTATGGCACGATTTCTACCACGACCAGATCACAAACCGTGCCTCCCTCTATTGATTCTTCAAGACAGATACACGACCGTGTACTTCAACCGTGTATATTTCTGTTGATTCTAAACCAAATACACGGCCGTGTACTTCAACTACACGCCCATGTACTTTCCTCCGGCGGTGTAAATCCTTGTCTTTGATCCAAATTGTAGATGACTTCTCTAATTTACTTGAAATAGCACTCTTGACTCCATTAAACCTGATTTATCACCATAATAAAATTAAGTACCATTTCCTTATGATTTCTATAAAATCAATAATAAATTAACACAATTCATTCTATAAAGATTTGAGTATAAAATGGCTCTATCATATTTCAAGAAATAAACTCTAATTTGCAAGGTTTATATGGTAACCATTTAAATTTTAATAAGTTAGTCATTGAACTCAAGATTTCTGGTTTTTCGAAAATCATTTTCAAAAGATTTTCTTGCAGGCTAGTAGCTAAATTAGAATTAATCCTTCCAATTGATTCCAATTTAACCCTTTTTTTTACTCTAATCAAGTGGCAATTGTAAAATTTCCAAATTTAATAGAAAAACGAAGTTTTCCTTAATCTCTAATCGAGAGTTCATATTAAATGAGTTAGGGTTTAATACTAATTAGATTAAGAAAATTTAATAGCACATTGTTCTTGTTAGGTTCAAGTGTTGGCTCCTATAGTGGGTATTTTGGTCTATAGCTCTCCTACTAGTCGATAAACTGTTCTAATATCATTACAAAGATTGGAACACTATACATCAAGGTATTATCTACTTTAATGATAATTTGTCCTATAATATATTTTGATACAACAATTTCTTAAAAGACTACTTATTTCGAAATTGATTTTCAATCAAGCATACTTAAATATTTGAATTAATGAATGTCAAATTGATTATCAGAACTTTGGATTTAGGAATATTAGAATAAGTTTTTGTATTCTGATAAGTGGATTTCTTAAATAGTGATTATTGAATTTTCGAGAAACGATTATTACACCATCTAGTTCAAGATATTGAGCTCCATTCTATTGAATACGCCCAATGTTGCATCATTCGTAATTCATCTTGCACCAATTTGGTGCTTAGAGATCCAATCCCCTTTTCCGCCTTAATTATGCTCGTTATGTGATATATCTAATTGAAAAAGATAAAAAAGAAAACAAGTAAAGCAAAAGCGTGCTCCTACTCTCTGTGAAATTGTGAAATGAATGGCGTGTTGGATGCAACTTTATACCCATGGACTACTATTCAAGGTCTGATTTTTTTATCTCAAGCTAATTGCTTTGGCAATTATCTCCCCAGTTAGGTTATTTTTTTTTCTTTCTTTTTTTTTAAGTAATAAGCTAAATATTTATAACATATATATAATCCTGTCTATTTATTTCACCCAAAAAAAAAAAAAGAAAAAATAAGTACAAACCTTTTTTAGCCGGATCAACTATCTATGATATGACAATGCCATATTCTCCCCAAGTTACTTAAACTCGACTTTAGTGGAATAGCCTTTCTTTACTATTTAGTCAAAAGTGAGCTCAAGGGAGATGATTACTGTCCCCAGGCGTCCAGTAAAAAAGTCTCCCGAAAGCATTTTTCTAGTTTCACAGCTGGAGTCAAAATTCAATGGGATCATTTTGTCGCCCTAACGATGTAACTTTGTCTCAGAAAAAATCATTGTAGGGAAGAATCTTATGAGGACGGGCGATCGAGGTCTCAGTAAGCGTGTATACTTTTTTACCATGCGAACATCCAGAATCAGAAAAGATCAGGTTTTTACTTTGATTTCAAGCATAATTTAAAAGTATAACAAATCACCACATCCCTGTTCCTGAGCCCTTTTCTTGCTACGCTAGGCAACCGCTTTAATCACATCACAGCGATGTCCCAGCTCATTCAACTCTTGCTTGTAATCCTATCTTAATGTAGAATCCCATTGATTGCCAGAGAGATATAATCAAGCTCATATTATCACCATATTGACCACCAGCATAATGGCCACCAGCATAATGGGTAGTAATAAAGCCCTAGAATCATTACCCACTTATACTACTGGTACCCCTATTCCTCTGCTTCCACCAATTCAAATAATGCTTTCCTCAAACGGGAAAAAGAGTTCTAAGACGGTCCATTATATTCTTTTCATGAGGCGGCCAATTTTAGTGCGTTACCTTTTTTAGCAGAATGTTGCCCAAGGGCAAAACTAAAGCCATGTTCATCATTTCATATATATAGGAAGACAGACAAACTACTTTATGAGTTCCTGGAGCTCGTTATGAGTCCAAAGCCCCTACATATCTAGACATGAATTGCCTCACATTTATACTCCTAGCTTTCTAAAATACGGGATCAAAACAATGTACAACAAGGAAATGATATCTTTTCACTACAAATAACATTAATAGACACTAGCCACTTTCCATGTCAAGGCTTGAATACCAGGATGTGTACAACTTGCTTGAGGGAAAGAAAAACCACTTGCTTAGAAAATTCTTGACGGGTTGACACAGTATAGCTTCACTCCCATTAGCTAGCAGACGTTTGATTCCTTGATTATAACTTTTTACACTTGGGTACTGATTTGGTATGGGAAATTGATACCAACTGCCCGCCGTACATGCTCCGGAATAAGACGGTTAATCAATTCAGGCGATGCTCCTGACAACTGTAATAACATAATATAGAGGATTAGAATGATCATCCAGATCAATGAAAGAACACACAAATGAAGGAAGTTTTGACAAATCTTAATCATCACTACTCATGACGAGTGTATGAAGAAGCCCTCTTTACCAATGCTATGCAATAGAAAGATGAAGGTAGAATCACTATATAATTGCAATGAGCTATCTTACCTAAGTCCAACTTGGCATTGCTCTTGCAGGAAATTATTATTATTTTTAATAATATATCCACCAAGTTCCAAAGACATCCAACCATGTATATGTTATAGGATGCATTTGTGAGTATATTTTACAAGAGTGCTCTGTAGCTATACAATCTCGATATGATTGTCTTTCTTCATCATTTCCTTTAAGGGAGGGATATTTTCTGTTTTGAGAAGTAATCAAAGACTTGTATAAATGCATTACTACAAGGGAGAAAAAATACCAAGCTATTATCTCCTAATTACTGTATATGAGATTGGCAGTTCTCTTTAATGAGATTCAAAATAGGTTTCCTAATTAATACAAATCCGATTTAGGCACAATTTCTTCATCAGTTAACCCATGAGCAGATCCTTATCTCAAGTTTGTAACAGCATAGCTGGTAAAAAATTACTTGAAAGGACATCTTAAGACTGTTATCCTGACTATCTTTCGCTAAAACTGATCTTTGTAAAGAGTTGGGTTCTTCCTTTTTTGCCAAGTGGTTACTTGTGACAGGATTGAACATCAGACCTGCGATTAAGAATACAAAATATGTACCACAAAACACCATATTTAAGGTATTAATGGGGATTTTGGACTATATGTAGCGTAAGAGCATTATCTGATGAATGGTATATGGAGCTATAATTGCAAGATGAAACCACTAAATAAAGAGCAAGATTAGTAACGGCAAATTGAATATAGGAAACTTGTTAGAAGTTTATATATTAATTTTATTTCAAAAAAGACAACATAAAAAATGTATCACGTGTATAATAGGGGGAAACAATGGCTGGTAAGTGCATGAAAATCCTCTTAATGGCACACGTAGAGGGCATGCATTCATGAACAGGTGAAAATCCTATATATTGCAATATATATTTCTAACATAGCCTATTCTGTAGTCCCTCCCTGCTAAACCAGAGTTGGCTATGTCAGTATCTAACTACCAATCATTCTTTAGTGCTCCCCCAATGACGCAAGTGATTACACTTAAGTCAGAAGCACTTACTTCTTGCTTGAAGTTGAAAAGGGGTGGCAATGGGCGACCATTTGGAAGGCGGGCATTAGGCTCTCGAAGCTCATCAAAAAAAGGATGAGTACATGCTTCTAGCTGCAATAGCCCACAGAAAAAATTACTAGTTTGAGTAACAAGAGGGAATAATCGTAAAGCATTAAAATTAAAGGGCAAGCTAGTTATAATTCCTCACTCCTTATAAAATAACATGAGCAGACAAGATTTCACAAATCATAATTTCATAAGAAATGTTTCATGCTTTCGAACATTAGCTACTTAAATAACTTAAACTAGATAATAGAATTCCACACACTGCATTGAAATGACTAAGGAGGTCAACTCACAGCAGTGCAACGAAGACTTGGTGAGTACTGAAGCAACCGTGATGCAAGATCAATTGCTTCTGGAGGCATCCTTTTGTGGAAAACCTAATTTTAAATTCACAATGTAGAACAAGTTAGCTGCAATAGCAGTTAAGCCAAATATCTACCTTAAATGCATTGTCAGCATCATAATAATGGAATGGGGAGATTAACTATCAGCAGAAAGAAGAGACTTGTATGGTTAATAAACCCAGGTGGGCAAATGGGTAACAGGTACACCACCAAAATCTCATTTTCTTTATTTTTAACTCAACTGACTCCAAACAGTGGTAGGAGAGAAGCTAAGATCATAACATAGGAGAAAGAAGAAGAAGAAAAAAAAAATACTTTCATCAAAACACCAAATATGCTATTACTGGTTGGCCTAGGATTAAAATTTTCAATCTGATTGGTGAAATACTGGAGGGATTAAAAATGTCAAAAAGATAGGAACAGTTTATTACAAACAAGACATGAAAAGAAATAAGGAGACAACATTTTCAAAGAAACTATGCCTTTAAAATAAAAATGAAAAATTCTATGTAAAAGACCACTTTTGCCCATGCAAGTTTCACCATGAAAAGTATTCAGTTTATATAAGATTTTGCACTCTCTGGGTTCAGAAGTCACTTGTCTGTCAAAACCACAAATTTACCTCTCCAAATCTCCTATTTTTATTGAGTGATTCAATTAGCACAGCAAGGTATCATTATTTCAGCCCCAAAGCAAATTGATGAAATCTATTCAATATAATTCAACAAATTACAATTCTAAAGGAATATTTCTGCAAACATGGGCAAAGGCCATCCCTATTTAATTAAAAAAGTAGCGGACCTTGTGCCAAGGATGGGCCTTAATTTGTGGGAATCTAAAGTCTGTATAGTTTGGGTTCATGCATCGAATCTCTTCTCGTGTAGGAGTACCAAGAACCTACATAAGGTGACAAAATGGTCAGCAGGAAAGAGTAAAGGAATCATAGTACAGCTTTTTAGAAGAATAGCAATAACAATATATAGATAGAACTACATAAAGATATTTAAAGGAGGCTTCACCTTGATAATCTCTACAAGTTGGTCCACGGCATTTTCTCCAGGAAACAAAGGCTGTCAAAAGAGAACGCTTAGTTATTATGAGTGAAAAAGTGAGACAGTTACACAAACCTTTAATTTTAACTGTTATTCCACTACTAACCTGACCAAGAAGAAGCTCAGCAAGGACACAACCAGCTGACCAAATATCAATAGATGTTGTATATTCTGTTGCACCAAATATAAGTTCTGGAGCCCTGTAGTATCGAGAGCATATATATGAAATATTTGCTTCGCCCCTGACCTGAAGAAAGACCAATATATTCAGTGCCACGTTCTTCAATTGCATCAGTAGACTACAAGAATATCACGCTAGAAGAGAGGAGAGTGCACATACCAGAACTTTTGCACTTCCAAAATCACAAAGCTTGACTTGGTGGGTGAGAGGATCAACCTACAGGTTTAGTACAGGGATGGGGTCAGATGAACAATCTTAATTTCAGAAAAGGAAATAATAAGGGGAATAGCTCAGAATACCAAAACATTTTGAGGTTTCAGATCCCTATGACAAACTCCAGGGACAGTATGAATATATGCCAGCCCTCTGAATATCTGCAAAGTTGCTTTTATTTATAACTTGTTTAGAAGAGAAAGTCAAATGATCTATGAAGACAATGATAAAGTCAACAATTCTTACTTGATACGTATATAACTTAACATAAATAAGTGGCATCCTCTGGTTCATACTACTGTAGTGCTTCAAAACTGAATACATGCTCTCAGGAACATACTCCATGACCAAATTTAGAAACAACTCATCTCTACTAGTTGTGGAGAAGAAACAGTGTTTCAACGAAACCACATTTGGATGATCCATCAAACGCATTAACTGCAACTCACGATTTTTATATCGTTTATCTTGCAGCACCTTCTTTATAGCAACCGGCTCCCCAGTTTCCAAACATTTTGCCTAAACACGATGATATACCATGTCAGAAGGATCCTGGGATTCAATACTTATTCATTACTTTGTTATGGATTTGATGGAGAACCTGAAAAACTACTCCAAAAGATCCAGTGCCCACAACTCTTTCTGCCATGTAAGTAATAGTCTGTAACAGCAACAAAAAAGAAGTGGACATCAGACATGGAGAAAACAGATACTAGAAGCCATTGTCATCAATCATTTACAGCTAGGTATACTCCAATCCAGGGTAAGATGCCTTCTTAAGAAAATTTAAATTTTCAGTGCCCATTCTGAAGAAAGGAACTGGCCGCAGAAGTAGGAAAGAAAAGCAATTTTAATTTGATGTTTGATAATTTCTTAAATCAAACACACCAAACCTCCTAAAATATTGTGCAATAAAGGCTAATATATAACACCCAGTAATAGCACGAACAATTGCATGAACACAGGGGATATATTTTTACCCGCTTTGGTTCTCCATTTTTTCCTCCAATAGTGGTCGAAATAATGTGACCCGTTATCGCATCATTATTTTCAAGAACAGCAGGTGCCATTTCCTGTGGACAAGAATGACAACAGGTTAGCAACATAGAACACACATTACATTTGAGTAAACCCATGAGCACTGGCCCCCTGCTCGACAATGACCAACTTCAATGAAGGGTTAATGAAGCTGCATTTGCTTTAAAATAGTAAGTTCTATGGTACTTATTGTTTTTTATTTTGCTCAGCAGTTATATGGTATTTAATAAGGCCGGCAAATTAGTCAATCATGTTGATTTCTCTCTAACCGTCTATTTTACTCATTAGCACGCAGAACACTTTGACAGCACAAGTACAATGCATGCAAGAAAATATACTACGTTACTCATTTCCATGTGTAGCTATATTGCAAAGCGTCTCGTGCAATTTTTTGATGGGATGCGCATGATAACAATATCTTAGTCAACGGGGTCTTGACAACCACATGTATATATAAATGCGAACGGACGTCAGCATCTAGCGAGATGTGCAAGGTAACCGGTACTGCTGCATTAATAATAAAGGGATTTCCATGACCAGGTGTACATAATTACTTTTACGTGTTGAGTGCATTTTCCAAATTTGCATGGTAACCACCACACTCAAAATCAGAGATTCACAAACCACATAGACCTATGTAATGAAGTTTTGAGATAGTTCTTCAACAAGATTTGCATAATAATGTACTCATAATCTCCATGATCGGCATGTCCCCACCATATCAGAATAGAGACTAAGTTGCGGAGATGCTTCATATTTGTATGAACTAGGTACAAGAAAACATCAAACACATTGATCTACATACAATTATTTGTGAACCATGTGGTTAACAATAGATGCCTGAAAAATACTCAAAATAACTATTCCAAGGCATGGGCAAATCCCACATTATGAGGCACCTAAGAACAGTGAAACATGATGACAGCCAGAGCACAAAGGCCCCAAACTATTATGCATGGTAGCTTGATATTCAAAATAGTCATAGTTAACAACAGAGCTTCAACCTTTTTTTTTTTAGGTAAAATGTTGCATTATGACTGTCAACATAAGGAGAAAGGACAGGTCGAACCAATTGCAAATTGATCAAAGCACAAAAGGTAGATTATAACAATTAAGTATATAATCCCTTATGAACCTCCAATAACACCCTCAGAACTGTAGATCACAAGGATAGTATGACAAAAATGGAATGAAGAAATATTTTGGCAATGATGCAATCATACACCAAGAGCAGATATTTCTAAAAAGGAAAAGTGAACCTAACAAATCTAAAACCATCTCTAGTTACACCAGCACCGAAACATTCACTTTGCCGGTAAGAAAATCCAAGCAACCACCAAAAGTTCACCTCACCGGAACTGCAAAATTCAACCTTTTGCACTTTACTCCAGCTAAAACAATGAAACTCAAAGTCTCATCATCCACAAACCCTAAGATCGATTTCAATTCATCAAGTAACTAAAGAACTAAACATGAACTTCCAGTTAGATCACGATCCATAACACAAAAAAAAAGAAAAAGATACCACCTAAAGAATCAAAACCTGCATTACAACAATCAGCAACACACAAGCACTTCTCAAGTATTATCAATCACACTAAACCTAACAAAACACAAAATATATTTACAAACTACACTAAGATAACCCTAGCTAGTTTAGATCTCTGACTAGAACAGTAACAAAGGAACAGTAGCTTAAGATCGCATACAATTAAACGGCAATGCGTAAATTTGAGCTGGATCGTAGAAGATCGAAACTCCGAGGAAAAAGACCCGAAAAACACCAGTTTCAAATTATGAAAGTAAAAAAAAAAGTTCAAAATGAAAATGAAAATCCCCAGCAAGTCGCCCGTACAAAGACCTTATCGGTTTCCATGTGTTGTGGTGGCTGCGCCTGTGGTGGTGGTTGGTGGTGGTGGTGAGGCCCTAAGGGCATAGAGGCCATCACTTCACCTCTCTTTCACTTTCTCTCTCTTACTTACTTTCTCTCTCTCTCTCTCTACAAGTTTTCACTTAAACTCACGCTTTCTCCATTTGTATTTTCTCTCTCTAAGTTAGTTTTAGTATTTTAGTTTGTTTGTTTAACTTTTTTTCATTTTTAGTTTGTTTCCGTGGTGAGTTCGATTTCTCTCTCTCTCTCTCTCTCCTGATTTTCTACTGGAGAGTGGAGAGAGGGATGACTAATGAATAGGAGAGACGAAAGCTGGACCCACGCGAAACATGAGAGAGTGAGCGTCACGCTCCAATCAGTCCGCTTAATTATTGCTACTCTTATCCCTGATGTTGGGTACGGATGATGATATATTTGTAATCAGAGCGTTTCAAGAGCGTTATTTGCTCATCGATCATCCTGGTCTGCATTTTTATGCTTTGGTATTTTTAAAAAAATTACCTTTTTACAAATAAAATTACGGTCGCGTTCATGTGGGTTACATTTTAGCTTTCACGGAATGGAGAAATTGTATTATAATTTAATAGAAATAGAATAAATATATAATAACTATCATGTATTTATTATTTTATTTAATTAATATAAAAATAAATAATTATTGATATTTTATCTATATTTTATTTGAATATGATATAAAATTTAGTGTTTTAAAAATTATGTTATCTAAATCCTATCTTAGTAATTATAATGAAAATAGTGATTGAAAAATGGGTATTGGAAAATAAAAGTTCGTATGCTTTTAAAAGAAAAAGGATTAAAAAAATATATTTTATACATTAAAAATAATATATTAATTGATGTTTTTGTAAAAATAAATATATAATTCTAAATTTCTAAAGATATATTAGATATTTAATTTTTTAAGAGGGATATATAAGTATTTTTATTTTCATCTTTTTGGTAAATTATTTTTATCAAACATACACATTCAAACAAATGCCAAATAGGACAAAAAAAAATGAATCAAACAACCCTAAATTATTAGTTATATTCTTAAAATCTCCTATCCTTCTCCACTTTTCATTGCTAATTCATACTCAACATAACTTATGAATAATAATTTATAAGTTAAAGACATGAATTGATAATAACTATTTTAGGTAATAGTAATTAATTGAGAATAACTATTGGCTATTTAAAATTCAATTAATCATTATAATAACAACTTTATATAAAATAAGGGGAAATGAAATAATTATTTTCTTGAAATATGCACTTAGCCTCCTATGCTCAAAAAGAAGTATTTAAATCTCCAAATGTTATGGATGTATTTTTTAACTTCTGCATGATCAATTTACTATTAAATAACATTAGGTTTAATAAATATTTGAAACTAGAAAATAAAATATGAGAATTTTTTATTTTATGTAAATTTTAAATTGTAATAAATATCTTTTATTATTTTTATCAATGTAAAATGGTCATAAAGCTATGCTTTTTGAAAGTTTAGGTATTCAATTCTTAATTTCTAATATAAAGGCTAAACACACATAAAACAAATATAAATGGTATATTTGTAATTTACCCATATTAAGAATTAAATGGGCTAAAAAAAAAGAAAATTTTCACATTTTCATACATTTTCTTTATTCTAAGACCCATATAAATCTTATGGTATGAATACATTTTCCTACAATAATAGAATATAATTTTTTTCAGTTATTACAATAGGAAAAGAGAGCTACTATGCTAGAAAATCCTTTAACAAACCTTCCATAGTAACTAGCTAAACTCAAGAAGCTTTTAACTTTTGTCATTGTTTTTGGTTTGAGCTAATCTATTACTACCCTTACTTTTCTAGGTCTATAGGAATCCCATCCTTGTTTACTACATGACCTAAGAGAGTCACTTGTTCAAGCCAAAACTCAAACTTTTTAAATTTGGCATAAAACTTTTCAACCTTCAATCTATCTAATACTAACCTCAAATGTTCTTTATGATCTTCCTTATTCTTGAAGTATATTAAAATGTCATCAATGAAGATGACCACAAACTTATCCAAGAAGCCCCTAAACACCCTATTCATTAAGCCTATAGAAGTTGTAGGTGTATTAGTTAACTAGAAGAGCATCACTAGAAATTCAAAATGCCCATAATGTGTCTTGGATGCTATCTTTTGAATATACTCTTCTTTTATCTTCAATTGGTGGTATTTCGATCTTAAGTCAACTTTTGAAAACACTTGAGCTCTTTATAATTGGCCGAAGAAGTCATCAATTATGGGAAATGAATACTTGTTTTTTATAGTGACCTTATTCAACTTCCTATAATATATATGGAGTTGTATACTACCATTTTTCTTATTAACAAATAAGATTAATGCATCCTATGGGGACACATTAGGTCTAATGAACTCTTTATCTTGTAACTCCTGTAATTGGGTCTTTAGCTTAGCTAGTTCTATAGGTGCCATTCTATATGGTGTCTTGCATATTGGTGCAGTATTGGTACCAAATCGATGCCAAACTCTATTTCTCAAGCTAAGGGTAATCTAGGCAATTTATTTGGAAAGACATCAAGGAACTCTTTCACTATCGATACTTATTCCAATCTTACTATCTCACTCAACTTTATTGTTATTACTGCTAGCATATTTCTACCCTTTAATTCAAAAGTGGGTAGTCTTATTAGTCTCTAAGCATCTAACTTGAAATACAAAGAATTCTTACCTAGGGAGCTAAAGTACACCATCATGTTTATAATAGTCTATGGTGGCATAATATTTAACAACCAATTAACTCCTAAAATTATATCAAAGTCTAACATTTCTAGCATTAACAAATCAACTGGTAACATTCTACCTTCCACTTCTATATTAATACCACAACATATTTGATTTTAAATCCTCCCAACCCCTAAAGGCATATTCACATCCAAAGGAACATTTAAACATTTAGCATTTAAACCATACACATGCACAATCATATTAAAAATATAGGAGTATGTGGGACCAGTATAAAAAATCATATAAGCACTATAAGAGTATACAAGAAGTGTACCTACTATAGTATCTATGTTCGAGGTGTCCTGGTGTTGCTATTGTAGAGCGAAGACTCTAGCTAGTGCCAACTGCCTTAGGCCTCCCAACTAGATTCTACTCATTGAGCCTTGCTTTATGGTCTCATTGTCTAAACCTACTGTACTAAGGTAGTATGATCTCCCATATTACCACACTTGGTCACTTTGCGTCTCCTTTGTTTACACATATAGCAAAAGGTGAAAGGAACAAGCTTTTTAGTACAATTCTAGCTAATGTGCCTTGGTCTCCCACATGAGAAACAAGTTCCTTTTGGCCATTTGCAATCCTTTAGCTGGTGTGATCTAAAACATCTAGTACATTAGATAGTAGAAGCTACAGGGAGGGTCAAAGGAGCTAGTTTAGTCTGAGTTGAGGGAGTTGCTGTAGCATAGGTCTAGTTTGTTGCACATGAGGCCTCTTTCCTTTTTCTTGAATCATTATTCCTTAAGCAAGCTTCTTTCTTAAAATTATATTTGGCTTGTGACCTAAGAGCTCATTTGTTCTTTTTTTGCTCTACTCTATACACTTCGTTTTGTCTACCACTTTTGCATAGATGAGCAATTGGAATGATCTCACCTCATGTTATAGATAAGGCTCTAAGCCCCTTACAAACCTCCTAGCCTTGGAGGCTTCATTTGCTCAAATTGTTTCAGGTAAAAACTTGATCAGGTGTTTCAGCTCCACCTCAATGGCTTTGTTACCTTGCTAATAGTTATAATAAGCTACCTCCATCTTGTCCCAAATATTGCTGGGGAAGTATTTTTCATAAAATAGTTTCCTAAACTTTTGCTAGTGGATAAGTTCTCCTACCAACCTAAAGATGTTAGTCTACCAATTTACAATCAATCTTTTCATCATAAAGGTGGCATAATTCACCTTCCTATCTTATGGTACCTTAAATGCAGCAAATATTTTATTAATCTCTATGATATGGTGTTTAGCTTCTACTAGATCATCAACTCTTAGGTTAAACTCTTTTGCCAACCCAACGAACTTGTCTAACTCAAATTGGTCTTTTGTTGGTTTAATTAGCCTCATAGCTTGTTGCTGTTGTTGTTAAGTAATCATACCAACCAACACATTAACCATCTCCAGTAATTGTGTAGTCATTCAACTATTAGGACTGGAGCTCCTTATTAATGCAGTCTTGGAGGGTACCTTTCATCTAGAGCATCCTTATCTCATTCAATGCCAGATGAGTTAGGTCCTATAATTCTTTTTGGAGGCATTCTACTTGAGAAGAGACAAACATGTAGAGTTGATAGTTAACAAAGGTCAAAGGTAACTAAAATACTATGCATATATATACATATATAAGAAAGTAAAACTATGATTCAAAGAAATTGTAAGAGTTAAAGTAAAATAAAAGGAATTATAGGGTAGAACATTTAAACCCGTCATTTTATCTACTCTCTCACATCTTACCATCCTATAGATTCAATAACTGAGTTTTTGTAAAGATCATGACTTAATTTTTATTGATTAATGTCGAATCTTATTGATCATTTGCCAAAGTTTTATGATCATCGAACCTATTTCCTACTGATTATAACTTAAGCTCTAATACTACCTAAGTTGTAACAACTTAGAACTTAGAGTGTAACTACTTGCCATATGTCATTGTTATTTAGCAACACACAAGGCTCTTATTCTACTTAATTATAGCCATCTAAATAACTTGTCAACGACATTCTCTTAACTAAACTAACCCCATAAGCATTCATCATGTTCATCCATCTAAGATGGGATTTGACAATCCTAAATAGAAGTAGTAACTACAACTCTTCCAATGCATAATTAGTTATCTCAATAGAAAATAAGCCTTCTAAATACTCTTAAATAAACTTCATTGATTTTCATAATAGTAGTAATAGTTTACTTCTTCGTCATGCTAACCATAGCCCTTAGTTCATAAAAAAAAGGAAGTATCACTTGTTCCTAGAACCAAAAAAAAAGAAAAAGAAAAAGAAATTCCCACAAAGGGTAAGCTAATGCCTAGTATATGCTACTCACAAACACATTCTCAAGACAAACACATATAGGATTCACTTCCAAAAGAGTGACACCTGGTAAGAATGCCAAGCAACTTCTTAGTTGTTGGAATGAAGAAGGCTAATGAGTACCTACTGAGGTAGTATCCTCATTTGGATCTCTCAATTCTTGACCCTTACCTAGTGCCTTTTTCCAAGGGGCATGAAGACTAAGAGGGCGATCAAGAGAACCCTAAGGCGAAGGAGGGGACAGGTAAATAACTGACTTGTCAACTGGGTAGAATTCTTAAAGTTCTTGACCTTC
The DNA here is from genome assembly GCA_037954665.1 of Laguncularia racemosa. NCBI lineage: Eukaryota > Viridiplantae > Streptophyta > Magnoliopsida > Myrtales > Combretaceae > Laguncularia > Laguncularia racemosa. Next base: position 360,800 of record JBBMOL010000291.1, on the reverse strand, counting down.
ACTCCTTCTTCTCTCTTACTTGCTAGTTTATTAGTAGCCTTAAACCCATGCTCCTTCCTTTCGTTTAGGACCTGTTATTCTTTTTGAAATTTTGTAATATTGGTAGTTTAAGCTTGTAAACTTTTAACTTAAGGTTAGTATGCTAACTCATAAGTGTTGTAAGCATTTGTAATGAAATTCCTTTTTTTGTGTAACTTTGAGTTCTTCCTCTATTTCTTTATCTCTTTATTTGTTTTGTGAAATTTTGACTATGTATCAAGAATCTATAGACTAAGGTAAGCTTTATCAAATGCCTTTAGGACTTAATACATTTACTTAGGCATGTTGGATGTTCGGGTTATGACCAAGTCCATAACACGTGGACAAGTCTTATAGAGCCTTGTAGGTTTATGAGGGACCTATAGGCCTAAAGGGGCCAAATCCTTTAGGGATTGGACTTATAGACTTGAAGAGGTTAAGTCCTTTAGCTTGGACTTGTAGATTGGATGGGGTTAAGTACTTTTGGGGTCAGACGTGTGGGTTTGAAAAGGCCAAGTCCTTTGGTTTGGACTTATAGATCCAAGAGGATTAAATCCTTCTCTATTCTAAAGTTTTACACTTAGTGAAAAAAATAGGAGTGGGAACTTGGAGTACAAAATTTGAAAGACATAAACTTTGTTGATTTTCCAATAAGCAATATGTACATCATTTAAAATAGGCTCTAAGGTTACTTGTATTCTATGTCCTCGGCATTGGTCTTCTATCAAGTGTTTCGAGGTGGTATACTCTATGCCCCATGATTTCCTTAATTCTGATAGGGTTTTCTTAATTTGGTGCCAACTTTCCTTGGCCTTCCCGTGACTTAGTAGCCTTGAGCTTTCTACATACTAACTCTCTAAGGTAGAAGGCCTTATGTTTGACCTTCTTGTTGTAGTACCAAGTTGCCTTTTGTTGATAGGTTATCACTTAGGTATTAGCGAGGCTTTAGACTTCTTCTATAAGGTTTAGATTGAATTGAAGGCTAACTTCATTAGCTTCCATGTTTGGGGCATGCATTTTCACTATGAAGAATTTAAGCTTTATGGGTAAGATAGCCTTGGCTCTGAAGGCTAAGTTGAATGGGGTCTCTTCGATTGGGGTCTTGAAGGCCATCTTATACCCCTAAAGGATGTAAGGAAGCTCATTTACCTATTTGCTTTTAGCATCTGACACCTTTTCCCTAAGGATATGCAAGATCATTTTATTTATGGCCTCAATTTAGCCATTGGACTAAGGGTGTGCGATAAAGGTGTAATGGATCTTTAGGCTACAATCATGATAAAACTCTCAGAACTTGTCATTATCGACTTGGGTCTTGTTGTTAGCAATGAAGGCATAGGGGACTTTGAACTAGCACATAATGGATCTTCAAACAAAGTCTTCCACACTATTCTTCATGATGTGCACCATTGCCTTAGCCTTTATCTATTTAGTGAAATAATCTACAACCACTATGATGTATTAATGCTGCCTTGTAACCTTAAGGAATGAACCCATTATGTCTATCCCCTACTATGCGAAGGGTTATGGACTCATGATAGATAGGATATTAGTGCCTAGCAATTGCTCGAGTGGTGCATACTTTTAGCACTTGGAGCACCATTGTACCACCACCTTGGTATCCTCCTTTGTAGTTGGCTAGTAATAACCAAGATGAAGTGTTTTAGATACTAGTGTGTGACTCCTTCTAGGATATATGTTAGGATTAGGTCTATTATGTAGGGTTTAGTTCGTAGGGAATAGATCTCCATTACTTACTGACCAAACTTGTTGATAGTCTTGTTAAGTAAGAATTCAATGAACACCTTCTTATCAAAGTTGAACAAACATGTTAAAGCTAGCTTGGAGAGGTTATTTTCTTTCGTGTTCTTGCTTTAAGGAGTTTTATAGATTGCCCATGAAGGAAAGTCCATTATAAGTGTCTTCATTGTCACTAAATATTTGAGCATTCCTTCATCTTTTATTACATGCTTCCCTTTGACTTGTTAGACGACAAATTGGGAATTTAAAAAAAAATTACAGATTCTTGACACCAAGTCCCTTGTAAGCTTCATGACTGTAATGAGTGCTCCTTACTCTACCTCATCGTTGTTGGCTAGAAATCTAAACTTTAGTGCATAGCTTATGATAACCCCTTTTGGACTTTTGAGAACTAACTTGGCTCCATTCCCTCTCCTCCTAAGTAGATGAGCCATTTACGTGGAGAGTCCACCATGGCCAATGCCTTGGTAGGTCTTCTTTTAGGGTTATACATTTAGTGATGAAATCTACCAACACTTAGGCTTTGATAACTTCTTGGGGTTAAAACTATATGACAGAAGTACTCAATTTGATTACGTACTTAGCCATCTAACCCAAGGTGTTGGGCTTGTGAAGGATTTAAAGTAGTGGTTGATTGGTAAGCACAACCACTTAGTGCACTTCAAAATAAGGTTGAAGTTGTTGAGTAGACATTGCTATAAGTAGTGTGAACTTCTTGATAAGGGAATATCTAGTCTCGAGCCCCTACAAAACATGACTAATGTAGCAAATAAGGCGATGGTCCCTACCTTTGGCTCGAACTAAGATTAAGGACAGGGCTTGGTTATTGATTAAGTAGTACAAGGAATTGAATTTGTCAAAGGTTTCTTGGAATTGGTCGGTCTACTAAAAGTTGGTGTAGTTCTTCAAGATCTTGAAGAACTTGAAACACTTATTGGCATCTTTGGATACAAATCGGTTGAGTACAACATGTAACTAAGGAACTTGGTCGATTTGACCCCAGAAACACATTTTTGCAATTTAAGCTTCATATTGTACTTCTATAGTGTGTTAATAGTAGGTCCTCAAAATGGTCTCTAGGCTTAATACTCTTAATGATCATGTCATCCACATACACCTCCACATTCTGACCTATCTAATCCTTGAACATGGTCATCACTAATCATTGATAAGTTGACCTAGCATTTTTGAGGCCAAAGGGCATCACTTTGTAGTAATATGTGTCAAAGTCAATGACAAAGGAGGTGTGTACCTAGTCAAGCTTGTGCATTTAAATTTTGTTGTAGCTTGAGAAGGCATCCATAAAGATTATGAGTGTATGGCTTAAGGTGGAGTCAACTAATAGGTCGATACATGGGAGTGGAAAGCAATCTTTTAGGTAGGCTTTGTTGAGGTTAGTGAAATCAATGCACATGTGTCATTTTCTATTTGCTTTCTTCACTAGCACACAGTCAGCCAACTAGGTGGGGGTACTACTCTTTATTTACAAAGTTAGCTTTTAGCAACTTTTGAACCTCCATCCCAATTGTTGTTTGTCATTCAAGGGCAAAGTGCCATTTCTTTTGTTTAATAACTTTTGCTTGGCGATCTATGTTGAGACAGTGGGTGATGACTTTGGGGGAGATGCTTAGCATATTAGTAGGGGGGGGGGGGGGGGGGGGGGGGGGTGGTGTGGTTGGGCAGTGAAGACATCGTAGTTGCTTTTGTAAAAGTATTTGAGTTGTTCTTTAAGGTTGTTGAGAGGGCTCTTCCTAATTTGTGTGACTTGATCCTCACTATTGTTGAGTTATATAGGCTTAGTTTCTTTGGCTGACACACCTCAGGATTTGGGTTTTTCCTTAAGTCCAATCTCAATGATGTTGATTGTATTTCCTCTTTGTAAGGCTTAGAGGTAGCATGATTGAGCCAATTGCTGGTTGTCTTGAGACACACCAACCCTTATGGGGGTTAGGAATTTAGCATTTAAATAGGTTGTGTTAAGAGTCATATTTCCAGTGTTTTTGGTATGTTATCCCAAAACGTTGTTGTGTGAGGACTAGCAATCTATGACTAAGAAGTCCACCATAGCATAGACCACATGCCTCTCATCCCTAAGTTGTATGGGAAGGGGAATTATTTCTACGATCTTTATAGGTTAGTCATTGAACTAAAGAGGGGGGAGTCATAAGGCTTTAATTTGGTTGGAAACTTTTCTTTATCTGGTCATAGGTTGACTAGTATAGGATGTTCGTGGAGTTGCCCATGTCAACAAAGATTTGTGTAACACGAAAGTCGACGATCTTAGCCTAGATTACCATTGAGTCATCATGGGGATATTGGATACCCTTAAGTTTTCCATTGGAAAAGGTAATGGTAATGTTGATCTTGGGTTTCTTGGCTTGGACATTGAGGACGTCATGATACTTCCTATGTCAAGATAATCCTTCATTTGTGAGTTTGATCAAGCCCTCTGTAGTAGGACTACCCACAATGGTAATAATTTGGCCATTAGGTGTGGGATGGTCCTCGACGTTATCTTAATTATCGTATTGGGCATTGGTATTAGCTTAGCGATGGTCACCACCGCGAGGGGGGGGGGGGGGGGGGGGGGGGGGGGGGGGGGGGCTGTGTGTGGTGCAGTCATCACCATTATGTTGATCATGCTCATGCTCATCAATGTACTCTTAGAGGTAGCCACGCTTGATGTCATCTTTCGATGCATCCTTCAAGTTGGTACATTGATTTATCGTGTAGCCTACGTCATTGTGGAACTCATAGAACTTAGTTATGCTTGATGGGGTTTCCTTTTATTTGTACTAGCCAAGTTAGAATTCCCTCATTCTAAACTTTAAAGAGTATTTAGCCTTGTGACTTTGTGAGTGAAGTATAGGTATTGAACTTAGGGATGACACATTTGTGATCTCGTTCGTGACTACTGTCATCATTTGATGAGCTTAGTCCAGTGTTGGGAATGGGTCTCAAGCATTCTTTAATTAGAACTTGGTCTTTTGCTACAACATCTTTCTTGTAGAGGAGCTAAAATTAGGGGACCTCAAGCCTTCAAGTTATCTTCCATGGTGATGTAGGTGCTAAGTTTCTCATGGAATGCCTTAATTATGGTAAGAATGGGTGGTGTAATGTCCCGAAAATTTTGAAAAACTATATAAAAATTAAAGAAAATAAGCGAAATAATAGATACTTATAAGCCGGGATAACAAGAAAGATAATTTTGTAATATTAAAAATTTTGAGAAATTTATGACGAAATTTTTTTAAAACATCACAATACATTAATATTATTTTAATAATTTACGAAATAACAAAAAACTTATGTGAAATAATAATAGGCTTAAAATAGAAAAAAATGAGGAAGACATGAAATCCGTTTGATAAGTATAACAAATAATGAGAAATAGATATTTAAAACAATTGAAAAGAATAATTGTATACAAAGGAAAAGGATAACGAGCATAGAATTTTAAATTATATCAAATACATTACTAAATAAATTTAGAAAACGAAGTAATTGAAAAATATTTTTTATATAGGTATGAAAATAAATAAATAAAAATAATTATAAGTCCTAATTGTAGCTCGTGTAATTTAAATTAAAAGAATAAATTCATCGAAACATAAATCAAGAACAATATTGAGTTAAATAATGAAATTAATTGAAATTGTGGATTTAGGAATTTCAAATGAAAAATTCGAGTAAATATTTATCTTCGGAATAATCAAATTAGCTTAGATGCAAAGTTTCGTAATAAAATACTAAAAATACAAAATTTACAAATAATGTAATATAATATAATATAATATGCAGTGTGAAGAAATCTCCAGAACGCGCTAGAGGAAACGAGAACGAGAGAGAAATAGGGGAGGATAGCGTAAGAATGAGAGAGTAGGAAAAAAGAAAGGGGAAAAGAAAATTTGAACAAAAAAATTCATATCTCGCACATACGACCTCCGATTCACAACCCGTGACCGCTAGCGTGTTCCTTGAGGTGAGTGCAACTCAACTAGACCAATTTTACATTAAACGGATTTATTTTTCGGAATTTAGATACAATTATCAAAGTGTATCAAAATTTGTATTTAGCTTAAAAAATCATTAGAATAGCTAGAAATACACTAGATAGAAGCAAAGAAAAGAGAGAAGAGGAGAAAAGAAAGGGAAAAAGAAAAATTGAAGAAAAAGAATAGTAACTTCCGCATACGACCTCCGATCGACAATCCGAGACCACCACCGCTTCCTTGAGGTAAGTACAACTCAACAAGACTAAGTTTATGCAAAATGGAATTATTTTTTTTTTTTAGTATAGGTACTTATGTCAAATATGTAAAAAATTTAGTATTTAACTTAGAAATTAGACATATTAGTTAGAAATACTATAGATATAAGTATCCTGAGTTTGAATAGTATATAATAGTGTATTTTCACTTATGTTTTAAGTAAAGAAAAATTATTTAAAAATATACCTGAATTTTTTTAATGAAACTGAGGAAAGCAAAGCTTAGCAATGGAGATCTTGCAGTGCATGTGGGGATGGGGAGGTAATCCGGTGCGTGAGATTGTGTATAGATGTTTTGGTGTGTATGGTGTGGAGGTGAAGGGTATATGTGTGTATGTATGTACGTGAGATGTACTTGTATGGGTGTATGTGTGTGAATATGTGTTTGTGTATGTGTGTGTGAGTGTGCATTGTGTATGTGCGTGGTGTGTGTACGTGAGGAGTGTGGTGTAGGTGTGTATATGTGCGTGAGTATGTGTGTGTGTGCATGCGTGAAATGTGTATGTGTAGGTGTGTGTCAGTGTGTACATAGTGGGTGTGTGTGAATGTATGCGTGTGTGTGTGTATGTGTTGGCGTATACGTAAATAAGTGCGTGAATGTGTGTGCATGCTGGTGTGTAGGTGTGTGTAGGTGCCAATGTGTGTGTGTACTGGATCGTATGTGTATGTGTGCACTAGAGTATTTGTGGGAAGAGAATGTGTGTGTGTATATGTGTTAGTGTAAGTGTGTGTATGCATATGTGTGCATGTGTTGGTGTGTCTACGTAAAGGGGGTGTCATATGTGTGTGCTAGTGTGTGTAAATGTGGAAATTTGTGTATGTGTGGGCAAATGTGTGGTGTATAGGTGTATGGAAAACATGAAGGTGCATGAGAGAATGTGTGTGGAGTGTGTATACGGTGTATGTGTGTGATATTCGAAGTGCAAGTATGTAGCAAAGAGTAAGAGGTAAAAGAATTGGAAAAAAGAGAAAGAAAGAACGGAAAGGAAGAAGCGAAAGAAGAGACGCTAGGGTGGAGAAGTCTAGGAAAAGAAGGAAGCAAGTGTGTATGTATGGGAATTGAATTGAAAAGAAGACATATTATTAGTATAGAAACAGCGACTCAAGTAGCTTGATTAAGTGATCAAGTTATAAAAGGAAGTCTCGGAAATGCATGCGTGTCGTCGATGAAACGATTATGTGTATGGGTGAGTGTAGAGAGGATATATAATTATAAAATTTTGAAGTATTAATACAAAAAGAAGAAATTATACTAAAACACTAAATTAGGTATAGGTAAAATATAAACGAACCTTACTTAGTACCTTTAACCAAATTAAGGCTCGACTTAGATTTTAGACATTTATCTTATTTTATTTTAACTTATCATTAGGTAAAGGGATTACATGTCAGAACCACTTGACAATAGCTAGGACTAAGATGACCATAAACAGGTAAGTGGGAAACTCTATGATGTGCTACACTGCTTTATTTAATTCTAATATGTTGTGTATATGTATACTTTCTTGCTAGGCTGTAGCTGTAGTAGTAGTTGTTGTTATTATTTTAGAGTTAGAGGTGTGTGAAATGTGAAGTTATGTTGCGGTGTACATGTAGTGTGAGCTGTGGTGTGTGTTATTGCTGTTGCTACTGTTATTGTTTCTATTATTGCTGCATTTTGCTGTTGCCTTTACTGCCGCCGCTGCTGTGTAGAGGGCTGTTGTGAGCATTTATGTGTATGTGTGAAGGTGTTTGTAGCAAAGTGGAGGTGATATGGGGCGAAAGGTGTTCCAAAATTGTATATCTTGTGTGTGTACGATTTGGCCTGTGAGTGTGGATATGGTTGTGTCATTGCGAGCTGGTCTAATCGTATATGTACTTGAATGTGTGTATGGTTGGAGAGTGTGCATGCGTGCAAGATGGTAAGTGCATATTAGGAGAATGGAGAAATTTTAAGAAAACTAAGAAAACATATTTTTCAACCTTAACCTCTAACTAAACTAAAAATACATGCATATATAGATAAGTACATAGGTTAGATAATATATAGTTATATATATCTTTATACATGATATATGTTGGTTTATGTGAATAGGACTTGTGATTTTACATTTTTACAAATTTTGGGATTTAATTATTGAGGATGTTTGAAGAGTACATCCTTAGTTATCTTGTTTAACTCTTGGGCATGTGGAATGGAGCACTTGAGAAGTGAAATGAGACAAAGATGTCGAGGAATGAGGACTGTAAGTCAATCTTAAGTAGTTGATTTGATGTTTAAGTGAAATGGCATAGAGATGTCGAGGAATGGGATTGTAAGTCAATCTTGAGTGGTTAATTTGACGTTTAAGTGAAATGGCACAGAGGTGTCGAGGAATGAGGACTGTAAGTTAATCCTGAGTGGTTGATTTGACGTTTAAGTAAAATGGCACAGAGGTGTCGAGAAATGAGGACTATAAGTCAATCATGAGTGGTTGATTTGACGTTAAGTGAAATGGCATAGAGGTGTCGAGAAATAAGGACTATAAGTTAATCTTGAGTGGTTGATTGACGGTTGAGGAGATTTAAACTATATTACACTATTATTTAACTAAAATTTTGTGTCTAACTTAATCGTTCCATCCGGTTGATTTGGCCTTCCTTGCCTTATCTGTGATATGAAATGTATGATCTCTTCTTGTTGTGGTAAATGCAAATATGAGGTGTAATAGTTTTTACTTGCGAGATTGATTGGGTCCCTAATGTTTGTCATTGGATTTGTATTCTTTAAAGGCTTGATAGTTTACTTTATTACCTTGAGCATGGATTGGCCTGCGATTTCGTATTGTTTGATCATCTTGAACCAATTAATTAAAGGATTGTTGATCATGTGGTTTAGTGGCTAAATTCTCCCTAGATGATGGTTTTTGGTCTTCTGATTTAAATTAACTTAATGATTGATTTATCTTGAGTGTATACATTTGAAAGTTCAATAGTGTTTAGATCTGGATATTTTAAATTTAGACACATCATAGGTGATCAAAGAAAGAATGCTAATAGCATATAGCCACAAAAGAGTTACATAGATAAAAGGAGGATGCCTCTTAAGTTATCGGAAGGTGATAATGTGTTTTTAAGGATTTCTCCCCCCATGGATGGTGTGGTTTAGGATAAAAGGGAAAGTTAAGTCTAAGGATATTGGACCTTTAGAGATATTAGAAAGAGTTAGTAATGTGACTTATAGAATAGCCTTACAACCTAGTTTAGCAAGGGTACATAACTTTTTTTTTTAAAAAAAAAAATGTATCTTGCTAAAGGAATCTTTAATCTTAATCAACATGTTGAGTTGGAACTACCAATAATTTAAGGGAATCTAACTTATCTTGAGTGTCTTGTAAGGATGGTGGATGAAAGAAGCAAAATTTATGGTGTCAAGCGATAAATTATATCAATGTTCAATGGAGTAATCACATTAAAGATAAGCTACTTGGGAGCTCAAGGTTATTCCAATTATTAGGTAAATTTGAAGGATAGAATTTTGTTAGGGAAGGATAAAAAGCTCATAAATAATTTTAAAAAGAGAGGTGAAATAGACTTTTCCTCATAATTTTCTATTTTAACAATTGAGACTTATCCTTTTCCTCTTGCAATACTTTGAAGATAGAAACAAAAAAACTCTCTCTAATTGCACCCCCTCCCTCTCTCTTGTTTGAATTTTCTCCCTTTATTCCCTAAGCTTAGAGTGCACAAAATCTTCGAAGTTTAAGGTAAGAAATATTCCAAATTCTTTTAGTCCATTTGTTTTCTAATTTCATATTTTGTGTAAGGTTCATCTTTAAGGAGGAATAAGGCATTGTTTGGTGTGCTAATGTATGTGTAGTAGCATGTGGCATAAGTAATGGTGGTATTGCATTGGCTAAGTTCATTCCTAATTTTATTATATTGAAATTTTGGTTTCATAACACCTTAATTTGGAGATTTGGTAGTGAATTAGGTTTTTTATACTCTTTTTACGTTTATAATTGATAATTAGGGTTATAACTATGTGATTTAGGATTATGATTATTAATTGTTATTGTTGATAATTATTAAAGTTTTTATTTAATTTTTCAAATTAAGAAGTATTGTAGGGTTAGATGATTGGAGTTTAGAAGAGATTGAAATATTTCTATATTTAGAATTTTTATTTGTTTTGGAGTTAAAAAAAGTGTAATCTTACATGCTTTAGGGTAGTTTCTAAGTTAGAAACTCAATTGAGGATATTTTAGGTCTCACCTGCTATATGGGGCTAACTTTAAGGGATTAGCCCCTTGTCGACCACATTGTAAAGTAGTCAACAACCTTTGCCATGTGGTCAACTACATTCCTCAATAGTTGACTATATTAAGCCTTTTAATTTAGTTTTCAATTTTTAGAGTTAGAATTGTGTTTTCTTGATATATAGTGTTTTCAATTAACCTTTTGTGTTTATTGGGTTTTAATCTTCCAATTTAATTGTATGAAGGGGGTGAAGTAATTTTTATGTAAGTAAGATGTTGTGTGAATGTTTATTTATATTGGATTACAATAATGAACTTAGTAACTATTTAACCTTAACTGATGAATGTTGGTTATGTTTTTATTGAGGTTCGTAACCATTTTAGATGGGTAGGATATAAACTGCATGTTGGTTACCTATTAAGGGTTGAACCTTTGGAATGAAGTGATTAATAGCTGGATGCCAATGTCTGTCATGGATAAGTGAGTCATCAATTATGAAATCAAGGTTGATATGAACTAAGATATCTAGAGAGAAGCTATCCATGGATCATAATAATGGTATAGGTCACCATTGTGCATGGAGGCAATGAAGTGGATTGACGATGGTTAATAAGTAGCTAAAAAAAATTAAAATCCAACCTTTTACATATATATATTCACATTATAATCCGAAGATCAACACCTGTAGACCATATTTACAAACACTACAACATCATATATAGAACATCCTATTACAAAATATCAAGGTTCAAAATGGAAACTAAAGGCCTGTTTGCCTCTACTGATGCTCTTTAAAAACCTGAGTCTCTAGCAATATTTTTTAGTACCTATACTTGAGGTTAGTAAAACGCTAGCCCCTCAGCTTCTTAAGAAGCAAAGTGAGTACATAATCAAGTAACCTGGCAAAATTAAACAATAAAATCACATTACAATAACCAACAATATTATCAAATACTTCGAAAGTGATTACTCAAAGCAAGCAAGTTTTCAACTCAAGCTATATTCGTAGGAAACCCAATTCAATTTCTCACATTTTAACATCATCATGATCTTACTTAATGAACTTTTCCTTATAATTTCATTTTACCAAACTCATAAACCTTTTCATTGGAAACCATTTCAAGTCTCTCCTGTTTATACATAGGTCACAAATACTTTTCAATTCACCCAAACAGAGCTTATCAACTGGTAGATAAACTACCTTCATGCACTTTTCAAAACATAATGTTTTCTTAGCCAATTAAGGCATCTTTACATACTCTTTTTAGTTAGAAACATTTAGTTCGCCTTTCACCTACCTTAAATAAGAGGGGTAACCAGATCCCTATAGGTCACTAAATTAGGCCAGTTCATCAATTGTGCCTCAAACCTATCTGGGTCGACTCAAAGGTTGTACTACAAACTTACCAAGCAAAGAATAGGACTTTCCTTACATTAAATGTTTTGGGTTAGTAGGTACTTACAGCCTAAACCCCATTTGATTTATTCGAGTCCCAAAAAATCAGTTAGGTATACTTTAATGAAGTTATACATGTGAACAATCGATTTTCCATTTTATTATCTATTTAGATATTTCATCATTATTGAGACAACAATAGTATGAACTCAATCGGTCATACAAACCCCATCCAATAAGCTAACAATAACTGAACATTACATCATAATCATAAGGCATTCAACAATTTATGTTCATTACATCACATACAATCAGGAATAGCACAATCAAATCCCGTACCCAACCTTCATTCTAGGATTTCTAGAATGTTTCATTTTTCTTATAATCTAACCATATTAGGACACACAACCAGCCATCAGCAATTCAATATAATCCAACAATCCAATATAATCCAACAATCTTCCTGTGTTGATCATAGTAAGTGATCGTATAAGGTAATTTTAGCTAACAACCAGTAGTTTACATTATTGATCACTTGTACTCAAGAGATGAGTTAAGGGGGCACGCGCTTGAAACAATATATGCCAATCCAAATAGTTGCACTAGCCAAATTCCTATGTCCTTCCCACTTAACAGAAATACCTGAATCATCAATATACCAATCAATGTTACTCTATTTACGCTATTGAACCTTGAATTCAATATTCCAAGCTCCTAAATTCCATCCTGACCTCACATAATCCACCATTTTCCTACAATATCTTATGCATATACATATGGGTATATTACGCTCTATTATATATTAATGTAATTAAGTTTCGATTCGATTATGTATCGAATCGTATAGTTCCAAATTATCATGATTTTGCATCGAATACTCTTGTTTTTATTCCATAACTAACCTAAGCTTCTTAATATCATATTATACTTCAATGAACCTCAACTAAACATCAAATTCAATTAATCAAATCAAATTCCCCAATTTTGCTCATGAATAAATTCGACCAAAACAAGGTAATTGGCTTGAAAAATTCGCTAAAAATGGAAAACGACTCCACTTTGAACAATTATTGATTTGGTGATCTACTACATCATATAAGGATCTTATATACGCCCTATTCATTTTCCAATTTAATTTCCGACTAGAATAGGGTATTTCTTAAGGACCACATATTTTTTATTCAAATTTCACCAAAATAGAATTAACATGTTAATATAAATACAAAATTATGCCAGAATACCAATAATAATAATTTTTCATCAACATTTGATATTTTAAACAAAAATAGGAAATTTTCGGTATTACCGAGGGTAGCTCCGTTCACTGGCCTTTGGCTGCCAATGCCGCCACCACTATGTCAGCTGGAATCCTTCTCTACCCAAACCCTTAACCCTACCTCGGCCTAATAGTAGCTCCACCCTAGCCCCTTCGACCAAACAGACTAGATCTTCCCCTATTTAATTACGATTTTTCTTCAATTTCTTCAATTATTTCTTTAAATTCTTGTTGCATCCTACTTCAATCTTATTTTTCATCCTCCCCTAATAATTGCATGTTGAAATTTTCAATTGTAATTTTCCTAGAAAATTCGGATGAAATGGAGAAAATTATAGGTTTTAAAAATTGAAAATTTTGATCTCTCTCTCTAATGCCCACTTTTGCCTTATTATATTACTAGTTTACCCTTAAATAACTACATTTATTGTATATTATTTTATTATTTGTTTAGTCCTCACATTGGTCTTGCAAATCATCGATGTTATGGCTATAGATTTAGGATTGTTAGATGCATATGTGTCATTTATTGTATGTGTTTGATAAGGCTTGTGTATGATGCGTGTATTTAATACTTAATTGCAACTTATAGATGATGCAATATTTTTAAAGACAATTTATTAATTTTACAAGTTAATATGTTCCCCCATTTAATTTTACATCTTGTGAAGTTGTTGCATGTCAAGGGTCTCGAGGCATAACAATCATGGGTAACACACTTAAATATTGCACTTTTAAAAAAAAAAACGTAAATATTGTACACATAAAATATATTACTAAAATAGGTTTTGAAGTCGTAGATCTCGTATGCAACTTTAATGTAAAAAAAAAAAAGGACGCCTTCAATTCAATTTTGTTTTCCTTTGAGCCTATACGAATCTTACTACAAACCTATAAATTTTGTAAAACTGCAAACCTATAAAATTATTATAAAAGTATGTTTGCAAACTTAAAAAAGCGATATAATAAATATATACAGTAATACATAGGAAAACATTTGCATCAACACTTTTAAGTATAAATAGGAATTCTCAATTCAGTTCATTTGTTCACATTTCATATCTCATATATCGATCTTTGAATTTGCTCTGTAAGCTTAAGTTTACAATTTTTTTTTTCAAATTTTTGTTTTACATAGGTTTTAATTTACTTAAATACGTGTGTAGAAATTTCTTAATCAAGATCACGGTATGTTTTCTTAAGAAGAAATTTAATTTTATTGTTGTTATTGAAGTAGTATACTGCGTAAATTTTATGACATGTAAATATGTGTATTGCATAAATTTTATTGAAGTGGTAGTTATTGTTAATTAACTATTAATTAGTAATTAATTATTAATATTTCATTAATTAACATTAGTAAATGAATTATGTATATATGTTATGATAATGTATTTTTGTAAACGTAGTCATAAATTAAGTTATTGTTAATTAACTGTTAATTAGTAGTGATTAATCATTAAGATATCGTAATTAATTGCTAAGAAATTAAGTAACAAAAAATTTTGTATTAGATGGAAATATAAAATATTTGCATTGTTTAGTAAAATTAGCCATAAGAGTAAGTAATTAGTAATTATCCGTTAATTAAAGGTGATTAGTTATTAAGACGTGGTTAATTAATTATTGTAAAAGTAATTAGTGAAATATTTTGTATTTGTTTGAAGGTGGGATTATTTGTATGTAGACTGAGTTATAAAATTAATTAGTTTTTAATTATCCGTTAATCAAGGGAAATTAGTCATTAATACATCTTATTTAAATGCTAAACAATTAATTAGTGAAAAATTTTACATTGGGTAAAAATGTAAAATATTTGTATTGTTTAGTAAAATTAGTCATAAGAGTAAGTAGTTAGTAATTATCCGCTAGTTAAAGGTGATTAGTTGCTAAAATGTGGTTAATTAATTATTGTGAAAGTAATTAGTGAAATATTTTGTATTTGTTTGAAGGTGTGATTATTTGTATGCTTTTGTAGATTAAGTTATAAAATTAATTAATTATTAATTATCCGTTAATCAAGGAGAATTAGTTGTTAAGATATCATTAATTAATTGGTAACAAAAAATTTTGTATTGGGTGGAAAATTTATAATATTTGTATTGTTTAGTAAAATTAGTCATAAGAGTAAGTAGTTAGTGATTATCCATTAATTAAAGGTGATTAGTTGTTAATATGTGGTTAATTAATTGTTGTGAAAGTAATTAGTGAAATATTTTGTATTTGTTTGAAGATGGAATTATTTATATGCTTTTGTAGACTGAGTTATAAAATTAATTAGTTATTGATTATCCATTAATTAAGGGGAGTTAGTCGTTACTATATCGTTATTTAAATGCTAAACAATTAATTAGTGAAAAATTTTATATTGGGTAGAAATGTAAAATATTTGTATTATTTAGCAAAATTAGTTATAAGAGTAAGTAGGTAGTAATTATCCGCCAATTAAAGGTGATTAGTTACTAAAAAGTGGTTAATTAATTGTTCTAAAAGTAATTTGTGAAATATTTTGTATTTGTTTGAATGTGGGATTATTTGTATGCTTTTGTAGACTGAGTTATAAAATTAATTAGTTCATCAAGGAAAATTAGTCGTTAATGTATTATTATTTAATTGGTATATAATTAATTAGTGAAAAATTTTGTATTGGTTGCAAATTAAAATTATTTGTACGATTTCACATAATAGATGGACCCTGGACCTTTTAGTCCTTCAGTGTTGACGTAGCAAGCTAGTCACTGATCACAGGCAGTCTGGGATGGAGAGGTAATGGATATTTTACTTATCGATTAGTTTACGTTGAATTAGAAATAGGAAAACATTTGACATAATGTTGGCATAAGAGCATTCAACCATTGCTGTACAACGACATGAGTTGTCACTTTGTCGTGATGAGCATACGATTCCATTCGATGTGTGAATAGAGTCATAGTTGTAGCTAGCTAGACTCTAAGGTGTCAGTTGGTTGCCCTACATACCCCTCAATTGGCACATGATTACAGCACTGGTAGAGAGATAGCGTCCAGTGACGCATGCATTTCACATGCTGACAAGGGAGTTTACCATTAAGCTACAGGATGTGGAGATCCAGTCGGGACTCCTTGTGGATGGCTAGGTAGTTATAGGGAGTACTTGCTTGGATTAGGGAGCAATATGTGAAGAACTGCTAGGTGCGAGACCTGGGTCTATGGTAGAGGCGGACGCATTAGTATGATATGGCTCCGCGATTTGTTCTGGCTAATCTCACCGGACGCAAATGTGGAGCAAATATATCGAGCTACTCGTGCATACATTTTGTAGTTGTTAGGGGGATTTATCTTCGCTGGTAAATCTAGCGCCCTTATGCATGCAATGTGGTTACTATTGTTGGAACATTTTGACGTTGCTAGGTTATATAGTTGGGGGGTCGCATGCCTGGCGTGGTTATATTGCCAACTATGTGTTGCGTCTTCACCGTTGGTACATGAGATTAAAGGGGCAACCATATTACTACAGGTGTGGGCTTGGGATAGATTTCCTTACATTGCACCGATTAGTCAATAGGGACTATTTGTACTAGCCGGATGTCCACTGGCGGCACGGTGGAACACGCGAAGGGACATGTAGTTTCACCCCATCTATGTAGTCGATGCATTTCGGGATGCGCTGGATAGGCATAATATGTTGCAGGTACCTTAGTAATCATATTTATTTTTCTTACAACTAATGATGTTTATCATTTATGTTAAATAAATTTTCTTATTTTTAGGTTGAATGGGAGTTGTACAGCTTGAATTTGATCAGTACATTACCGTCTTTCTACACAGCTGGCATGTACGTTTGGACGGCTCAGGTGCCACTCATTTGTTTCCACTTAAAAGTGTTGGTGCAAGTTTTTTCTTGTGTATTATTATGTATATTTACTGTATCACTTTTTAAGTTTGCAAACATACTTTTATAATAATTTTATAAGTTTATAGTTTTACAAAATTTATAGGTTTGCAGTAAGATTTGTGTATGCTCAGAGGAAAAAAAATTGTAATAGTTGGAGCCTTCATTCTATTTTTTTTACACTAAAGTCGCATACGAGATCTGCGATTTCGAAACCTATTTTAGTAATATGTTTTATAGGTACAATATTTACATAATTATTTTTTAAAAAATGTAATATTTAAATGCATAACCCTAACAATCATATGATTTGCTAGTAAAATAGCTCGTATCATATAAACTACAAGCCTATATGTAATTAACCCTAACCATAAATAGATATCACTCAAAATATTACCCAATTAAAATGTTATTATTATTTTTTTTAACTAAGGCCTTTGTAGTATAATCATATGAAAACTGCTCTTTCAATGGGACAGAGCAAATTCCCTTTTTCCGTTCCATAAATGTATCTGTAATGTTTGGAAAAAGAGGTGCACAAATTGCAAATTCATCCTATATTATTGGCAATGTATGAATAGACCACATAAACTTTTGAAATGTTACTTTACTCTTTATAACCTTTGAAAATGTGTATAGATATACCAAATTGTTAGTAAATCCCTATAATTTTTGGTACTCTAACAATAGTTTAGGGAGGAGAAGCTGCACTATAAAAATTTAAGGAATTTATTTATACTTTACCAATACTTTAGAAAATATAATTATAGGTATCCCAAAAGTAATTATTAATTTTAATATACAAAGGTATCTATTTATTGTATATATTAATGTTAATTAATTAAATGAATGTATGCTGCGTATACCTTATACGTGTTGTATCCTGTGCTAGATAACAATTATATGTTTCATGCATAGCTATAAAATGCATGCCATTTGTTGTGAATGTGCACATTATAAATTGTGATATATATCGTGTTTATAGTTTAACAAATGTATATATACTTATAAATTGTATATGTGCCTTGTGCTTTACCACCAATGGTAATATGGGATAAATAGTTAATATGTCCGAATCTATATAATTGTATATGCTTATATTCTATTGTATGATAATTTATTTAGATTACACATATATAATTATAGGTTAATAATAATATGGATATATGCACACCAAATATAAGTAATATACAATATATGTATACATATGTAATATGTAATTAAATATTATATCAAATAATTGTATAAGTGTGCTTTATAATAATGTAGATTTCATTTGATAATGTATAAAAATAATTATCTTATTTATATAAGTAGGGATGCCATTGAATGGGTCATTATAAGGTACCTGACTTACCTAGTCTAATAAAAACCTAAAGCATTTGACACTATAAGATTTTAGGATGGGTTTTGGAACAAGGTTTAAAACCTTATAGGGTTTTGAGTCGAGTTTTAGGATTAAAAGAAAACTCGATAGGAAATCCGAATCCAATAAATAATAAAATAATATATACATACATACATACATATATATATATATTGATGTGCTTAAGACTGATTACAAGTTTACAATACAATTGAAGATTCACTTAAACAATTAGCAATAAAAAATGGCGTGATCCCTAATTATTATAAACCCTAATTTGACGTGAACAAGAGATAGAAAAGGAGAACTAATTCCTTACCAAATATTACACATTAGTTGGAATTAGGTTTGATTTTGATGTTGTTGATATTATGTACAACACAATCAAAATCCACTTGCCACAATTCTAGGAGAATTGATAAGAGTTTTTACATGACAAGGAGTGTCCCTCACGGTTTCAATATCTAAAAAATGATGTGTCAAAAAAGTCTCTTATAAAACCTATTTAACAAATATTTATACCATACTCTAAACAAGGAAATTACAATAATGCCAAATAGTAAAAAACCAGTCTTATGAGTCACTTGAAGAACCGATTCTCCACATGAAAGAGAAGTGAAGATGGCCAGTTTTTCTCAAGTGAAATGTAAATGAAATGAAAGCCAGTTCCTCTTGTCTTTGTAGGTTCAATTTGGTTCATAATGGACCGTGATCCATTCACAAACCAATTGCTATTATGCTTGATCATCTTCTTGTAAAAAAAAAATGACAAAAATATACCTGCTAAAATGTAAAAAAAATTACTATAAAATAAATAAAAATAAAATGTGAATGTCTGGGTTCCATTTGGTTCAAGTAGGCTTCCCGATGCTAGGTCCAAAGGTTTGATTCACATCATATATATAATAGCACATCTTAGTATACAAAGTGCAGCATGTTAGTGCTATACATTAGTTAACAAAATTAATAGATGAAATTGATATATTGATTTTTAAAAGGATTCTTTTTTACTATTTAATAAATGCTCATAATGGATTTTTTTTCAAATTTATATTAATAATTATAATTTTATGCTTTCAATTGTTAATTATCAAATTGAAATTTAAGAAGCTCAACCAAGCATGACCAAAATTTATGAATTGAGTAACTTGATAGCTGATGTTTTACTTTTAGGAGACATAATTGGAAAAATTGATGTTGTGATGGATCGACTTGGATTGTTAACGAATTAAAAAAAAAAAAAACTATAGAGTTAGGTTTTGTAAATAAGTCAAAAACCCTATAGGATTCTAGAAAGCCCTATAGGATAATAGATCGAATTTGAATTTTGAAAAGCTCATCTCAAACCTATTCCGGTAATAATCCTTATACATAAGTCACATGTTATGTATGTCATACATGCCATCTAAATTTTGCTCTACGTTTTGTCTATATTAATAAGCAATATGTATTTATATATACAAAAGGCACATACATACAATAGATTTACAACTTATCGTAGAAGTACCCATTGATTAATGTGGTTTTGGATAAACAACTCCTATCATATTCTTATTCTATGCCATTGAATAAGTAATAGCAATATAATTATTATTATAATAGTCTAACTTTATTTGTATAAATAGTGAAGGATATTTTAGCAACAAACTTATATGTGTAGTAAAAGTTAGGTATGCTATGAGTGTACTTTTGGTTAGAATAAGGAATATTATTGTTTTTACAATTAATATGGATATTATGTTTACTATAACTAATAACATAAATAGAACATGGCATACCGTTAAAGGTAAAAATCACCAAGGCCGAGTGGCTCCCACCACTATTTATTTTCTTTTGCCTCTCTCAACGCGCCCTCTTTCTCTCTTTCTTTTCCGGTTATTATGTTCCTTTATTTTAACACCAATGTTTGGGATAAGAAAAAAAAATAAAGAAATGAAAGGAAGGAATTACAAGGAAAATAATGTAAAGAAAAATCTTTGATATGGATAGAAAATGATAAAGAGAAATCATTACGGAAAAAAAAATTAATTAAGTATTTTTTTGTGACTTATTGATATACTAAAAATTCCTTAAAGTTAAAAAAAGTAAGTGATTTTATTTAAAGATTGCCTAAATCATTTATAGATTTTCCGTTAGAAAAGAATGATTTTTATAGATCCCAAAAAGGTTTTTCCTCACAAATCCATCCACCTTCTTCCAAGACATAAAATAAAAAGTGGTGATTAAAAAGTAAGTCACTAAATAGTAACTATAAAATAAGTCTTTCAATTTTATTTTTAAATTTTCACCGTTTAATTTTTATTTTAAAATCTTAACCGTTGAACCTTTTTATGTTATCAAGTGGTAACTTACCTTAATAATTTTCCCTCTTTCCTTTTTTTTTTTTCTCTTTCTTCCTTATTTTTTTTATATTTTTTAATTGCCTTGCCATGTGTAGCATGAAGAGGGCTTTAAAAACCTAGTTTCATTATATGATTAATGATTTATAGATTTTCACGACTTTTGGACGTTTTATTTTGCTAGAACACATGAACCATATGAAGCTATCATCCAAATGGTAACTGTCACTCGATACTGCGGATTTGATATCTAACGTACGATACATGAATTATGTTTTGTAACGTTAACATCTTTGTTTTGAAGAATCCGATCTATAATTCACTAACCATGAAGTTGAAACTACATATATTTCTCTTCTAAGGAAAAAAAAAGAAGACTTTTATATTGGGTAATTGAAATTAAATTAATAAACTTTTATATAAATCTTGCATAATTATAAGTAGTTTTGATCACTAATATTTAATTTGATTGATTTAAGAAATTGCTATAGCTGAAGCAATAATAAGGATTAAACTCGATAATTAATGTAATTTAAAACTGGATTTTCATTAAGAGAGTTTTCTACGTTGTAATTTGGCTTTTGAATGGCTAGTATTAGAATTGAAAGTACTTCCTATATATTACCATGCATTATAATCAATATTTGATCACTCAGGTTGTAGATAATAATATAGAAAATAATTCATTTCATGAAATGAAAATATTCTCTTTCTAATGGAATTGTTGAAGTTTGCTTGAAGAGTCTTATATTATTATTCACATTTTAACCGATTCTCTACTGCTTACTTCTTTTTTATATTAAGACCTTAAAAAAATTAGTTAGTTCAATTATTTCAATTTTGTTTTTTCCAGCTAGAATTTCAAGTTTGTAGACAAGGGATCTTTAGGTGCACCATTTAAGAATTTTAAAAATCAAGTTCACTTTTTTTTTTTTTTTCAACATAATTGTAATTTTCTAAGAATGTCCATGCCAGGAGTTTTGGAAAACATGGTTAAATTTTATCTTACAAGATTTTTAACCCGTGTCTAAAACACATGTTAATAAACCTTTTTTTTTTTCTTTACAAAACATTGTGATTACTATTTAGCTAGCTCTAAATGAATGCAATACTAGAAAAGGGAAAAAAAAATGGAAATAAATCTTTAGAAAAATCAAAGAAGAATTGCAAAAACTTCCTACCTAAAGGGTCTCACTATTGTTAGTTAGTTAGTTTTTTTATTTTGCAAAACATTGTAATTACTGTTTAGCTAGCTCTAAATGAATGCAATATTAGAAAAGGAAAAATAAAAAATGGAAATAATTTGCTAGAAAAATCAAAAGAAGAATTGCAAAAGCTTCCTACCAAAAGGGTCTCACAATTGTTAGTTCTTTTTTTTTTTTTTAAATAAAGAAATAAAAAGCTGACAAATACAATGTATATGGAAAATTTTAAACTGTCATACTCATAAATGTTGGTTAAATTCGAAGAGAATGAACAATTGATATGGATATTTTATAGGCCAGTAGCATATCTGGGTTACCAATTATTATTTATCCTTAATTACCAATGACTTTTCATTAGGGAATGAGTTATATGTTTGTTATTATGTAATAATTCAAGCAGATGATATTTATTTTCAATAGCTAACGGACAAATTTGAAGATTTTCCTCTTCTGTTTTGGAAATATACCTCCTCGCCTCTGTCATATCATGCATTCTGTCCAATGAGTTTTAATTAAGAATTATGTTAATACATTGTTAACTTTATTTAATGTAAGAAAAAGGATAATTAATTCTTTTGACACTTGTTAAGAGATTAAATGAATAAACTTTTAATTTTTTTTTATATAAGTCTCTTAACAAAATGTAATATTATATATATATATTAAAAAGAAATCTCATGCTCCTAGGGCACAAATGCCTTTATTTGTATAGACATGGAAGGTTATATTATACTTTACTCATCCCCACATTTCTCAAGAACTTATTACCTAAAATTTTAAAATTCGCAGCAAGAAAGGTTACGAAGCATACTAAGATAACCTCTATTAATTCGGTAACATATATGCTTAATGCTTAAACCACATGCAACATAATCACAATTAGTCAATGCCATAATATGATATGCAGAAATTCCAGCTTTCTTGTAAACACCAAATTTTTTAGAAGACAATAAAATTATCTAAGCAATCAAATTTTATGATATTAATAATATTGTCAATCATAAAATTCGCAAACCAGAAATCACAAAATAAATAATAAGATACTTCATAGATAGAAACAAAAATAAAACACAATAAATTACTAAAAATAAAAACAAAGTGAGCAATTTCAAAAGTATAATAATTAGTACTCTTATACTATATAAATTGTATGCAAAAAATTGAAAATAAAAAATATGAATTTCTCAAGCTCAAATAGTGAATAGACTATACATAGATATCATCACCCAAAAATATAACTTTGCATTGATGCCACCTCACCATCAACCTAAAATACACACACACATACATATACATGATACTCTCTCCCTCTCTACATTGCTTGCTATTTTTTTCTCTTCTCCTTCTTTCTTTTTTTTGTTTCTATAAATACCTCCACAACACCTTATTTTAATCTATAATTTCTTCTCACATCTCCATCCAAGTTTAGAACCAAAGCTAACTCCATAATCTATCTTGCGCTCTCTATCAATTCACCACCACCACCACTTGCAACGTAGCACTGCCATCTTGCCAAAAAACTAATCCAAAGTAGCCTTATCAAACTATCCTATAAAACATAGAAAAATTAGTTAAAATCCTATACCATGCATGGGTTTTAATTTATAGTACATATATATTTACTTAAAAATTTATCATCAATTAAAAGTTTATGAAAAAAACAAGAAGAATGACTAATGGTTGCTCACTCACATGAATGAATTAAATAAAGTAGGAATCAAAAAGCTATTGGTGAGAAATGAAATTAACATATCAACAAAATAATGTTGTAAGTTGTTTTAAATATGGTCCTATGAGTTAATTAAAGCATTGGTTTTATATGATCATTGATAGTTTTTCTATATTTGCATATAAAATATTATGTAATTTAGAATACCTACAACATTTTATGGATATATATATATATATATATGACATTTTATACTAATGCATGTAAGGGTTGTAACTCTTACTATTCTTTACACACACACAAAAGCCTTTTGAATGAGGGACCAAATGATACTACTAATGAAAAGGTGTAAGTGATAAAGGTCAAAAACCATAAATAGTTGAAAAATACTACAAAATTGTATCACAAATGAAGAGCTATAAATGATAAAAAGCTTATAAAATAATATATTATAATAGATTTTCTAAGTATAACCAAACCGTTTGCTTCAAGCTTTAATATCTCTCTCTTCTGACCACTTAAGCGTAAACAACCACCACTATTGTATTCTCGACATGGAGCATGACTAAGAGGAGCCAACGCGACACTTAAACACCAAAACTTTAGTGAGTAATCACACTCAAAAATTAAAAAAACTCATTCTTTCTAAAATTATAACTGTTGCATACACATTTGTTGAAATTCTCAAAGTTTCCTAAGTAACCCAATTCTAAATCATTCCTCATAAATTGCAAGACACTCTAATGTGATTCTTGAACACTATAAACAGCTAAAAATACTTAGTAAAGCTTGAATTGTAGCTAGAAATAAGGGAAATCAAGAAAATAGAGTTTAAGTTAATTTAAGATAAGTTTAGAGTTGTTTGGTAAGTACTTGTATTTTCAACTAATATCTAGGTGATGTTAACCTTCTTATTAACCTTCAAACTATTTTAATTACTAAGAATGTGGCTAAGGTGAGTAGGTGACCTCTTAAATGCTATTTGTGATGTATTGTTATGCTTGAGTGTTTGTTATGTTAATGTGAAATTATAATGGAACTTGATGATTTTTTTTAATGGAAAACCTTGTACATGGAGAGGGAATGCTAGCTCTAAATTTTATTAATAAAATTATTAAGTACAAGAAAAGAGGGGGGGGTGGGGTTATTAAGCTTGACCTCTGTAGACTTATAAAATCTACCTATTGCATAAAGTTAATAACTTTACAAAAATTTTAAGCATAAAAAGAAAAGAAGAGAAGAAGCATAGAGCTACTATTCATGTAAAGAGCTTGATGATTGTTGATATGAAATAATGCATGAAATTTTGGTTTGAGCGTCAAAACATGGTGGAAGTTTGTAGGAAATAACTGTATATGGATTTAATAAGTAAGATTTGGATTGAACATGCCCTATTCATGAATTTTTGCTACTAAGTAACAACTTTTGAGAAACTTTGGCTGAAATGCCTTTTCATAATTCATGTTCAAGTATATATATACATTAGGAAAATATCTTTCCATGCAACTATATCTTACAAACTAGGAAAACAAATCTTCCTCTACCAAAATATACAATACAAAATATACATGCTATATTTACAAACTAAGTCACGAAACAAATATCTAAATATTCACGACCGTGTATCATGCCGTGTATGTTTCTGGTAGCTACCTGACACAATACACGGTCGTGCCTTCTGATCGTGTATCCGACCGTGTATGTTTCTAGGAGCTACCTGACACAATACACGGCCGTGACTTTTGACCATGTAGCCGGCTATGTATGTTTCTAGGAGCTATCTGACACAATACACGGCCGTGCCTTCTGCCCGTGTATCCGGCTGTGTATGTTTCTGAGCTACCAGACATTCTTGATTGATATCCCCCCTCAAATTGATGCGGACTGATCAAGAAGCATCAATTTGCCAACAAGAAACTGATGACGCTGCCGAGAAAGAGCCTTAGTAAATATATCAGCCATTTGAAGATCAGAAGAGATATGAGGAAGAGAAATAACACCATTATCATAAGCTTCTCGAATAGAATGACAGTCCACTTCAATATGTTTTGTACGCTCATGAAAGACAAGATTGGCAGTAATCTAAACAGCATTAGTATTATCGACATAAAGAGAGGTAGACCCAAGTTGAGGAAAACCAACAAACCTCGAAGCCAAATGATCTCAGAGCAAGCAGACGACATAGCACGATATTCGGACTCAGTAGAAGACTTAGACACATGATCTTGTTTCTTACTCTTCCAAGAAATTAAAGAGTTACCAAGAAACATACACCAACCAGTAATAGAGTGACGTGTATCAGAACAACCAGCCCAATCAGCATCACTATATGTGGTTAAGTGAATAGGAGACTCCGCAGAAAAGAACAAACCACGATGAGAAGTCCCTTTTAAATACCTAACAATACGGCGAACTACTGCTAAATGAAGATGTGTAGGTGCCTGCATAAATTGACTAACTTGTTGTACAGCAAATGAAATGTCAAGACATGTAATAGTTAGATAATTGAGACTTCCAACAAGTTGTTGATATAGAGATGAATCAGATAGAAAGTCACCATCATTTTGTTGATATTTAACATTCACTTCCAAAGGAGTATCAACAGAATGTCCCTCTTGGAGACCGGCTAAAGCAATAAGTTCCTCAGTATATTTATGTTGATGAAGAAAAATACCAGCAGAAGAAGAGCGAACCTCAAGACCTAAGAAATAAGTTAACGATCCCAAATCCTTCATATGAAAAGAACCTTGAAGACGCTCTTGTAACTGAGACATCAATTGAGTATCAGATCCTGTGATGACAATATCATCAACATAGACTAACAACAAAACAATTCCCTTGTCAGTCTGGCACAGGAATAATGAAGAATCATACTGACTTTGAATAAAAGAGAAGCTAAGAAGAGTATTACGAAACTTCCCAAACCAGGCCTGTGGAGCCTGTTTTAAACCGTATAGAGACCGTTTGAGCTTACAAACATCATGTGAGGGTGTGGAAAACAATCCTGGAGGAGGAGTCATATAGCCATGCAAAAATGCATTCTTAACATCCATCAGTCGTAAGAACCATCCTTTAGATGCAGTAATAGATAGAATAAGCTGGACAGTTGTCATCTTAGCCACAGGTGCAAAGGTCTCTTCTTAATCAATTCCATATTCCTGTCGATTGCCAAGAGCTACCAACCTTGCCTTATATCTGTCAAGGGAACCATCAGATCAAATCTTAAGAGAATAAACCCATTTACAACTAATGGGTTTAACACCAGCAGGACATGAAACAATATCCCAAGTGTGATTGTCTTGAAGTGCTTGAAGTTCCTCTTGCATGGCTTTTATCCAGCAAGTCTGTTTAGTAGCCTGAGAATAAGAGGTAGGAATTGTAGTATTAGTTACAATTGCAGAATAGCCATATCTATCTGGAGGACGAGTGTGCCGAGTTGATCATCGAAGAATCATTGAAGCATTTTCAGGAGCAGGGTTGGAAATGACAAGTCCAGGCTTGAACCGTTTATCAAAATAAGAGTCATCAAAGTGAGGAAGTACAACAGTATCAGATGTCGAAAGATGTTGCTGAAAATAGTATTCATGTTCAAAGAAAATCATATCCCGAAAGATATGCCATCGATTATTAATCGAATCATAACACACAAAACTTTTATGATTAGGACTGTAACCTAT
Source organism: Laguncularia racemosa (assembly GCA_037954665.1). Taxonomy (NCBI): domain Eukaryota; kingdom Viridiplantae; phylum Streptophyta; class Magnoliopsida; order Myrtales; family Combretaceae; genus Laguncularia; species Laguncularia racemosa. The sequence continues at coordinate 333,735 of JBBMOL010000291.1, read as the reverse complement.
AAAGCCACATCGAACAGACTGGGCTGACAACTTATGATGTTCATGGGTAGGTAAATGAACGAAACAAACACATCCGAAAGTATGCAACATATGATAATTATGATGTTTACCAAACACTCGTTGATAGGGAGAATCAAACTTCAATTGTTGAGATGGTAAGCGATTAATCAGATAAACAGCAGTAGATAAAGCTTTGGTCCAAAACTTAGCTGGAACAGAAGATTCTAACAACAATGTGCACACCACATCTAACAAATATCGATTTTTCCATTCGGCAACTCCATTCTGCTGAGTTGTATAAGGACATGAGTGTTGTGAAACAATACCTTTGTTATGAAGAAATGCTTGAAACTCATAAGAAATATATTCACCACCATTATCAGACTGTAAGATTTTAATACAAGTGGAAAACGGAGTTTCAATATATGTCACAAAGGTTTGAAACATAGTAAACACGTCTGCTTTGGAATGCAAAAAAATAAATCCATGTAAATCAACTGTAATCGTCAATAAATGTCACAAAATATTTATACTGATCATGTGAAATAATCGGTGCAATTCCCTAAACATCACTATGAATAATGTCAAAACATTTATGGGCACGACTACCCAAAACAGGAAAAGGCAATGTCTTACTTTTGCCTAGTTTACAAGGAGAACAATCAACTAATAAACTCTTATTTATGGAACCGAGAACACCTCTTTGCAGAAAATGATTCAAAACAACATTATTTGGATGTCCTAAGCGTCTATGCCAGATGCCAGCCTTATTTTCAACAACTGAAGAAGCTAATGACAAAGTCCGAGGAACGGTAAATTGTAATGGAAATAAACCTGCCCACTTTAGGCCCCTTCGCTATCACCTTCCCCGACACTTGATCCTGCATAGTACAGCCATCATGAGAAAAGTGGACATCACAGTTATTATCCACCATTTACCTAACAGAAAGTAAGTTAGTAGATAATTTAGGAGAAACCAAGACATGTCGAAAGGAAGAGCTAATATCACCAACTGTCTTAATAGGAATATTATTTCCATCAGCAACCTGAATGTGTTGAGTACCAGTATATGGATGTTGATTATGCAATAAATCAGATGTGCCAGTCATATGATTTGTGGAGCTGGAATCAACAAAACAAGGAACATAATTAGTAGTCTTACCTTTCCCTTAAAGACCAAAAGCAGAGAAGGCAGAGAGAATCATCTGTTGAACCATATCTAGTATGAGAACAGATTGATTATTGCCAGCAATTGTGGATATCGAACCAAGATTGCAAGAGTCGGATACCGTAGCATGAAAAGCTTGTGGCCTTCTGTTTTGAGGCCTTGTAGGACACTCCTTAATAATATGTCCTTTTTGCTTGCAATAATTACATAACTTCTTACTACAATGACGGGCAATATGACCAAATTCTTTGCAGCTATAACACTGCATTGTTCCCTTTCCTTGGGTCTGAGCAGCATATGTAACATTAACTATTCCAGATGATCCACCAGTTGCACCAATAGCGGCTTGTGTCGCCAATCTTTGTTCCTCGCGCAGCAATTCATCAAAACATACATCCAAACAAGGAACTGGATCTCTATTCAGCAACCCAGCCCGAGCGGTTTCAAATTCAGGTCTGAGCTTCATCAAAAACTGATCACTATGACTCACCTCATGAACAGCCTGAAGACTAGCCAAACTCTCCTTTGACACCTTAGCATAGATAATACCAGAATATTCGCTCCATAAATTAAGGAAGCCAGAATAATATTGTTCAATTGAGAGATTACCTTGACTATAATTACTCATATCAAGTTCCAATTGAAACTGTCTTCCAGTATTATCTTGATTGTAGACGCGCTTCAAGTATTCCCACATTTCTTTTGTTGTGCTAAAGGATTGTAAATTGTTCACCATATGAACCTCAATAGATCCCAAAATCCAAGAAACAATCCGGGCATCCTTTGCTTCCCATTGACCACGATCTTTCGACTCTGTAGGAGCTGGAGAAGACCCGTCAATATGACCCCAAAGCTCCTTCCCTTTCAAAAACATCTTGAACTGAAATTCCCATGCAGCATAATTCTTCCCCGTAAATCTAATAGCTAAGAGTTCATGTGTTTTCTTAGGAGACATTATAAACAGAATTGTCACTCACAACTTGATTATAAAAAAAAAATTGTTGATCGGAATTAATCAACCTAAAGCCAAAGGAAAACCAAGAACAAACCAGCAATTCCAAGACTAAAAAAAGAACTATGGATTCAACACAATACTCAGTTGTGTGGCTCTGATACCATAACAACTTTTGAGAAACTTTGGCTGAAATGCCTTTTCATAATTCATGTTCAAGTATATATATACATTAGGAGAATATCTTTCCAAGTAACTATATCTTACAAACTAGGAAAACAAATCTTCCTCTACCAAAATATACATACAAAATATACATGCCATATTTACAAACTAAGTCACGAAAAAAATATCTAAATATTCACGGCTGTGTTACACGGCCGTGCCTTCTAGCCATGTATGTTTCTGGTAGATACCTGACACAATACACGGTCGTGCCTTCTGATCGTGTATCCGGTCGTGTATGTTTCTGGGAGCTACCTAACACAATACATGGCCGTGCCTTCTGACCGTGTAGCCGGCCGTGTATGTTTCTGGGAGCTATTTGACACAATATACGACCGTGCTTTCTGCCTGTGTATCCGGCCGTATATGTTTTGAGCTACCAGACATTCTTGATTGATACTAAGTTGCTACAATTTAAGGTGTCATCAAACACCTCAATAACAACATCTAAATACTAACTTCTATGTTTTGTCTACTATTGCTCTAAGGTAGCCATTTGGATGGTAGCCTCACAAACTTGCTTACTTCACTTTTGATGCTGGGTGTTAATGTGCCTTGCTATTAGTATCCAAATAGCTCGCTTAATGCCTAAATTCCAAAATGCCACTCATGTGGCACCTTGTGACTACTTAAATGGGGCTACTTGGTACTCTTTAAAAATATACTTTTAAATCTTAAACCTTCTTGTTAAATATCCCATGATAGACTACCATATAATCTCAACTTTTTTTTTTATTATTATTATGTTGAGTATGTTTATTGCTTGTCACTTGTATTGTGCTACATTAATATTGTTTCGTTTGAATGTTATTGCAATCTCTATGCGTATTTCACATGGAATGTCCATGAAAAAAATTGTTTAATCACTCCTAAATTTGATTAAATATTTTTGAGATTAAATTAAACCTGATCTACATTGTACAACATCTTGTATTGCTGAAGGCCATAACTTCCATACAGTGGTGCATAAGGTATGGAAGCGATCTAACCTTGCCATATATGAGTTATGTAACTCAAGGGTTAGTGCTTGCTTAATAGAGTTGTAGATCTCATCATCGTTTTAAGTTGGCTCACCTAACTCCATGGGCACTTTGGAAGTCTGTGGACTGTTTATTGATTACTTAGGTATGAGTGGCTTTAGAACTAATGTGTGGATGATTGAGCCCTAACCCAGCATCAAGAGTGGGTACCTGACTTTATAGTGGTTATAGAAAAATTGCTTGTCATACTTGCATTCACAAGATTGTTCATGTATAGTGTATACTTGATCACTTGTTTAAATTGTTTGTACTTATAATATTTGAGAGTGTGTACCACTTCACCAAGTCACAATTTGCTTATAACCTTATAGGTTTATCCATATTTCAGGTTTATAGTTTCTAACATTGTGAGGAAGCTACCTCATGTACTATTCTCATTCTTACCCTTTGAGGCTTAGGCTTGGATTATAAGAGTAAGTAAATTGAAAACTGTCCCCCTTTTGTTATATTGTTACAAGTTATTTTGGTTTATTTTGTATTAAGACCTCAAATCTTTTAAAGATGTTTATTTTGTGACATCTGTGGAAGACATTGTATCTCTATGGAGGAAATATAACAAGCTAGTATGAGTTTTAAGTTTAAATATTCTTGTTTTGGTGCTCTAGTTAATGCTTTATGAATAGTTGATGGAATCTAGAACATAGTGAACGAGTTTTCTATCCATGAGAGTATTCACAACAGGTTGTTACAATGAAGGTAACCTAAGGAAAGTAACATTACTAGCACAGAACTTTAGTATAAATATCTCATTTGTTAAAGTAAATTTAGATATTGTGCTTTTTACACTTTTAAGAAGCTAAATTGGTAAACTTGTTTTAAAAAATTCATTTAGCATTGTATTGTTATTGTCGTTTCCTTACTTTGAGTATTTGGAGATTTTAAAAAATGGAAGGTTGCATTCTATTATGGGTTTAGTTGTTTCTGTTATGATGAGTAGTATTGATATGCCTTACATTGTAGGCCCTAAAGCTTAACTTAGTAGGCTTGTCTAGAATTAAATTGGTATTCTTAAGGGTAGTTAGGATAAATATGGAAAGTATACCAAATTCTCAAGCTATGCTCCACCATATCTTTATTAGATAAGTATGATATCTTTTAGGAAAGATTCACTTGCCATATCTTACAACACACTCACTATAAATAGGTGATCTATTTACTAAGGTAAAGGATCCAAAACTCTCACATTCTCTTTCTTGTTGCCTTAATTTCTTAAGCATTTATCTAACTTAAGCATTGAAATATATGCAACGAAGACAACTCTAGTGCTAATAGCTTAGGTGTTCTTTCTTGTAGGCTAAATCTTCTACAATTGAGAATTGACTTTGACCCAAGAACCCCAATGGCAAGATCTACAATAAAAAAATTGGTACCTATCATCTATGGCTAAGAAAACACCATGGCTAGCATGAAAAATACAACAAAATCTAGAAGAAACTTTAGTAAGAATGCTGTCGATGACAACAACTCACCAATGGACTCATCAAATCACCTACCGGTGCCACCAACAACCCAACAAGTGAATGATAAAAGGCGTTACAAGACTCAAGTAATAGATAACAAAGTTGGTGGTTGAGAATAGGCACTTGAGGGACTAAGTGAATGCAATCTAAGAGTGTTCCCAATGCAATTGTTAATCTTATAATGAACATCGAGTTGATAGCACTTCCATCATCATGGGAACATGCCACAGCAATAACATCATGCTGCAACTTTGTGGAATGGAGTAAAACAATCAAATTGCTATTATAACTTTGATGCTTAGTGATGTGCCTAAAACTATGATTAGATCAAGTGATTCCAATTCCTAGGCAACAGTCAACGATAATCGAATCTAATAATCCAATTAACGAATAATAACAAATAAGAACATAATAAAATCCCTAGACCCTTACCGGATATGACGCGCCAGCAAAAGAGTAGTCCTTATACGGATTTGTTGATACGATGCTCAACAATCCAATACCGTCACTTACCACAATCCTAAGGATTGATAAGAGTAAAAAATGAAGAATAAACTTCACAATAGATTTTCTCAAATGTCAAAAAGTCTTTTAAGCTTTACAATACAACATATATATAGCAAAGGAAAAATAAATGGGAAAAATCAAAAGATTTTAACCAACTTGCTAAGATAAGCTGCTGGCATTGGAATGAAGGTTAGCCTTGGAGGCTAAGCCGCTAGCCTTTATGGCCGGCCTATCTCTACACCGTTGGCCTTGAATGGCCGGTCTAGGATGAAAGCGGTCGGCCTGGTGTCCACCTCTGGTTCTTGCACTTTGATTCCCACGTTGAATAATGTTGTAAGAGTCGTGATTTGATTCCCATCACTTAGTTGACTCATTCTTTAGCTGACCCAACCATTGACGAGATCAATGACATGATTAAGTGCCTCAACTACCTCAAGGAAACGAAGAAGAGTGATCATAGGGACATGTTCACCATTGATCAATCTCCTTTCACAAAGGAGATCCGAGATGAACAGCTCCTTACTTACATCTGTATTCCGCAAATCAAGTTTTATGATGGGACCATTGACCCATTAGAGCACTTGAGCTACTATATAACTCAAATAAACTTATTAAGTATCTCCAACGCTATAATATATAAGGCTTTCTCCGGGAATTGAAAAAGGTAGCTTGTACCTAGTATAAAGGCCTCAAGCCTATTTCTATTTCATGTTTTAGGGAGCTTAGAATGTAGTTGTACCAACATTTTCTCTCTGACAAAATACCTAGGAAGGACTCTTCTACCCTTAATCTAATTTACTAGTAGTAAGACAAGATGCTTTGTAACTATATTTGAAGGTTCAATAGAGATATGCTCAAAATTCTTAATGTGGACATGAGCGTTGCTCTAAGCACCTCTATCAATGGAGTAAAGGATTGGTCCCAGTTCTTTTATTCCCTAACTTTGAAAAGGCTAAAGAACTTCAAGGAATTCCAAGAGTGTGTTGTTACATAGCCTAAGAAGACACCATCTAAACTAGATGATAAGTTAAGCAAGACTCTTCAGACAAGGGGAGTAAGGACTAGCCTTTAGCTAAAGATAGTCTCAATCCCAAGGTTGATAGTGAAAGGTATACTTGAAACAGTGGTAACAATGCATCTTCAAAGAAACATGAGCAACATACTTAACTTAACAAACCTTGAGTTGACATATTTCTAGAATTTAGAGACAGGGGCATCTTAACCTAGCCTAGACACATGAGGACTAACCCTTTATGGAGGAACTTCAATAAATATTGCAAATTCCACTATGATAAAGGCCATAACACTGGGAACTATACTCAATTAAAGAATGCCATAGAAGATCTCATTAGATGAGGTTATCTTTAGGAGTACATTTTCGAGGTTGAGCAATCTTTGAAGTGAGTTCACAGAGATGATAACGAGCAAGAGCAAGCACTTAATGCTAGACCTACCCATAGCATAATTAATATAATCGTGGGTAGCTCCGCGACAAGGTAGCAGTTGAGCTCATGCTCACTCTAGGAATTACCAAAATGTGCTCAACACATAGAGCAAGAGATCAAAAGTAATTACTACCATCTTATTATCTAATGAGGATATAGAGGCCATCATTGTCACACTCTAAAGGGGGCCTGGAAGTTTTTGCTAAAATTATCATGGCACGTGTGCACCCGTTATATGATAATCGTCTTACAAGGTAGAGATTGTAAGACTCTAAATAATTAATTACATTTATGACTAATCATATTATATATAATTATATAATAAAATATAACTATGGATTCCAAATCCCACGGTCAACCATGATCGTAGAGAATCGGTATCCCTTACCAACCAGTAAAATGGAATAAAATCCTAAGTTTCAAAAATTGAATTTTTACATAGGGGTCCTAAGATAACATTTCATCTAAATAATCTATCCTTCACAATTCTTACATTATCGTACTTGTCTTCCAAAAACTCTCGATACTTCACATATTATCCTATCTCGAGCTTTCATAATCTCTACCTACAAAAAGAGTCTGTGGAGGGGTGAGCACACTATGGCTTAGTGAATGGGAGTGCAATACTTTTAATGTTACACATGCATAAGCAATTCCAAATTAAGTTATCAAATCATATGCTATGTATGAACAACCATATGAATACAACATTTCACGTGGTCTTCCAATAACCGATGTGAAGTCTAGGGTTTACGCCTCCTTGACCTTGGGTTGGGGATTCCGAAGCAACCATTAATGCCTAGGTCGTACACACAATTTCATTACTCTTATCACTTATTATTATTGTGTCTTAGCTTTAATGATTTAGGCTCAAGTATATACATATTTATTGATTTATAACTTATTCTTAACCATAGGATGATTTGCTAAATGTTTTTCCCTCATGTACTCAAGAGAAGTAAGGGGATATAACTATTTCATTGAAAATAAGGGTTTTCATCTACGATTTGTATAATTATAGGTGTAGATGTGACCTACATAAATATTTTAGGAAAAGTGTTTCGACCAAGCATATACATATATGTATTTGATATTAGATTCTTATACATGTACATAATGATACATAGTTCATTCCCTATGTCTTTACATAAACACCCATTATACGTATATACATAGAAAAAGTTAAGTTTAAATGTATTAATTTAGTTTATGAACACAAAGCTAAATTTGGATATTAAATCTATAATGATAGTATTAGCAAAATAGGGCAAGGTACTATCGTCAAGATGGTGATATCTACCCTTAGCCCACTCTATTCTTTATTTTGTTATAATAGTATTTATCTATAATTTATCTAATTACTAGTTTCTTTGTACGACTTCCCTTCCACTCCCTTGCCCCATTGTTTACTATGGAAATAATAGAATTTATAACAATTGCAGTCACAAGCAAAAAAGGCAAGACACACATACAACATATGAGGATTCAACACAACATATCAACCGATCACATTATTGTAGCATATCATAAAGTTTCCCACTCACCTGTTTGTGGTGGTCATGGTCCTAACCGTCATTGAGTAATTCTGACTTGTAATCCCTTTACCTATTGAAATCTCTATGCCAAGTTGAGTGTCTTGTGCAGCTTCCTTTATTTCTATAATCTCCTTGTGTTCTTCGAACTCTAAAGCCACTACATATTCATAAGTCTTAGAGAAAGGTATCTTGTCAAGTAAAATGGGGGAGGTCATAATGAGATTTGAACATAACTCCTCATGTCTAGTTGAGTTAAATTGTGAGTTCATTGAGTTGAAAACGAGTCTTGTTGGATGGGTTTGTAGCACTATGGATAAAGGTAGTCGCAAACTCAACCTCAGAAACTTTTCTCCAGGTTGTTAGTAGTAATCTTCAATTGTCTTCATCAATGAAATTGATGCAGTTGGTATAGAAAGGTATGATGCCCATTCTGGTGATGAACGTGAGATCCAAAGGACTATGTTGGAATTGCTGAATCAGTTAGATGGTTTTGATTCTAGAGGAGATGTCAAAGTTACTCTCGCAACAAATAGAATTGAAAGTCCCGATCCTACATTACTTCGTCCTGGTTGAATAGATATCAAAACTAGGAGGTGCATCTTCCAGATCCAATATCTGCCGATGTAGGCTTGGAGACTACCTTGTTTGTAAATACACCTTAGGAAACTCTTCCAGTAGTTGAGCATAATATAATAGACACTGAGCCCTTTCTTTTTCTCCTTTTGTGTGCTTTGGAAGAACTTTTTTTTTTTGCTATCCCGCTATGAGGGGAAGAGGGATGATCGCTTGAGCCATCCACCTGTGGTATTATTCTCCTCAATAAAGCATCAGTGGAGTTCCTCAAGCAAGATAGGGCTTAGAATGATCTCCTGAACTAGTTCATCATTAGAGTTTTATATCATCCATAGCTTGAGATAAGGATCTCGAAATCCAAATTGACTAAGAGGAGTAGATCTTGATTTTTCAAAGAATTGGGATTGCCTCAAATGGAAGTTTGATTAATAAGAGAGAAAAGCTTTTGGACCATAAAACTATATGTTAGAGGCATTAAGATCACATGAAAAGAGCCAAATCTCGAGGTTCATCAAGAATAATCTTTGCTCTTTCTCCCATAAGCTGAGTGTCAATAGCGGCTTTACTCTTCTCATGTTTGTCATGTTAAACTTGTATAGAATCTGTGATCGGTAGCATCAATGAGCTACTTCAGAACAACCCCCCACAAGTAGCAAGTATTCCTTACCCTGAATCTAAAATTTAAGTCTAGCACTTCTATTTTGAAGGTAATGAAGTTTTATAGAGATAGAAGATTGATCTTCCCTCACACACCTTATTACAATTACTTTATCGGTATATCCTTCACGACGATTACAAAAAGAATTTTGAACCATGCATCTGGACTCGAAATCTAAGAAATAAGCTTGCAATTATCATCCTATGAATCATCTTCTCCCTTGACAAGAATGGTCATTGCAGAGTCAACGTTCTTCAAAGCATCATCTCCTAGTTTTACAATCCTCCTCTTTCGATAGACAGCACAACCATGACAAGTGTACTATGACTGTACTAAATATAATTAAATTTCTTTGACAAATGCAATCAACCAAACCAACAACAACAATGACATGACATAGCAGCTACTTCAGCATTGTCATCAAACATTTAACTATCTTAACACTTCACTCATATGGCATGGTGTTAGACGCGACATTTCCCTGCATTCCAAGTAAGGGATGACACCTTTTGCATGTGTGTACTCACAAAGAAGGAAGATCCTTGCATAAGTGGAAGTTACCAGTATCCTAGGTGTCATATTCAGTTGTGTTTGTCTATTGTGTGTTTGTGTTAGTGGTCTTAGTCTGTTGTGTACTCCATTGTGTATTATGTAGTGGCCCTAGAATTATGTAATCAAAGGTTGTGTAAAGGTGGAGTCCTTGTAATATGGTTATGCAAGTCTATTAGGATACCTCAGTAGTGGGTATCTGGTTAGTGGAGGTGTGGAAGAGGAAGAAGAGGTTGCTACTGCTGCTAGGAAGAGCTTCAACAATCGCTTTGTTTTCGTGTTGAAAAATAAGGGTGAGGAAGAAAAGGAAAATGGGGAAGGAAAGAGGAGACGGGTAGGGGTCCTAGTGATGATGCGAGGAGTGGAGGCTAAAGAGAGGGAACTCAACTCGGGGTCTTCTCGTCGCTGCCAAAAAGGAAAAAGAAAAGGAAACAAGAAGGGAAGAGAGATGAGGAAGAAGGGATGAGGGTGATAATGTGACAGTGGGAAGAAGAAGGAAGGAAGGAAGAAGAAGCAGAGGGTGGGGGAAACAGTGGGGACGAACAATGCGACCTGGCGCAGGTGACGTGACGGAGGCAATAGATCAATCCTACTACTGCTGTTGCCGTCTGACATGAGTAGGAGGGATGGGATGTTGTGCAATGTATTAGATTTGAAATATTTTATTTTATTATTATTTTTTTTCACAGTTATGTATATACATTTATATTATATTATTTTGTATTTTATATTAAAAATATTTCTATTTTAGTATTCCACATGTGTACAAATATATCTTTAAATTTTATATTATTAGCATTTTATTACGAAAGTTTATGTCTAAGCTAATTTGATTATTCTGGTCATCAATATTTACTCGAAATTTTCATTTGAAAATTCTAAGTCTATAGTTTCAATTAATTTCCTTATTTAACCCAATATCGTTTGAAATTTATGTTTCAGGGAATTTATTCTTTTAATTTAAATTACACGAACTGAAGTTAAGACTTACAATTATTTTTATTTGTTTGTTTATATGCCTATATACGGATATTTTTCAATTACTTCGCTTCCTAAATTTATTTAGTAATATATTTCATAAAATTTAAAATGCTACATTTGTTATCCTTTTTCTTTGCAATGGTTGTTCTTTCTAATTGTTTTATTTCTAAAACCTATTATTATTATTAAAATAATATTCATGCGCCGCGATTCTCAAAGTTTATAATATAGTGAGTATGTCATTCTCGCTATCTCGACCTAAAAGTATTTTTCATTTTTTTTTATTTTCTTTAAATTTTCATATAGTCTTTTTAAAATTTTAGGACATCACAATCATGACCCCTCATGACAATGCCCTCATTATCTAAGCACACATTGTAGATTTCAACATTTGCAAGGTATTAGTTGACAAAGGAAACTCTGTGGACATCATATTTAAGAAGGCCTTTGATTAATTGAAAGAAAAGATTGAGGCGAAGTTAAAACCATACAACCATGAGCTTTGCAACTTCAACAACCAACCCGTTAAGCCTAAGGGAATCACTACCCTCCCCTTAGAGCTCAATGATAACACCTAAACTACTTAGGTGCTGATGGACTTCATTGTCATGAACACATGGTTGCCCTATAATTTTATTCTCAATCAACCTTCATAGAACGCCTTGGGGATGATCGCATCTACCAAACATTTAAAGGCAAAGTTCCCAATCCTTATGGGTGTCAAGGTATGCTAAGGGGACCAATAGTTTGCTTAGAACTGCGATCTTCAAGTGTTGTTGCAATGTGAAGTCCTTATAGTTGAAATGGGACCTGAGGAAAAGCCAACCAAGGAGGAACCAACGGAAGAAACTAAAGAGGTGTAGAATGGAAGCACCTTGAAACAGACCATGAAGATAACAACATCAGTCTTATAAGAGCTACAACATCAACTAATTGATTTTCTCAATTATCTAACATCTTACTTGAAGTGATGATGCATTGCCTCAATATTAACTCGACCACTAAGGCCATTAATTAAAAGAAGCAGCACTTTACGTTAAAACGACAAGTAGTGATTGAAGAGGAGGTGTAGAAGTTACCAAGGAAAATTTTATAAGGGAGGAACCTTATCCTACTTGGTTAGAAAACTATGCGCTGGTCAAGAAGTCCAATGGGAAGTGACAAATGTGTATTGATTACATCGACCTCAACAAAGCCCACCAAAAGGATTATTTTCACCTCCTTATGATCGATTAACTAGTCAACTTGACCTCGAGACATGCCCTTTTGAGTTTCATGAATGCTATTTCAAACTATAACTAAATCCATATACATGAACTTAATTAGGTCCACACATCTTTTGTCATAAACTTTGGGACCTACTACTACAAGGTCATGCCATTTGGCCTTAGGAATGTTAGGGAAATGTATCAAAGGCTTGTGACAAAGATGTTTAAGTTAAAAAATCAAGTGGAGTGTTGAAGTTTATGTCAATGATATGATTGTGAAAAGTAAAGACCCTAGAGGACACTTAGCAAACCTCAAGGAGACCTTTTAAACACTATGCAAGTACAACATAAAAGCGAACATCTAAAAATGTGCATTTGGGGTAGCATTAGGGGAATTCCTTAGTTATATGGTCACCCCCCATGACATCGAAGCTAATCTAATGAAGATCAAGGTTATATTGGACATATAACCCTCTAAAACTGTAAAAGAAGTCTAATTGTTAATGAGAAGGATTGCAGCTTTTAGAAACTTCGTATCTAAGGCCATGGGACAAGTGGTTGAAATCCTTTAAATATTGATGAAACCAGTGAACTTTCAATAGATTGATTAGTGCTAGGCTACTTTCAACAAGTTGAAGCACTTCTTCATATCATTGCTCATCTTGTCCAAACCTATCCCTAGAGAAGAGCTGTATTTATACCTCTTTTTCAATAGTTATGCCCTCTCCTTTGTCTTTGTCCAAGCAGATGGGAGAGAGCACTGCCTAATCCATTATGTTAGCTATGTCTTATAAGGCCTGGAGATTAAGTATTCAAAAGTAAAAAAAGTTTGCCTTAATTGTGGTCATTTCAATAAGGAAGCTTCACCTTAATTTTAAAGCTTACCAAGTAGTAGTTTACACCAACCAACCACAAAAGTGATTTTTTCAAAGCATGATGCATTGGGATGGATGGTTAAGTACACCTTTAAGCTTAGTTTATTCAGTGTTTAATACCAACCATGTGAGGTGATTAAGGCACAAGTCCTAGCCGATTTCATCATCCAGTCAACCATGGAAGAGGAAGTGCCTACTAATGATGGAAAACTAATTTGGATTGTCCACATCAGCGACTTGTCCACTCCATGGGGGAGTGGAGTCGGACTTGTACAATAAGGATTGCATGGTGTTGAGGTCCAATATGTTCTAAAGTTTGAATTCCTAGCTAGTAATAATGAGGTAGAATGTGAAGCCCTTATTGCAAGATTGGAGATGGAAAAGGGAATTAAAGTGGAATGGATTGGATTTTTTTTTTTCTAACTTTTAGTTGATTGTCCAATAGGTTATGGGGAGTATTAATTGAATTTCTATCTTAGAAGAGCACGAACAGCTCTAAACTTGAATGTCTTATCAAAAAGACCTAACCCCTTGCAAAGTTATCTTAAATGGATCTTATCATTGCCTATGTTAAGGATAGCATACTACTCGAGGAAAGGAAGAAGGCTAAAGTGATCATTCAAAAAGTTGCTCGGTACACCCTTATAGATGGGCAACTCTATTGAAGAACCTATAGCCTACCTCTCCTCAAGTACTTGAGACCTATAGCTACTCATGGTAAGTTAGCTCAAAACTGGGAAGATCTAGTGAAAGTTCGAGAAGAGATCGGTTATGGAGCATACAAGTTAGAGAGTCTCAATGGATACCCAATCTCGAGGACATGGAGCATAGATAACCTTAGATTGTACCAAAATAGCTTAATCGGTTATTTCATTATAAACATTTCAGTTATTAATGAACGTTACAATTACTCCCATTGATTCTTTTAAGTACTGCTCTGCATTTTGTGATTGACATGAATATAAGAGTGACTCAATTGTAAACGTGTAATTAATGAGTTAAACCCTCATCTAGCTGAGATAATATAATAATGATGGCCTCCACTTAATGACTAAGTGAACGAGTTGCCTAAGCCTTTTGATGCAAAGATGTAGGGACTTGTATTTTGCACTAGCAAAGTGGGATACCTTCATTAACTAGACCTAATTTTAAATGTCAAAGGTTCTCTTAACAGTGAATATGTCCTTTGCTTGCATTTGAGTACTGATTAGTACACTGCTTGATATATGAAAAAGGAATGTAAGGGTTTCAACTAAGCTAAGATAGAAAATAAAATAAAGATATGACAATGTATGAAAAAGAAAAGAAAATTTTACATTCGTTTGCAAAGTATTGCTTTACAATTTTGAGTTTAGCATATTAACCATGTACAAAAGAGAAACAAAAATAGATAGGACAATCTATTGCCTAAATACAAAAGTATTGAGCTTATGCTAAGTTGGCATTAGAAGCAAGAATGGCCATAGAGGCCAGCTCAAGCTCGTTATAGGTCAAAGGAAGAGCTAACTGTGGGCCCTGTGGAGGTGTTGGGTCTCCTAGTGGATGCCTTCAAAAGGAGGAGGAGGTGCCTCTTTGTTCATTAGAGGAAGAGGAGGAATGACTTCTTCTTTGGATATTGGAGGGGCAAGGGGTAGGGGGATACACTTCATTCTTAACCTAGGGCTCGTCTTCAACTAACCCCTCAACTAACTCCATTTCTTCCCTCTCCTCTAGAGGGGTGTTGGGAACCCTCATCTTCTTTTAGAGTCAGCTAAAGCTATAGCTAGGGTCATGCTGATGGATCTAAGACCTCACATGTCGTTACTCGCTTAGATCTCTTGGCAGATCTTGGGTTGAAGCCACTCATTAATAGTCCTTTTGAGCTCTTCCAACTCTTGGATGTATGATACATGGTGGGCATAGTTTTTCTCCAACTGTGCAATGTGTTCCCTTAGGGCTTTCTCGTCAATAGAGAACTTATCTAAGGCCATCCATATGATGTTCATGTTGCCTTTGGCATCAATTAGCAAGGCATCAAGCTTCCAAACCTTTGCCCTAAGCCCCTCCTCCCTCTATTAGTAGGGGGCCACTTCCCTTAGGAACTTAGAGATGTAGTTGTTGGCTGCGACAAGCTCCTTCTTTGCCTTCTATAGTTCACTTGAAGCTTTCCTAACAAAGTCGTCTACCTTATCCATCCTTTTGTTGTAGTCCTTATAGATTGCTTTCAGCTCCTCTTGAGCTGCCTTTAGCTTGTCTTTAGCTTTCCTAGCCCTTTGCATATCAACCTCATTAGGATTATACATATAGCAATATATCTAAAAAATTTCATCATTATTAACTCTAGCTCGGTGTACCCATTGTACTTCCCCCCTTCCAAGTGTAGAGGAGACCATGTGCACCTCTCATCATCTATAATTAAGGAAGGACATCACATGGGCTTACAAGATTAATTACAAGGGTCGACTAGTGTAAAGAAGTTTTACCTCAATTTTTTTTGGAAAATTGTAAATAACCTCCCCTAAACTTTGACCTAGGAATGAATACACTCCTTAACTTTTAAATATTGCAAATTATCCCACAAACTTTAATAATTTAAGAACATAAAGGACATTAACCTTTTTAGCTCAAAAAAAAAAAAAACAAAAACAAAAGTTAAAGTTTAAGGGGTATTAGAGCACATTTTGATAAGTTTAAAAGGGTGTTCCATGCCAAGATCAAAGTTTAGGGGGGTTATTTGCTAATTTATTAAAGTTTACGATTGTGATTTGCAACATTTGAAAGTTTAGGGAGTGTAACCGTACCTAAGACAAAGTTTAGGTTTTTTTTTTTTTTTTTTTTGCATTCTCCCCAAAAAAATTTCTATGAAGAAGTCTTACACTTGTGCTATCATCATCTAAGATATGATGTCCTCTATGGATTATTGATCTAGGGGGTGAAGGCTACTAGATATTAGCTTAGCATGTCTAGACCTATCCTTTTGTCCCATTTGCTGAACATGAGGAGGAAGGGAAACCATTGATGATGATGACTCTGGTGTCCTCCTAAAGGTCATCCCTTTCTCTCCTTGTTGGGGATTAGATCACCTTTTATGAAACCTCTTAGCATTAGGAGAACTAACCTCCCTTATCGAAGCAATGAGTCTTGCTTTAGTCTTACTTGGCACCTAGATGAACTCTTCCCGCTAAGCTCTTTTCATAGTTGCTTCGGCTCTTGGGTCAAGGCCATGCCTTTTCTTAAGCTTAGCTGCCTTATCCTTACCTTTCCCTTAAGCCACTTGAGCTAGGGGTAAAGTTTGATAAGGCTCAGAGCCTTTAATGATAATCCCCTTAGTTGGGGCCTTTTTCAAAGGGGTCACCTCTTTAGGTGTCTTCTTCACTCCTTGGGCCTCCTTCTAGCTAAAAGCAGCTTGGTGAATAGTCAAGTCAAAGATACGAACCTTGTTGAGCTGCACATTTGCAAGAACAATGAGTATGATTAGTTTAAAATTCAAGAAGTCTTACCGGGCATAAACCTCCTAAGGGGACCATGTCTATAGGTCGTGATGGACAAGCAACTCCCTTTAGTCAACCCTATAGGTGCAGACTTTTACCATCACCTTGCTTCTCAACAACTTCACACTATTCTTTGGTGACTTTATTCCCCTACCTCTCATCAACCTCAAGAGCTTTGGGCTATCCTTCACTATTTTAAGGAAATTGTGAACTAAGCTTAAAGTATAAAAGGGTCTACTATTATCTGGAACAGCCTTGGTTAGCACCTTGACTTGGCAATGGTTGTTGAGCAAGAGTGGTATGACTTTGGTCCTAATTGGGTTTACTCAATGTGTTTAAAAGTCTAACTCCTCACTAGACTCGACCATAGTGAACTTTTCCTTTTAATCTTGGATTGAAGACATCAACCTTAGAAAAGCTTCACACCACCTTAGCTTGCTAAATAGTACCACCTTGGAGATGGCTTAGAGCTTCACTTATATATATTATTGGGATGTAGACACAAAATGTATTTGTACTTTTAGCTTTTAACAATTTAGTGTGTAAACTTTTATTTTTGGTGATTTAGTGCTTTTTAAAAAATTTAGTTTCAATTTAGTGTTTTAGTCAACAGGAAAATTAATAGCTATTATATATATATATATATTTATTTATTTTTGGTGTCTATACTTTAGTTTTGATTATACTTTAGTATTAATAATTAGTTTTGATGCATTTCAGTACTTTTTTATATGATTAATTTATCAAAAAATCAATATTTTATTTTTCTTAATTTAGATATTATTTTAAAAATGAAAAGAAAATTATTTACATTCAATAATTTCTACCATGTATAACTTTTGTTCGTGATGTTTGATTTTAACAAAATTTATATTGTTGGAAAGCTCTTAATATCTATTTTTTATTTGAAAATATAATCTACTACATATTTAGGGACTACATGAACTAGATAAAATTTTAAAATGGTCATAATTTTTAAATTAGATGTCATCTAGCCTTGTAGCATAAATTTCTAGATTTACCAAATAATACACCTTTATATATTATTATATTTTGTTATATTTTCTATAGTAGCTGGATACTATTTTTTTTTTTTAACTTGACAACCCCATAACTTACCAATCGAACATCGCATGATTGCAACCATATAACTAGTGGAAAACATCTATATTTAGTTGTATTACTTAAAGGGTTAGAAAATTTGTGTTTTAGGGCTAAACAACAGTTAGATTGAAAGGTATGACCATTTTGAATTTTACCCAGTTTAGACAATTAAAGGGTGTGTGCTACATCTTATTTTCAAATAAAAGTACATCTTATGAACATATTAATGATCTAAGGTTTGCTAAAATAGGACATTACATGCAAAAGTTATGTATGATGGAAGTTAAAGGTATAAAGATATACTTATCCAAAAAAAAGGTACAAAGATATATTAATATTATTTTTTTTTATAAATTTTCAATATAAGATATTAAGTGACAAATTTTAAAATTAACTTTCTACAAATTAGTATGTGATTAACTGTTAAAATGTATCAAAACTAAAGTATAAACACTAAAATGAAATCAAAACTAAAGCATGAACACTAAAAAAAAAAAAAGTAACAACTAGTAATTTCCTATTAACGAAAACACTAAATTGAAACTAAATTTAAGAAATAAACACTAAATCACAAAAATTAAAATTTCAAATACTAAATTACCAAAAGTTAAAAATATAGACACTTCCTATACCTTTGTTCTAATTTTATTAGTCTAACGAATTAAAGTATGTAGAGGGCTAAATTTACATTAAGCTAAGCCCTATCATTTATTTTGGCTTGACACCTTAAACAAAGTGATAGGGCAAAAGAAGTAATTGGGATGACTTAGGGAGATTTGTCTTGGTAAGCTTGGAATTGGGATTATTGGACCACTTTATCTACTTTCAATCTTTTTCAAGTAGGCTCACACTCAATAAGGCAGATTGCTAGCCTTAGGCCCATTATAAGTTCATCAGGATAACCTTGAATGAATAAACTTAATCTTATTTGTTGATCATCAACGTAATTTAATGAATGTCATTTGACTTAAGAGTCTATAAATATCTAACCATACCTTCTTGAGAACTTAAAAAATAGGAAGGATTGAAGAAACAATACAATCCTATAAAACCTTTGCTCTCAAAGATTAAAGTGAAGGTCAAACAAAAAACACTTCAATACTCAATTAAGAACAATGAGATTAATACTTTATAACCCTCTCACCTATTATAAGTGTGTTTAAAATAGTAAGATTGACTATTTTTCCTTTTAGCTATTTTTTACCATTGACTATTTTTCCTTTTAGCTATTTTTTACTTAAGTCTTTTTTTAAGTGTTATTTACACATCACTCCTTTAATATCACATGTATTGCGTAACTCATATGGTAATTCACGTAATAGCATCATTCAAGATCCTACCTTTACAAAGTCATAATGGTTTTTTTTTTTGTTTTTTTATCAATTCCATCAAACATGTTTGAAAAAAAGATGAGAAATCTTGCCGGTATTTGGATAAGCATTAGGTGCATGTCATTGTCATACCATGAATTTTAGGTTTCAATAATTCAGCTGTGTCTCTCTCACCTATATGTTATATCATAAAAGAACTCCTTTGTGGTACCTAGTAAATAAATGTACTGTATCCTAGTGTAATGTGGAAGATAGTGATATAATGTTCCGCTGATAAAAGTGGTACTGCATAAGAGTGGAACCAATTTTACCATGACAAGAGTGAAGATAGATACCACCAAACAAGAAGTCACTATTGCTCAACTACCCAAGAGAAAAACATCCTCCATTATTCCGGATGCAGTACCCTCCCAAGAACTGACGTGATTAGGAATAGGGGTTTTATTAGTAATTACTTCCTGTAGCTGATTCCTTTATCATCATCACAAATTAGGGCTTTTAGGTATCAATGATATGTCTAGCTTTTAGGTGTTTAAAATATACCAGTCTCGTGAAAAACATGATTTAAACATGACATATTAAAGGTGGTAATTGAAGGGAAAGGAAGCAATATTTTCAAGTCCTTAATCAGAGGTGAGAATTCTAAAATAGTCTTACTAATGACCCTTCCCTTATGTCGACAATCTTTGCATCAACACCGACTGATTCGCAAAAGATTTGTTTATGTGCTGCACTTCCAATTTCGTCTATAAATGCCTTGTCATCCTCCACCATTACAATCTTCAAAACACCATCATTCAAACAAAGTTGAATCACCATCAAGGTCTTCACATTAAGTATTGCCCATTTCTCATCCTTCATGGGTTCCAGCTCTTATCCGAGACCTTTAAGCTCGATTATACGACGATCCCTCAAATTCTTATATGCCAAAAGCTAAAATTTGGGCATATGTCAAACTTTTCAATAGTATACTTTGATACCGTCTCTTCACTGTGTAGATCATGAACTCTAAATCCCCGACTCACTCAAACCATTTGGCTCTCTTTGTGCATTGTAATCAAATCTCTAATACGAATTTTTAGGATTTGGATTTTAGTCATTCATTGATCGATCACACAATCAATAGATAAACAAGTATAGCAAGGATAGTTGTCATAGCATTTTACCGTCAAAAAACCCTAAATACTGAGGTAAAAACCATGAGCAACACTCGGCAGTACTATGACAACATAATACAAGTTTTATCACTGTCACGAAGTATTTGCTTTAATAATCAATTCCTAAACTACTCACATAACTCACCAATACACCAAGCTATCATATATGTAGTTATAAAAGCTAAACACCAAAGACTCAATATAGAAGATAAATTGTGCTGTAAGCAGCATTAAAAACTGAAAGCTGCTCAAAGAAACACAATAAGATCTAGAATCGGCCCGTGACTTTACCCAGTCGTTTCTCCATCGGAGGGTCCCGGCTAGCCAATCTTAGCTACTTGGTAGCCAGCCGCCTTCGACTAATTGCCTTTCCTTTCCTTTATTTATTTATTTTTTGTGCTCTCAAAATCTTTAAATCTCGCGTAAACCCAGGATATACCTTGATAAATGTACAATCTTTTATACAATTCAACGAGTATTTATTAGTAGTATTATGTGATAGCAACCGGTGATATGAATAATCATCTTATGGGTCATAAATAAAAATAAGATTAGTTATGTACATGTTGCCAAATATTTTTCTGAGTGGATGGAATAAGGTGGGTGGGATGCTAACATTGAATAGTATCAAAACTTTAATGCTGAACTTGTTGATTTATGGAAGAACACGTTATAATCCTCTATAATTTTGGTAAAAGTTCAATCAGGAATAGTTAAAAAAGGGTCAGGCATGGAAAATGACATGAAGCAATCATCATGGCAAGAAGCACCGGTGTAAAGTAAAGAGAGACTCCTCTTTTTGAACTAATCGATGACAATGGCTGTCTTTTGAAGACCCACTTCAAAAGCCATTCCTTTTCATATCATTCTTCATCAATTATCGAAGCTGACCTCGGAAACTTTTCGCAAAATACACTCATTGAGGCTACTTGTATTGTATGAATCATTCTTACAAAAAGATTTATCTTTTTGCAGCTTGGTGATTATCCTTACAAATGTCATATACAAAAAAAAAAAAAAAAAAAAAAGAAGAAGAGACGGAGATAGGAAATAGCAAATTAACTATAATGATGAAGCGAGCCTTTTTATTTTTTTGGGTCCTTCTAGGATTTTTTTTTTTCCTTTTTAACTCATTTGCACGAAAAAAATGAAGTTTAACAAGGGTTGTACAATAAAAGACATATACAAGCACACATTCCAATTTCTCATGAGTCGAATCTGTCTCCTCAGCTAAACATGTATAAAATCTTATGTAAAACGGGGAATCTGATGATTCACACATTTCATAAGTTGTATTCAAGATAACAACAAACAACTAAAATTAATTACTAAACCTAAAATAGGTCCATCTAATAGTCATAATTATCAGTCAGTTGTTGTCTTTTTCCCTTCCAATCTACAAGTCATAACACAAACTATTATAGTTAGGAATTGATTACAAAAAAAAAAAAAAATCCAATCGAATCAGGAACTGAATTAAACATTCATTATTATTATTATTATTATTTATTTTTAATATGGTTCAGTTGGGAAGTGGAATATTGGTTTGCAATATGGTTCGCCCATTAGAACAAAATCGAACCATGAATATGTAAAAAAAAAAGGGCTGGCGTGGCTTAGCCAAATGGGACCATTCAATAGCTCCTGTGCCTTGATGAGGTCCTATCAGATAGACTAGAGCTCGAGTGACGTTCAGTGAATCTGAATTAGGGCCTTTTCTTAGTATGGTGAAGGGTAAGAAGATGGGAAATGAATTGAATAAATCGTAGGAGGAGGAGGTATTATTAATGGCATCCACTGGTAGATTATCCTATCCTACGTTCCCTTGCTTGGAGTCGAATTCTCCTCCAATGGCCAGCTCATTTTCACATATCATACTGAACTTCTGTGAAAATCAAATTCCAATTTTTTTTTTTCCCTTTTAGTTTGCAAGTATGTAATTACCCAGAAGAAGAATCATTCTTCAAGAAGTAGATAAAATGAAAGATGATTATTTTACATTGGGGCCACTTTTGCTTCGAGGAGGACGGTTAAAAATTTCATATGGAATCACAATTCCTTACGTGCACTGTGTAGACATGGGCCTGGGGACGAGCTAGTCCGACCGGCTATGGTTTTGGATCGGTTCCATGGACACGGCAATTTATAGGATCGGGTTAGATCTGTGAACCGTGGCATGCAATTATTTTTATTTTTTTGACTTTCTAATAAAAATTTACTTCTAAATTTTAACAAAAGTACTTGTTTACTTACTAAATTATAAATTTTTGAAATAAATTTTTAGTATACAACTGTTTTTTTTTTTTTTGTCATTTTACTATACAACATAAACAATTAATGGAGATAGGAGTCACCTTGAAATTTTATTGATATAAAATTAAATGTTACAAATATATGAGGGCACATTAATCTTACTATTATATGAAACTTGGTTTTAAGCAACAAAAATGAATAAGAAAGTACTACCTACTCTATAAATACTTACTAAGTTAGCGTTAAAATAAATAAGGTAGTATTACTATCCTAATATAAAAATTTGAAATTAGAATAATAAAGAAACAAATGTCGTGCTCAATCACTCTCACCTTGCATGTGCTTGGGATTTAAGCTAGCCATGCTTCCACTTAATGCATTGAAGTTGTTGAAGTATTTATCTTCTTTACTAAATGTGCCGCATGGTTCCTATTCTTGTGTTGGTGCTTTGGTCTAATTTTTGTTGCAGGTAAGTGCTTCAACACCGATGGGTGTTGAAGCACTTAATTTAAATTATTGGAATTATAATTGATATGGAATCCTTGATTGTAGTTACCAACATCTAGAATTCACTTGCACATAAAAACACAATCCCAAATATGGGTGAGCTACAATGTAATATCCTTATAGTGGACCTACTAAAGTTAATTAAAAGCTATCATATCATATGTATACCCTTTACATGATAACCATCCTATAAGTCACAAGTTGCAAGACTTTATATGATTATTTAATAATTATTTCTAATTAACTGACATATAAATAAGTTCACCTGTCAAGATTCTTTTTATCTCTCCTATCAATTCCTGAAACATCGCTCTACTCTCTCCTTCATTAATGTTCTGTCTTGACATAATTCTAAAGTTTTCAACAAAGTAAGATCATAAGTAAAAAAAATAAAAAATTATGTATGTTCCTCACACTCACTCGTGTATTGCTCACAATTTCACTCGTGTATATCTCTCACAAAATATGATCTCACAACCCACTTTTTATAATTCTTATGCTAGGAACTCAAATTAGAACTCCTAAACACAATCACTAATTAGTTCCAAGTCATGGTGTAAGGAAGATCAAGTGTGAATTTCTAAGAGATATGAACAAATTATCTACTACTAATTTCAAAATCAACAAACAAGTCCCTATCACACAATTAAATGGAAACAAAAAAAAAAAATGCACTGAATGTAGATCAAGGATATTAGTATAATTTGAATGCTCAATTGGGAAGAACAAGATGCAATGTGTGGCTAGAATTGGAAATTGAATTAACCAATAAACAAGTCCCTACCACGCAATGAAATGGAAACAAGGAAATTGCACTAAAGATAGATCAAGGATATTAGTATAATTTGGATTCTCAATTGGGAAGAACAAGATAGAATGTGCAGCTAGAATTGGAAATTGAATTTAGCAATTGAATTGGTACTTGCCAAAATTAGATTTTCTCTCTCTCTCTCTTTTTTTTTTTTGAATTTCGGTTCTTGATTCTTTCTTTTGCAACATAATTGATTTTTTTTTTTTTTGTAAGTATGCCTCTCAATATGAACTTTGAATTGCAAAACAATTAAATATCCAAAGATTGTCTAAACCTAGATGTCGTCAATCTACAAGGGATAAGGACCGAATAGAATTATATATATATATATATATATATATGGAAAAGAACAACAGACAAATAAAGAAAAAGAATAGAAATTACTTGATTTAAGAAGCCGAAGCTCCGATACCAAATGATGTGTGAAACCCTAGGTATGTTAAACCTAAAACCCCGACGTTGCTATTGGATTCAATTACCCCGAGAATTGTTTTGAATAAGTATTGCGTAACTAGACCCTAATCACACTTGTTGACTGAAACCTAAGTTATCAAAAGGGTTTCCTATAGCAAATTCGGTTAAGAATTCCTATGGAAGAGTTCTTTTGCAAAAGAACAAAAAGAGGGTTTCGTATCTCACAAAATTGTGTTTTTAGTTAAAAAATAAGATGTCTCATGGATGGCCCCTTACACGGCTTATATAGGGTACATACAACAATATGGAAAACCTAAGTTACTTAATCTAGTTATTTCCTTATCCTCATGTAACTGAATAGGCAACTAAATAATATAAATTACAAACCAAACAAATAAAATAAAAACATAACAAATAACAAAACTAAATGTGCTTCTCCCTTTTCGGCTCAATAAAATTAATTTATTCTAAGGCCTCTAAATCATTGCATCCCATCCATAGAAACATGAATCAAGTTGATAAGTGTTGGTTCTCCTTTAGTGTAACTTGATTCCTTAGCTTGTATGTCCATGACTAATCCTTATAGAGCTTCATTCATCATCTTAACTCTAGCTCAGGTCATCGAGCCTCTAATACCATGTAATTTGGTTCTTTCCTTTTAGATACTAGCTGATTCTCATCAGATGGGAATGTCGACCTTTAGCTTAAAGTCTCTATTGTCTCTAAAGTCGCCCCCACCAACATATCTCCTATATCTGCCACCATCACCTCCTCTCCTACATGGTCATTCTTCCCTAAACAACACTTGGTCTTCTTCCTCTGAATCATCATCATACATCTGTAACCTATGATTTGTAACTACAGGTCTAACAACAAGATTGCTACACGCATTCTCTACCCTAGCTCGAATCCCACTACCATTCCTGTCTCTATTGGCATCGAATCTCATCGCATTAAAATGCTCAATCCAGTCATCAAAGCACTATTCTAAACATTAGAATCTATGATCCACGTTATTCAACATCGCCCTTTGATCCTACACCTCGATTTGCAGGGCTTCCACATCTCGAGCAACGACCGAAATGTGACTGCCTACTAAACTACTGTCTCCTAACATTATGGTAAGAATTTCCTACTTTGATACCAACTAGCGCAATGAGTTAGTGTGAACAATCAAGATCAATTGATGATTGATCCAAAAATCAAAGAAACTAATAAAATTTCTCTCAAAAACATCTAAAGTTGTACTATGTGATAAGCTATTATAAGATGAACTAAAACACGATCTTTAGCACGGGCATGTAAAAGTCCGTGTTGCTTTTTTTGGAATTTTTGCTCTTAGACACCTCAACGTGCCTATAAGCACGGGCATGCTAGCTACCATGCCCACCAACACGGGTGTGCTTAAGGGCATGTTGGCTTGCATGCTAGCCTCCATGCTTCCCCAATCTCTTCCTCACACGAGTATTCCATCTTGGATGATTTCTTGGCCTATGCTTTGCATCTCACATCTTTTATTTATTTTATTTCATCATTAATACCATAGCTTCCAATCAAAGATCTCATATGATGAAACCTTAATCCAAGAAGACACATAAAATGCATTCATAACGATCTAGGATAAACGAAAACATCCTAGAAAGGACATATATTAAGGAGCTAGCAAATCAAAATGGAATGATCCAGGAATACATTCCCTTACTTAGGCGTTGTGGATTCTTTAGGAAGGTAACAATTTTCTGGTTAATTTTATCGGGAATTTGCTCGGGCATGAAGTGACAAACCTGTTGCACGAAGTCGGTGTCTAAATTGGGCACAAAGTTCTTCACCTGACCACTCCTTATGTATGCTTTCATTCCAGAAAATTTGAGAAGATAGTCTCTCTCTGTCTCTCCCATAATGAGGAGTGCCGGCGCAATGACCTTATGGTTAGAAATGCCACAATCTTTTGTGAAACACCTGCTTCTAATGAAAATGGTCCTTTCATTAACAAGAACATGACGACAGAGGATTCAATAATTACTGAATAGATACAGCATAATGACGAAAACTACCTGTAAGGAACTTATAATGCTGCTCAAAATCCAGAATACAAGGATGCTTATATCGTGAGATCTTCCTCTGAAAACTAAGGTGGCAGAGGAGCAGATGCATCAACTAAATCCATGACTTCCTGATCATCGTCCACAATCGGCATTTCGCTGCTTGAGAAGAGGATGTAAATGTTGCGTATCACCCTTTTTTGACATTAAACCGACCAAAGCCGACTTCAGCTCTTCTTGGTTCCTGTGAATATATACAGGGAGATGCTCATAGCATTACCAGTATAACAACTGACGCTAACGAGTGATATAGTAACTAAATTTTAGTGGTGGAAATAATATTGGATTGTGTATTTCTATGCACATACAAACACACACACATATATATATTATACTCGCCAACTAAGCGAGTATAAGCCTCTTGGGAAAGAGATCCAAGAACGCGAGTGAGGATGCACCAGGATGTATGAATGGGGCCAATGTGATTACACTAGCCACCCTATTAAGGTGCGTTGGGGCTAGTGAATAAGTTGGAAGAACGCCAAAATCCTTTGCAACAACGAAGGCCAAAAAGTAAACGACAAAGCAGGTCCTTCAAGATCCGTCTTCCAGTCGTAGGAGTATAAGGGCCTTTGACCATTCATGATAATCTAAGGAGTCATCATCGTGAAAATCTTTCCTCTTAATTATATAATGACCGATTTTCATTACAATTTACATGGACAATATTGTAAAACATGGTTAACAAATGATGCTTATGAAACTCAGCACAAAATCATTAAATAGATTTTTAATAGTATAATAGGAGAAAAAAGTTTACACCTTATCAATTTTCAGGGAATCGAGCAGGAAAAAAATGCCCCCAACAAGGTCATAAAGGTTGTCATTTCAAGTTCAATAAGCTGATAAGAAAACTTTAACTAATGCAGCATAACACGTGATATTAAAGCAAGATTTTTATCAAAAATTGTTGATTCTGTGAATACTTGGTATGTGATCTTCAAATATCAATTGATTTTATAAATTCCTAAATATTTGGCATCCAAATTCGATAATTTTATAAAAAGCAAAAACGGTTCAAAATTTCGATATTATTCAATCCTTTCCTTATTCAATGTCCTAGGGCATACAAATAATAGTAGGTACAATGCTGCTAAAAATAGAACATAAAAATTTTTCAAAAATAGAAACGTTTAAAAACTGTCAAAAATAGAAATGCTTAAAACTTAAAGAAATGTAGCAAAATAAAAGATAAATACAAAGTTACAAATGAAACTTAAAATAGATGTGTCTATAAAAAGTTATAAGTAATATAAAAATTACCAAAAATAGTCAATTCGACTGTTTAAGCGACTAAATGAAAGAATTTGCCTTAAAAATAGCATAGCTCAGCACCTAAGGTGCTAACTTTTTCGAGTTAGCTTGTTTTCTTCGAAATAAGGTCCAAAAATTAAGAAATTGCGACCAATCCAATTTTGTTCCATTTTTCCATATACTTATTTACTAATACCTCTACCTCATCATCTTTCCCAGGATAGATAGAATTTGCCCTTGAATTGTCTTCATCTATACTATCTTCAGTTGAGGGAATAAGATGCTTTACATTAAATACATTTGCAGTTCTAATGTGGCGAGGCAGCTTCAATCTGTATACATTCGGATTGATCTTCTCTATGATCTCCACTGGTTCAATCTTTCTAGTTGATAGTTTGTTATACTCACCAACAGACTCCTCAATAAGTTTCCTAAGGATTTTTTACTACCTCTTCACATGTTCCCCCACCAAACTCCTCAATAAGTTTCCTAAGGATTTATTTACTACCTCAGTTTGCCCATCTGTTTGTAGGTGATAGGCATTACTAAAATTTATCTGGGTGTTGACCATCTTCCATAAACTTTGCCAAAATGGGTGAGGAATCTTGCATCCTTGCCAGACACAATGGTTCCAGGCAATCCATGCAACCTATAAACTTCCCTAAAGCACAACTATGCAACATGGACAACATCTATGGTCTTCTAAAATGTACTATCTTAAAGAATCTATCAACTACTACAAAGATGGAGTCATTACCTCACCGAGCTCGTGGTAACTTCATAATGAAATCTATGCTAATATCAATCCAAGTTTACGAAGGAATGGAAGCGGCATATATAATCCTACATTTGTAGCTATTCCCTTAGACACTTGGTAGACTTTACACCTCTATACATACTTTTCCACTTCTTTACAAATAGTTAGCCAAAAATATGATACATGCATCAATTGCAAAGAACTATCTCGTCCCACATGACCCTTACCATGCAATTCTTGAATAAATTGTTCCCTTAAACTACAGTTTAGAATACACAGCCGATTACCCTTGAATAAAAGACCATCTTGTAGCAAGTATTTTGTTCTATCACTAGCTCTAATTTTTGCTAAAATAACGGAAAAGTAGGGGTCACCATTAAGTAACTTAGCAAATGAATTAAAACTAGGTACCTCCACTTGCATTCTACTTAAAAGACTCCTGCATCTACTAAATGCATCAGCAACCCAATTTGTGACAACATTCTTGTGTTTCACAAGAAAAGTGAAATGCCTCAGATAGGCCACCCATAAAGCATGATGAGATGACACTTTATCTTTGATTGTGCAAGTGTTTCAAATCTTTATGGTTAGTATATAAGATGAATTCTCTATGAAACAAATTATGACGCTAGTGCTTCACAGCTTGCACCACAGCATAGAATTTCACATCATATGTACTATATCATAGTTTGGCACCTGTTAACTTCTCACTAAAATAAGCTATTGGTCTACTATTCTAGTTCAAAGCAGCTCCAATCCCCACTTTAGAGGCATCTGCATGTACATTAAAAGGCTGATGGAAATCTAATAACACCATAATCGAGGTTGTAGTAAGACGCTCTTTAATCTGCTCAAAAGCCCTCTTTGCTTCATCAGTCCACAAAAATTTCCCACCCTTTCATACAGTCAGTGATGGGAGCCATAATATTGCTAAAATGGGATATGAATAGCCTATAAAATGATGCTAGGCCATGGAAGCTTCAAACTTTAGTTGGTGTAGTAGGTTTATGCCACTGCCTAACTGCTTCCACTTTAGATTTATCAACTTGTAGACCATTAATAGAAATTGTATAGCCAAGGAAAAGTACCTCAACGGTCATGAAAACATACTTCTTCAAGGAAGCATAGAAATTTTCCCTACGCAACACATTAAGAACATCTCGTAGGTGGTTAAGATGTTGTTCTGGATCAACATTGTAAATTAGTATGCTGTTAAAGTATACAAAAACACACTTGCCAATGAATGGCCTTAGGACTTGATTCATCACTCTCATAAATGTGCTAGGTGCATTATGTAATCCAAATGGCATAACCGGCCACTTATACGAACCCTTTCGTGTCTTAAAGGCTGTCTTCCACTCATTGCCAACTTAAATATGAATCTGGTGATATCCACTTTTTAAATCCAACTTCGAGAATACCTTAGCACCACTTAATTAGTCAAGTAAATCATCTAAGTGGGGAATAGGAAAATGATACCTGACAGTAATTTTATTGATGGCCTAACTATCCACACATATACGCCAGGTGCCATCCTTCTTGAGAGTCAAAAGAGTCGGAACTGCTACGGACTCAAACTCTCTTGAATAAAACCCTTTGCAAGCAATTCTTTAACCTGTCTCCTCAACTCCTCATGTTCGATGGGGCCTTTTTGATAATGTAGTCTATTAGGCAAGGCTACACCAGGCTTAAGATCAATCTGGTATTAGATGTCATGTAGCAACGGTAACCTATCTAGCAACTCATTAAGCAATAAGTCTTGAAACTCCTCCACAGCTGAAACTACTAATTCAGCTACTTTAACTTCCTTCTCAATCTCCTTACCTACTAGAGCAAAGACAACTTCAGAATCCTGCAACTCTTCCTCAAAGTTAGCTAAAGACAACATGTTGGAGTTATTACCTTGCTTGACAATTTAGACTTACTAGTGTCTCTATTAGGAACCAACACAATCTTCACACCCTTACATATAAAACTATAAGTGTTAGCTCTCCCATCAACTCATACCCTTATCAAATTGCTACGGCCTCCCTAACAACAAATGGCAAGCATCCATCATCACAACATCACACCAAGCAAAATCCTTATATTTAGAGCCAATGGAAAATGTAACCAGTGCTCGTTCAGAGACACTTACCTCGCCACCTTTCTTTAGCCAAGCTAACTTATAAGGTTTCAAGTGCTGTTCAAGCTTAATGCCCAACTTGTGCATGGCTTCTATAGACACAATATTCTCACAACTCCTTGAGTCAATCATAAATCAACATACCTTGCCTAAAATAGTACAAGTGGATTCGAAAATGTTGTTCCTAAGCCACTTTTCCTCTACTGCCTTGGGAGTCATACAGGATCTCATAACTACTAAATTTTCTTTACCATCTCTCATTACAAGCTCCTCCTTAGTATATTCAAAATCGAAGATAGGTCCTCCATCACCCACAGCTTCAAACACACATTCATCATCCTCCTCCTCTTTATTCCCAACAAAGAGCACCTTCTTCTCCATCTTCCTACATTCAGATTGCCGATGACAAGCCATACCATACTTGTAGCACTTCATTCCACTAATGCTAGGGCCATTAGTGTTAGGTTTATTAAAACGCCTAGTTGTGTTACTACTTGAGGTTCCACTTCCTATATGATTCACACTACTACTGCTACTACTACCTATTACACCACTACTAGATGCATGATTCCCAAACCGCCTCTATTGTTTATCAACAATCAACACCCTTTAGTGTGCAATTGATGCACTAATAGGGTCAAACAAATTGACCGTATCTTGAATCTACACTCTCAAACCCCAATGTATCTAGCAACCAATTAACCATATATTTCTTGAAGATCATCCCTAACTATAAACTCGTAAAATTCAGAAGTGTAATCATCTATTGACTTGATATCTTATCTAAGATTTTGTAGCCTCCGATACATAATATGCTAGAAATTATAGGGCAAAAAGGTAGCTCATAGGTGTTTCTTCATCTTTTCCCATGATGCGATTTTTTATTTTCCTAGCCTTGTTGCCACCATGCTGTAGCCCTACCACACAATTTGGTTGCTATCAATTGCACCCATTTTTCCTCAAGAACTCCTTTGAAATCCATTAGCTCCTCAACTGAGGTCAACCAATCTAAGAATTCCTCTAGTTGGAGGCTTCCATGAAACTCCAGTATCTCTATTCTCATACCTAGTTCCCAAAACCTTTAGTCTTCCTCTATACATAGTTTACTATGCCTATGCGGTACTACATCATATTGTTCATCCTCTTCAATAGAAAAGTCATCCTCTACCTCTTTAGCATTTAGCATTGGATTAGGGATTCTCACACGTTTAGGGTTGATGTTCTAATTTTGATTCTCATTACCCATTAATGCACCCATCGTGTTTGCCAATCGATCCACAACCCCATCCAACCGACGTTCCAACACTGCATCCAATCGCTAGTCAATCATCTACTCAATTCTTCGATCTAGATCATCATGATCGTACATTTCGTCTATTGTAACATGACATTGATTGGCTTGTCTATGGGGTATCATTGTTACCAAGAGCGAATGTAGCTCCGATACCAACTGGCGCAGCATAACATGTGAAATTGAAATAAGATTTTTATTACAAACCATTGATTCTACAAATACTTGGCGTGCAATCTACAAATATCAATTAATTCTATGAATTCTTAGATATTTGGCATCCAAAATTGATAATTTTACGAATTCGAGAATTTAGAGAAAATGGAGCAAAGACTACTCAAAATTTTGATAATATTCAATCCTCTCCCTATTCAATGCTCTAAGATATACAAATAATAGCAGGCACAAAGCTATCAAAAATAGAATATAAAAATTTTTCAAAAATAGAAATGCCTAAAACTTAAGAACATGTAGCAAAATAAAAGACAAATATATAGCCACAAACAAAAATCAAAATAGAGGTTTCTATAAAAAGTTATAGATAATCTAAAAATTATCAAAAATAGCAAATTTAACTGTTTAAGGGACTAAACGAAGGAATTTGCCTTAAAAATAACATAGCTCAATACTAAAGGTGCTAACTTCTTCGAGTTAGCTCATTTCCTTTAAAATAAGGTCCAAAACTCAAGAAATCGCAACTAACTCAATTTCGCCCCATTTTTCCATATATCTATTTGTTAATACCTCCACCTCATCATTAACCCTCGATAATTTATTAAAACTACACAATACCCTTCATTTGCAACACCTACCATTTGGTACCTACATGTATACCATATTTTTGGGAATCCATACAAAAATAACACTACCTTGATATATATATATATATATATATATAGACACACTTTACATAGGAGTAGGAATCCTTGATATAATTATGCCATAGGAAAGGTTTTGAATTTGAAACACTAAAAATGAATGAGAGCAAAGAAATGAGAATTTAGCATATTACCCCTCTCTAATTCAGCGATGTGAAGCTTTACTCCTTTTACTTCAATAAAGGAATGCTTGATTTGCTCCATTTTTTTGGTCTTAACGTAGAAAGGCAGAAAAAAGTGTGTGAATGAGTAACAAGTACGAGACTACATAAATAAGAAAAAGATCGACCTCACATAATTAATGAATAATCTCAGCAATTGGAAACTAAAATTTGATTTTGGTATTAAATTATGTAAACTAATGTAATTACACTCAAGACTGAAATTTGACATAAGGAAAAATAATAATAGAGAAGGTGTGGAATGATCATTCCAACAGAGAATATATATTTGATACTATGCCATATTAATGGCATATCGCTAATAGTGTATTATTCCATTATTGTAGTTCCTATGTTGACTTGTTACTATAGAGGTTGCAAGTTTCCTATATCCATTTGAAATCCTAATCACTTAAGTTCGTCTTCAACGTTTATAGATCGCGATATGTGTATCATTAATCATGATATCTATGAGACTAAAACAGCACAATTATACACTAGAATCATGTATAAGCCTAATTATTAAGTGTAGAGGGATTAATGTGATTCTTGACCTTTAAGTCAAGTAGAAACATGGATTTGACTATTTAGACTTAATAATAAGTTTAAAGAGTTAAGTTTATAGACTTCCGAATAATTTAAGAAAGATTTGACATAATATATTAACATGATCCAACGAATGACATTAACAATTAAACTCAATATATATATTGATAGCCCCTCTTCATTTGATACATTAAAAAGTGAGGAGAAACACCATTGTATTATTAGATTAATGCCATAAATGATCAAATAGTGAAGAACATAATGCTTCTTTTTAATAACTGTAAATTGATACTTTTTAGTTTCTTTACCTATTATACGAATGCTTGAGCTCGTTAAGACTTCATTCTATTTTCTTACCTCTTATACTTAGTAATATTTTATGTGTCATTCTATGTATCGCTTTTCTAAAATTACGTATATAGAATAGAACACATGCTGCAGAAGCGGGATTGCCACAATTGGTGTGCCGAATGATCTAGGGCAATGGCCAAGCAAGAGCCATTTGAATTTATCTAAAAAGAACAAAAAATTCCACCCCATGAGGCTATCATTTTATTGTTTAATCCGAAACAGCAATGGGGGGAAAAGGAAAAAGGTAGAAACCCCCAGTTTATTGGCATTTACTCATGTCTAGCAGCACTTCCTTTTCCAAACAGCGCGTCGTGGCGTTCCTTGGACCGATTTAGGATCACAAATCACAATTTATTTAATTACAAAATATGAACATAGTATTTCTTCCATGAATAGTAAAATACGTATAATTCGAAATGGAAAATACCTATTAGGAAAAAAAAAATCATTTTTTCAGGCGATACGATCATAAAGTCAAAAGTGATGCAAAGCTACTCAACTAATCCGAAGATAATTTTAAGATGACATGAAAACAATATAATTATAAAATAAAATACCAGATTTGTTGATGAATTTGCTAATAGCGTTCACATTTCACCTTCCGATATAAGTAAGGTCTTTTGGTGGGTCAACAGTGCACCAAAACCATTCACATTTTATCCCCCTACCCTCCCCCCAATATATATATATATATATATATATAAAAGAAAATTTAATTGATATTAATATTTGACGTATTTAGATGAAAAGTAAATGAATACTAATAATATTTATGGACATATTAATAAGAGTAGTAGGTTTTACAAAACTACTATTAATATTATTATATATTAAAATTTTATTATACTTACACCATTAATTCATTCAAATGACTTACTAATCCCGTTCCTTCCTCTCTATCTTCCATTCCTTTTTCCTATTTTTTTTCTTTTTTTTTTTCATTTCTATATAACAAACAAAGATCACAAGGCAAAACGCTTGAGAATTGCTTGCATGGATCCGACTCACGAAGAGCTCCTAGGAAGTAGCAATTGGAATGGTTTCCTTGACCCGCTTAACCTAGACCCCCGCAAACTCATCCTACGTTGTGGTGACTTCTTTCAAGTCATCTATGAAACCTTCATTAACAACTAGAACTCCAAGTACTATGGCTGTAGCCAGTCTGGTAAGTCGAATCTCTTTGAAAAAGTCATGTTGGAAAATGATTCGGATTAAAGGGTAGAATTCTTTCTCTATGGCACCGAGCGAGTCAGTGCTAAAGAAAATTTACTTTTACACTCCCTCTAACGTGAGGCTTGGGACCGCAAGTCCAATTAGATTGGATACATCGCAGTCACCAATGATGAGATTATTGCAGGGCTAGGCCGTTGGGAAGTGTATGTTGCATGGCGTGGCTACGCCAAAGAAAGTAAAGGATAGAAGAAGCATTAACTCCTTCACGCATGCTCCACTTGGCTTGGGGGATATAGCTCTATTGGTAGAGCTCTGCTCTTGCAATTGGCTTGTCACAAAAAAGTATATTTGCCCACAACCCAGATGGCTCACTTTTGAACATTGTGTTGTTTCAAAAGCAAAGGAAAAGAGGACAAGCTAGGAAGAACGAAGTCTGGAAATCTTATTCATTATGTTTTCCAAACTTCTAAAAATATAGAAGTAATAAATTTAATAAGTTTAACATCCTAAATTATAGTAAAGTGAATCAAAACAAACTTATTTACTTCCAAAAAATTAGAACTTAGTGAAACAAACCAAAAACTAAAATATTTGCTGTCCTAGCAAGCAATAAATTAACACTCCTTCATGCTTTTAGGAGCTGCAAATTCCAAGTTTTTGCCTCAAAAGTTCAAACTTGTTTACTGGTAGAGGCTTTGTGAAGATGTCTACAAGTTGTTCCTCAGATTTACAAAACACGAGACTTATATCTCCTTTCTTTTGCAATTCTTTTAAGAATAACAATTTGATCTTGAAATGTTTTGTTTTTCTATGAAAAATTGGATTATGAGAGATTGCAATTGTTGCTTGATTATCAACATAAACCTTGTATCATTTTGTTGCTCCAAACTTAGATCACACAGTAGCTTCCTCAGCCACAATGCCTGGTTTATAGCAGCTGCAGTAGCAACGAACTCAACTTCCGCAGTGGATTGCGCTACAGTGTCCTGCTTCTTGGAACTCTAACAAAACACCCCTAAACCTAAGCTAAAACAATATCCTAATGTACTCTTCATGCCATCTATGGATCCACCCCAATCACTATCGGAAAATCTTAGTAGACTTAAGCTTTGACACTTCTTGAATTTTACACCAGATTGATGGTTCCTTTGATATATCTAACAACTCTTTTTGCAGCTTTAAGATGTATTTCACTAGCACAATGCATGAAGCAAGAAATAATACTTACAGCAAAGAGAATGTCAGGCCTAGTTGCGGTTAAATACATCAGACAACCAACCAAGCTTCTAAAGTAACCTTCATCAACCTTGTTTGCACCATCCTCCTTGCTTAAGCTTTCCTTTTGGTTCATAGGAGTAGTCATTTCCTTGCAATCTTCCATGTGAAACTTCTTAAGGATTTCATTTGCATACTTCTTTTGACATATGAAAACTTCATCTTCTAGCTGTTTAATCTCCATTCCCAAAAAATATGTCATT
Organism: Laguncularia racemosa; assembly: GCA_037954665.1. Taxonomy (NCBI): domain Eukaryota; kingdom Viridiplantae; phylum Streptophyta; class Magnoliopsida; order Myrtales; family Combretaceae; genus Laguncularia; species Laguncularia racemosa. The sequence goes on along the minus strand of JBBMOL010000291.1, from coordinate 297,396 downwards.
AATCCAAGATCTTTCATTTCAAAACTTTCCAATATTTCCATCTTAAATTCTTCAACAAGCTTGGAATTTCCACCTGTAATAAGAAGATCATCAACATAAAGATGTGTTTTACATAAAGGGTGGCTTCAGACATGCTTTTCATGAATCCTAAGCTTGATAAATGCTTATCTATCTTACTATACCATGCTCTAGGTGCTTGTTTCAAACCGTATAGGGCCTTCTTGAGCAAGTACACCTTTTCTTCTTTACCTTGTTCCACAAATCCCTCAGGTTTCTCAACGTAGATTTCCTCTTGTAAAGTACCATTCAGGAATGCAGACTTTACATCCAGCTGAAGCACCTTCCAACCATTTTGTGCAGCTATTACTAATACTAATTGTATAGTATCCAATCTAGCAACAGCAGCAAACGTATCAAAATAATCAACTCCAAAAATCTGAGCATATCCCTTGACAACAAGTCTCACTTTATGCTTGTTGACAGATCCAACAGCATTGAGCTTAGTTCTAAACACCAATTTTACTCCAATGATTTTTCTATCAATTGGTTTATCGACTAACTCCAAAGTCCTGTTTTTCTTAATCATTGTTAGTTTTTCCTCCATTGCTTTCTGCCATTTTTTATCTTTAATGGCATCTTCATAACAAGTAGGTTCATAAATGGCAACGCTGCATCTTTAGTAGACATCATGGAGAGGTCTTATTCTATGAATTGGCGGATCATCTCTGATGTTCTTTATGTACCTGAGATTGACCAAAACTTCCTTTTCTTCCTCTATTGTTGTTCGAAGTAGAAGAAGGATTTCCGTCTTCACCTTTCTTCTTTTTCCATTTGCTTTTATCAGCTCCATGGTGTTTTGCAAATAAGACTCCTTCGGTGCTAACATTTTCCCTCATGTGCTTTCTTTGTTCTTGCGCCTACAATGAGTTTAGCAATTCTACTAAGGAAATTTTTTATATATCCTTGGTATTTTCTAGTGTTGTTACGGTTGCTTCATAGCGTTCAGGTACTATGACAAGAATCTTCTCAACGATCCTTGAGTCGTTAAACTTTGATCCCAATAGTTTGATCTTGTTTGCAATATCAAGAAGTTTATCTGAATACTCTTTAATAGTTTCAAATTCCTTCATCTTTTGCAATTCAAAATCCCTTATCAGATTTAACACCTTCATTCCTCTGATCCTTTCATCTCCCGCATATTCTTCCTTAAGATACTCCCAAATAGACTTGGTTGTCTTACAAGACAAGATTCTTGTAAAAATTGTTGATGATACCATAGCGAATAAACACGCTTTGGCCTTTAACTTTTTAGTCTTCTTCTCCTTATGCATTTTGATCTATGCCATGGTGGGATTTTCTGGAAGTGTAGGCAGATCATAGTCTTCTTCCATGGCTTCCCAAATATCCAAAGCCTCTAGATAGGTCTCCATGCGAATTGCCCAAATTTGGTAATATTCTTTGTCGAACACAGGTGAAGCAATTGAAGAAAAACTTGCTTCGACTTCCATGATGTTTGGAAAGAGCTTCTACACAGATCCTGCAAGAAGGGAGCTCTGATACCAATTGTTGTTTCAAAAGCAAAGGAACAGCGGACAAGCTAGGAAGAACGAAATCTAGAAGTCTTATTCATTATGTTTTCTAAACTTCTAAAAATATAGAAGTAACAAACTTAATAAGTTTAACATCCTAAATTATAGCAAAGTGAATCCAAAACAAACTTATTTACTTCCACAAAATTAGAACTGAATGAAACAAACTAAAAACTAAAATATTTGTTGTCCTAACAAGCAATAAACTAACGCATTGTAAACCTAAAAGGTTACATCTAGCCAATCTAGCCAACGACTTCCTTGCCTAACTTCTCTATGAATTCATTCTCTCTCACTTTTGAACATCGAAAACCTAAAAGGTTACATCTAGCTAGCGACTTCCTTACCTAGCTTCTCAATGAATTCATTCTCTCTCTCGCCCTTAGCCTAACCCTATTCTTCTTCACGTGAAAATGCCCCCATCTCCTACTAGGAATTATGAGTGGATTGATGTATTAGGAGCCAAGCTAGAATCTATTAAATCCTTACTTGCTGAAAACCTAGGTAACGGTACAAATGGTACCAATTACCCGACAATGGAAGGACTAGCAGTTATAGTGACGATGAAGACGATAAAAGGGTGCCTAAAGTAATAAGAAGATGGGTGACTATATACGTGACAGACACAGCTGTTGCACAAGATCAATCACTTGCGAGAAAAGTACAAGGATGAGAAATTGAGCATTGTTTTCGTTGGACATAGTTTGGGTGCAAGTTTGTCCATTTTAAGCACTTTTGATACTGTCAAAAACGGGGCTAGAGATATCCCAGTTGCAACATTTGTCTTTGGCTGTCCCCGAGTTAGGAATAGAGCATTTAGAGAACGGTGCGAGGCACATTCAAATCTCAAATTTTTGCACATTAAAAACACCATTGATGGAACCACACACTATCCTAGTCATTTACTAGGATATGCCAACATTGGCACTAAGCTCGAGATCGATACTCGAAACTCGCTGTACTTAAAGAATTTAAAAAGTCCTAGTGATTGGCATAATTTACAAGCCATGTTGCATATTATAGCAGGTTGAAATGGAAGCAAAGGTGGTTTTGAGATGAAGGTGAAGAGAAGTTTGGCTTTGGTTAATAAATCTCGTAACATTCTGGAAGGTGAGTGGTTGGTTCCAGGGTCACGGTGGGCTGAGAAGAATAAAAGGATGGTTCTGGATGAAAATGGGGAGTTGGTCATAGCTAATTTGGCTGATGAAGACCAACCAGTCCCTGAATATGATTGACTGGTAGAATATAGACATTATATCAATCATTTTGGAAGTTGAATTTAATATTAGGAGAATGTTAAAAGGGTGCTTAATATGAGCATTAACTAATCACTAAATAGAATACTTTTACACTTTTTCCATGTACATGCATTTTAGTGAAGCGTATAATTAGTATTGAAAAGATAAAACTTTCTTTTAGATTTGTTAAAAAGTTTTCTAAGAGTACTTATTAATAAAATCCCCAATTACGGTTAAGTCAAGTGAATAATAGTTGGATTCGGAAGTTAGAATATGTAGTTACAACAACCAATAACTATTTAAGAACTATGAAGACATTGAAAATAAAGAAGTCTAGATGGAAAATGGTAGCTCAGCTAAGGTGCAAGGCATGGGACGAAAATCTAATTTTGTCAGTTTGTTATGTAATTGGTTTAAGATTTGTAATTGGGGCAAACAAACTTGTGCTCATGCAAAGAAACTTATATGGAGAGAAAGGTTATTCTTTATAATTATTTTTTTATGTCGTTAATTATCTATAACATTAAAGTGGATGAACTGGGTTTTGGTGCCTTTAGTATCTTTATAATTTCATTAATTGTAATTTCACAGTTTTTTTTTTTTGGCGCTTTTTCTTCAACATGAAACAATTGTTTAACCGTGGCTACAGCTGTAATTTGCCTTCACAAACCATCTTTATACCATTTCCCATCTCTCCTGATTTTGTGCAACACTTAAACATGCCTTACCTTTTGAAAACTGTCTTCTAAACTCAATTTGGAACATAAAATTGTATCATAAAGTTTAAACAAAAGAAACTAGAATACCAAATTCATGTTCCAGATTAAATCAAAATTGCATCCACTTTTCCAATTTGTGAGAATCTTTTAAACTTTTTTTATTAGTGTAGAATTGTTTATTAGCTATATTATATATATATATATATATTTTGTGTATCAATGGTAGCATAAATATTCATCAACTGTCCATTTGTGTAGACTTCCCTATGATGTTTTACTTCTTCGGTGTATTTTTCCCTCCTTAGTTAATTAAAAACAGCATGATGGTTGATGAAAAATTAGTTCTAGTAGTGGGAAGAAGAGATTCGGAGCTTCTCATTCATGTAGCAAATTCAATAGGTGATGAATCTTCATCTAAGCCATCTTATTCGTCTTCCTTTTTACATCATAGGGATCGTGAGATACTGTTTGTAACTTTTTTATCAATTCCATATCTACGTATTTGCAAATTTTGTTTTTCAATTGAAAATCTTGGTAACGTTTTGATCTTTATAGGTTTTGAGGTTTAAATTTGTGATTTTATTAAGTTTAGTGAATTTTAGATTGACTTGATTTCTAGACAATTGGATTAGTGATTTGATGGAATGATTGCTCAATGGAAAGGTTAGAGGGTTTTCTTAGATATTGTTTTGTATTGTCATCATAATTAAGGTCATGAGATGAACTTGAAGATGTTAGTTTATATGTGGACAAATTTGGCAATATTAGTCGGCCCTGTTAACTCGAAAGATACACTTGGCTGTTTGTAAATTTGATTTTTGGGGTTGGTGCAATTTGGTGTTGAGAAGTATTTTGCTACTAGATAACGATTTCACAAACTACAAAAAGAATATTATCTATAATAAAAAATTCATGAGTTTGGTGCAATTACATTTAATGTCGGTTATCTTGATTAAGAAAAGAATATATCTATGATAGAAAAAAAATTATTTGAATTATTTTATTTAAATTTAGTATATGTAAAGTATACTATTCAGCCTAGCCCACTTACAATAATATTTCCACTTTATCACTCTTCATGATTCAGTTGTCTAATCCCTAAGGTCAAAAAACCCTAAATTCCTTTCTCTAGTTCTTTACTATCATCAAGATCAGAATGCTACTAAAGTATGTTGATTCTTGTCATTTTTTACTAGTTACAAGATGGAATAGAGCACCTATTCGAGTCGGGCATAATTCCTAAAATGTACACAACTGTTTACAGGAGTAAAGATGATTCCCCTTTCTCTTCTATTGTTCTTTTTATTCACATATTTCAAACTTTCCCTCTTACAATCTATTACAAGCAATTGTTTTTAGTTTGTAATTTGAATTTTACAACTATAATTTGCATTACAATCTATGTAATTACAAAGTCTTTCTCCATATTTGTTGCCTACTATGTCTACGTAGTCTGTATGTAACATTTTTCCCCTCCATTTGAAAATTGACCTTGTCCTTAACATCATAGTCTAAATAAATCTGCTTGAAACTATCAAAGTCCTCCCACAATGTGTCTTCAGGAGCTATACCCTTCCACTGAACCAAAATTTGAGGCACTTAGTGACCATCACAAGATATGGCTCCTTAGTATCCAAAATAGCCAAAAGGCTAATAACTGGGTGATTATCTATAGTGTTAGGGGGTAAATCCAAAGAGGGTAAAACCATCCCATGTGTTGGTTTCAAAGCCAAAACATGGAAAATGTTATGAATCCTTGAATACCGTGGAAGTAGTATTTCATAAGCACATATTCCAATCTTCTTAGTAACTAGAAAAGGACCATAATGTTTTTTGGCTAACTTGTGATGTCTTGACTAAGCCAAAGAAACTAGTTTATATGATTGAAGTTTCACAAAAACCATATCACCCACTTCAAAAGAAACATCAGAACGATGTTGTTCAGCATACTTTTTCATCCTGTCCTAAGCATTCATCAAATTCTCTTTAAGTAATTTCAATGTCACATCTTTATCTACTAATTCCAACTCAATAGCATCTAACTTAAAAGTACCTCTAATATAGGCTAGAATAGTAAGAGGCTTTTGTCCATAAACCACCTCAAATGGAGTAATTTGTGCTCCACTATGAAATGAGGTATTATATCCAAATTCTACCTATGGCAGAAACTTAACCCAATTCTATGATTTGTCCATAACATAACCTTGTAAATATTGTTGAATAACTTGATTCAACACCTTCGTTTGGCCACCTTTTTATGGGTGATAGGTACTACTCATAGACAAAGAGGTAAAACTTAGATTGAAGAGTTCTTTCCAAAATCTAATAACAAAAATAGCAACCCTATTCAAAACTATTGATCTCAAAAATCCATGAAGCTTTACAACAATGTGTAAAAATAAATAAGCTACCTTGGTAGCTGAAAATTATGTTTCCAAGGCTCCCGAATGACAATATTTAGAAAGTCTATCTATGACAACAAGTACCACTATATCCTTGTGATTTAGGTAGACATGTAACAAAATCCATAGAGATATCCTTCCAAACTTACTCTAGAGTAGGTAGTGAAGACAAAAGACTAATAGGATTTCTTGTACAATACTTGATTTGTTAGCAAACCAACAACCTCTTACAAATAATTCCACATCATGTTTCATTCCTTTGTAATAAAATTCTGATGCTAATCTCTTATAAATCTTCATAATCCCAAAATGTCCAACTAATGGAACATTATGAAATTCATGCAAGAGTTTTGGAATCAATTGGGAAGTGGGCACCAAAAATAGACAATGTTGGCCATATAATAAACCATTTTTCCAATGTAGCTACCACTTTAATGGTTTGCTATCAGTTATGTCTAGAATCAATTGCTTAAATGTTGGCACTTGCTAATATTCCTCTTTCAAATCCTCGACAATATGGAAACATGGCATAGAAAAAGCCTAATGGATGGAATCATATTATCATGAAAAAGATTAGATTACTTTGTTATCTTGGCCTGACTTATATACAATACTATAGTCATAGTCTAATAGTTAACATAGATATTTATGTTACTTGGAGGGAATCAATTTTCTTATCAAGAATTGCTGATTGAGTTGTGTTCGTCATGGCGAAAGCACCAATGTTAAGACCACTATTTGGCCTAGCTCACTTACTTACAATAATATATTCTCTCTGTCACTCTTCATAATTCAGTCGTCCAATCCTTAAGGTTAAAAAACCCTAAATTCCTCTCTCTCATTCTTTACTTTCATCTAGATCAAAATGTTGCTAAAGTATGTTGATTCTTGTCATTTTTTGACAAGTTACAAGATGGAATAGTGCACCTATTCGTGCCAAGCGTAGCTCTTAAAATTTACATGATTGTTTCCAAGGGTAAAGATAATTTCTCTTTCTCTTCTATTGTTCCTTTTATTAACATATTTCAAACTTTTCTGCTTATAGTATGCCTCAATCAACTGTGTTTTCAGTTTATAATTTGAATTTTATAATTGTAATTTGCAATTACAATCTATTTAGTTACAAAGTCTCTCATCCATATTGGCTGCTTGCTATGTCTACATAGTCCATATGTAACAATATAGGTCCATTCGTTTATCAATATTTTTTCTTCGATCATTTTCTATACGCTTGAATATAGAGCAAATTCATTCTTTTCTTGTTCTTTTTTTTTCCTAATCCATACTATTTCATTCTATGCTCACTAAGTCGACACCACACTTTTTAACATGAGGTCGGAGCAATTAAGTTTGTCTTTACACCGCTAAATGCAACTTACATTTGAAGTTGGTTATATTAAAAGGGTTTACACTATTATATAAAAAATTCTCCGTTATTATCTCTCTTGTTTTTTTAGTAGGTATATTTTTAGTCTATTTTGACAAATACATTCATGATTTATTATTGCAATTGTATATTTATTTTTTTTCGCGCATTTATGTGTACAATGTTTTAATTTTCTTTAATCATTTGTCCTTTGTATAACTTGATTTAGTTTAGAATACTGATTTAGGTGATTCAATCATCTAAAGACAAGGTAACTTTGAATAATTTTAGTTTATGAGTATATAACTTCCTAATTAAATTTAACCGCAACTTTGTGGTATCATTTAGAAGAGAAAAACAGAATGGCTTATGAGCATTCATGAAAGTGACATTTTCAATTTCGCTGCTTCTCCAAAGTTGTATTTTCTTTCTCCTTGTTTTGTCTTCTAGACTTTTATGATTTATAATTCCTTTATCTTGTAAAAAAAATATTGAATTTTCAATTTTACTGGTAAAGATACAATTGTCAAATATCAATAGCATAATTAAGATAGTTTTCTATTTATATTTATCCAAAGTACCTTTATTCTAACATATTGTGTATTGTATAGAAATCTAATGGTGAGACATGTTCGTTCTTTCTTTCTTTTTCTTCTTTTCATCAAAAGAGAAAGACCAAAGCAAAAGATGCATTTAAATTAGTTATCTCAAATGATTGCTCCCTGTTTGGCTCAATTGAGTGTGAGGCCCATTTTGTTTGAAATCCTTTATCCTTTGTATAAGGGATTCCTATAAATAGTCAATCACATGCAACAGGTGTATTGGTTAATCTTGAAGATGTCTTTGATCTAATAACATGTAGAGAGATAATGTTAGATAGAAGTATGAGAGGGAAATCAAGCAAGCTAGATGTATCATATGCATGTTTGTAACAATGAATTGAACTCGGTGTTCTTGATCTGTTCTTAACTTGTTCTTGATAAATTCTAATGTCTAATCTTCTGTGAAGCAATTTTGGCCAAATAGTAGTGTTTGTACAAAGCTTGTCAATGCTTTGTATTTTGCAAATGAGATGAGGAAGGCCTCAAGATTTTAGAGGTTGATTTTGATTATTGAAACATTGTGAGATGGATGATTGAGATTTGGTGTTGCTATTGAGCATGGCATCAATCCTAGCAGTCCAATAGCTGGTATCAAAGCCTTCTTCTCTCATATGGCTCATGGGCTTGGATAAGCCTAGTGGTTTTTAAGAAAAAGAAGAAAGCTCACTTTCATATAAATAAGCCTCTAGCTTTAATTTAGTCCATATAACCCTTTTTGAAGCTAAATGGAGCCTAAATGAGCTCAAGAAGACTTTCCCCAAGCTTGATAATTGAATAAGGTTAAGATTGGAGAAACTAGTGCAACAATCCTTATTTCAAACCTATCAAACTAAATCTCCTCAAGATATCTCTTATTGGGCCCAATTTTCCAAACTCAATCACTAGCCTAAGAACCATTTTATAGTATTAAATTAGGTCAAAAACCCATTTATTGAAATAGGCCTCCTCATCCCTTATATGTTGTTTTCTTCTTCTTCTTCTTCTTTCTTCTTTCTTCTTCTTCTTCTCCATTTACACATTTCTATGATTACATATTATTTTTCTTTCTCTCTTAAATTACCAATTGTGTATATCATTTGGTTCAATAATTGTGATATATTCTAAATTTTACTTATACACACATTACAAATGTGATCTACTAGTTAAGATTTATGGCATGCTAAATTATGACACGTCAATTTTAACTATACTAAGTATATGCATACAAATGATTATAAAACTGTTAATGAATTGAAAATGTGAATCAATGTGAAGTCTGCTTCTAAGTCAAAATCACTAAAAGTCATTCTTTAATAGAAAGAAAAACAAAAATATTAGAACTAATTCATCACATACATGTCAACTAAATGGAGTTCTAACTAAGGGGGAAAATGATATTTTAGTACATTCATTAATGATAATTCATGTTACACTTACATTTATTTGTTAAAACATAAAAAATGAAGTGTTGGAAATTTTTAAACTTTACAATTTAGAGATTGAAAATGTTCATGATAATAAAATTTTTAAGTTTTATAATGATAGTAGATGTGAATTTTTGTTAAAAGATTTTCACCAATTTTGTGAAGAAATTGGAATTATTTATTAATGTACAACACCATAATAACAAATTGGATTTGAGAAGTGTGAAAGTGGAAACTTAGTAGGTGTGGTTAATTTCCTAACCTTTGGTGTTAACTTGTCTTTTGACTTATGGGAGAAGTTTTTTCAACCTCATTTTATATTTTGAATAAAATTTTATCAAGAGCTCTAAATTTTGCTCCATAATAAACAAGAAGATTTAAGAAATGGAATTTAAGTTATTTCAAAGTGTGAGAGTGTATAGTCTATTACAAAATATGGAATCTTAAAATGATTAAGCTTAGTGCTAGGGCTTTAAAAGGTTTTGTTGGTTGTGTTCATAGTTCAAATGGCTATTGAATATTTGATTTCAAAACAAATAAATAAAGAAATAAAACAAGAGATATAGGATTTATTGAGAATAAATTCTATGTTAATATAGGAGAATCAAAGGATCCCACTGCTAGAAAATCCTTAACCATCATGAGAGAACGGTGAGTGCATTTACGGAGAGAGAGAGAGAGACATGAAAGTGAGAAAGATGAAAGTTGCATAAAGACTAGAAGAGAGAGAGAGAGAATGAAAGTTGCATAAAGAGAAATGGAGAAAAACACAAGGAAAAAGAAGAAGAGGAACTAAGGTAATTATAAGCCTATTCAAAAAATGGTTGATTATTGTGGATTTTAGCCAATTGAAAATTGAAAATATTTTCTTTATATGCACTTATACATGTCATAGTTTCTTCATGTGCATATATATTGTAGATAATCATTTCAATAATTGAGCGTTTAATCCAATTTAATGTTATGGACCAGTTTTCTTAAGCTAGTGATAGAGCCTAAATATTTAAGTCCAATTAAGGATGTCTTAAAAAGATCTAGCTTGATAGGCTCGTAATAAGGATTATTGGATTAGATTTTCCGCTCTTGGCCTTATTCAATTATCTCGTGTAAAAAAGCAGACTCCCAGAAAAAAAAAAGAAAAAAAAAAGGTCTTCTTGAGCTCATTTTAACTTCATTTGGTTTTGATAGTCCTTAAAAAAAGTTTAAATAGTCTTAGGCTTATTTATAATGAAAATTGGTTTCTTTAAATTCTTATATGCCTTTAGGCTTATCCAAACTCACATTTAAGCTCATGAAGGCTAGAGTAGAACAGACTAGTTTAATGATAGTTGTTGGATCCTTAGAAGTGATCCAACGGTTATTTACGGTGCTTGATATAAGCCATCCATTTTAGAGCTATCTAATGATCAAGATCAACATCTGAACTCTATAAATAAGAGGCTCCTTTTCTCATTTCATTCATTATAAGTATTGGCTAACTTGAGATAAACATCAAAGCTCCCTAAAATAGCTTCAAAGAAAATCAAAACAACAAGTTGGTCAAGAATGATCAAAGAACAAGCAAGAACACTAAGTATAATCCACTGTCATGTGTGCATATATGAGATATTGAGTTTGTTTGGTTATTCTTCCTCTCATGCCTCTTCCTATGACATCCTTCAAGGATCATTAACTCAAGGTTTCTCAACTGACATGCCTATTGTGCGTGATTGGTCAGCTTCAATAACCTCACTATATATATTTTATTCATTTATTTGTTACTCAATATTATAATGCATATGAGAAATTATTAGAATATTTTGTGTTTCTGATATACATATTCGTATTTGTTTTTCGTTATTCTTTATTATAGCGCATATTGGAAATTATTGGGATATTTTGTGTTTTTAATATATGTATATATAAGGAGAAGTTAGTGTTGCAGCTTTCCTACTCTATGAATATTCCTTCTAAAATTTTGGGTGTACATATATTTTAGGAGAGGGTTATCAGAAACTAAATTTAACATTGCAATTCCTGATATTTATGTGGATGTAATTAGTTTTTTGGATTTTTATTGTTCTTTTTCTTCGTATGCTGGAATATATATACATATAAAACCATGATTCTTAGAAGAATAATTGCTGAAGACTAATTGAGCCCACGATGCATTGACTCGACTCAAGCCCGGGCTTTACTAGCACAAGTCCCATGCAGCATTTATTATTCTTGGAGGATGAGGTCTTTACTATTTATCCATATGTACTCAAATGTTCATTCGTCATTTTTTTTCTTTTTCTTTTTAATTCTTATTTTGAGATCTAGTTTTTAAAATTCTATTCATACATATTTCGTATTTACAAATTCCTATGTCGCTCCTATTTGAATGATTAAAAATGAAGGTTGGCATATTCTTCTCTCATAATGAGCTATGAGCTTTTTATTTCTACGTAATATTTGAATTTCTTAGTGCCTTATTATAATGTTGCCGTGTAAGGGTTGGTAGGACAAACTTGTAATTAAATTTGATCTTTATTATTTTCTTTTCTGTTATCACTATTCAAGATTGTTACGTAGCAGTTATTTTACGTTATATTAGTCATCATTCTTCGTTTGCTATTTCCTCTTGAATTTTTTTTCTTTCCTCACATCTCACACACACTTCAAGAGTTCTTGGCTTTCTAAGCATAAGGTGTGACATCTTCTAAACTGTCAACGTAATTAGTTTGCCGCATGTTATTATCTAGTAAGGATAAACAAATCCTAATGGAATATACTTAAATGATATGATTTTTTTTTTTTTAAATTGTGACATAAGATATCTGCAAAAATTATTCTAAAAATAGGTTATGCAGGTACAAATCTAATGCAACATCCCAAAAATTTTGTAAAACTATATTAAAATTAAAGAAAATAAGCATAACAATAAGTACTTTTAGGCTAAAATAGTAAAGATAATATTTTTGATATTTTAAAATTTTGAAAAAATTAATAATGCAAAATTAAATCACTATAATGAATTAATACTATCTTAATAATTTACGTATAACAGAAATTTTACAATAAATAATAATGAACTCAAATGAAAAAATAAAAAAGAAATGAGATCCTTTAAGTAAATATAGTAAATAAAATGATATGCTAATCCAATTGCAATCAACACAATCCTAATTATGAAATCATTGAACAATTATGTCCAAAATAGCAAGGATCTCCCTTGGTGACGTGGAACCCTAATTTTTCCAAGAACAAGAACAAGAACAAATGAAATTCCAAATTCTTATCACATATTACTTACTAGTAAAATGAGGAAACAATTTGCAATTACTAATTTTACACACAACAATACAAGCATCAACGCGCCACAACCTTAAAAAAATTGATAAGAGTTTATGGAAAAAGAGAGAAAATCCCTTTTCACGTGTAGCCTTTACCGAAATATGACAAAATTTTCTTTTGTTGTTCCATTTACAAGTATTTATACTAATCCCTAAATATGGAAAAAAAAATAAGAAAATAATGAAAAATAGCATAACACATGCCCGCTATTCTATGTTCATTTCGGTTCAAAACATTAGACCGTGAATCATTCTCTAAACCATGTGCTAATTAGTTTGATCGCTCTCATGTAATACTGATAAGTGTACCTGATTAAATATAAAAAAATCATATAAAATGAATAAAGACACTATGTGAGTATCTTCGGGTTCCATTTGGTAAAAAATGACTCTCAATGTAAAGTTCTGCAGTCCTTTAGCTCTTGCTCAAGTAATGAGTCTTGTTGTTGAATTGGTTTTATTCCCATCATCGCCTCAGGCCTGTGGAAGATTAGCCCTCAAATCTAATGGGTCTTCATGAGTATCTTCTAATAAGTAAGGCGATAGATCTGCAACATTAAATGTAGCAGAGACATCGTATTCTCCTACTAACTCCACCCTATAGGAATTGTTGTTGATACGCTTCAAAATTTTGAATAGTCCATCTGCTCTAAGTGAAAGTTTCTTTGATTCCTTATGAGGAAACCTGTCTTTGCTGAGATAAATCCAAACTAGATCACCTGGAGTATAAACCTTGGTTTTCCTGTTTTTGTTGCCCTGAAGTTTCTACTACTCTTGAGTTTTCTTAAGATGTTCAAAAGCCTTTTGATGAAGTTTCTAAATCTCCTTTGCATGCTCTACTCCACTCAAACTTTCTTCCTTTGTTTCCAGATTAGCTATTAAATCCAATGGAAGGGTAGGATTAGCCATACATGACTTCAAAGGGAGACTTACCAGTTGAACTATGAGTTGACCTATTATAAGCGAACTTAATAATAGGAAGACACAAGTCTCAATTGATAAGATTCTTACCGACTGTTGCTCTTAGTAAGGCACCAAGAGTACAATTGACAACTTCTATCTAGATGTTCGCTTTGGGGGTAACATGGTGTACTATACATGAGTTTAGTACCAAGTCATTTCCAAAGTGTCTTCTAGAAGAAACTGAGAAACTTAATGTCTCTGTCAGACACTATACTGTGGGGAATACCATGTAATTGTAGAATTTCCCGCACAAAAAGGTTAGCAATAAAAAATACGTCATCTATTTTGTGGCAAGGTACGAAGTGTGAAATTTTGTTGAAGCCGTTGACGACCACCATGATGGAGTCTTTGCCTCTTCGTGTCCTAGGAAGACCCAAGATAAAATCAATGTTAATATCAATCTAAGACTGTGTAGGTAGAGGTAAAGACATATATTCACCCCAAGCTCCCTTCTTTCCCTTTGCCCTCTTACAAACACCACATCTCTCCAACACCTTGTGGACATCCTTTAACATACCCCTTCAGTAGAAAAGCTCCCTTCTTTCCCTTCGCCCTCTTACAAACACCACATCTCTCTAACACCTTGTGGACATCCTTTAACATACCCCTCTAGTAGAAATATTCTTTTAATTACTCTAAAATTCTCTTTCACCAAAGTGCCCAAATAACCCTCTAGCATGAGCTTCCTTAACCAACAGTTCCCTAAAATAACCATAGGGTATACATAATTTTCCTATTTTGTACAAAAAAAACTATCTACTACATAATACCCATCGACCACATTTCCTCCAGAACATCGCTCAACAATCAATTTCAAGTGTTCATCATAAACATACTGTTCCTTTATTAATTCAAACCCAAGTAACTTTGATTGTAGAGAAGTGATAAGTACATACTTATGTGATAAGGCATCAACTACAATGTTTATGCTCCCCTACTTGTATTGAATCACATAGACAAAGCTCTCTAGGAATTCCACCCATTTAGCTTGGTCTTTTGACAAACGTTGTTGACCTTTGAATTGTTTCAGTGACTCATGATCTGTATAAATAATAAACTCCTTAGGAAGAAGGTAGTGCTGCTACGTCATCAATGCTCTCACTAAGAAATAGAACTCCTTATCATATACTAAGTAGTTCAGATGTGCACTACTCAGTTTCTCACTAAAATATGCAATGGGCCTCCTTTCCTGTATCAACATAGCACCAATTCCTACACTAGAGGCATCACACTCCAATTTAAAAATTTTGTCAAAATCTAGTAATGCTAACACTTGAGCACTAATTAGCTTTGCTTTCACTTCCTCAAAACTCTTCTAGGCCCATTCTCCCTAAACAAAAGAAATATTCTTTTTAGTTAACTCAGTTAATGGACTGACAATACTACTAAAATTCTTGACAAAACACCTATAGAAAGAAGCCAGCCCATGGAAACTTCTTACCTCAGCCGCTGATTATAGTGCCGGCCAATCCATAACAGCCCTCACTTTTTCTTCATCCACCTTTACACCAGAACTAGTCACAATAAAACCAAGAAATGTTACCTCAAATTGATAGAAAGAACACTTCTTGAGATTTCTGTACAGCTGTTGTTTCCTCAATACTGAGAAAACTGCCTGTAAATGTTCAACATGACTTTCTAGGTTTCTGTTGTAAATCAAAATTTCATCAAAATAAATAACAACAAATTTGCCCAAAAATTCTTTCATGACATGATTCATCAGCCTCATAAAAGTACTAAGGGCATTGATCAACCTAAATGGCATGACCATCCACTTATATAAGCCATGGCGTATTTTAAAAGCGGTCTTCCACTCATCTCTACCTCTCTTACAAATTTTGTGATATTCGCTTTTGAGATCCACCTTAGAGAATACCTATGCACCATATAGTTCATCTAACATATCATCAAGTCTGGGAATGAGATACCTGAATTTGATGGTAATTTTGTTAATGGCTCTACTGTCAATACACATCCTCCATGTGCCATCCTTTTTAGGAACAAGAAGTGCAAGAACAGCACAAGGACTAATACTCTTCCTAACAAAACCCCTTTCTACCAATTCATCTACCTAACGCTTTAATGCTTTAACTTCTTCAAGATTCAAGCAATAAGTAAGCCAATTTGGCAAAACTGACCCAAGCTAAAAGTCAATGGCATGTTCAATGCCCCTTATGGGTAGTAATCCCTCAAGTAATTCATCTAAGAATATATCCATGTACTCATCTAATACCAAGTTCACCATTGGGGGTAACTATTCCCATCCATCCACTTCCAATACATATCTAATTTGTAACATATACACTAGCCTCTCTTCCTTTATTGCCTCCTCTGATTCATGTTGTCCCACTACCAAGGTCTTCTTTTTACCAATGTTATTAATTTGCCTCTATGCCTCTTGTACTTCAGTAGGTGACATGGGGTTCAATACTATGTGCTTACACTCCTTCAGGAATACATAGGTGTTCCTGAAATCATCATGTAACACCCTCTTATCATACAACCAGGATCTACCAAGCAATATGTGTGATGCACACATGGGAAGAATATCACAAACAATCTCATCAAGGTACTTCTCCCTTATGCCGAATGGAAACTTAGCCACCTAAGTGACATGCAAATTGTTTTGTTCACTCAACTGGTGCAGTTTATAAGGCTTAGGATGTAGGGTAATGACTAATCTTAATTTAGTCACTAGTGAAGCAACTACTATATTAGTACAACTACCTCCATCAATGATAAGAGCACAAAGATTACCTTAGATCCTACAGGAGATGTGAAATAGATTCTCCCTCTATTTATCCTCATTAGCAGGAAAGATAGTCATCGCCCTACACAATACATTGATGGACAAATACTGATCATTCCCCTTATCCTCATGTACCTCAGCATCTATATCACCATAATATTCATCTAATATAGCTGACAAATCTGTGGGCTTGTGCATTTCTTCTTCTTCCTCCTCACTCTCAACCTCCATGGTAGTCATAACTCTTCGGTTTGGACATTGAGCAGCCATATGTCCAAAACCTAAACATTTAAAACATTTGATCTGGCGATTCTTTCCTCTTGATGACTCAGCTACCACCTGTTTGTTCTCATACCCAGCAACTGTTTTCCCTTTCCTAGCAAACTCTTTCTCCCCTCTAATGTTTAGCATAACTGCATTCTTTTCCACATTTCTGTTATATCCTCCCTTATCAACCCATTTACCTTTTGACCCATGTAGTTTTATAGAGGATCCATACCTGCTACTCATTGCTTTATAAGGGTTAGATCGCTTCTGTTTCTCTACTTTCAAAGCTAACTGAATGGCCTCATCAAGGGTGTCATATCACTACAGCTCTACTATATAGTTAATCTCATATTTTAGCCTGAACACAAATCATGCCATAATCTATTCAGGAGGTTTCAATTACTCCACATCAGATCATTAGTGTCTCAAACTCTGGACATACTTATCCATGATTTTGCCTCCTTGTCTCAATGTCCAGAGATGTATGAATAGCTCTCGCCTGTAATGCTCTAGTATAAACCTCTTTCTCATAACCTGTTTCATCTCTTATCAAGTATGAATTTCTGCATCCCCATCTCTCCTCCTACTAGCCATAATATTCTTCCACTATAAGGTGGCATACCTTATAAATTCAAATGCTACTAATCATACTTGGGTATGGTCATTGATCTCATAACACTCAAAAAGTCCTTCCACCTTATCCTCCAAATCCAGATAATCCTCTATAGATCCACTTCCAGCAAATGAAGACATCTGTAATTTCACGTATTCTAAACCCCTAGGTGGTCTAAACTCACGGTTGGGATAGAATTCATCTTCAAAATTATCATCTCTTCCTTCTGGTTGGGTAGGGTAATTTCCTCCAATTTACCTTCTCCTATTACCTCCCAATGCTCCTTCCCTATTGGCATTATTAATAGCTACTTGAGGTAAGGGTACTGGTGGATTCGCCATTGGTTGTTGGAGAAGTGTTATTTAGTTAACCCTTGTAGCTAGATTAGCAACAATAGTGGTTAACTCTTATAACTACTCTTATAAATCCCTTCTTCCACCTGCAGCATGGCGTCTTTAGCCCACTCCTCTAACCTAACTATTGGCTTCATTCCTAACTCCTCCATTTACGCTATTGTTTGACATGGTTGTTGAATTAAAGCTTTGACAAAATTTCTCCAATCCACAAACACACCTTCACAACACAAAATTTCTTCAACTCACAAACACACCTTCATAGCACTAAATTCCTCCAACTCACTCACAAACATGCCTTCATGGCACAAGTTTCTTCAACTCATAAACACACTTCACGGCATAAAGTTTCTTCAACTCACAAAAACAACCCAACAATCATACCTTATTTAAATTTCAATTCAAAATCACATGTACTACAACACCACGTTACACATACCCTAAATTCACTCTTCTCAACTCAAGTCAATGGAGCATTCGTGGCACTTTAATTCACATTTACTACTCAATCACACAATTATGGAATCAATTGCAGTAAACTCCAATCATCTACGGCAAAAACCCTAAAGTAGCCCTTTCTTCAATTTCAACCCACAATGACTAATGAAACACGACACAATTCATGCAATATATCTAATTTCAATTCACACAATCAAATAATTGAACAAGTGCATGGCATAAACCCTAAAATCCCAATTCAAAATCAATACTTCCACATGTAATTCCCTTCTCTCAACCGAATGCTCTAATACTAAAAGATGATATGCCGATCCAATTGCAATCAACACAATCCTAATTATGAAATAACTAACAATTATGGCCAAAATAGCAAGGATTCCCCTTTGTGACGTAGAACCCTAATTTTTCCAAAAACAAGAACAAATTAAATTCTAAATTCGTACCACATATTACTCACTAGTAGAATGAGGAAACAACTTGCAATTGCTAATTTTACACACAACAATCCAAGTATCAACTCACCACAACCCTAAAAGAATTGATAAAAGTGTATGGAAAAAGAGAGAGAATCCCTTTTCATGTGTAGCCTTCACTGAAATATGACAAAAGTGTCTTTTGTTGTTCTCTTTACAAGTATTTATTCTAGTCCCTAAACATGGAAAAAGAGAGAGAATCCCTTTTCATGTGTAGCCTTCACTGAAATATGACAAAAGTGTCTTTTGTTGTTCTCTTTACAAGTATTTATTCTAGTCCCTAAACATGGAAAAAAAAACATAAGAAAATAATGAAAAATAGCATAACGCATGCTCAGCTATTCTATGTTCATTTCGGTTCAAAACATTGGACTATAAATCATTCTCTAAACCATGTGCTAATTAGTTTGATCGCCCTCTTGTAATATGATAAGTGTACCTAATTAAATATAAAACAATCTTATAAAATGAATAAAGACACTATGTGAGTGTCTTCGGGTTCCATTTGGTAAAAGAAGACTTTCAATGTAAGGCTCTGTAGTCTTTTAGCTCTTTCTCGGGTAATGGGTCCTATTGTCGAATTGGTTTAATTCTCATCATAAAAAGTAAAAATTAAAATTTTAGATTTATAATATTTAAATAGAATTTTTAAATATATATTTATATTCAAAATATTTTATTTAGCATACATATAAATTTTCATATAAAAATATTATAATTTAATAAAATATTAATACATATATTAATTTAATCAAACCCATAATTTAATATTTATCCACAATAATTTTTCTCCCTTAATTTCCTCTCAGTTTTCTCCCTCCTCATTTTTCCCTTCCATCGAACTCATCCTTTTCTCTTCTTTCTTTTCTTTCTTTCTTTCTGTACAAAAACTTAAACTACCCAAAACTTCAAAAACTCATAACTTCCTTGTATTGACTCTAAATCAAAAACTGTTAGTGCCATTATGATCCTAGGAAAGAGTACTTCACATCAAAACCTCACTTGTTAAGTAAATTTCGAACTCAAAATTTAAACTAAAATTTAGATTTAATATATATATATATATATATATATGTGTGTGTGTGTAAATTTAATTTTTATCTTATGTTTTAATGAATTTAGCTACTAGAATTAACTTTAAATTTGTTATTCATTCATTACTAGGTGAAATACCTGAATTTACATGACTTCTTGAAGGTTATTTTGAGTTTAGCTAGGAAATCGAGGTGAGTGGAAAACTTGTAATATACTAAAATATTTATATATTATTTATAATATAATTATATATGTGTATGATTAGTTGTGGTTGATTGCCATGATATTATGATAATTTTTTCTCGTTCCATTTCCTTTTCTTCCTTGTGACTTCCTTTCTTTTCTTTTCTTTTTTCTTTTTCTTCTTTCTTTTTCCGATCTTTTGACAGTGATCATGCCTTTCTTTTTCTTTTCTTTTCATTTTCCTTTCCTTTCTTATCCACTAAATATATGTATATATGTATGATATAAATAAATTTAATAATAGCTTATGAAAAGGAAATTTAAGTATAACGTAAAATATATACATACATCTAAAATATAAATACATAAACATAGATATATTAATTATTGACCATATGAATATATATGTATATTTATACACATATACGTTTATGATTATAAAGTTTATTATTTCTAAATTATTGATCACTATCAAAAAAGAAAGAGAGAAAGAGAGAAAGAAATGATAAGGAAATTAGGAGACAAGTTCACCTAATTTATTTATTTATTTTGTCTTATTTTCTTAACCAAAACCTCCTTAGCTACTTTTATTTATATACTAATATATATTTTTCCTAAATCCATAACTTTATGTATAAAATACAAATAAAGTGTATGTAGGGATTTAAGGTTAATGTATGAGTAAATTTAATATAACGTATTGGATTATTTACTTATTTCACTTGGTATAATAATAATAATAGAAGAGTTGTTAAATTAAGACAATGAAGTCATGAATAAGAGTGTGGATTGTAACAATGTGGATTTAGCATTTGTGATTGATAATCATGTGGTGTATATTGGTGGTCTAATTTTTACAAATTTTGGGATTTTGATGATTGAGGGATGGAATGAGTGGTTGGTGTAATGGGATAAGTTGAGGATATTGGGAGGATGCACATTTGGTTACCCTGTTTGGTTTTTGAATGTAAAGGACTTAGCACTTGAGTAATGAAATGACTTGGTTGTTGCTGAGGAATAAGAACTATAGATCAATCCTAATTGGTTGATTTGGCGGTTGATAAGATTAGGCTATACTATACTATTATTGATCTAGCCTCGTATGCTCGTTTTTAAAATTTATTTCTTTATGATTTTGTTTGTCTTGTTTGATTGATTTTATTTGATTGGTTAGGTCTTCTTTGCTTTATCCATGATGTTTAATGCTTGATTCTTCTTGTTGTGGTGAATGTAAATATAACGTGTGAATTGTTTTACTTGTGGGATTGACTTGGTTTCTTTTTGTTTGCCCTTAAAGTTGTGTTCCTTAAATGCTTTAATAGTTTATTGTCTTGAATGTGGATTGGCTTGTAACTATATATTGTTTGATCACCCCAAACCAATTAATTAAAGGATTAGACCTAACTAAAATTGGATATGCATTACGTGAGACATTGCATGGTATTAAAGGCCATCACTACTATAGGGCACATCGAAAGTAATCGACTAGGATTACTATTCCGTTAAAGACGAACTAAGTAATTAAGGGATTATCGCACTTTTGATGGCTCCGAGTCCAATTTATCCTTTAGGGTATTTATTACTCGATGTGCTAAATTACACCTGAGTTTATGGGATTAAATTTAAAAAACTAATTCTAATGAAGAGATAAGATTAAAATAATTAGGTTGTGAGATCTAGGCATTGATGGTAGTGATGCAAATCCTTAATCCAAGGTTAAAGGGGGCGTAAACCCTAGACTTCAAGATGGTTACCGAATAACCGTGTGTAATGTTGCATTGCATATGATTATCTATGCATAGCATACGGTTGAAAACTTGTTTGGAATTGCTTGTGCATGTGTAGTATTGAAAGTATTACACTCCCATCTCATTGGACCATGGTTTGCTCACCCCTCTATAGATTATTTTGCACGAAACATTACAAAAGCTTAGAATGAGATAAGATATGATGTGACAAGAGCTTTAGGGAATCAAGAATGATAGAGTAAGATATGTCTTGATAGATTGTTTAGATTTAATATTATTATTAAGAACTCGATGTGCAAATTCAAATTGTGATATTAGAATTATTTTTTCATTTTAATGTTTTAGTAAGGGATTCCAATTCTTTACGATTTTGGTCAACTATGAAGCATGGGAATCTATAGTTATATTCTTATCATATGATTATATGTAATATGATTAGTTGTAATGGTTTAAATAATTATTTAGGGTCTTATGACCTTTAGCTCACTAGACAATTATCATATAACGAGTGTACACATGATGTGATAGCTTTTAGTGGAAACTTTTAAGCCCTCACTTTGGGGAGTGACACCTAATTTGCACCTTAAAGGCTTAGACCGTGTCCTCGCCTTCAAGTAAGTTGTTGTCTACGCCTTTAGTGTAATTTTTTTTTATAATTATTGAGAAAAATTTATTAAAACTATGTAAAGACCCTATCCCTCTATGCTTTATCCTATAATATACGAAAAAAAGAAGAAGAAAAAAAAAACTAGGTCTACTACTTCATCTTTTTTTTTTAATCAATCCAATGGCTAGTGGCCCATGAAAATATAGCAATTTGACCCTCATAAAAATATCAAATGGCAACGTGGTTTGGTTCTAGCTATAGTGTACTTAAAATCAGTCTTTTTTATATATATTAAGGCTCTATAACTCTATACAAGTGAAAAGTTATGACCCTTTAAAAATTCTAACTTTAAAGAGTGATAACTTTTCACTCATGTGGAGTTACAAAACCCATAATATATATATAAAAGACTAATTTAAGTGTACTATAGTTAGGATCAAGCCTTATTTCCATTCAGTATTTTTATGAGGGTCAAATTACTATATTTTCATGGGCTATTAACCACTAGATTGATAAAAAAAAAAAAAAGATGAAGTAGTAGACCTAGTTTTTTTTTCTTCTTCTTTTTTCGTATATTATAGGATAAAGCATAGAGGGATAGGGTCTTTACATAGTTTTATAAATTTTTCTCAATAATTATATAAAAAAAAATTACACTAAAGGCGTAAATCCACACCTTCAATACAAATTGCTGAAGGCACAGACCGGGTCTACGCCTTTGCAACCTATTTTTGGAATAATTTTTGTATGTACGTTATTTTATGAATTTTTTTCAAAAATCATATTATTTAAGTATATTCCCCCAAATCTTACATCTTATGTTTTTCAATCTTGTTTCCAATTCCTTTAATTACCTATAGAACTTAGAATAAGTCCCTAAGAAGATGATCAAGTAATAATGCTCAACATGTAACTAACTCCATAGCAAACACATGATTGTTAAGCAACAATAGCCTTAATTTTATTACTAAATGTAACAAACAATTAATATAGCAATCTTAGTATTGGTTAAGGAGTTATTTATGATTAGGATAACAAGCACAAGAAAATTGAATATCCTAAGAAAAACTAGATTTCATTGGTCGAATTGAATCATCATATCCCTAGAATCCTAGAGCCAAATCATCTCATATAAGGTTTACCACCTATATCAGCTATTAATACTCTAGTTCACTATCACTATCAATAATAGCTAGCTTGGCCTTAATGCTCATATTAACAACTACCTTGCTTTGAGTCTCTAACCCCAATAGATGACACACTTAATCCATGATCCACTTGTCTAGATCGATTACTAATCTTAGTGCACATACATTAGCATAAAAACATTAATTAAAATTTAAATATTTATTAAATTCTATTTGTTGAAGGGAAACCCACTAAAATAATATAATTTCAAAAAAAATACAAAATAAGATTCCTAAAAAAATTATTCCAAAAATAGGTTGTGAAGGCGTAGACCAAGTCCATGCCTTCAACAATTTATATTGAAGTTACATTCTTAGAATGTGCCTTCAATAGAACCTCTTTTTTTTTTCTTTCTTTCAATCTAGTAGCTAGTAAGTCATGAAAATATGACAATTTGACCCAATTACTAAACGGTAATGCGATTTTGTCCCAAATATAATAAACTCAAATCAATATGGGCTCCGTAATTCCACACAAGCGAAAAGTTATGACATTTTAAAGTTGGAAAAGCAAACTACATCAGCATCATTTTTTTTTCTTTTTTTTCATATACTATAAGATAAAGTAAAAAGGAGTATGAAAATTTTTTAAATAAATTTTGAAATTTATGAAAATTATTTTTTTGTTATTATTTATGTAAACTTTTAATTTTTTTAAAACAAAACAAAATTTAATTTTCTTTATATGATTTTTTATTAAAAAATTCTTCAATGATAAATTTTCTTAAATTAAAAAAAAAATCACAATATGTACTACATTGAAGGCGCATTCTGGGTATGCATCTTCAGTTAATTGTATTGAAGGTGCATATCTAGAATTTGTCTTCAATACATTTATACTGAAAGCATATTTTAGGTATATGCTTTTAGTACAAATTGCTAAAGATGCGAACCCAGTTCACGCTTTTACAACCTATTTTTTGAATAAAATTTTTTAATATCCTATTTTGTGAATATTTTTTTAAATTACATTATTTTAGTGGATTCCCCATTTGTTAAACCTAATACAAAAACCAACAACCATTCATAATAATTACTCACTTAAATTTGTGTGCATACTTTAATAGCTTGAAACTCTTGAAGGTTAGATAGATGTTTAAAATGAAATTTTGGAGAAATAGGGAGAAATGGTGGCTAGAAAGATGAATTGGTTGACCAAGTGGTTGGAAAGGCAAATATGGTCATTTAGATTTCCAATGTGGTTGAGGAAGCACCTAATGGTTGACCATATTACATAAGAAAATGATCATTTTGGGTTAGAAAAGGCTATATTCAAATTGTTTTTGCACCTTTAAGTTTAGTTTTGCCTAATTTAAGATATATGGTTGTTTCATCGATTTCAAAGCATTAGGAAAAGATTAATCGTCTTACTGTTACTTTTTCTTCAAAGATCTTAATCCTAATTATTAATACATGATTTTAAATTTACGAAAATTGAAGGTTAAGTTTTTAATCATTAAACCCTATTTTCAACTATAGATGAAATTTATTGTTTTGCTAAGATCTCGTTGAATTAGTTGTTTGTCCTATGATTTAGAAATTCTTCAACATTTCTATCTTTGGGTGGTTGCGTGGGATAGATTTAGGCTTTAGATCTTGATGTTAATTTTGAGATTTGTGTTCAATATTAATTTCTAGGTTTTGATTATACCATACAAAATTTCAATCAAAGGGTTTCTAAGATTTTAATTGTTATAATAAAGTCAAATTTAAAAGATTAAAGGTTTTCTATAGTAGCTTGGATAGCTTGACCGTAAAGTGGTTCCTCTTTCCTTATCATTAGTAAATAGTTTTTTTTGCTAAAATAAATTGTAAAATAGCTTCTAGGGTTATATTTATAGTATTTAGGATGCACTTTATATGTGTCTCATCATATGTCAATTTTTAAATCTTATCATGTTTGTTTTAATAATCGTCTTATTTGGAATCATTGTTTAAATATTCAATTTCCTCTTTTATATTATATGGATTTTTTTATTTAATTGGGTTGTTAGAAATTGTTATCTTCTTATCTATATTATACACTTTGTTCTCTTTTGTTTTATTTGGTAGTTGCTATTATATTTTATTATTTGACATGTCAGGCATAATTTTTATACAAGTGCATATGTAAAAATTGATGTATATCTGCATTCCAATTTTATTAAACTTTGTCCAGTTGATTAAAAACCTATATTTTTATTGTATTTGTAGGGTATTTCAAAAAAAAAAAAAAGTGACGTTTTCACGATGATAAAATGGCCTATACGTGGACTACTTTTTTTTTTTTTTTTTTGAGCGGTGAATCAGATTAGGCCCATGGTCGAGTTTAGAAAACGAAACATTTCTCTGTCCTTTCTATCTTTACCAACAAATTGATAGGGTGTCTGGCCTACTCACCACTTACACCACTTTACCAAAAGTTATACAATTTTCCTCAAATTTAAATGTTTTTCGACAATGATTTATCTTACCAAGAAAAAACACACACACACACACACATATACATTAAAAACGTGTCTAGAGTGCTTGTCGTTTCCGACAAAGTGGTAGCTACGGTCTGGATGAGTCTAAGGCAAAGAACAGCAACAGCCATCAGAATTAATCTAGAACTGAAGTAATAAGAATCTCCACCGATCCGCACTATAAGGCTGTTATTTTATTTTAGGAATGACATATTCTATTAAAATATTAATATTTATACCATTAAATTAAAAATATTGGCTTGTCTAATGGAAAATACCTGTAGAAAAAGGAAAAGGGTTAGAAACTATCAGATTATTAGCATTTAATTCAGTTTTATGTCCAGCTGACCTTCCTTTTCAGAAAACGCGCCTTGGTTCCTTCGGCCGATTTAGTAGTATCATCAATTTCTAGAAACCACGTAATGTGAACATGATGTTTTTCTTCCACGAAAACAAAAACAAAAACAGGTATGCTTCCACATGGGAACACTATGTAGGGAAAAGCTTGGCTGTATTTTCTCTGGCAATACAGTACTATTCACATACGACCTTTCGGATATAAATTACAATTGCTAGGGTGGGTCAACAGTGCACCACAGCCATCCACAATTTATCCGCCACGGTAAGAGCTAACGAATTGCAGTCGCATCTTCCTACAAGAACCAGCATCCTTCTTCTTCTTCTTCTTCTTTCTCCCTTATCTCTTCTTTGATTTCCATAACAAACAAACCAAGATCACAAAGACGAAAACACTTTGAGAATTTGCTTCTATGGACCCGACTCATGAAGAACTCCTTGGAAGCAACAACTGGGATGGTCTCCTGGACCCACTTAACCTAGACCTCCGCAAACTCATCCTACGTTGTGGAGACTTCATTCAGGTCACCTATGATACCTTCATTAACGACCAGAACTCCAAGTACTGTGGCTGTAGCCGCTATGGTAAGTCCAATCTCTTGGAAAAAGTCATGTTGGAAAATGGTTCTGATTACAAGGTCGAATCGTACCTTTATGGCACTGCTCGAGTGAGTGAGAAAGAAAGTTTACTTCTACACTCCCTCTCGCGTGAGGCCTGGGACCGGGAGTCCAATTGGATTGGATACATCGCGGTCACCAATGATGAGGTCAGCGCACGGCTAGGCCGGAGGGAAGTATATGTTGCATGGCGTGGTACGACTAGGAATTATGAGTGGATTGATGTATTAGGAGCTAAGCTCGACTCTGTTGAGTCTTTACTTGCTGAAAACACGGGTAATGGTACCGGTACCGATTACCCAAGCCACACAAAGAGTAGTAGTAGCAGTAGTGATGATGATGAGGATACTAAGGTGCCTAAAGTAATGAGAGGATGGGTGACTATATACCTGACAGAGGATCAAAAATCGCCTTTTACGAAATTGAGCGCCAGGACACAGCTATTGTGCAAGATCAATCACTTGCGAGAAAAGTACAAGGATGAGAAATTAAGCGTTGTTTTCGTTGGGCATAGTCTGGGTGCAAGCTTGTCCATTTTAAGCGCTTTTGATGTTGTCGAAAACGGGGCTAGAGACATCCCAGTTGCGGCATTTGTCTTTGGCTGTCCCCAAGTCGGGAATAGAGCATTTAGAGAGCGGTGCAAGTCATATCCAAATCTTAAATTTTTACATATTAGGAACACCATCGATTTGATCCCACACTATCCTAGTCATCTACTGGGGTATGTCAACATGGGCACTGAGCTAGAGATCGATACTCGAAAATCGCCTCACTTGAAGGATTCAAAAAATCCTAGCGATTGGCATAATTTACAAGCCATGTTGCATATTGTAGCGGGTTGGAATGGAAGTGAGGGGGATTTTGAGCTGAAGGTGAAGAGAAGTTTGGCTTTGGTCAACAAATCATGTGAATTCCTGAAAGATGAGTGTTTGGTTCCTGCGTCATGGTGGGTTGAGAAGAACAAAGGGATGTCCCTGGATGAGAATGGAGAGTGGGTCATGGCTGATATGGCTGATGAAGACCTACCTGTCCCCGAATATGATTAACCATTGCTATATTTTGTACCTTTTTCATGTATTTTACCTATTGGCAAAATATATAATTAGTATTAATAAAAATTAACAAAGTTTTATTGTTTTAATAAATATATTAACTAGTATCTCGGAAACATTGTTATTGTCGTCAGTGGTTGATAGTATTGGACACTCTTTATGTAATATGGTATCTGCATTATAATTTATATGCTGATTTTCTTCTTTATTATATCAACCGCGGACCCTTTTTGTCCTTTTCGTTTGTTAGTTGTGTTTTAAAATTTTCAGTCATGTTGAGAGCGAGTTTTGAAAGCATCCGAGCCGGCAATTATGGCCAATTTCAGGATGTTATACAAGAGTAAGGCTTATGGTAGTCTCTCTTTTCTATTTTTTACTTTTCTTTGTCTTTATAATAGTGGGATTTTAATCAAGGATAAAGTTACCATCAACCTACTTATTTACTATTTATCGAAACCAAACAATTACAATACTATATACTAAGATAGGTAAACGTCAAATTACCATATACTTTTTATTTTAAACTTTTTTCTAAATATGATAATAATTAATCGGTAATTATACCGATGATACACAAGGAAACAAACATTCAAAAATTTCCCTTTTTTTTTCTTCTTCTTTAGGATTGAAGTAAATAAGGGCCGAACCATATAGCTGGGATGACCATAATACTTACCTTCTTTCGTTGGTCGAATGAACTGAACATTATTTATAATAATTAAATAAAAAGGAAACTTTAATTTTTTTAGAGAATAATTATGTTATTATAATTTTTAATAAATAAAATTTAATGTTATTAATTATTGTGGAAAAAAAGTAAAATAAAAAAAAACTTCATTGTGAAATTCATTTTTTTTTTTTTAGAAATGATAGTAAGTGACTAGAATACTTACAATTATAATATATGCTATAGTTATGTATTAACAAATAATATGTTAAGAGAATTTTATTCTCTTAACTAATACTTTCCGATAGAACTTTTGCTTGAAAGCTTATTGTAAATATTACCCAAATAGTTCTATCATTAAAATTGTTTTAAAAATGTGTAGAAAGTGTTTAAGTTAATCATAATTTAAGAACAATATAATTATAAAAAATAAGAAAAAAAATTAAAGTAAAAATATGTTATTGGGAATCATGTCAAATAAAGGAAGAAAACATAAGGAATTGGGAGAAAAATAGAGAAATAAAGAAAGTAAAGGGAAAAAAATTATTTTGAAGGGGTTGTATGTGAAAAAATGAGTTTAGTGTATTTCTATACAAATACTAAGGATAAGCAAGTACATGATGGATAAAATATGAAACCTTATCGTTAGCATCTTAAAATTACTTTATACCTTGTACCTTATAAAACCTACAAGCTACTAAATGGTACAGGTTATCTTATAAAAATTGTAAATTATATATTTTTATATAAATTTTAAATTTATATGATATTAAAAAATAATATAAATGTGAATTTTAAATTTTTAATAAGCAAAATTTATGAAATTTATAACAAAATATGTGAAAAAAAAAACAAGAAAAAAGAATTAGAAAACCTAATTTTAGAAAGGGGAAAAAAAGAGAGGAAAGAATAAAGAAAAAAAAAAGAGGGACAGAATTAGATTTAACCATTTAGGATTATTAGTTTATAGATTTAGTTTTTCTTTTCTTTTCTACTAAAACATTTACTATTAAAAAATTATAATATTATCATTTATATTTTAATTATTAATATTATTTAATAATATTTTATAAAGTAAGTACAAAGTACCTTAAAACCCATGTTCTATCTACCTTAGAGTATAAATTTTAAGGTGAGTATAGAGTCAAAGAATCTTATATCCATATCTTATACTGTAAGAGTAAGTTTTGAAAATTTATATCCAAAACTTATCTTATGATTCTAATACCTATTTGCAATCTATTCAATTAAGGAGGGTATAGATGAATATCTTATACAATAAGATTGTTTGTTTGCTCCTATTAAATACTAAATATGATTGATGATTAGGATAAAGATATTATATTAATCTTTATGGGATTTGATATTTGAAAATTGTAAAGGGGTACCTCATGGATACTTGATGAGTTGGTTTTTTCTTTTGTATACATTTACTTTTTGGTAAAATACGTATTTATTATTATCAATAATTTTTTTATAAATTCATTAATTAATATTTCAGAGCACTCCTTACTGTGATTATAAATCAGATCAGTCGTCCTTTTCCTTTAGTTGTCTCTTACATTTTCAATTACGTATAGAGTGAGTTCTGAGGAGGCTCCACAAGACTAAGGTTTATGGAAGTCGTTTACGTGTGGAATTTGAAATCTTTGCATTACATATAGTTACGGAAATAAGGTTATAAATTATCGACAGATGCGTGTAGGCTTTTCTTTTCTTTTCAATTCAACGGATTGCTGATGTTAACTCAGAATAAGGTTTCCATGCTGATGTCAAATCAGTACAGTCTTTATTTTATTTTACTTTATTATTTTATTCTTATCTAAATATGATAATATGTAATCGGTACATAAAACAGCGATGCACGAGGAAACCACATAGGAAAACTAAAAAATCCTTTCTTTTAGAATTGAAGTACAAGGCAACCCAGTGTGATTTCGATGGGCGAAACTTTCTTTTTTCTTTTTTCTCTTTTTTTGTCACTTACATCTCAGACTTTGATTTATTTTACTAAAAGATCAATTTCTATATCATATTATATTATAAAATTTTTACTATTTTAGTATATATATTAATAAGTGTACAAAAACTCTTTTAACTCCGAAAATTTCGTAGAATATCATACATGGAGTCCACAATTTTTAAATTAAAATGTCTATCACTTATCAAATTAATATATATATATTAGTTTGGTTTACAAATTTCTAAATTCAACCCCCTTTAAAAATATATGGTTAATTTAGAGGAATAAACCATAACAAACCGTAAAACTACGTCAAATTGTTTTGAAAAACATATTAGTATTTAGCTTGTAACTATATAAATTCATTACATTGAAAGGATTTTTAGTTTATATTTATTAAAAAAAATATGTATTTGACTTTTGTGACTCTAATTTATCCATGTAGGTTCAATTTGATTCATAATGGACCGTGATATCTTCTTGCAAAAACCAACAAAATGTACCTGCTATAATGTAAAGACAAATTATTATAAGATAAATAAAGATAACATGTGGATATCAAAGCACTACAGACGGGTGTTATTCATGTGTCTCCAAACATTTAGGTAGGGAGGCAAAACTGTTGATGAATATGTACAGGAGTTTGAGACATTAATGATCAAATGTGGGTCAATCGAACCTCCTAAATAGACCTTAGCACTATTTGTGTCAAGGTTAAAATATGAAATTACATGTATATGGAGCTCCAAAGGTATCACACCCTTGATGAAGCTATCTAGCTAGCTTTGAAAGTGGAGAGACAAAGGGGATCTAATCCATTTTGAGTAGCGAGCAATAGGTATGAAACTTCTACAAAACTGTACGGTTTTAAAGGCAAACAGGTTGATAGAGGGGGATACAGTAGAAATGTGGAAAAGAATCCAGTAGTGCCAGATAGTAGAGGGGAGAAAGAGTTAGTGGGGAAAGGAAAAACAGTTGCAAGGAATGATAACAAACAGGTTGTAGTTGGGACATCAGGAGGACGGAACTGTTAGGTTAAATGTTTTAAATGTCTGGGTTTTTGACATATGACTACTTAGTGTCTAAACAGAAGGGTTATGACTACTATGGAGGTAGAGAGTATGGAAGACAAGGAAGATATACATGAGGCCACAGATCTATCAGTTGTATTAGATGAGTATTGTGGTGATGCAGATGCTGAAGTACATGAGGATAAGGGAAATGAACAGTATTTATCCATTAATGTGCTGCGTAGAGTAATGACTACCTTTCCTACTAATGAGGATGAGCAGAGGGAAAATTTGTTCCACATCTCTTACAGGGTCCAAAGTAATTTATGTGCTCTTATTATTGATGAAGGTAATTGTACTAATATTGTTGCCACTTCAGTAGTGACTAAATTGAAACTAGTCACAACCCAGCATCCCAAGCCTTATAAATTGCATTGGTTGAGTGAATAGGGTAGTCTACATGTCACTTAGAGGGATAAGGTGCCTTTCAGCATAGGAGATAAGTACCATGATGAGATTATTTGTAACATTCTTCCTATGTGTGCATCGTACATATTACTTGGTAGGCCTTGGTTGTATAATAGGAGAGTTTTACATGATGGCTTTAAGAACACTTACGTGTTTTAAAAAGAGGGCAAACGTAATAATCAACATCATTCTAACGCGAAGATTTGTTAAGGAGCTTATTATAATGTGATTTGGTCTCCCTAATCAAGGCATGTAGAGAGCCTAGAACTAGTTTGAAGAATAGGAGCTGATGAAATACATATTAGAAAGGCCAATCATTATGTTGATTATTGCTTGGACACAACATGAAATGTTAGAAGCACTTTCATATTTTGATAAGCCTCAAATTGATCTTCTTAATGGAGTTTGTTCAAGATAATTTGGGCACTCCTTTTCCTAGAGATGTTGATATAACAATTATTTAATTCAATAGAAAACATGATATATTATGGGACATTTTGCCTAGAAACTCTGAAGAGAGGATAATTTCAGTGGAAGGCATTTTCTAATTTATTCCAAGCAACAATAAATAAAAGTAAAGAATGTACTTATTATGTTTTCAGCTCAAAATGTATCTACTATGTCTACAAGGTATTTCAATTTGATTTATCTTATTTTCATATTAAAGTATAATTTGGGGAAAACAATAGTTTAGGAGATAGGCCTAACAGGTGCATATCCTTTTTCAAAGAAAATATGAATAATAAACATGTATTATTAGATTATAAATAGTAACTATTGATAGTCATTTGTTGAATTTCTTAATAATCATTTATTTAGATTATTATGTTCATATCAATAGTCATTTATTTGGATTATTAATGATCCCTTATTGTTCATTTGATGTAACCTTATATAAATATTTCTATTGATAGCAATAAAGGAGAGAAGAAAGGAATTATCTTAGTAATTCAAATCTTTTAATTTCTCTTTTAACTTTAAAGCAATTTATAAGATGGAATTGTTCTTTCTATGAACCTTTGACCCTTTTGACACAATTACCACCCACAACTAGATCTCAAATTTGAGCCTATAACAAATTGGTATCAAAACTAGATTGCCATGGGTGATTTCAAGAAGGATAGTGTAACACCCCAAAACCAATAGCAGCGTTAAGGCTCGCCATGTGTCCTTATCAAACAAGAATATGTTAAGGCTCTAATTTACTTTGATATCTCTTTGTCCTATAATTCATGTATAATGACATTCAATCCATCCTACAAACTTCAAAACCAATTTCATGAATCCATAATCAACATCTAATGCAATAAAAGTCTTAAAACACTAGTTAAATATTCTCCAAAAACTTCTATTCATTACAATCAGGTAATAAAATCCTCCCAAGTTCTACTCACCACGATAGTAGTGATAATCGTCTTCTTCCTCCCTTTCTAGTTCACTAACTCCTAAATTTCCTTCTAAATTATCAACACCCTCAATACCTACATCTAAAAAAAAATATTCCCTGAAAGGTGAGCTAATGCCTAGTATGTATAACATAGGCACACATGCATGAACAAACATAAACAAGTATTACATACATTATACAATACTTAAACACAAGCAACCATTTCATGATATAATTTAACTCCACAAGCAACAATAGGACACTCATGACCCTCTTAACACACTTAGCAATTGGAACATGAATTGGTGATGGGAATTGCCACTACAGCCCCACACCCATGATCCCTTAACCCTTAAATTCGGTGATGGAAACTATTATTACGGGCTCCATACCCATGATCACTTCATCTACTTAAGCTTAGTGAGGGAACTACCATTATGGGCCCACACTCATGATCACTTAATTCACTAAATCTTGATGATGGGAACTACCACTACAGGCCATATACCATGATCACTCAAACACTTAAATCTTAAACCAACCCAGATTATTTCCAAGCTCCACTGGGGACAATGTCATATAAGGATCATTGGGGTGCTCCCTAGAGATTTGCCACTATGGGCCCCTAGGTCGAGCCAAGCACAAACAACATTCACTTAATCAATCTTATACTTAATCCATTTCAACAATATATTCTAACTTAAGCAAACACAAGAATCACACAAGTTACATGTACCTTGAATCCTAACCTTAAGCACATCTAGTCTTAAACTTAAGCTAAGTTGAAATCTATGCAACATCAATACATCCTTCTTAATACTAATCTAAGAATAGTATAATCCCTTAATGCTCTTAATCTATAAGATTATATAAGGTCTTACTAACTATCTAGGTTGCATGAAAATTAGTTTAATTAAAAGTTAAATAGATATATAATTAGGTTATGTTTTACTCAACATGGCCATGTTAGAAGTTATGTAGCTCAACACGTGATAATACATGACCATGTCAAGGGTCGTATACTTTTCTCTAAGGTTTGGGTTTAACACGCTATAAAAATTTGGGTTCGACATGATCATGACACGACTGTGCTAGGAGATCATGTATCTCTTAAGAAGGTTTTGCGTTTGACACGAGAGTAATACCATCGTGTTGGGAGTCGTGTATCTCTTGATACGTCTGGGTTTAACACAATCGAAATACGGCCATGTTGAGAGGCCGTATACCTCTTAATAAGTCTTACAAACCCTAATTCCTGTATACCAATTCATCTTAATCTCATTTCTTTGTGTTCTTAGGTTTAATTCATTCCTAAAACATGTATTTTCTAATTAATTTACATAGGCTAGATTACTTACATCGGAATTTCTATGAATCAAGTCCTAGATCCATGAATTTCCTTATTCTTCACGTTCCTTCTTCAATCCAATTGTGGTGAAATCATATAGCAATAACTCATAGCCTCAATTCTATATTTGTGACTATTTCATAAATCATAGAAATCCTTACCTCATGTGATTGGATCAAACGTCGACAAATTCCTCTTAGTCGCCTTAAGGTTGTTTTGAAAGCGTTTTTTCCTTTTGTTTGCTATTTCACCGTACAAAATGGCAAAAATGTTTCTTTAAGTTAATTTGGGATATTTATACTTTTTGCTTGAAATAACTCATTTGCCCCTTATTGTACGTACAATTTATGTCCTTGGCCTTGACTTATGTTATAACATCTATAAATAAATTATTAAAAATTCAGGTATTACAAGGAAGTCTTCCTTCAACAATATGAGCAAGATCGACCAAGACAAGAAGAGGAACGGCGACACATAGCGAATATTCTAGCTGGGTTGTTTAAGAAAAGAACTTTGCAGTAGGTTAATCCAGAGTCTGGCTGCTCATGGGAGACTAACGTCAATAGTGAAGTTCGATCTATATTGAATCTAAAGAATCTTTTGGACACTAAAGTTGTCAAACGTCAAAGTACAATCCAACCCAAGCTATGAAGGTGACCCGGAGCATGCGCAAAACCACTTCATGCACCCATCAACCCAAGTTGTGTAACCACTACCGGGAAAACCACCCCATCTTACATAACCACTTGCTCCTCGTGTCATGTTGCACTTTAGAGGCGCAACGCACAATGAACTCGCATCAGAAATGAGGCGCTCAGGTGACAAGTGCAAAACCTTACTTGTAGCCTCATTTCTGACCCCTAATTGCATGCATACCATCATATGCCAGCAAACTCTTTTACAAACAGCCGCCTTGAGCTGGAGAGCAAAAAGGCGACCCCTTTAACCCTTATGAACCACCATATTTGAGACTTGAGGTTTAACTTGACTGGCTTTAGGTGCATTTCAGCTCTTTATCGACAAGGCTCTAGAAACCTTGGATCCCTATCCATCACGATTTGGCATTTATGTTAGAGATACATTTTAAGGAAAACAATATTTTAGAAAAAACGTGTAATAGATGTATTTTCTTATACAGAAAATATAAACTTAGTTTTTAATATTTAATTTATTTTTTATTTAAGGTTCTAACCTTTTATTTTTTGTATTTGAATTTTCAATGTTTTAAAACTTTTTCATTTAAATCATTCTATTAACTCTGTTAAGAAATTTCGTTAGTAGTGGACACTTACTGACTTATGATAGGCTTTTACCAATTAACTCAATAAAATATTATTAATAAATGCGATAAATTAAGTAAAAATGGTAGAATCAATAAAAAATAGAAAATCTTAAGAAAAAGAAAATATAAAAAATACAAACCTTTGGGGCAGCTACACTTCATTTAGGGTATCTTTTTTTTTTTTTCTCTTGAATCGTTATTTGGTAAGGAGAAGTTCTTAGCTTTTGTCATGTTTTAATTCATTTTGTTTTTGTTCTTGGTATGGTCTAACATTATTTATGAGAATAAAGGAGGATTTCCCGAGGAAAATGGGGCTAGGAATATGGATTTGAGACCTAGCATGAAATGCTAGCTCCAAGTATGCTCATAGGTCTTTGAATCCATGCCCTCCATGCAAAGAGGAAAGATTAAGAAAACCAGAATGAAAATACCTGAGTGTGAAGGGGATAGGTTCACTATATGCCAAGATGAGATTGATTAAGCATGAACTGAGACCCCGGAAGCTTCAAAAGGAAGGACCATTAGAAAGAAGGGAAGGGATAGGTTGGATAGGAAGTTTTGTAGATAAAGGTGTGTTGTGTTATCAATTTATCTCCTTTGAAGAGCCTAAGAATTTATGTGAAGGATGCTTCTAGAACTTCTTCATCTAGTTTCATTTAATTTTTTTTAACAAAACTTTAACTTTTTACTTAATTCACTACTTTTATTAATAATCTTTTATCAAATTAATTGGCATAGCCTATCACAAGTCTACAAGTGTCAACTACTGATGGAATTTCTCGAAAGGACTTAAATGGAAATGTTTTCAAATGTTGAAGATTCAACTAAAAAAAAAGGTTAAGGACTTACATATAAAAACAATGAAATGTTGAGAACTAAATTTAATTTTTTTTTCCTTTTCTTTTCAAGGAAAAAACATCTAATTGATGTGTATTATTGGATTATTAATAATCATTTATTAGAGCATCAATAGTCATTATTAATAGTCATTTATTTAGATTATTAGTAGTCCTTTATTTTTTTTATTTTATTAACAAGTTGCTTGTATAAATATCTCTATTGAGATCAATAATAAAGAAGAGATAAAATAATTATCTCAATAGTTTAAGTGTTTTAATTTCTCATTAGCTTTAAAAAAGTTTATGAAATTGAAAGGTTCTCTCCATGAGATCAAAAAGTTTTCTTTGACGAGCCCCCAACCCTTTCAATATGAATATCACTAATGACTAGATCTCAGACTTAGATCCATAACATTTTGTAAGTAAATTATAAATACATTGTGTATGAAATGTCACAAAAAGATAAGGATAAGCATGTTAAAAGTCATTTGTTTGTATATCAAAGTTAATCAAGTGTTCTATATTTTAATCAAGTCATTTAAATCCTCTAATTTTGTATCAAATTTTGGTCAAGTCCATTTATATTTTAAATGAGTCATTCAAATTCTTTATATTCATATTATCATACCATGCAAGTTCTCTATATAGTATGCGATATTACAGTTTTCATTGGAATATTTTTTTTAGCTTTATTTGCAAATTATTTGGCATTTTCCTCTTTAGGATTTGATCTTGAAAGGCATCACGTTTTCCTAATTATCAATTACTTATAGTCAAATAACCACTAAATCTTATATAATTGATAAACAGTAGATTCCTTTGCATGGTTGAATAATTCTTCAAACATACAAAAAGTTGGGAAGAATCACATTGAGGCTAGAAAAATATGGTTTGCGATTACATGATGTCTTGTCCATAATTAGGATTAATGCTCTCTCTTTGAAATATTGTAATAAGTTGTTGGTCTTCTTTGGTTTGCAGTAAGTGTGAACTACTAACTTTATTATACAGGATGCCTATTTATATCCCACTCAATCAAGCAAGTTTCAATTAGGTATTAAGAATTACAAAGTAAGCTCTATTATACATTTTTTTTAGAACCTAACCACAAAGTAAGACATGAGTATGAGGTCTTCCTACCCATAGGTTCACCCTAGAATATATTATAAAGTATATATAATATAGATTTTAAGATATCATGTACCTATCCTATAAAAAATTATTAAATAATATTAATAAATAAATATTAAATGGTAATATTATTTTTTGACCAATAAATATTTTATTAAAAAGAAAAATAAAAAAGTTAAGGTCCTTGTAGTTTAATAGTATGAACACTAGTTTCCTATCGAAATGGATCGGGTTCAATTCTCCCCGCCCCTAATTGTAGTAGTATTTGGCCAAATAAAAGAAAAGAAAAAAATAAAGGAACTCAAACTAATAAGTTAATAATCCTAGATAGCTAAATCTAATACCGCCTCTCTCGTTTTACATTTTTCATTCTTTCCCATTAGTTAAGTAGTAAGATTACATAAATTTAAAATAATGAAAGTAGGGAAAAATTTACCTTTGTAATTTCATATATCATGTTATAGATTCCATAAGTTTTGCGTATGAAAAATTTATAATATCACATATAAATTATTTTCTTAACATTATATAAACTTGAAATTTATAGAAAGACATCACCAAAATCCAATTTATTATATTCACTTATATATATTGAACTTTAATTTGATATGAGCATGATGATCAAAGCAAGCTATAATCTCTTAGTGAAATGATGAAGACTATGAACCAACATCATCATTATTCACGCTAACTTTACCATTATCCCCGTGGTATCCTCTAATATGTGGTGGTATGTCTGTCGAGTCAAACACCCCAACAATGTGGCCTAAAGGAACAATGCTAGAAGCGGATACACCCCAAGCCTTAGCTAAAAGTAAGTGTTGATGTAGTTTAATTCGATATGGTTCGTGCCCCTAAGCTTAACTGAATTGAATATTACAGTTAAGTTTTTTTTTTTAAATCAAACCTAATTATAAAGTTTGGTTCATCAATTTTTCAAACCTAAAAAAAAAAAAAAAATCAGTTTAGTTCACAGTTTGAACTGTAAATGCAACCTTGAAAAAATTGGCTTGAAAGGAATACTACAAGAAACTAAATAAATACTATGTTGTCAACTTTCTATGACATAAATTGCAAGATACTTGAGCCTATCTTCAAAATATTGTTGCAACCATGCAATGATTTCTATCATGTCATGTATGAGCTAAACAAGTTTATCAAATGCAAGAAGAAAAGCTACAAATATTATACATAGTTACATACGGTTGGATCCATGTTCTTGTCATCAGCTACTCTAGCTTTCTAAAGTATACGAGGTAGCCTTAGCAGCAGCTTTAAAACATTGTGCAATTCCAATTCAAATGAGAAATAAAAAACATCAAAAAAAGAAGTTTGATGCAATTAAAATAACAAAAAAAAAATTGATTCTGACACACAATAATAATGGAATCATAATCACAACTACCTAGACTTTACAAATAAAAGAATATGTTCCAAAAAAAGAGACAAAAAAAGCAATACAATTGTCAACAAATAATGTGTGCCACAGAATACACTAGGAAGTAGTTCACTTGTAAGTTGTACATTCAATTTTCAACAAAACTCTTCTCAAACTCATTCGTTCAACAAACTTGCTCATTCCCAAACCTATTCGCTTCAAGCCTGTTCATTCTTAAACATGTAAATAAAACTCTGATAAAGATTAGGAAGAAAGTTCTAAACTCAAACTATGGCTCCAACATACTTAGTCAATAGTCACTAATAGAATTATACAAAGGCTCAACTCCAGTAAATGAGCACTACAACAAACCAATACAAAGGCTCCAAGAAACTAACACAATAGCAAGATAATGTGCTGATTTAATATGACACATCATTCCAGCAAAAAATTGAAAACTGCCTTAGAAGATCTTCAAGTGCTAACTTCAAATTCAAACCTGAAATAATGAACAAACAAACATAGAAGTTAAGTATGTGTTGGTTTAAATGAGTTAAAGCCTAAAAAACTCATAAATGATCTTAATTCAATCAACTATCAAAGGTAATATGCATAGTAGAAGAATCCACCATTTTCGTGATTCCTATATCTACAAAAAATGTTGAAAAAAGAATAGAAAGCCACTACAATAAACATATGGAAAAAAAAAAAGAAAAACTTAAATAATATTAATAATTTCATAAAACCAAACGAAAAAATTTATATCTAAATCAAAAGGTTTTATTACCTCAAGATCCTTCTCAATGGATGATATTGTGGAAGATTCTTTTAGTCAATCTTGTCCACAAATTAGGGCTTCTATCATATATGGAGTTAATGAACTTCTAAAAGCATCTAAGGTTCAACCAACTATGCTAAAAGCACCCTCTAAAGCTACTGTTGATAAAGGAATCACCAAAACATCTCTTAACATCGAAGAAAGGATAGGGTGTCTATGTGAGGATCTTCTCCACCAATCCATTATATCAAAATCCTTATGAAAGTCCTCATGCTCTTTTGCTAAATATTTTTCCAATTCATTTTTTTGCACCATTTTTTCACTTGCCACTCACAATTAAGAAAAAAAATCTCCATGGTTTACGATCTTCATTTTTCACTTGTGGGCATGGGTCCTTTTACAACTTGTAGAATTAAAGGTGGACTTTCCTTTTTATGCCAAAAAATAAATCATAATAACTGTATGATCCCAAAAGGGCATTTGAATTTTACTCATGAGTTGACTTGCTTTTTAAGAATCATACACATGTTTGATCATTTAATCACATAAAACAACTTTTGGCAAAGATTTAAAACCATAGAGATAAAAGATAAGGCATTAATATAGTTAATGTTACCCTAATACTTCTTTGAAATTATCCCAATTACTAGAAGAAGGTTGAGTTCCACTATTGTTAGCTACTATAAATACCATAACAAGTATATTATTTAACATGTATTATAAAATATAACTAAGGCTAAAAAGGGGATTTTCATAAAACTCGAGGGGCAAATTGGACACTTTCTGAAGGAGTATATAACCTTTCATTTGACCTAGCACTCTCCTTTTTCCACAATCTCATAGTAACACAACAAAAGAAAGGAAACGCTTTATAGAAACCTAAAGGTGACTAAGAGTAGTACAGCAAAGTTTAATTCCATTTACAACAGTAAGGATTCTATGCTAGAATTTCAATCTTGATTATGGAATTAAGAACTTACACAAGTGTTATATGCTCATTAGAATTTGAATCAAGGGGAGAGGTAGAATGAACACCGAGTTTAGTGATTAAGGAACTTAAATCATGAAATTGAGAAGTAATTAATCTAAACTATATAATTCAATTTGAAACTACATATTCTAGGACTCAATTAAGCATAGGATTAAAGAAATTGGAATTAGGACAAATTTAGAGAGAAGAACTTAAGGTTCATGTAGAAAATTGGGGAACATGGTCAAGTACACTCCTATGTACTTAACTATGCTGGAATGTGTGTGTGTACAAAAGGTACATGGTCAGGATACATGCCCGTGTTATGAGGCATGTCGGAGATGTCAAACATAACTAGATACATGCTCGTGTTTTAAGGTATGTTGATGCATGAAACCCTAGGTATATTAAACCTAAAACCCTGACGATGCTAATTAGTTTCAATTACTGCAAGGATCGTCTTGAATAAGTGATGCGTAACTAGACCCCAATCAAACCTAAGTTATCAAGATGTATTCCTAGTAATTCGATTAAGAATTCTATGGAAAAGTTCTTTTGCAAAAAAACAAAAAGAGGTTTCATTGTTTCCCACAAAAGGATGTGTTTTTCATATATAAAAAAAGTGTCTTTGGCCAGCTCCCTTGCACGGCATATATAACATGCATACAACGTGGAAAAAACCCTACAACATGGAAATTCTAAATTGCCTATTCTATCCTTATCCTTGTGTCACCAAGTAGGCAACTAAATAATATGGAAAACAAACTAATAAATAAAAATAAAAACTAAAAAAACCAAATGTATTCTCTAATGTAGCGGTCCACGCAAATATATAATGTCCCTAAATTATTTCATCCTTCAATGGTCACGTGAATCAAGTTGACACATGTATGTTTTTCATCTATGTAGCTTGATTCCCTGGCTTGTAAGTCCATGACTAGTCCTTGTAGAGCTTCGTTCATCCTTTTAGCTCTAGCTCGAGTCATCGAGCCTCCAATACCATGTAATAAATCATGAGGTTTCGGTTCCTTCCTTTATGATGCTAGCTGATCCTCATCATTCCCTCCTTTCTCAAAAAGATTCATCTTCGAATCACCTGCATCATAAAAAGCAAGGTCAGAAATGTTAAAGGTAGCACTAGCATTACCATAGTGGCTTGGTAGATCTATCTTGTAAGCATTGTCATTGATGTGCTCCACCACTTGGAAAGGTCCATCGTCCCTAGGATGCAGCTTGGATTTACATTGTTCAGCAAAACGTTCCTTCCTTAGATGTACCAAACCCAATCACTAGGTTGAAATATAACTTTGACACGTCCTTTATTTGCTTGTTGAGCATAGTGTTCATTCTTCTTTTCAATGTTAGCCCGTACCTGCGTATGTAAATCCTTAACAAATTATGCCTTTTTTGTGCCATCAAGACCAACAAACTCGTTAGTAGGTAAAGGCAATATATATAATGGAGTTAAGGGATTAAAACCATACACAACCTTAAATGGAGAGTAAGATGTAGTAGAATATATAGTCCTATTATATGCAAACTCTACATGAGGTAAACATGTTTCCCATTGCTTCAAATTTTTATCAATCACAGCACGTAGCAATGTGAAAAGTGTCATATTAACAACTTCTATTTCTCCATCTATTTGGGGATGTGCCACAGTGGAAAACAGTAGTTTAGTGCCTAGCCTATTCCATAAGGTGTGCCAAAAGTGGCTAAAAATTTTCACATCTCTATCACTGACGATAGAGTTAGGTAAACTATGCAATCTAATGATCTCCCTAAAGAATAAATCAGCTATATGTCAAGCATCATTAGTTTTAAAATAGGCAAAAAAGTGAGCCATTTTACTAAACCTATCGATGACAACAAATATGTTATCTTTACCATTATGAGATCTAGGCAAACTTAACATGAAATCCATGAAAATGTCAGTTCAAGGCTGACTAGGCACAGGTAAGGGAAGATACTCCCCATGAGGCATGACTTTGGACTTAGCCTTCTTACATGCAATGCACTTATCACACACAAGTTGTACATCATGTCTCATCCTAAGCTAGTAAAAATGTTCATTAAAGATATCCAAAGTTTTATTTACTCCAAAATGTCCCATGAGACCGCCCCCATACGTCTCCATCACTAGCAATTCACGTATGGAACTCCTAGGCACACACAATCTATTTTTTTTAAACAAATATCCCTCATGCCTATAGTAGTTCCCAGACCCACTTTCAAAACAAGCAACCCGAATCTGA
This sequence comes from Laguncularia racemosa, assembly GCA_037954665.1. Lineage (NCBI taxonomy): Eukaryota > Viridiplantae > Streptophyta > Magnoliopsida > Myrtales > Combretaceae > Laguncularia > Laguncularia racemosa. The sequence goes on along the minus strand of JBBMOL010000291.1, from coordinate 254,176 downwards.
TTAAAATCAGCATCATGTTCATATAGTTCTTCCATACTTTCAAACCTAAGCAATTTAGTATGTAAAGAGGTCAATAGAAAATACCTCCTAGAAAGGGCGTCAACTACCACATTTTCCTTGCCTTACTTATATTTGATGACGTATGGAAAGGTTCCAATCACTTGGTGTGCCTCTTATTTAGCTTTCCCTGTGTCTTCAGGTACTTCAAGCTCTCATGATTAGAATGGATGATGAACTCCTTGGGCCATAGGTAATGCTGCCATGTCTGCAACGTTCTCACCAGGGCATACAACTCCTTATCATATACTGGATAGTTCAACGCAGCACCATGGAATTTCTCACTGAAGTAGGCTATTGGTTTAGAATCGTACATTAAAACACTACCAATACCCTTCCCGGAAGCATCACATTCGATCTCAAAAATCTTATCAAAGTTTGGTAATATTAACAAAAGAGCATTAGTTAACTTACCTTTTAACGTTTGGAATACCTACTCATGTATTTTAGTCCACTTGAATTCAGCATTCTTCTTCACAAGATCATTCAATAGAGCAGCAATGGAGCTAAAGTCTCTCACAAATCACCTGTAAAAACTAGCTAGATCATGGAAGCTCCTGACATCATTGGCGTTCTAGGGTGTTGGCCAATCTTAGATTTCCTTCACTTTCTCTTCATCTACAGCTATTCCATCTGCTCCTACAACAAAAACTAAGGAAAACCTAAGTTATCAAGAGGTATTTCCATATTCATCCAATGTTTGGCTATATACAAAACATGCACTTTGAAAATGTTGTACATGATCATCCAATATTTGGCTATATATCAAGATATCATCAAAATAAACTACAACAAATTTTCCTAGGAATTGACGCAATACATGATTCATTAACCTCATAAAGGTACTAAGTGCATTAGTTAACCCAAAAAGCATTACCATCCATTCATACAGGCCAAGTTTGGTTTTAAAGGTAGTTTTCCACTCATCACCCTCTTTCATACGAATTTGGTAATAACCGTTTTTAAGGTCAATTTTCGAGAACAAGCATACACTATGCAACTCATCAAGCATGTCATCTAATATAGGAATGGGATGTTTGTACTTAACTGTAATTTTGTTGATCGCCTTGCAATCCATGTACATACACCACGTCCCATCCTTCTTGGGCACTAAGATCACTGGAACTGAGCATAGACTCATACTCTCTCGCACGAACCCTTTTTCCATCAGCCCATCCACTTGTTTCTAAATTTCCTCATCCTCCTCTGGATTGGTTCTATATGCTGGCCAATTTGGAATGGAAGCACCAGGCATGAAGTCGATTTGATGCTCTATCCCTCGTAAAAGGGGTAATCCTTGCAGCACTTCTTCAGGGAATAAGTCTTCAAATTCCTGCAATAAAGAGACAACAACACTAGGTCACAAAAGAGTTAATGTTAAGATTAGAAAAATATAAATCCTTATACATAAGTACAAATAACTGTTGTTTAGCCATCGTTGCACTCTTAACCTCACTCTTCTTTGCCATTCCTTCTACTCTCAGTGTTTGCATGTATTTTTCCTCTTTGCTCACCAATGTTTGTTTTTCACTTGTTTTATTTTTCTCATGTGCATTCGAGTATTTTTCCCTGAATTCCTTTACAATTCTCATTTGATCTTCACTAGCTTCACATGGCTTCTGAGGCATGAGAACCACTTTCCTTTTGTTTAAAACAAAAGAATATTGGTTCTTGTACCCATCGTACATAACCTTTCTGTCAAACTGCCAAGGTTGCCCTAACAAGATATGGCTAGCCTACATAGGCACCACATCACACATAACCTTATCTTTATAGCTCTCTATAGAGTAGGCTATAAGTACCTGCTTGGTCACCTTAACCTCCCCACAATCACTTAACCACTGCAATCGATATGGTCTAGGATGCTTCACTGCTTTCAATTGCATCTTTTCTACTAGCAAAGTGCTAGCAACATTAGTGCAGTTGCCACTATCGATTATCAAGCTACAAACTCTACCCTACACATGACACCGTGTATGAAAATATGTTCACGCTGGATCCCCTCACCATCCTCCTAAGGTTGTATACTAAGTACTCTCCCGTGACATACAGCTCGCCACTCACGGGTCCCTCTAAGTAAACATCATCATACTCCTGTGATGGTGACTCCTCCTCCTCTTCAAAGCTTACACTCTCTACATCCCCACTATCACTAATAATCATAGCCCTCTGATTTGGACATTAGGATGCAATGTGCCTAAATCCCTAACACCTAAAACACTTAATATCTTTTGTCCTGGAAGGGGGTGCAGCAATTGGATTCTTAGCCCTCACGTCTTCCTTAGGCTTTGAATCGATGGAGTTTTTCTTCACTAGACTTCCATGGAGCTTTGGAAGTCAAGCCAACCCTTTGCTCACTCCTATATTTTAACTGCCGCTCTACTTTAATAGCTCTATGCAGCAACTCTTCCATATCTAAGTAATGGTGAAGATCTACTACATCAGTTATCTCCCTATTTAACCCGTTGATGAATCTAGCTATAGTGGCCTCATCATCCTCCTCAATTCTCGCCCTAATCATGGCCATCTCTAACTCTTTGTAGTAATCCTCTACACTTTTATTTCCTTGAGTTAACCCTTAGACTTTCCTAAGTAAGTCCCTATGGTAATGACTAGGAATAAAACACTTTTGCATGATAGTTTTCATCTCCTCCCAAGTGCTAACAGGTCGCTCTCCATGGCGTAATCTAAAAACTCTACTAGCTAACTTTATCTTTTTCTCCTCAATGTAGTTGTGACATTCAAACACATGACCCATTTTTCTTTCCCACTCTAAATATAACTCTAGATCATTCTTTCCTTGAAAGGTTGGGATTTTCATCTTAATACTCCCTAAATTACTATCACACCTCTGGATACTTCCCCTATCCCTCACGTGTTGGTAATCTCCATAATCAGATTCCCTACCTTCATCTATCCTAACACCTCCCCTATTCTGTCTATCTACTCCTCGCCTAACAGTAATACTGTTAGACGATTCCCTACTCCTTTCCATCCTATCTATCTTTTCATGAATCTGCTTTAGTTCACCCGTTAGGATCCTCTTCATCTCCCCCATCAATTCCTCAAACATCACTCGACTTTCTCCTCCATTATTGTTTTATCCCGACATAATTCTAAAATTTACAACAAGATAAGATCACAACTATAAGAAATATATATATGTATGTTCCTCTCACCCACTCGTATATTGCTCACAAATGATATGCTCATAATTTCACTCGTGTATAGCTCTCACAAACTGCTTTTTTTGTAATTCTTTTGTTAGGAACTCAATTTGGAACTCCTAAACTCAAATTACTAAGTGAACACTAATGATTACTACTCGGCCTAAGTTACGTGAATGATAGAATATTAACTACACAATCTAATTGATATGGAAAAGATTCACTACTGAATAAATATGTAATCAAAGATTACTTTTACACAAAAGGAAATAAATCACTATGGAATCGATTGTTTAAGGGATGTGTACAATTCGGATTCCAAACATAGATAATCAAGGATATGTTACGGTGGGAATTGGAAACAATTGATATGGAAAGTAAATTGAATTAATAAGCTATCTTGTAATTTCAGCAATTACAATTCTTTCATGGCCGAATTCTAATTTTTTTTTTTTTGAATGATAGTTCTTGATTCTTTTTTTTTTTTTTTTTGCAACCAAATTGATTTTTTTTTATATAGAAGAACTATGAATTGAACACAATTGATTATTCAATTGACAACCCTAGATGTCGTCGACCCTAATGGATTGTGAAGACCGAACAAGAATGAATTTGTTTTATATATATACGACTTCTATCTATGAATATGAAAAAGACAACAAATGAGTATGAAAAGAACAACAGATGAATATGGAAAAGAATAACAGACAAATTAAAGAAAATGATAGAATTTACTTGATTCAAGAAGCTGAAGCTCTGATACCAAATGATGCGTGAAACCCTAGGTATATTAAACCTAGAACCTTGACGATGCTAGTTGGTTTCAATTACCATGAGGATCGTCTTAAATAAGTGATGCGTAATTAGACCCCAATCAAACCTGTTGATTAAAACCTAAGTTATCAAGAGGTATTCCTAATAATTCGGTTAAGAATTCTATGGAGAAGTTTTTTTGCAAAAAAACAAAAAGAAGTTACGTTGTTTCCCACAAAAAGGATGTGTTTTTCATATATCAAAAAGTGTCTTTAGCCAGCTCCCATGCTCGGCATATATAGCACGCATACAACATGGAAAAAACCCTACAACATAGAAATTCTAAATTGTCTATTCTATCCTTATCCCTGTGTCACCAAGTAGGCAACTAAATAACATGGAAAACAAACTAACAAATAAAAATAAACATTAACAAAATCGAATGTATCCTCTAGTGTAGCGGTCCATGCAAATATATAATGTTCCTAAATTATTTCATCTTTCCATGGTCACGTGAATCAAGTTGACACATGTATGTTTTTTATCTGTGTAGCTTGATTCCCTGGCTTGTAAGTCTATGACTAGTCCTTGTAGAGTTTCGTTCATCCTTTTAGCTTTAACTCAAGTCATTGGGCCTCCAATACCATGTAATGGATCATGTGGTTTCGGTTCCTTCCTTTGTGATGTTAGCTGATCCACATCACATGTCGAGGGGAAAAACTCATAGAAAGGTACATGGCCATCAACACCACCATGTACTTGAGCATGCTTAAGTATACGATTCCAAACACAACCGTGTACTTAATGAAAAACTTATATCTTAAATTGATTTCTAATTAAACGAATTTCCACATAACTTAAATAGCTAATAAGACCTTAAAAAATCTAATGGGCTAAGAAAATTAAGAGATTAGCTTATTCTTATATTAGTACAAAGAAGTGATCATTGTTGCATTTATAGATTTCATATCAGCTTTAAGTCTAGGACTAGAAGTGCTTAAGATTGGGACTCAAGGTACATGTAACTTGCATATTTTCTATGCTTGTTTAAGATAGTATATATATTAAACCTAATTAAGTTGAATGAAATGGTTAAGTGTTTAAGTTGTTGTTGTTTGTGCTTGGCTCGGCTTTGGGGCTCGTAGTGGCAAATCCTTAAGGAGCACCCTAATGATCCTTGTATGATGTTGTCCCTAGTGGAGTTGTGCTGAAAAATGACCTGGGTTGATTTAAGTTTTAAGTGATCATGGTTGTGGGACCCTGATAAATGCATATTTTACTCATAATTCATTAAGCAATTTGCAAGTATTCATTATTGATTTTAGAAAAATCACAAGGAAATGGTACTTAATCATGTTTATTTTTACATTTCAGATGTTGGAGGACTTTGAGTTTAAAGCTTAATCAATTTGGAGAGATTGCATACAAATTGAAGCATGAAAAGATTGAAGGATGGCAAAGGAAAAATCAAAGCCGCCGGCCTTTATGGCCGGCTTTCCATGCAACACCGTCGGCCTTTATGGCCGGCTTAAATGAAGGCTGCCGGCCTTGGGCCGGTCTTGTTTTAATTGCATCTCCTCGCCTCCCCTTGCATATATATAAGTCCTAGGTCGATTTGTGGGGGATCTTTGGTCAATTTTTCTTGTTCTTAAAGTAGTTTTAACCTAGTTTTAAGGGAGAATTGTGGAGATCAAATCTTGGAGAAAACTTTGTGATCTTGGTGGAGATTATCATCCTTTGTGAAGGATTTGTGGAGTTCCTTGCAATTAAGGTCTTATTTCTATGTTGAATTGGTGATTTCTGAACTTTATCTCTTATATGCAATTCAAGTATTTGATCCAACTATTGAATATGATTTCTTTTGCACGAATCTCCTTAAATCATAATCATGTCTTTATCTCCATGAATTGCTAAGTCTTTTCCTTGGAAATTGGATGAAACCCTAGAATGTTAAAAGGATAATTGTAGCCATGTTATATGATTAGGAATTATTAGGATTATTCATGATTTCAATTATAATTGGTCTTTGATTATAATTATTAGAAATCCTTTTGATATGGGAGTTGATTAGGATTTGTTAGGAATTCTTAATTAGACTGATTGTCAATACGGGAGTTGTGATAATTGGTTTAATTAGAGTTTATGGAGGGCGCAATGCAATGTTTCTTGTTAATTAATCACTAAGGGATTAGGGTTAATTGATTTAGGGAATTAGTATGAACATAATTTTGATTCCTTGGTTAATTGGAGATGCGGAAGCCGACTAATTGATTTAAGGTTAACTTTCTTAAAAAGGATTTTCTAAACTCACTTGAATAACCTTATAACTACTAGTTGATATAACATGGTAGCAGTTTGATTAACGAATCTAGGGTGAATTCTAATTTCCCTCGTTCATAATTGATAGATTCTTCATAAAATTTTCCTTGTTTGCTTTAAGTTAAATTTTTAGCTTAGACATTTCAAAACCCCTTTTTAATCACCTAGATATTGATAAGAATTGCCATAGGTCTAGTACTCTATTGGTTCCTTGAGGGATCGACAACCTTACCTTTCACCACTCTATTACTTGATACGACCAGTGCACTTGCTGCTATTGCGCTTTTATTTTTCTGAGCGTATCAAGTTTTTGGCGCCATTGCCGGGGAACTAATAGATATTAGATTTCGTAGTTCTGTTGGTAGTCTAGGTGCAATTTTACGTTTTTCTTGGCTTTTGGTCTCTTTGCAGGTGTTACATGCGCAGGAGTAGGAGTGTTGATCTCCTACCATTCGATATTGAGATTGAGCGTACTCTACGTCAGATTAGAAGAGACAACAAGCAAAGAGAACAAGTAGAAGAGATGGCGAATGAGGATAATCGCCAGATTCAGGGTGTTCAATGAGCACTTAGAGATTTTTCTGTTCCTAGGATTCAGGAACCGCCCATTATTAGACCAGCTATACAAGCCAACAATTTTGAGCTTAAACCGGCACTCATTCAGATGGTGCAATCGAGTCTGTTTGGAGGGTATTCAAATGAGAGCCCTGATGATCATCTTGCTGGGTTCCTTCAATACACCAACACTGTCAAGCAGAATGGTGTCACTGATGATGCCATAAGACTACAACTTTTTCCTTTCTCATTAAGGGATAAAGCTAGAGCTTGGTTTTATTCATTACCCTAGGGATCTATCACTACCTGGGAAGACCTATCAACTAAGTTCTTGAGGAGATTCTTCCCACCAGCTAGGACCGCCAAACTAAGAAGTGACATCACTAACTTTACAAAGTTTAGTGGTGAATCACTTTATGAGGCATGGGAGAGATTCAAGGAAGCAACTAGAAAATGCCCACATCATGGTTTACCAGACAATCTCCTTATTGAGATCTTTTACTTGAGTCTGGATGAGACATTGAGGTCTCTTGTGGATGTTGCAGCTGGGGGTGCACTAATGGGAAAAACTTACTTAGAGGCCAGTGCATTGATAGAAGAGATGGCCTCTAGTGCACACAATTGGCAAAATGAGAAAAGTGGTACAAGAGTGGCTTCAGTGAATGACAATGTCAGTATGGCTCAGTTGACTGCTCAGATAGCTACCCTCACCACTCAGGTAAGTAGACTCGCTTCTTTAAATTCTTTTAATGCTAATCCATCTTCTAGTTGTGAAATTTGCTCAGGACCTCACTCAGCTAGTGAGTGCATGGCTGGAAAGTCATCAGCTCTATCTAGTGGAGAGTAGGTAAACTTTGTAGACAACCTCCAGAGAGGTACTTAAGGACCATATTCGAATACACACAATCCTGGGTGGCGCAATCATCCAAACTTCTCATGGAGGAATGAGAATCAAGCACTTAACCCGCCCCCTGGATTTCCCAACCAAGCCTCTGCTCAGAATGCCTATTCTCAACAACAACCCACTCAGATGGAAAAGCTCATGAGGAGCTACATGCAAAAGACTGACACCCTCCTGCAAAACCAACAAGCTTCTATCAGAAACTTAGAGGGTCAGCTCGGTCAAATTGCACAGCAGCTAAGTACTAGACCCTCAGGGTCTTTGCTTAGCAAAACTGACGAGAACACCCATCATGTTAACTCCATCATGCTAAGGAGTGGTAAGGAGGTGAAGAAAGCTGAAAGATAGGTAAAAATTCAAGAGAAAGATCCAGAGAAAGGTAAGCAGAAGGAGGAGGAACTCACATCCAAAGCACCAGTGTTGCAGCCTTATGTTCCACCTATCCCCTTCCTAGGAAGACTCAAGCAGAGGGAGTTGGAAGCCCAGTTTGCCAGGTTTTGTGACATATTTAAGGGGCTTCAAATCAATATACCTCTCTTAGAGGCCTTAAAGCAAATTCCATCCTATGCCAAATTCATGAAAGAGCTGCTCTCTAACAAAAGATCCATGGAGAGTGTTGAGAAAGTAATGCTTCTTAGTGAGAGTTCAGTTGTCATAGAGAAGAAATCTACTCAGCTACCTAGAAAGCTGAAAGATCAAGGAAGTTTCAGTATCCCTTGCACCATTGGTAATATTGATTTTGAGAATGTTTTGATTGATTCTGGTGTAAGTATTAATTTAATGCCACTTTCAGTTTTTAGGAAGCTTGGAATAGAGCCACAAAAGTGCAAGAGGAGACCAATCACTATGCAGCTAGCTGATAAGAGCTCAAGGTTTTCCAAGGGTACAGTGGAGGATGTCTTAGTCAAGGTCGATAAATTCATATTTCCAATGGACTTTGTCATACTGGATGTGGAAGAAGATGAGGACATTCCACTCATTCTGGGTAGACCATTCCTAGCCACAGGTCAAGCTCTAATTGATGTAGGACAAGGTAAGCTCACCCTTAGAGCACTAAATGACCAGGTAACATTTGATATGTATGATCTTGTGTTTTTGTCTAATGAGAAAGCAATGTATTCTGACATATCTGTTGAGGGTGAAATTACTAAAATGATGTGGAGGAAGATGTAGGGCAAACCACTCTTGAAGATGTCTTGAATGAGATAGATGATTAGGGGGATGAGGATGAGCAAGAAAACAAAGGTGTGAGCAAGTACCCCAGATTGAAAATGTTGTTGCTTTCGAGAAGATGGACGACTATGAGAAGCCACCAGTGCCGACACTAATGCCCATGCAAACACTTGAACCTAATGTCTTTTCTAATCAATTGTTTGATTATGAGTGTCTGAATTCAGGAAATCCATGGCCTCACATTAATCTAGTGCCTATGACAAGAGAATTGCAGCAGTAGATTCAAGGCCAGTTGGATGAACATAGGGAAATCCTGGGGTGGTCAAGGGTAGACATCCAGTAGGTAAGTTTGTTGATATCCGCCTACAAAACATTGGTGGAAGCTGAAAAGAAGGGCACCATACCATGGAAGGAAGCTTGGAATCCTAATCTGAAGACGATGGTGTTGGAGGAGTTGTTTAAACTCCTTGATTTAAGCTGAGATGACAAACCCTGATAGTCAGGCTGATGACTATAAAACAAGCGCTCTATGGGAGGCAGCCCATATTTACGTTTACCTTATTGTGTTTCATTGGTTTTCTTCTAATTTTTTTTAGGAAAATGCAAGGTGAATGTTCACAAGGGCCAATCTCTCCAAGTTCAACTTTGATGGGATTTAAATATGGCTTCTACATGTTATACCAGGGAGTACCAGTTCCTTTTGTCTTATTTCCTTCCTATTTTGTTATTTGCATTGATGTGAGACAGTGTGGACACTATTATTCTTAAGTGTGGGGAAGGGAATGTAGGTATTAAAGTTGAGATGAGTATTGCCTATTCTGTGCTTTGATGATCATACTCTTCCATTATCTTGAACTGTATTTATCCCTGAGTTATCTGACAATTTTTAGGCCAATTTTTTCAAAAATTTGATGGAAATTTAGAGATTATACCAAAAAAAAAAAAAAAAGCCTTTTGCATCTGTTTATGATTTATTAAAAATAATAACTCATTATTATGCCCTACTCACCACTTTTGTGATTCTTGTACTTAGTTAAAATTAATGAATAAAATCTTAGAAATCAAATTTACCTAGTTTTTAGCCTTATTTGAAGTTTAAGAGTCTATTGAGTCCTCTTGTAAAAGATAAACAGGTCTACTTCGGGTCTCTTCTCTAGCTAGTATATCTTCTTGAAAGTTGCTTTGAAAGCTTTTCAACATCTAATGAAAGAGGTAAGGGAAACTCCTCACTTAGTGATCCCTTATAAAAAAGTCTTAATTTTGTATAGCATTCAAATGAAATAAGTTGCCTTACTCCAATGACTCAGGTAATTGAGTTAAGAGTATCCAAACTTGAATGCTAGAGTGAGGGAGAGTTCAATGGGGTCCCTTTAAAACCTGTCACTTAGGTGATGAGCCCAGGATGTGCCGAATCAATGATCTCACTATAGCGATAAGGGCGGAGAAGCAAAAGTTCAATACACGAACTTATTTTATAGTAAAAAAAAAAAAAAAAAAGAGAGAAAAAGTAGAGTTTTAGTGAATGCTCATCAATAAGTTACATTGGACTTATAATAAAAAGGGAGAAAATCTAGGAAAGGAATTGATACCATATGCTTTCATTTTATATTGACCTGTTTAAAGAAGTGATGGGAAGGATTATATGCTTGCTAATTGCCAGTGAAGTTTAAATGGGTGTTTTTCCTTTAGGACTGAATATCTGCTTTTGAAATAAGAATTCTTAGGTTAAACGCTTGGATTAAAGTTTGTTTTCTCTAGATTAGTTGGTTAATTTTGAGTATAGTACTCTAATCACATATTCCCAGTTTGGTTTGAGTGGTGGGCATCACAAAGTAGTGAGTCAAAAGTAGAGACGACAGATGTTCAAGTTTGTATGATAATGAAATATTTTGTACTTTCTAAGATGGATTTCTTTCTGGTTTTATTTTGCTTGAGGACAAGCAAAAGTTTAAATGTGGGGGAGTTGATAAAGGCATATTTTACTCATAATTCATTAAGCAATTTGCAAGTATTCATTATTGATTTTAGAGAAATCACAAGGAAATGGTACTTAATCACGTTTATTTTTACATTTCAGATGTTGGAGGACTTTGAGTTCAAATCTTAATCAATTTGGAGAGATTGCATACAAATTGAAGCATGAAAAGATTGAAGGATGGCAAAGGAAAAATCAAAGCCGCCGGCCTTTATGGCCGGCTTAAATAAAGGCTGCCGGCCTTGGGTCGGTCTTGTTTTAATTGCATCTCCTCGCCTCCCCTTGCATATATATAAGTCCTAGGTCGATTTGTGGGGGATATTTGGTCAATTTTTCTTGTTCTTAAAGTAGTTTTAACCTAGTTTTAAGGGAGAATTGTGGAGATCAAATCTTGGAGAAAACTTTGTGATCTTGGTGGAGATTATCATCCTTTGTGAAGGATTTGTGGAGTTCCTTGCAATTAAGGTCTTATTTGTATTGTTGAATTGGTGATTTCTAAACTTTATCTCTTATATGCAATTCAAGTATTTGATCCAACTATTGAATATGATTTCTTTTGCACGAATCTCCTTAAATCATAATCATGTCTTTATCTCCATGAATTGCTAAGTCTTTTCTTTGGAAATTGGATGAAACCCTAGAATGTTAAAAGGATAATTGTAGCCATGTTATATGATTAGGAATTATTAGGATTATTCATGATTTCAATTATAATTGGTCTTTGATTATAATTGTTAGAAATCCTTTTGATACGGGAGTTGATTAGGATTTGTTAGGAATTCTTAATTAGACTGATTGTCAATACGGGAGTTGCAATAATTGGTTTAATTAGAGTTTATGGGGGGCGCAATGCAATGTTTCTTGTTAATTAATCACTAAGGGATTAGGGTTAATTGATTTAGGGCATTAGTTGTTTGTAGCATCGGGAGGTGTATGAACATAATTTTGATTCCTTAGTTAATTGGAGACGTGGAAGCCGACTAATTGATTTAAGGTTAACTTCCCTAAAAAGGATTTTCTAAACTCACTTGAATAACCTTATAACCACTAGTTGATATAACATGGTAGCAGTTTGATTAACGAATCTAGGGTAATTCTAATTTCCCTCGTTCATAATTGATAGATTCTTCATAAAATTCTCCTTGTTTGCTTTAAGTTAAATTTTTATCTTAGACATTTCAAAACCCCTTTTTAATCACCTAGATATTGATAAGAATTGCCATAGGTCTAGTACTCTATTGGTTCCTCGAGGGATCGACAACCTTACTTTTTACCACTCTATTACTTGATACGACCAGTGCACTTGCTGCTATTGCACTTTTTTTTTTCTGAGCGTATCAAGTTTTTTGTAGTGGAAATTCTCATATAACCAAGTGTTTAAAGTATGTTGAGGGGGTCATAAGTACCTTATTTCAATTTGTGGACTTAAGAATATCATGAACTAGTTTCTTGCTATTTAAGTTCTACATAATTCATGTGATTTAAGTTCCTGCTTGTTTATGCGTGTATGTTTGTGTTATACGTATTGGGCATTAGCTCACCCTTTGGGAATTGTTTTTTTTTTTTTAGATGCAGGAACAAAGGGATAGTTTAACTATAATGATGACTTGGGAATAAATGTACAAGAGGGGGAAGAAGAAGACTTTCATTATTACTATGGCAACTCGACTTCAATAGGAATTATGTTACATAGATATAGTGAGCATGAAAATATTAGAGGAAAATAGATTAATGTTTATGAATATTCCATTGCTTTAGATTTTAATTTGTGAATTTCGTGTTAATTGGTTTCAAGGATGATTGAGATGTAATCATATCATGTGGTAGTATTGCATATATTGAATTGAGATTACAAGATTTGCATGTTTAAATGATTTCAAGTAGTTCTAAAAGTCCTTGTATGATAAGGACACATACAAGGACATGTGGCGAGTAGTAATGCTCCTTGGTTTTGAGGTATTACAGCTTAAATGGTATTAGAGTACAAGTTGATGATCTTTAAGGACTTAAGTTTTGAACTATAGAGTATAGGTTTATGATCTTTAAGAGCTTAGGTTTTGATCTATAAAGTACAAGTTGATGATCTTAAAGAACTTAGGTTTGTTGATCCCTAGAAAATTAAGTATTGATCATTAGACATAAGTTTCAAACAGTAAAGTATAGGATATGATCTTTAGAGAAATTAAGTATCTGATCTACAAGACGATGAGACATGAAGAGAGTGGAAAAATATAGGATGTTTATTTTATTCAGTAATTTATTTTATTGTATTATTATTTTATTTTCATTTATTTCAATTGACAAGTTTGATATATATGGGTATACATTATTTGTAGAGGTATATATATATATATATATATATCTATACACCATGTTACTAACATTGACTAATACTAACTTAAGTACATCAGGTCGTCTCTTCTTAAATAGAATACCTCCCAGAAGAATCACTGAATCAGGAGTAAGAAAGGGTGTTGGACATGGTAACCCTAATGAACAAAATAATCAAGGTCAACAGCCACAAGGGGGAAAAGGTTAAATGGCTAAAGAGACAATCCAGCTATTGTAGACTGTGAATCATTTGGTGGGACTATTAACCTAACAACATCAAGCCCCCAATGTTCCATAATGCAAAAATGCCAATGAACCCATTAACTTTGATAAGTTCATCGGAGTGGCTAAGGAGTTTAACCCAAAAGTAGTTGACCCAATCGAAGTTACCTAAAGACAGGAAAGTCAACTATGTTGCATTTGTATTGAAGGAAACTGTAGCAAAACGGTGGGCCTCAATTCCTAGATTGGTAAGGGAATACATGAATTAGGCAGTATTCAGGAAGTTGTTCTATTCAAGATACTTCCCTAATAGCTCCAAGGATTGGATGGAAAATGAATATTACAACTGTGAGTAGGGGGATAGAACAGTGGATGAGTATGAGGCGGAATTAAACCACTTAATCTAGTTCCTACCTGAAAATATTCGTAATGATGATAGATCTAGAGTTAGAAGATTTTAAGAGGTTTGCATTTAGATCTTTGACATGAGGTTGGAGCCTTTAAGCTAAATACTTATGCTGAAATAGTTGATGAGGCTAAGTACCTTAAGTGGAGTAGAAAGGGTATAAAAGAATTGAGGAGTCATTGAGCAATGATAGCTATAGGAAAAAGACTTGCCTTAAGTGGAATGGGGCAAGATAAAGGCAAGAGACATCATGTGTATCAGAACAAATATCCTCTCCCCAAGATAGATGACCTGTTTAGCCAGCTATAGGGAGCTTAAGTGTTTTCAAAGATAGACTTGAGATTAGGTTACCACCAACTAATAATCAAAGTAGAAGATATTCAAAAGACAACTTTTAAAACCAGGTATGGGCATTATAAATTTTTAGTAATGCCCATTGGATTGACTAACACACCTACAGCGTTCATGGATTTAATGAATAGAGTACTCAAGGAATTCTTAGACAAATTTGTAATCATCTTTATAGATGATATCCTGATATACTTGAAGAGTAATGAAGAACATGAAGAGCACTTAAGACTGGTATTAGGCAAATTGGAGGAAGAAAGACTATATGCCAAATTCAGTAAATGTGAATTCTAGCTAGAACAGGTGGTTTTCTTAGATCATGTGGTTAATAAGGATGGGATATCTATAGACTTAGAAAAGGTGAGAGCTATAGTAGATTGGCACAGACTGAAGACAATCACAGTTATAAGAAGCTTCTTGGGTTTAGCAGGCTACTACAAAAGATTTATTAAATGATTTTCCAAGATAACAACTCCTCTCACCAAATTGACACTAAAAAATGTGAAATTTGAGTGGGATGACCAATGTGAGGCTAGCTTTCAAATGCTTAAAGAAAAACTCACATCAACACCAATTCTAAAATTGCCTAAGAGTGGGAAAGAATTTACTATGTACAATGATGCTTCAATTCAAAAGTTAGGATGTATGTTGATGCAAGGTAGATAGGCAGTAGCATATGCATCCCGCCAATTGAAGCCTTATGAGAAGAATTAACCAATTCATGACTTGGAGTTGGAAATAGTAGTATTGGCCTTAAAGTTATTGAGGCATTACCTGTATGGAGAGAAAAGCAAGATCTTTACTTATCATAGGAGCTTGAAGTATATATTCACACAAAAAGAGTTGAACATGTGACAAAGGAGATGGTTGGAGCTAATCAAAGATTATGACATGGAGATCCAATACCATCCAGGAAATGCCAATGTGGTGACAAATGCCTTTAGTAGAAAGAAACGAGATAATGTAACCACTCCCATCACTTCATAAAGGGAGTTATTAGAAGACATGAGTAAATTGGAGTTAAAGATTTTAACTCAAGAAGTAGGAGCAAAAATGACCACTTTACATATACAACCAACCATAAGGGATAGAATTAAGATTGGTTAGGTAGAAGATAAAGACATCCAAGTAATCAAGAGTAGAATGGAATAGGTTAAGGCTCCAGAATTTAACTTGGATGTAGAGGGGATCTTAAGATATGGAATCAGATTATATGTGCTAGAGGATATAGAATTGAAAAGAGAGATAATGAAAGAGGCACATTACTTAGCCTACACAATACATCAGAGGAAGCACCAAAATATATAAGGACCTAAAGAGTCATTACTAGTAGAGAAACATAAAAAGAGAGATAGTTAAGTATGTAGCTAGATGCCTCACTTACCCTAAATCAGAATAGAGCATTAAAGGCTAATGGAGAATTACAACCCTTCTAATACCAAAATGGAAATGGAAGCATGTGATAATGGACTTTGTTATGGCCCTTCTAAATACTAAAGAGAAATAGGGTGCAGTTTGAGTAATAATGGATAAACTAATCAAGTTACTTATTTTCTACCTATTGAAGTGAGATATAAGTTGGAGAAACTAACCTAGATATACATACAGAAGATAGTCATATTACATAGAGTGCTAGTGACCATAACATCTGATAGATACACAAGGTTTGTAAGTAGATTCTGAAGCAGCTTACATAAAACATCGAGTACCAAACTATAGTTTAGCACTGCATTCTACCCTTAGACAGATGGTCAGTCTAAGAGGACTATACAGATACTAAAAGATTTGCTCAAAGCATGTGCACTAGATTTTAGAGGTAATTGGAATGAGAATATATCTCTAGTTGAGTTTACTTATAATAACAACTACCAGGCAACCATCCAAATGTCTCCTTATAAGGCTTTTTATGAAAGAAGGTGCAAATCCCCACTATATTGAGATGAAGTGGAAGAGATGCAAATGCTGGAACCAGAATTAGTCCAAGAGGCAGTGGACAAGGTTAATCTGATCAGGTAGAAGACATAAACAGCTCAATCTAGATAGAAGAACTATGCAGACAAGAGAAGACGCCCTTTGGAATTTCAAGTAGGAGATAAAGTCTTGTTGAATATTTCTCAAACCAGATGGGTGATCAGGTTTAGTTTGAGAGGGAAGTTAAACCACAGGTATCTAAGCTCATTTAAAGTCTTGGAAAAAACAGGTACAACCCCACCAAGTTTGGCTGGTGTACATAACGTATTCTATGTATCCATGATGAAGAAGTAAGTACTTGACTCGGATTAAACAATAGCTTTAGAACCATTGAATATCCTGCCAAACTTGTCACCTATGGAAAGACTAGTCAAAGTTGTAGACATTAAAGAACAAGTGCTAAGATGAAGAACGATTCCTTACATTAAAGTGCAAAGGACCAATTAGAACAAATGGGAAGTGACATGGGAATTGGAAGAGGAGATGAAGAAGAAGTAACTAAAACTCTTCTAAAATTAGGTAACTTTCGAGGATAAAAGTTTTTATAAGGGGGAGGGGGAGGGGAGAGGGAATGTAAATACCCGAATAAGTATATTATTTAACATGTATTATAAAATATAACTGAGGCCAAAAAGAGGATTTTCATAAAACATGAGGGGTAAATTAAACATCTCCTGAAGGAGTATATAACCTCTCATTTGACCTAGTGCTCTCCTTTTGCCACAATCACATAGTAACACAACAAAAGAAAGGAAAACGCTTTCTATAAAAACCTAAAGGCGACTAAGAGGAGCATAGCAAAGTTAAATTCCATTTACAGCAGATACAATGAAGAACTTACACAAGTGTTGTATGCTCATTAGAATTCGAATCAAGGGGAGAGGCAGAATGAACACCGAGTCCCATGATTAAGGAACCTCAACTAAGAAATTAAGAAGTAAGTAATCTAAACTATATAATTCAATTTGAAACTACATATTTTAAGATTCAATTAAGCATGGGATTAAAGAAATTGGAATTAGGACGAATTAAGAGAGGAGAACTTAGGGTTCCTGAAGAAAATTGGGGAACATGATCAAGTACACGCTTGTGTACTTAACCGTGCTGCTAGTGTATACAAAGGGTACATAGTCAAGATACATGCTCATGTTATGGGGTATGTCAAAGATGTCAAACATGGCTGGATACACGCCCATGTTTTAAGGCGTGTCAAGGGGGAAAACTTACAGAAAAGTACATGGCCATCAACATAACCGTGTGCCTGAGTGTGCTGAAGTACACGGTTCTAACAACCTTATACTTAGTGAAAAAATTATATCTTGAATTGATTTCCAATTAAACAAATCTTTAAGCGACCTAAATATCTAGTAAGACCTTAGAAAATCTAATAGCCTAAGAAAATTAAGAGATTAGCTTATTCTTAGATTAGTAATAAGAAGTGATCATTGTTGCATTTACAGATTTCAGATTAGCTTTAAGTCTAAGACTAGAAATGCTTAAGACTAGGACTCGAGGTACGTGTAACTTGCATGTTGTCTATGCTTGTTTAAGATAGTATATATATTAAGCCTAATTAAGTTGAATGAAATGGTTAAGTGTTTAAGTGGTTATTATTTGTGCTTAGCTCGGCTTAGGGGCTCGTAGTGGCAAATCTCTAAGGAGCACCTCAATGATCCTTATGTGACGTTGTCCATAATGGAGTCGTGCTTGGAAATTATTTACGTTGATTTAAGGTTTAAGTGATCATGAGTATGGAGCCCATAGTGGTAGTTCTCATCACCAAGTTTTAATGGTTAAGTATTCATGGGTGTAGAGCCTATAATAGCAATTCTCATCACCAAGTTTAAATGGTTAAGTGCTCATAAGTGTGGGGCCCGTAGTAGTAATTCCCATCACCAACTAAATGACCAAGTGTTTAAAGAGTGTTGAAGAGGTCATGAGCACCCTACTTCTGTTTGTGGACCTAAGAACATCATGAACTGGTTTCTTACTGTTTAAGTTCTATATAATGCATGTGACTCAAGTTCTTGTTTGTTCATGCGTGTGTGTTTATGTTATACGTACTAGGCATTAGCTCACCTTTTGGGGATTATTTTTTTTAGATATAGGTATAGAGGGATAGGTTAACCATAATGATGACTTGGAAGTAAATGTACAAGAGGGAAAGGAAGAAGAGTTTCATTATTACTATGGCGGCTAGACTTCAATAGGAATTGTGTTACATAGATGTAGTGAGCATTGAAATATTAGAAAAAAATAGATTAATGTTTATGAATATTCTACTACTTTAAATTTTAATTTATGGATTTCATGTTAAATTGGTTTCAAGGTTTTAAGGATGATTGAGATGTAATCATATCATGTGATACTATTGCATATATTGAATTGAGATTACAAGATTTGCAAGTTTTAATGATTTTAGAGTAATTCCAGAGCCTTGATGTGCCCTTATATGATAAAGACACATGGCGAGCATTAATGCTCCTTGGTTTTTGGGCATTATAACTACATTCTAGTCACCATAATAATTTATATCATGGTTTACAACTTGATTATCAATATCATCACCTATTGGTTCACTAAGGCTTTATGTATCAAATATAGACATCTGAAAAATTTAAAAAAAAAAGAATATATATAAATTCAATAGTAAAAAAGACATTATCAAAGCTTCTAAATAATTACATGTATAAGATGCTTAAAGCAATCAATCAACTAATAGATAATAACTTTATCTTTTAAGTAGATAAGATAATTTGGTATAAGATTGCAAATAATGCAAGTATATAAATGACATGTTTTAGGAGATCAAAATGCAAAATAACAATAACTAGTAGAGAAAAGCAAAATTTTCTATATTAATTTGAAAAAATTACTATTAGACAAATGTAACATACTTAGGAAAATGTTAACTTAGGTAGCTTCCTAAGACTGAACATGTAACCAACCAATAGTGCAATACTTACTCGCTAAATGCCCACTTGATAAACCACTTGAAGAAGAAGAAACTTCCATGTCCACAAGCACAATGACAGAATAGAACATGACATAACATAATATATGATACAATGATACCTATAGAGCCATAGCTATATACATTGTTGATTATACAAATAAATAACATAGATGAGCAAAAAAGAGGTAGTGAGAGAACATAAGAGTGTACTCAACTTACTAAGTGTCAAGTGGGCAACAGTGACCACCGTAAGGGAAGACATGCTTGAGAGCTAATACTATTGAGTGTCAACGATGAGATAGAGCCTACAACCATCAATTAACTACGAGAGAAATTGAGATAGTGTACTGCACTTCATAGTGAAAGAGTGTATTGCATGGTGTAACTAGTGAGAGAGCAACCATCAATCAACTAGAACAACAATGACTATGTCTTGCTTACTACAGTTTGTGCATACTACTACAATGCTACTGAACTTTTACTATACAATTCCTAAAAGGGCTAAACGTTGATCGTTGATGGCGATGACGTTAGTATTTTGGAGAGGGTTGACATCTAGATTGATGGATGGTGGTGGCTGTTAGGCTAAGGTTAGGATCTTAAGGGAGTTAAGGTATGGTTTTTTGGGTTTGGGAGGGTTTGGAAGTGACAAAGAAAAGACTAAAGAGTACACAGCCTATGTGTGAGTTTGATAGATAGTGACTAACTAGGGATTAGGGTTAAGGACTTAAGGTCTCACATGTAATTTTTTCTTTTAATTATTGGGGGATCGATTTGGTTCAAATCAATTGGTTCAATTTATATAAATGAACTGAACTACAAACTGATACCCTATAGTTAAGCTAAACCTATAACTAAACTAGTATTGAAAAAAACCAAATTTTTTATTTGATTCGGTTTGCAATTCGATCGCTTTTTTTGCCCACCCCTAACTGTAAGGGCCTAAAATCTACCATGAGCTTCACAAATGGCTCTCCACGCAACACAGTGAACTGCATTCTCATTCCATCTTCCTGTATCTATAGAGAAAAAGAGTCAACAACTCAATGTAACCATCAAACACTAGTTTCCCCATCGCCTAAAGATGTCATTCATGGTTATCATCTTCCATTACTCACATTGTCTCTAGTCATTTGAGTCCTTAGTGATGAAGCTAATATACTTTAATACACACTTTTGAATTATCTCCTTAACATCATAAGGGATTTTACATGAGAGGGGAGAAATCGTCAAATGATATAGATGATATTGGCAGCAAGCATGGTGTTAGTGTTTAGTGGCAATGTTGTTTAAGGGAAGCATGCTAGTGGCTCCTAACATAACAAAATTATATGATATAAGAATTGTGTGAAACTAAGATACTAAAAGAATTATGAAAATTTCTTAGTAAATAACATCAATCATTTGATATTTGTTGAACGTATTATGATATCTTGCTTTTCCTCTATTCATTGCGGTATCTACCTCTCTATGTTTATGCTCACTAATTATCCTCCATAGAATCATTTCCTATGATTTAATGTATATTTATGAAAGATACGCTTCTAAGATGCTCGTGAGGGCTCATGGTATAATGATGAGTTTATTAGATGAATCCTCTCTATCATTTACTTCTGTTATGCTTTCATGTTATATTTACAATAAATAAAATTGTGATTTTAAGCCTATTTAGTTCATTTTTTTCCTCCATTTGACATTTGTTCAAATATATGTATTTATTAAGAATAAAATACCAAAAAGATGAAAATAAAAATACATATATACCCCTTTTATAATATTAAATACCTAATATATCCCTAGAAATTTATACTTGTTTACCTACTATTTTATTCATTTTTACAAAAATACCGAGTAATATTTCCTTTTTCAATGCATAAAATATATTTTTTAAACCTTTTCTCTTAAACTTTTATTTCCAAATTCCCATTTTCTAATCACCATTTTTATCATAATTATGAAGATAAAATACTTAATAAGATACTTTCCCAAAAACTAAATTTTAAATAGATACAAATTATATATATATATAAGATATAGATTAAAAAAAAAGGACAATCTAAACAAACCCTAAATATATAACTCTAACACAACGATCTATGGCATATAGTAAGCTTAATCAAAAATTGCCTTTTTAAAAGCTAGCTTCTATTGTTCTATCAAACCAAAAAAAAAAAAAAAAAAACATTCTAGAAACTTCAAGCAACATCTTTAGTACTTGAGGTCAATATAAACTAACTCCTTAACTCTTTATAGAGCTAAATGAATAAAAAAAAAAAACAACAAAGAAAAAACAATGAAACATATTAAATTTGTGTATTTCAACATCAAATGGGATAAATACTATTCATATTAAATGTGAAATGCCATGCATGAGAGGTGTAGATGCAATTATTACATAAATAACTCAAACCAAGGCCACTATACCTCATGAATACTGAATGATATCTCTCGTAAAATTTCATATAACAACTTAACTCATTTATATCCCCTAGTTTAAACACTTGGCAAACCTTTATCTCAACAACCTCTTTTATGGCTATTAGTATTCATTAAAATGTGCCTTTCACTAGCCACATACAAATCTAGAGGGACCAATGCTAGTAGGTCACAATTACCAAGTTGACATCAAGTATCATATTTCATAACATTACTAGATCAATTTAAAGATCATGCCACATCCTTTAGGAAATGATAAGGACTTGGTTTGATTAAGTGTCTTATGGTTAGCACTCAAAACCTGTACTTTGAAAATCTTGTAACAAGTATTTTAAATGCATATCCCAATTAATATATAAGATGCATGCACACAAAATACACAATTCAATCATAAGACACATATTATGATATGTCTCACAATCCAATTGGTATGAACGCTATCCTTTATCACAAACTCGTGCCCCCTCTCCACACCCTCACCACCCCCCCTAAAAAAAAAAAAAGAAAAAAATCATAAGGCACATATCAACGTTCAATTTCCCATTCCCAACTCCATATACTAGTAATATTAGCTTGTTTCACCAATAAATATTCAAATACAATCAATAGTAACACAAACTAAATACAATATCCAATAGTTAAACTCAACTTCCAATCATAAATCTAACGTCAAATCCTCTTGTGAAGGTCACAATAAGTGATTATACAAGGTTTAGCAATCAACAAGCAAGTAGCCTACAACTTTCAACCACATCGCAACATGAAACAACAAGCAAGGTAGTACTCACCTAGTATAGTAAATTCCTTCAATCCACATGTGCAAATGATCCAAAATGCACTTTAATAAGTTAGTATGTACTAATTGTAATATATACATTAAAACTTATTACTCTCATCTACTACTTTTATACTATTTACTTCTAATAACCATAACTTTCTTGTTTCTTATCCATTTTTAGTGTCCTTTATATCGTTACAATTGTTATCAAAAGTAATACAAAAATACAACAAGAAATCAAATATGACCAATATGCAACATTATAAAATTGCCCCTCTTTGTGACACCGTTTGAATATTAGATTATCATATTCGCATATTTAATCTAAATTAGACTTAAGCAATTAAAAATCCATAATAATGCTATATTGCTTCCAACCTGCACAAATTACTTAATATGTTAAAACAACATGTCAAACTCATTCAAACATCTCAAATCTAATATAATTAGGCTCCAATAATAGTCACAAGCTAAATTCCCTTTAATTTTTCAATAAATAGCAAATCACCCCAATTAATTCCATGAAAATTAATGTACCAGTCATTTTGTAACTTCAAATTGTCAATTCAGCTCGTATTCTATAATTTGCTAAATTACATAATTATCCTTGAAATTACAATTAATTATGCAAATAATCAATTTTTACACATGAGATCAAATCTAACCTCTCCTAACATAATTATATTACTCTAGGAGTCAATAAATCATTATCTCATTCATTGATTTTTTGAAAATCTATTTATCCCCTAATTTCTAGAATTGGTAGTTTTAATTATTAAATTTATAATAATAAATAAACTTTAGAATTTTTAAAATTTATTTCATACATATAAACTATGTGTAATGAAGATTACATGTACCAAAAATTAGCACAAAACTACATCATTAAGCATTTCAAAAATAGGATTAAAGTCGTGCTTAGAACAAAGCATTTCTTAAGGATGTACTACGACCATCATAAATTTTACGAAACTAAAAATACAACATTAAACTATGCTTAAAATAATCCTAAGGTAAATTTTTCCAAAATGAAACTCTAATATTTAATTATTTTAACGTATGGGCAAGAAACAAAGTACGGCAGCTTGCTGGCTTTTCGTCCACCATCGGCCACCACCATTGTTTGACTGGAAGGAGCGCCACCCAGAGGCGTAACCAGATCCGAGGTCAATTTTTCCTATTTTTACTTGATTTTTTTTTTTTTTGAATTTTCTAGTTTGTTTTCCTGTTGTTTCTTTAGTGTTTATTACTACTGTAAATGAGAGTCTCAGAAAGTGGAGAGTTTAGTCGGTGGAGAGATTGAGAGAAACGAGGGTGTTAGCCTCATTTATGGATTTATGGATATATATTATATTTAATGTTACATTATATAGTGGGTGTCTTCCTCATCTGTTTCTTTGATTTCTTCATGGTTAGCGCGATCATGTTGCTGCACAGTCCATCGCATCTGTTTGTGAGAGCATTTCCTTGGTTGTTTTATCAATTTTAAATTTCATGGGCTTATGTTACCTAATTTTAATTAAATAATATAATATATGTGTATAAATATAATACCTACAATATGTACCCGATGCATTAGCATACTCCAAGGCATATTTTCATATTAATTATTGACTTTATATGTCATTAGTCCATTTTTTGTGCCTCCTTATGTTTCTAAACTTGCTATTCGAATTTTCCATAAATAACGAATTATAACTATTATTCTATATTTATATTAAAATTAAAGTATTTATACTCATAATTTTGAGAAATGAACTTTACGAATCACTTCCGTTAACTTTCATGGTCTCGTCTAGAAGTTTAGCCCTGAAATTGGAGAGTGTTGACTCAAACCCTAATAACTAGCTTCGAAAGCTCAATTACCGCAAAATCATGGGCAAAATGAAAAACGACAGTAGATGAGTGTGAAAATAATTCCATTGAGGATTATTAACAAACACAAATAGAGGAATAAGGAATGTTAAAACAGGGAGATACCCAAAATGAACAAAAAGAAGAGTAAGATATTATAATTTATTTAGTCATATAATTAATATTATTTATTCATAATGATTTTATGTTTCCATTTTTGCAAAACTCTCATATCATATAACCAATGTTATTATGTTAAATAATGTGATACACGTGTGTCTTAAAAATAATATCTATCAAATGGTATTAAAAACAACTACATATATGTAAAAAGAAACTTAATGTATAGATGTTTACATAACTATAAACCTATTTGTCATATAAAGCGTGTGCCAATTGTTGTTATGGCAATGCAATGAAATTATAAACAAAAACAACACATGATTTTTATTAGAAAAAATTACATGAACATAATCTATGTTTTTTGAGATTCTTACAAATATGTAACTTGTATTTTCATTTTTAACAAATACATGACTTTTTTTATAATCATGTGTGTGTTAATTTCAATTAAGGACACATGTCAACTTGTAAATGAATCATGATAATAATTAATTTAGTAAAGTGATGTTATTATATATTTAATATAAAAATCAGAAAATAAAAAAAAAATAAAAAATAAAAAAGAAAGCCTGTAGAAATAAAAGAAAATGGAACCTCAGCTTCATAGTCGTTATCGGAAATATACGAATCCAACACGCCATTATCTTTAAGAGTTTGCTTAGTTTACTCATATTTCAGAATTATAAAAGTCGATAAACAAGTAATTAATTTGGTAAGTTTTGACCTAAAAAAAAAAAATCAATAATAAAAGTATTAAATTTAGGCAGAAGCATCTCCTCGGGATTCATCAAAAGGACGAAAGTGCTTTCTTGACAGCTTCAGCAATATCGGTTCTCCAGAAACCATTTGACTTAGAGGACCCCTACGAGGATTAAAACTCTAGTTTGCTTCCTCTTGAAAACTTAGAGGACCCCTACGAGGATTAAAACTCTAGTTTGCTTCCTCTTGAAACAGTTTAAAGCCGATTATAGGGATAAAGCACATGAGTTTACGGGGAAAGAGCTTACATTGTATTTGATAGAGAAGTGTCTGCTAAATGGAGAACGAGATTACATGGTATTTGATACAAGTTAGGGTTTGAAGAAAAACATATGTCCGTCTCCATAATTGGAGTACTATGGAACTTCCGGTTAAAATCTTTATCATTATATTGAATGCTTTTTCAATAATTCCTTTGAAAACGTTTTCCATATCTTTAAATGCAGAGAAAAGATGACAACGGCTTAAAGCTAAGATTCCTTTTTTTTTCTTTCCTGTCTTTTGTGTAAGTTTTGATTAAATTATTTAAATAATGTATATAATATCATTATTTTATTAAATTAATTACAATCATCTAATTGCATGCAATCATGTGTCCTTAATTAAAATTAAAACCTAATTATACCACAGAAGACATGTTTTCTTAAAAATAAAAATACAGGTCAATTATTTGCAAAAATCCCATAATATAGGTCATATTTATATAATTTCTATTTATATATTATTATTTTGATAGGATATCATTTTCTTTAGTCCTTTATTTTTGCCATCATTTTTGCTAATTCATAATTGCCTTTTCCTTTGCACTAGTATACTAACATATCCAAAGGAGTCAAATACCTAACCACCATTTTCCTCTCTTCTTCAACTACATTTTATATTGTTCATTTATCTTCCCTCGTGATATCCAAAAATATTAAGTAATGTCAAATATGAAGGCAAACAATTACTTGTAAAAGAATTATAGAATCAACCAACATATATTTTGTAAATTTCATGACATCATAACTTTATTTACTCCACACAAACTTGAAAGTATAGTAATAGAAGTAAAGATTTGAAAGTTATTAGGCTTCTAGAGTGGCCCAAGCCTAAAGCTAAATATTTGTGAGTAAAAGATAATGCCCTAATGATTTCTCTATATCTCTCTACTTCTCTGTGTCAATTGAGTTCCTCAAACCCTAACTCTTGAATTCCAATCTTTCTATCAATCAACGTGAATCAACTCACTAACCTAATCTATTTGTAGGTTATTGCAGGTAAAAAAGATAAAAGAAGCAACCTAGAGCTCGCTATACTCCAGAGTACACACAAGTATTTCAAAGGGGTGAATACCCTTTTCCCTTTTCTTTCTATTGTATTTATATGATGAATCTATTTAAATCATAACCATTTTTCCCAATTGTAATTTTGTTAGTCTATTTTGAAATACAAAACTATCTATTTTTATTGTAACAATCACTTATATAAAATGGAATTAGTCTATACTATATAATCCTTCTACCAACTTGACACTTTCTTGGCACATGTGAGTCTTGTTGTAACATTTTCCTCCCTTTTTGGAAAAACAACCTTCTCCTCAAGGTTGTAATTTGGATGGAACTTATGAGAGCCTAACACATATTGACACCATTTCCTCATTGCCTCTATGATTGCATACATTTCCCTTACATAAGCTAAAGCTTTACGTAAGTGGGAAGGTAGCTTCATACTAAAATATGCAATTAGATGTTAATCCTATAGCAAAACTACTCCTATACCACTTCTTGAAGCGCGTCTTAATAAAAAATTGCTTAGTGAAGTTTAGTAATGCTAAAACAGGAGCATTCACCAAGGCATCCTTTAATGCTTGAAAAGTTATTAATGCATCCTTATCCCAATGAAAGTTGTTCATTTGCAACATATCTATCAAAGGGCAAAGGCCATTTAATCACCTCTTCTACTTTTCCTAGATCTAGACATCCTCTATTTAGAGACAATTTAACCCAAATAATCAATTGTTTCCTTAGCAAATGAACATTTGCTAGCCTTTAAATAGAATTGATGTTGTAACAAAACTTGAAACACTCAAGACAAATGCTTAACATGAGTAGCCATAGACTTGCTATATACTATAGTGTCATCAAAGAAAACAATGACAAATTTGTGAAAAAAAGGTCGAAACATTTTATTCATAAATGACTAAAATGTTGCTAGTAGAGTTGGGAATGTGGGGCAAGCCATGCAGGCCAACCCACCCAACCCGCAAATTTTTGTGTGGCAGGTTAGGAAAATTTGGCTTGCAAGATGTGCGAGCTATTTTAGCCTACCTAATGTGGCCTGCAGGTTGGGGGTGAGCCATGTCAATGTGGGCGCGAGTTAGCCTATATGGCTTGCATAATATTAAAAAAAAACAAAGAAAAACTAAAAAAAAAAAAAAATTGAAATCACCTTAGCCAACTACCTCTTTCAATCTTTCTCTCATGCATCATGCTTACTCTCACATTCTCTTTCTCTCTCGTACTCTCAAGTCTCATTAGATCTCACTCACTATACTATCTATCGTACAAGTGTCTTCCTCTCCTCGTTCTGGTCTAGTCTCTCTCGCTAGTTGGCATTCGGCATCGACAGTCGCTTATGGTGTCACAGGTCATGGCACAAGCATAAGCTCATCTCGGTCATTCTTGTCTTGGTCTCGATACTTAGTACTTAGTAGCTGCTTAAAAGTCACAAGTCATCACAGTACTAGCCTACCAAGTGCACGTACCAGTCGATCACACTCTTCTCATTAGTTGTCACGGTCTCACGAGTGCACGCATGTAACAAATCCACCGTATCATCATCACTGACTCACCGTCTCCTCATCGTCGTTGTCTTCATCGTTAAGCATAGTGAGTCCTCTCTTCGAACTCATATCGTGTTGTACTTGTTGTGTTTTTTTTTTAGTTAGCCAATGTTTGATTTATAGGTTTAGCATTGCAGTTTAGGGTTTGGGGTTGTGGTTTGTTGAATGGAAACTATGATTTAGGGTTGCACCACATCAACTCTTAAGGCATTAGCCAAAGCAACATGCTCTCTTTTTTCTTCTTTTTATGCAGGGTAGGTTGGCCCGCATTGGCTCGTGGGGTAGAGCTAGCTGACTTCGGCCCACATTATGTGCGGGCCATCGAAAGCCAGCTCGCTTTGACTCATAGGCCAATGCGAGTTAGGGCGAGCTGGCCCGTTCGACCTGCTTTCTCAACTCTAGTTGCTAGTGCATTACTCAACCTAAAAGGCATTACAAGAAATTCATAATGACCTTCATGAGTTTTAAAAGCATTCTTTTCAATATTATCTAAATGCATTTATATATGATGATATCCCAAATGTAGATCTAACTTAGAGAAATAACAAACCCCATTTAACTCATCCAAAAGCTCATCAATTATTAGGATGAAAAATTCATCTTTGATTTTAACCTAATTCAATGCACTATAATTAATATAGAAGTGTTGAGTCTCATCTTTCATTTTAACCAAAAGTACTAGAGAAGAAAAAGGACTTGTACTATGCCATATAAGCCCCTAATCAAGCATCTCTTTAACTTGTTTTTCTATTTTAGATTTTTGAAAATGTGGATATTGATATGGTTTAACATTAACCGAGGTTGTTCCTCCTTTCAAATGAATGTTGAATAGTACACATATAAGGCAATGATGAAGGTGCTTTAAATATCTAAGAATGTCTACCCTATAGTTGTTGCAATGTACTATTGCTAGAAGTAATCTCTAATAAAAAGAAGAAACCTCCTGAGTCACTAATTGCTAAGATGAAGCAACTGCATCAGCTTATACTAATCTCTTAAACTAATGGTGAGCAATCTATATCATAGCACTATTCCCTTCACCAATAAAA
This sequence comes from Laguncularia racemosa, assembly GCA_037954665.1. Classification (NCBI taxonomy): domain Eukaryota; kingdom Viridiplantae; phylum Streptophyta; class Magnoliopsida; order Myrtales; family Combretaceae; genus Laguncularia; species Laguncularia racemosa. The sequence continues at coordinate 225,219 of JBBMOL010000291.1, read as the reverse complement.
CTTACTATAGCTCCATTATGATAAAATTTCATGATTAACTAACTATAATCTATAGTCTTTGGTCTAAGGTTTTGTGACCAATGTACCCCCAATACCAATGGTGCCCCATAAATGGGCAAAACATAGAAAGTTTCTACAACTTGTAGCCTTTATATCAAAATTGGAATATCAACACATTATCCTTCACACCTTAGTTTTTTACTATTTCCAATCATGATAAAGAAACAAGGAAAAGGAGTAATAGTCAATCCTACATGTTTTGCAATGCGACATTAAACAAAATTATGTGTACTACCAAAATCAACTAAAATAGAAACTTGTATTTCATTTAAAATTCCATGAAATATGATAGTGCATGTTGTAACTATTCCTAATGAAGCATGATAACTAATGATGGGAATCAAACCATTTTCAACAATAGGAGCCATTAACCGAGTGACAGTGGACTATCAAACACATTAGACTTGGCTTGGAGAGGAGTCACGATCCATGATGAACCAAAATGAACTGAGAGGAGTCGACCTTATGTTGAGTGTTTGTTGACCTAAATGGAGCTTGAAGACTGGCTATTTCTATTATGTTGTTTTTGTTTCCATAATTAGGTCTTTGTATATTGTGTTATGTAATTTCTTTTCATTATTTTCTTTATGTGAATTTTTCCTTAGTTAGAATAGGTATAAATACTTGTTGTTTAGGTTTTATTGAAGGACTTTTTCAGATTAAAGAAACACTACATTGCCATGAGAGGTTGTTCCTTTTCACACAAAACTCTTATCAATTATAACCTAGAGAATTGTGGTGAATTGGCTTAGGGATTTTCGTGAGTAATATCAATCATTCTTAAGTCTTTCCAATTATCACTAGTGAGTAATATCTTATATGTAATTGGATTTCATTGGTTCATCTTTATATTTCAAGCAAATTAAGGATCATCACAATTGGCTTGAAATTGGAATACATTGTTCTTCTTACTCAAATTGTATTGAATTGTTCAATTGGAGCACATCAAATTTGGTATCAGAGCATAGGTTTATGGAAGGGAATTGCACGTGTGGATTCTTAAATTCGGATTGGGAATTAAGGTTTATGCCATCCAATTGTTCAATTGTTGATTTCATATACATAGTTACCGTGTTCTACCTTTGTCATTTCAGATTGAAATTGAGGGAAGCATCAATTAAGGATTGTTGTCGTGATATCTTAATATGAAGTTTAGGAAATATTTTCAAATTTGATTCCACATTTGCCTTGTGTAGTAAATCGTACATTAATTCCTTTTGAATACACTTTGACTAAATCTTGGAATCATTGTGTATTGTAATTGTGGAAGTGTGCCATGATTGTGAAGTGCACTATGGGTATGTTAGTCTTGGTGGAGTGTGCTTTGTTTCTTGAAATGAGTAGAACTTTGGAGGAGTTTTGTGTCGTAGAGTGTGTGTTGTGGTTTAAGGGTGTATTGCACCGTGGGTATGTGTGTATGTGTGTCGTAGAGTGTGTGTTGTGGTTTAAGGGTGTGTTGCAATGTGGGTGTGTGTGTGTATGTGCTGCCGTAGAGTGTGTTGTAGTTTGAAGGCGTGTGTGTACGTTGAAGTGTAAGTGTTGAGCCTTAAAGGTGTTTGTGTATACCATGAGTATGTGTGTATACTTGAACTGTGGAGGTGTTGTGTTGTTGTGTTGTGGTTGGTACCATAAAGGTGAGTTGTGTTGTTGTGTTGTGGTTAGTGCCATAAAGGTTTGTTGTTGTTGTGAATGAGTGATTGTGAGTATATAAAAAAAAAAATTCAAAATCATGTCAAATGATGGTGTGAATGGTGGAATTGGCAATGAAGCTAATAGTCAAGTTAGAGGAGGTCAGGTTCGCCGTGCTATAAGTGGAAGAACATTAGAAGAACAATTGCAGGATCTCACCACTATTGTTACTACATTATCAATACAAGTAGATCAAATGACGATGCCACAACCACCGGTGGCAAATCCACAAGCACCTTTACCCCGGGGAGCCCATCAGAATGCTCGCAAGGAAGGAGTTGTTAGAGGCAATAGGGGTAGGAGGATGTAAGGTGATTGTAAACACCTCATTTTTGCCCCTAATAATTAATAATGGTCATTTTTTAATTTTTTTCATTTTTTATAATTTTTCTTCTAATTTAGCAAAAATAGGAAAAATATTCAAAAAATAAAATAAATAGGGAAAATATATCAATTTTGGAAAATAATAATAGAAATAGTCATAAAAAGATTTAAATAATTTTTACAAATTTTTAGAATTCCAAAATAATATAAAATAAATAAAAAATGGCCACGGTTAAGTATAATATTTGCTTAACCTTAAACCGAGAATTGGGCTAGCTTAACAGGCTCGTGTGTCAGCCTGGAACGTGCAAGGAGAAACTGAGGTTAGAGGTTCGATTCCCCCGACAGGCACTTTGTGCAATTTTTTTCTTCTTTTTTCCCGAGCTGCCACATAGCAACGTGTGATAGGCCAAAGGAAGATAAAATCGAATCTAAAAAACTAAAAAAATTTAGGTTTAACCAAATTGAAGATTTAGGCTTATCCAGAGGAGTTTTCCAACGTCTATAAATAGAGGTCAAAGGCAAGAAGCTAAAGCACAAATCAAAAAGAGAGAAAGGAGAGGAAATAAGAGAGTTCGGAAGCTTCGTCGAAGTTCACGGACCGAGGATTGCCGATCAAGCTTGAACCGCCACTAGGAGGCGTTCTTGGAGGAAACCACCACCACAATTAAGCTCCCCATCCCCAAAAAAACTCATAAGCCACTCTCATTCGACAAAAAGGACCACCGGAACGCCACCGATGATGAGTCCCAACCACCGTGGTTCGACCGATCCGACCTGACCCATGCACCATATCCGGACCCAGGTAAGTTGGATTATCCAATGTTTTTTTATTATTTATTATTTATTATTTATTATTTATCGTATTTTATTTATTTATTCATTTGTTATTTATAATTCGAAAAATAATATTAAGAAAATGTTAGAATTTAGATTAGTGTTTTCAGGTTTAGTTTATAATAGAATAAATAATAAAAGAATTATAAAAAACATAAAAAATGTTGGAAAATAATAAAAAATAATAATAAAAGAAAAGAAAAAAGAAAGAAAGAATAAAAAATAATAATAGAAAAATATAGAAATTAAAATAAAAAACTGAAAAAAAAAGATGGAAAAATGTTAAAATAAAATTAAAAAAAATAGAAAAATAATAAATAATAAAAATAAAAATAATAATAAAATATTTCCCCAAAAATAACAAGTCATTTTATCACTTAGAAAAAAAAATTCTTAAAATAAATCAAAAATTGGTTTTTCCTTAAAATAAGTTTTTCAAAATAGAATAAAATAATGGAGCTTAGGCTTAGATTTTTCAAAAAAGAAAAAAGAAAAAAAATACTAAAAATGATAAACACGTAAACCTGAGGTAATTTCATAATTAAAATTAACAAACCCACTAAATTTTTTCATGAAAAGCGAACTACAACTTGTTTGATCCTGAATAGCAAGTACGTAGGAACCCATTTAGGGCAACTCTAAAAAGAATAAAAAATCATTTTCCATATTAGAATAAGTTACTTTTAACCAATAAGCAAAAACATAACAAAAAAATAACAAAAATAAAAAAAAAATAACAATAAAAAACATTAGGATAGGGTTTAGAGTTCAGAAGAATAAATTGGTAACTTTAAGGTTTTAATAGGTTAGCCCCCCGAGTCCAGAAACTCTAGTTTTCCCTTTCCCCTTTCACAAAAATGAAAAGAGGAAATCTCGTAGACTAGTTATCTAAATTATGATTAATCTGCTCAATTAGCCTAATTCAATAATATTTCCTAACTTCAGTTGGGTGACGACTCCAAAATAAGACAAAATTCTTAGTTTAAGTCGAGGACTTATATTAGATGAGCATAGGGTCTAGTATAAATTAGATTAGGCATGAGCATAAAAAACCAAAAATTAGACTCAATAAGATGGTAAGTCCACTAGGGAAGTCTCTAGTAGGCTAGCCACCTGAATCTTTTGAAATCATCGTTTCCAAAAATGTCTCTTGATTGTTATACTACTGATGCTAACCTTTCAGGATTTAATGAAATTTAGGGTTTATGTATTTTTTTTTCTACCGTTGAGTCTGCATGCATGTAATTGTGTGATTAGATACGGTCAAACTTGGGTCGTCTTAAGACCCTAAGACAGGGGGCCATTGTGTAGGTTTTGGGAAAAGTGATATGATCATCGTTCGGAACTTATTAGACCACCCCATCCAACGTTTCGATATGGCACGAGATCCATTTCTTCGAGAATGTGGGAGGCCATAGAGCTTGGGAACCTGTTAGAATCCACCTATCTACATACATGAAGTCATAAGCTAGCGATTGATTAATGATGTAATGTTTTTGTTCCTTTCCTGAAGTTCAGATACATTTCCCTGTAATAACATCATTTGTACTTAAGTTTTGTAATTAGAGATTTCTACTATAATAGATGGCTAATTCTACAATCGACTACCTCCTCTGCAAAGAGATTCGGGTTTACAAACCTCTGGATCTAAAGTTGGTACTAGACCATTAGTTTACTTTGTACAACCCCGAAGAGCAGGCCTTCATCCAACAAAAGATAAGGCCCATCCTTTCACTGATGAAGATGAAAATGAACTTACTTCTGATACGGGCTATCCTCCATCTATGGGAAGTAGAGCTCGTAACTTTCTTCATTAGGCCACATGAGATTACTCCCACTCTAGAAGAATACACCCAACTTCTGCAAGCTCCATCACTAACCAGCGAGGTGTATGTGCCAGATCTTGAGGCTGGGCCAGCCGGTATTTTCAATAGACTTATGGGTATCTGCAAAACAGCAATTAACAAGGCCTTAGCAAATTGCAACGGATATTGTATACGAATGGACGAGTTAGAAGCCTGGTTCATAGCTCGGGAAGATGACGGGAATAGGGAAGACATGTTATGTAGGGACCCCAAGAGCTATAAACAAAGAAGGGTGAATGTTTTCATCCTAACAGCCTTCGCCACCATACTCTTCCCCACTGGGATCTTTTACATCCACTACCGAGTCGCAGAGCTAATGACCTAATTCTTGGAAGGGAAATCTTATATCCCAGCTTTACTGGCTGAACAGATCCAAAAATTGAACTTTGTCAAGAGGAAGGGCCACAAGATCCTCTACTCAAACATCAACCTCATCTTGATCTGGTTTGCAAGCCACCTCAAATGTTTTAGGTTAAACCTAGCTCGGAAATCTTTAGCTTAATAAGTGGACCTTGTGGATTCCTGCATAGAAAAGATAAAGCTGCCCAACGACTTTACTAGCCACAATTGGGTGAAAGTGCTCAAGAGTTTCAGTGCCGACAACATCCTATGGACAGCTAGATGGAGTTACTGCAACAAAGTCATCTGAACCTGCAGAAACATTCAGGTCGTTCCTCTAATCAGTATCAGCGGATGTATAGGTTATCATCCAAACTCAGTAGTCTGCCAGTTCGGTACCATCCAAGAAATAGTTTATCGACCATCACTAGAAGCAATCAAGTTTGAATACTAAGACCTAAATCTACTAGTAGCCAAGAAGTTTACCAAGTTGGTAGAGATCAAAGCCTTATGGGAAGCCCGAATCGAGAGCTCCAACATAGACCTTGGAGACCTGGATGGTGAAGTGGGCAAGCATCGAGCTACAAGGAATTTCGTGATCCACCAATTATATCAAACAGGAGAAAGGGCATGCCGAGTCCCAGATATCACCCAACCTGAGCTAGACAAGGTAGACCTAGAGCTGAGAACCTATTTTGAACAAGTTAGGGCTCGAATAGAAGTATACTTCAAAGTTGCATACTACAAAAAGGATATCTAGAAAGATAGATTTAAAGAGTTTGATCAAAGGAACAAGGCCTTGGAAACTTAGCTAGAGAAGACCCAAGCTAGAGTTAAAAAGTTGGAAGCTATCATTAGTGGAAAACTGACGCCTATGCAGCAGAAGAAGAAGAGGACTAGGAAATAGATTAGCATTGTACTTTTACTTTTTCATGTTTCAAGTATCGAACTCCAAGTTTCCAATATTAATAAAAATGAAATTTTAGTATTATATCATTAATAAATTGTTGGCCCTTTTATTTTAGTATCTGTGTGATACATGCATTAAACTAAGAAAAATGCGTGCTAGGTATCAAAGATAGATCCCAAACAACCGAACCCTCCAAGGAGCCCAATCTTCACCCACTCAAAGACCAAAATGGCAAACGGTGGCAACAACAGCGACAACCATAACAACACCAGCGTTAATACCGCCTTGGATCCAAGGATCGTATCCCTAGAACAAACAGTCCAGCAATTGGCTGCATAAGTCTACCTCCTGATTGAGAGTATTGGCCTCCTTCGCACTACCCAACCAACTCAAGAATAACACTTAGGGGCTAGAAAAGGGAAAGCAGTAGGGGGTCAACCTCCAGAATATGAAGGGATCAATTCCTACCTCAACCCAGCATTCAAGTATGAACCAAGAGTCAACCTCGGTCCAACCTCAAATGACATAAAGAGGGAGATGGAGGATAGGCAAAAGGAGATGGAAAGAAAACTTTTTCAACAGCTGGCTGATAAAATGAAAACAATAGAGGAACCTGACGGTTTTGAGCAGGTAAGGATCACTAGCTTACTAGTATATGGGGAGGAAGTGTACTCAGAGAAGTTCAAGACCCTAGAATTTGAAAAATATGATGGCACTGGATGCCCCAAGATGCATACGAGGTTGTATGTACGGAAAATGAGCAAGCATGCCTAATATGACCAGCTCATGATCCAAACCTTCCAAGACAGCCTTACAGGCCTTGCCCTCATCCAGTATGCACACTTAGACTTCAACCAAGTCAATACTTGGGAAAGACTTGCTCGAGCATTCTTCGATCAATACAAATTCAACATCGAGGTTGCCCCTTCAGTAATGGACTTAAGAAGTCTCTGAAAGAAACACACTGAGTCTTTCAAAGAGTATGCTCAACGCTGGAGAGCTAAGGCCACTAGGGTAATGACCCCAATTTCTAAAAAGGAGTTGACATTCATCTTTGTCAACACTTTGGATAAGACTTACTTCTCATATATGGTGGGCCAAACATCATCTAACTTTGTAGAAGTAGTGGCAGCAAGGTGCCAAATCGAGAATGCCATCACATTAGGGAGACTCCAAACAATGAACCCTCCTAGATTCGCATCATCACAGAGGCCCTTAAGAGGTAACAAAGTCAAGGAGTCTACCGTCAGCACGGTTAATTTCAGTAAAGTGGACAAGGTTGGGACCCGCATGACATTTCAGACTGTGAATGCCCCAATCTAGTAGTCGCTGATGAATCACACCTAAGCCACCAAGGTCTTAAGACAATTCACTCTGATCCCGATCCCACTCAACCAAGTCTTCACTCGACTGCGAGCGGATGATTTGATCAGCTTCAAGATCCCAAGTGATCAGTACAAGCCTAGAAATTTTGACTCAAGCCTCAAATGTGATTATCATATGAGTCAAGAGGGGCATTCCACAGATAGATGCTGGAGGCTCCAAAACAAGATTCAAGATCTCATTAATGTCGGAATAGTGCAATTGGACTTTGTTAACACACCAGCACCCAATGTCAACACTAATCCGCTGCCCAACCATAAGCCCATTGTCAATATGATCACATCCGAAGAGCCGAACTCCAAAGAGTCCCCAAAACAACAAAAAGCAACAATGCAGCAAGAAAGTCACCTACCTCAAGTCTTAGATGAAACCCCTAAATCACATATCAAAAAGAGATGATTAGCTAGAAACCTAACAGTTGGTACCCTAGGCAAATCGCATGGGAGATTTGAGTATCTGGTAAATTGCTTTTTCACCCCAACCGAGTATGGGCCACCTAGCGGATGGGGGCCTAAGTTTGAGAAAGAAGACAACCCACTAAAGGAAAGGGAGAAGTCCATAAATATGATTAAATCAAACCAAAAACCGATAGTCATAAAGTGCTATAAAGGACAATCTATTGAGGTGCAGATTCCAAAGAAGAAATATGTATTCAATGTCCCAATACCCTCAGAGATGTATAAGGCATCACCATTTGACTATCAAGCTCTCGATTAAGAAAGACCCCCTATCATAGGAGGAATCACCCGTTCTGAGAGAATTTATGACTCAAAATACAGGATCTCAACCGAAAAGCCCAACACTGAGGTAGGGAAAGAGGAAAGAGAAGGGCTCTCTGCATTTACAAAGATGGTTAAGTCAAGCGAATATAAGATCATGGAACAACTGAACAAGGTTCCAGCCTAAATATCACGTATGGGTCTCCTCATAACATCTAAGCCTCATAGGGAAGCACTCTTCAAAGTACTCAAACGAATCAAGGTACCAGAGGGCATCGCAATAGAAAAATTGAGCCATGTGGCAGATTCAATCTTCACCATGGATTAGATATCTTTCTCTCTCGAAGAGCTGGGGGAAGACGAAGACCAACATACAAAACCATTATTCATAGTGGTAAAATGCAATGATACAATCATTTCTAGAGTACTCATTGACAATGGATCTTCTCTCAACATATGCCCTTTGGCCACCCTTAACCTGCTGGGAGTCGATCTAAGCAACATCAAGCCAAGCTCAATAATGGTTAGGGCCTTTAATAGGTCCAAGAGAGAAATAGTGGGGGAAATCAACTTGTTGGTGGAGATTGGTCCACAGATATTCCACATCTCCTTCCAAGTCCTTGACATGCCAAGGTCTTTCAATCTACTATTGGGAAGGTCGTGGATACACACTATCGGAGCCATACCATCAAGTTTACATGTCAAGTTCATAGCAAATGGACAGATCATCACCATGCTGGGAGAGCAAAACTATGCCATCTATAAAGAAACCACCATACCCTATATCGGGGAAGACGATTCTGAAGACTTTAGTCTCTAAATATTCAACAAGGTGAACGTGGTAACTAGCAAGGAGGGCCATCAATTAAATGAGGGATAGCAAGAGACGTTTGGACAAGGGTATGTTCCTACAGCCCAAGGAGAGGCACAAGCAGGAGGTATTAGAGGCAGAAGGAAAGAAAAGCCAAGCAATACTCAGATGCATTTTCCACCCCTCCAGTAATCATTCAAGCAAGCAACTACTATTCAAGAGCCAAAGATAAGCGAAACCAACGTCAGTAATGAAGGCTTGACCTCTTGCACGTCTGAGCAACATCTAGCTTTTAACAGTTAGTTCTATTATCCTATTAATAGCGTTAGGTCAGCTCAAGGATAGGGAACAATTATTAAACAATTTTATATCGTAGTTATTTTTCATATTCAATAAATTACAATTCATTCCTTTTTTTTCTTATATATACATGTTATCTTTTCACTTTACCTACAAATTCCCTATTGCCAAACGTCGGGGACATTTTGCGCATGTAAGTAATGAAAACACTAATATCGTTTCCAACACTGCTAGGTCAGCCATTGGAGGCAATATCCTTAACTATGAACAAAGTGGGATTTCAATTGACAAGCTGGTGGAAATAGTAAATCTAGGAAGCACTGAGAAACCTAAAAACCTCAAGATTGGGGCCAATTTAAGTGTTGAGCAAAAGCGCGAGATAGTCGAGCTGTTAACTGAATATGCAGATGTATTTGCCTAGTCATATGGCAACATGTCAGACTAGACCATTCAATAGTAGTTCACAAGCTTCCCACAAGGGAAGATGTCAAACCTAAAAAATAGAAATTGAGAAGATTCGGGCCTGGCATCTTACTAAAGATTAAAGAGGAAGTAAAAAAATACTAGAAGTGGGATTCATTGAGGTGTCTGACTATCCAGAATGGATAGTGAATATAGTCTCCATTCTAAAAAAGAATGGGAAAGTACGTGTATACGTAGACTTCCAAGATTTAAACTAAACTACGCTAAAAGACAACTTCCCTTGGTAGACAACACTGCAGGGAACCATCTCTTCTCAATTATAAACAGTTTCTTAAGGTATAATCAAATAAAAATGGCTGAAGAAGATAAAATTAAAATGAGCTTTATTACAATATGGGGAACTTTCTATTACAAAGTCATGCCCTTTGGTTTGAAAAACGCCGGGGCAACATATCAGAGAGTCATGGTCGCGATACTTCATAACATGATGCATCGAGAAGTCGAAGTATACGTCGACAATATGATAGCCAAGTCTAAGGAAGAAGAAAGCCATGCAGTTATTCTGAGGAAATTGTTCAAGCGATTAAGAAAGTTTCAGCTCAAGTTAAATCCAAAAAAGTGCACTTTTAGGGTCACAACAGGCAAGTTGTTAGGATTTGTCATAAACCGAGATGGTATTAAAATCGACCTTGATAAAGTAAAGGCCATACTGAAGCTACCCTCTCCACGTACTATCAAAGAGGTAAGAGGTTTGTTGAGAAGGTTGAATTATATAGCCCGTTTCGTCTCACAACTCGCAAACAAATGCCGCCTACTATTCCGTCTACTAAAAAAGAATGTTGCAATAAAATGGGACAATGAATGTGAAGAAGCATTCAGGACAATCAAAGACTATCTCATAAATCCCCCAGTCTTGATAGTTTCAAAACAAGGAAAACCCTTATTCTTATACCTCACGATACTCCCTTAATCCATAGGGTGCGTGCTGGGACAAAAAGATGAAGAGGAGAGAGAACGTTTCATACATTATCTAAGCAAGAAATTCACAGACGGGGAACAGAGGTATTTGAAAATAGAGAGGACTTGTTGTGCTCTAATTTGGGTCATGCACTGATTGAGGCAATACACCCTTTACTATCCCATCGAGTTGCTATTAAGACATGATCCTTTTAAGTACTTGGCAAAGAAGCCTGTTTTGTTATGGAGAATCTCCAAATGGAAAATGCTCTTATTAAAATTCGATATCACATATATAAATCAAAACTCAATAAAAGGGCAATCTTTAGCCGATCAGTTGGTAGAACACCCAGTTGAGGGAGATCCCCAAAAATCACAAGCCTAATTCCCTAATGAAAATATATTAACAACGGAAGGCGCACCGGTAGAAGACTATGGGACAAAACAAAGCCCTAGATGAAAGATGTTCTTTGATAGAGCTGCCAATGTATTTGGTTGTGGGATTGGGGCAGTGTTGATATCACCAGAAGGAACACAATTCCCTTCAGCAACAAGACTCACATTTCCTTATACTAATAATATCGCGGAATATGAGGCATGCATACTCAATCTCAAAATGGCTTGCCACATGGAAATCCGTGAATTAGAAGTATACGGAGATTCTTCACTCATCATATTACAGACAAGAGGGGAATACAAAACTAAAGACCCCAAATTGGTACCATACCATTAGCATTTGACAGAGCTAATCGATGAATTCGAAGCAATCACCTTCATATACATCCCAAGAACTCAGAATCAGTTTGTAGACGCACTCGCCACACTAGCATCTATAATTTAGATAACTAGGGGAGTCAAAGTCTAACCATTGAAAATAGAAATTAAAAACCGGCCCGCCTATTGTTTGGTAATCGAAAAAGCACAAGATGGTAAGCCTTGGTATTATGATATCAAAACTTTTCTCCAAGAAAGAAAATACCTTGAAATGGCTAGTAAAAATGACCAAAGAACACTCAGAAGGTTAGCAAGTCATTTCTTATTAAATGGGCCTGTGCTTTATAAAAGATCTCCCGATACCACCTTATTGAGATGTGTGATAGAAATGAAGCATGTGAACTGATGAAACAAGTGCATGAAGGAGTATGTGGACCTCACATGAATGGCTACATGTTAGCCCAAAAAATTATGAGGATGGGCTACTATTGGCTAACCATGGAATTAGATTATATCAAATATGTCAAGCACTGTCACTTGTGTCAAGTTTATGCAAACCGAATAAATGCCCCGCCTAAAGAACTTCACTCGTTGTATGCACCATGACCTTTCTCCATGTGGGGAATCAACATCATCCAGCCCAATCACTCCAACAGCGTCCAATGGCCATAGATTTATACTGGTAGCCATTGATTACTTCACCAAGTGGGTAAAAGCTTCATCATATGCCAGTGTCACAAAAGGGGTAATTGTTTGATTCTTGAATAGGGACATAATAGCTCGATACGGAGTTCCTGAGTCAATTATCACCAACAATGATACCAACCTCAACAACAAGTGGATGACAGACTTATGTCGACAGTTCCATATAAACCATATAAATTCAACTCCCTATCGACCTCAAGTGAATGGGGCAGTGGAAGCAGCTAACAAGAATATCAAAAGAATCATTAAAAAGATGACAATCACTTACAAAGATTAGCACGAGATACTGCCATTCACCCTCATAGCTTACAGAACCTCAATTAGAACATCTACTGGAGTTACCCCATATTCTCTGGTATATGATACTAAGGCAGTTCTACCAGTTGAAGTCGAAATTCCATCCTTCAGAATTCTATCAAAAGCATAGTTAGATGAATCAGACTGGGTAAAGAAGAGGCTTAATCAGTTGAATTTGATCGATGAAAAAAGACTCACTGCATTATGTCATGACTAGTGTTACCAACAAAGAATGGCCTGAGCATTCAACAAGAAAATGAGACCTCGATGTTTTAAGGAGAGAGATCTGGTGCTAAAGAAAGTTCTCCCGAATGCTCAAGATTCCAGGGAAAAGTTTACCCCAAACTATGAGGCCCATACGTTGTAAAGAAGGTATTGTCAGGAGGTGCTTTGATATTAACTCAAATGGATGGTCCGGAATTGAGAGACCCCATTAATACAGATGTTGTTAAGATATACTATCCTTAAGTAAAGAAATTGAGATTTTGCCAATGTTCATAAATACCAATATTCAGTACAAATTTCGATGAGTATAGTTTTCATTTCTTTTACAAGAAAGTTAATGTCTCTAAATGATTGATAACTCCAACCAATTCTCATTAAAACAAACATTCCTAAACACATTACCCATCACTTTACCAATGAATAATAAACATTGAAATGATAATGAATCCCAATAGATTTTGTGACATAATTCTACCTACTTTTGAGCATTAAACTTAGTGCATTAATGGGATAATACCACAATCACAAGAGTCATGCTCATAAGAAAGGAAGTACATCAAGACCCTCAACCTTGTTTTGAAGCAAGAGTAAGCAATGGAGAAGCAAACCAGCACGAAGATTCGGTTGTTTGGTTGCTATTTGCGATAAATTGGTAAGCATCTTAGAGTAAATAACCATCATTTACATATTATAAGACATTTCTTATTAAATCATTTGACTTGTTCGCTAGAAACATTTTCAAAAGTATAGATTAGTCAACCCATAATGGGGCACTTTCCTAAACATCCTCTCTCAGGGTTAGCCCATAGGGGCACCTTTCAAGACGTTTCTTCCCTAGGGTCACAAGTCTAAGAAGACGATTCCCACCATCGGTTAGTCAGCCCACAATGGGGCACTTTCTTAAACATCCTCTCTCAAGGTTAGCCCATAGGGTCACTTTTCGAGACATTTCTTCTCCAGGGTCGCAAGTCTAAGAAGACGCTTTCCACTATAGGTTAGTCTACCCATAAAGGGGCACTTTCCTAAACACCCTTTCTCAAGATTTGCTCTTAGGAGCACCTTTCGAGATACCTATTTTTCAAGGTTGCAAGTCTAAGAAGGTGCTTCTCCCTATTTATTAGTCGGCTCATAGGAACACTTTTCAAATCTATTGATTAGTCAGCTCATAGGAGCACTTTTCAAATTTATCGATAACTAATTAGTCAGCTCATGAGAGCGCTCTTCGAAGGCATTTCTCTCCAAACAGTCGTTAGTTTAGCTAGATACTTCTGTTGACAGGCGGCCAGCTCATAAGAGTGCTTCCTGAGATAATCTTCTCTTTAAGGTTGCTAGTCCTATTATCAACTATTCCACTCACAATAACACATTCCTAAACAATCCTTAAGATGTTTCTTATCGTCAATTGATCAGCCCATAGAGCACTTTTTGGGAGGATACATTACTTCAAATTGTTAGGTTGTTTAAGACCATTTCCTAAGCAATACCAATCATCACAAAGCACTCGTGGGATTATTAGCTCATAGAGCATTTTCCTATTAAAGACTAAATTCCAGATAACTAGCCAAACCAAGGCGTTGTCCATTCAGTCAAGAGGCCAAAAATGGCATCTTTCTTGTCTTTGTAGTTAAGTTTTGCAAACTTTACCACAAAGAGGGGCAGTTGTAAACATCTCATTTTTGCCCCTAATAACTAATAATGGTCAATTTTTAATTTTTTATAATTTTTCTTCTAATTTAGAAAAAATAGGAAAAATATTCAAAAAATAAAATAAATAGGAAAAATATATCAATTTTCGAAAATAATAATAGAAATAGTCATAAAAGGAGTTAAATAATTTTTAAAAAATTTTAGAATTCCAAAATAATTTAAAATAAATAAATAATGGCCACGGTTAAGTATAATATTTGCTTAACCTTAAACCGAGAATTAGGCCAACTCAGCTGACTCGTGTGTCAACCTGGAACATGCGAGGAGAAACTAAGGTTAGAGGTTCGAATCCCCCCGTAAGCACTCCGTGTAATTTTTTTCTTCTTTTCCCCCAAGTTGCCACATGGTAGCGCGTGATTGGCTAAGGGAAGGCATGCGCCTTGCACATGATCATCCCCTTCCTCAAGCATGGTCGGAGAATGGATACGACGTGAGTTTGACGGAGTTGGAATCACCTTATTTCTTCAAATCTTTTAGATTTCAATCAATCTAAAGCCAAATCAACTAAATAAATCGCAAGATAACAGCAAATCAGCATCAAATCTCTTAGATAAAATTGAATCTAAAAAACAAAAAAAATTGGGTTTAACCGAATTGAAGATTTAGGCTTATCCGGATGAGTTTTCCGACGTCTATAAATAGAGGTCAAAGGCAAAAAGCTAAAGCATTAATCAAACAGAGAGAAAGGAGAGGAAATAAGAGGTTCAGAAGCTTCGCTGGAGTTCACGGACCGAGGATCGCCGATCAAGCTTGAACTGCCACTAGGAGGTGTTCTTGGAGGAAACCAACACCACAATTACGCTCCCCATCCCCAAAAAACTCGGAAGCCACTCTCATTCAACAAAAAGGACCGCCAGAACGCCACCGACTAGGAGTCCTAGCCACCATGGTTCGACCGATCCAACCCGACCCACGGACCATATCTAGATCTAGGTAAGTTGGATTATCCGATTTTTCTGATTTTTTATTTTTTTATTATTTATTGTATTTTATTTATTTATTCATTATTTATTTATTTATTCATTTGTTATTTATAATTCAAAAAATAATATTAGGAAAATGTTATAATTTAGATTAGTGTTTTTAGGTTTAGTTTAGAATAGAATAAATAATACAAGAATTATAAAAATCATAAAAAATGTTAGAAAATAATAAAAGAAAAGAAAAAAGAAAGAATAAAAAATAATAATAGAAAAGTATAGAAATTAAAATAAAAAAACTGAAAAAAAGATGGAAAATGTTAAAATAAAATAATAAATAATGAAAATAATAGATAGAATATAATAAATAATAAAATATTTCCCCAAAAATAACAAGTCATTTTATCACATAGAAAAAATTATTTTCTTAAAATAAATCCAAAATTGGTTTTTCCTTAAATAAGTTTTTCAAAATAGAATAAAATAATGGAGCTTAGGCTTAGATTTTTCAAAAAGAAAAAAGAAAAAAGAAAACAAATACTAAAAATGATAAAAACGTAAACCCGAGGTAATTTCATAATTAAAATTAACAAACCCACTAAAGTTTTTCATGAAAAGCGAACTACGACTTGTTTGATCCTGAATAGTAGCTATGTAGGCACCCATTTGGGGCAACTCTAAAAAGAAGAAAAAATCATTTTCCATATTAGAATAAGTTGCTTTTAATCAATAAGTAAAAACACAACAAAAAAATAACAAAATAAATAACAATAAAAGACATTAGGATAAAGTTTAGATTTCAAAATAATAAAGTAGTAATTTTAAGGTTTTAATAGGTTAGCCCCCGAGTCTAGAAACTTTGGTTTTCCCTTTCCTCTTTCACAAAAATGGAAAGAGGAAATATCGTTGACTAGTTGTCCAAATTAGGATTAATTTGCTCAATTAGTCCTAATTCAATAATATTTCCTAACTTTAGTTAGATGGTGACTCCAAAATAAGACAAAATTCCTAGTTCAAGTCAAGGACTTATATTAGATGAGCATAGGGTCTAGTATAAATCAAATTAGGAATGAGCATGAAAAACCAAAAATTAGACTCGATAGTGATTATCATGCTTTTAGGGAGGAAAGAGATGATAATTTTGAAAATGAGCCTTACCCTAATCATAAGTTCAAACTACCTTGGGCTTAGAATGTGTGAAATTGCAGGTGCCTTCATTTGCTGGAAGGGGTTCTATAGAAGACTACTAGGATTGGGAGGATAAAGTCGAGGTTCCATCTAAATGTTATGAGATTAACGATCACACTTGGGTTTGCCTTGTAGCTGTTGAGTTTACTGGTTATGCCACCTTATGGTGGAAGAATCTTGTGGCTAGTAGATGAAAAGATGGTGAGGCAGAAATACATACCTAGCAGGAAATGAAATGTGTTATGAGAAGTAGGTTTATACCAAAGCACTATAGGTAGGAGTTGTTTATGTGTCTCCAAATACTGAGGTAAGGAGGCAAAACAGTTGATGAGTATGTACAGGAGTTTGAGACACTAATGATTAGATGTGGGTCAGTTGAACCTCCTGAACAAACCTTAACACAATTTGTGTCAGAGTTAAAGTATGAGATTGCCTACATTGTGGAGCTCTAGAGATATGACACCCTAGATAAGGCCATCCAACTAGCTCTGAAAGTAAAGAGACAAAGGCGATCCAATCCATTTAGAGCCACGAGCCATAGGTATGGAACTTCTACAAAACCTCATGGGTCAGATAGGCAGCAGATTGAACAAAAGGGAATAGAGGGAATTGATAAAGCTGTAGACACAAATACAATTATTACTAATAGGGAGAGGGAATTTTCTAGAAAAGGAAAAGAGATTATTGGGGCTAATATCTGACAAACATTGCCAAGGTCAACAAGTGGAAAGATACGTAAAATCTAATGCTTCAAATGCATGGGTTTTGAACACATAGCTACTCAATGTCTCAATAAAAGGGTGATGATTGCTATAGAAGTGGAAAATTTAGAGGAAAAAGAAGAAATACTAGAGCTTAATAATTTGTTAATAGTGCTACAGGAGTGTCATAATGATCCTGATGCTAAGGCACGTGAAGACAAGAGAAATGAACTGTCTATTAACGTGTTGCACAAGTTAATGACTATATCTCTGGATGTTGGGGACATATAAAGGGAAAAACTATTCCATACTCCCTATCGAGTTTGAGATAATTTGTGTATTCTTTTCATTGATGGTGGTAGTTACACTAATATAATAGTTGCTGCAATAGTAAATAGATTACAACTAGTCACTAGTCCACATCCTCATCCCTATAAATTGCATTGGTTGGGTGTACAAGATAGTCTATCTGTCACTCAGAAGGCTAAGGTTCCAATCAAGATAGGGAAAAAATACCATGATGAAATTGTTTGTGATGTTCTTCCTATGTACGCATTTCATATACTATTGAGTAAACCTTGGCTTTTTTATAGGAGAGTGGTGCATGATGAGTTTAGAAACACTTATATGTTTGGTAAGGATGGTGAATGGATTATATTGACTCTTATGTCACCAATTGAGGTACATGAGTTCCAAGAGCAGATCAACAAAACTACTGGGCAATCAAGACTTTAAGACAACAAGCATTTGCAAACCAAGGTTTTCAGTCCAGGTGGTTTTCAAGAATTCTCATCTACAACAAAAGACCCATTAGATTTGAGGGCAAATCTTCCATAGGCCCAAGGAGATTATGGGAATCAAACCATTTTTTATAGTAGGAATCATTAACCGAGCGACAAAAAACTATCAAACACATTAGCACTTGGCTTGGAAAGGAGTCACGGTCCATGATGAACCAAAATGAACCGAGAGAAGCCGACCTTATGTTGAGTGTTTGTTTACCCAAATGGAGCTTGAAGATCGGCTATTTCTATTATGTTGTTTTTGTTTCCATGATTAGGTCTTAGTATATTGTGTTATGTAATTTCTTTTCATTATTTTCTTTATGTAATTTTTCCTTATTTAGAATAGTTATAAATACTTGCTGTTTAGGTTTTGTTGAGGGACTTTTTCATATTAAAGAAACACTACATTGCCGTGAGAGGTTGTTCCTTTTCACACAAAACTCTTATCAATTATAACCTACAGAATTGTAGCGAGTTGGCTTAGGGATTTTTGTGAGTAACATCAATCATTCTTAAGTCCTTCCAATTATCACTAGTAAGTAATATCTGGTATGTCATTGGATTTAATTGGTTCATTTTTATATTTCACGCAAATTAGGTTTCATTACAATTTAGGGTCACACAATTAACTTGGAATTGGAATCCATTATTCTTCTTACTTGAATTGTGTTGAATTGTTCAATTGGAGGACATCAACTAATAGTATATGAATGATCAATTCCATTAAGTGAATTAGGTGGTACTTCTTCAAACTGAGTATCATCAAGTATATTTTCTTCATCATCACGAAATAGAAAAAGAAATTTGGCTTTGCATTTATGATTTTGATGATACTTCTCATCTCAATTGTAACATAAATCTTATTCATGTCGAGCTAATATCTTTGCATATGAGAGTTTAAGGATGGTAAGAGAGGGTATAAGAGTTGAAGAATGGGAAGAAATAATGAAATCCGATGTAGTGGAAGAAGAATGTGATGATTAAGAAGGTGGTTCAGAAAATTGAAGTGGAAGTTTAATATAATTAGTAAAAGGATGAAAAGATTTAGATAAAAAAAATTAAAGTGGAGGTTTAATAGAATTAGTAAAAAGATGAAAAGATTTAAAGAAATAGTGGTTTGCAAACTTGGTTTTATGCCTTTTTGCAAGCCAAATAACATGTGAAAGAGATGTTAGTCTCGCAATTTGAACCTCACGTCTATTGTGATTTCATTTTTCAGTGATCAATGGCAGCCAAAAGCCCAATATTTGAGTGTAAAAAGTAATGCCCTAATGATTTCTCTAGATCTCTCTGTCTCTCTTCATTAGTTGAGTTCCTCAAACCTTAACTCTTGAATTTCAATCTTTATACAAATCAATGTGGATGAACTCACTAACCTAATTTATCTATGGATTATTGCAAGTAAAAAAGATAGAAGAAGTGACTTAGAGCTCGCTACACTCCAGGGTACATGCAAGTATTTTCAAGGGGGTGAATACCTTTTTCCTTTTCTTTCTATTATATTTATATGGTGAATCTATTTACATCATAACTATTTTTCTTGTTGTAAGTTTGTTAGGCCTTTTTAAAAGATAAAACCATTTATTTTCATTGTAACAATCACTTGTATATACTGAATAGAGTTTATACTATGTAATTTTTCTACCAACTTGGCTCTTTCTTGACACATGCGGGTCTTGTTATAACAAGAGCATACTTTCAATGACCTCATCTTCCCATGCACCCTAACCATAATCTTTCAAGAGTATTTCCTTGTAGATGTACACTAAATCATAGGTCATATATATAAAAAAAGAAAAAGACTTGAAGTTGATTACTTAGATTAGCATAGAAATGATTCCGTGGAGGATTATTGGCAAATACAAATAAAGGAATATGATATGTACAAAGAAAAAGGTACCCAAATTAAATAGAAGAAGAGTGAGATATTATAATATATTTAGCCATATAATTAATGCTATTTTCAACCAAAAAAAGAAAAAGAAAAAAATGATGATATTTTTATATCTTTCTTTTCACATAATTCTAAGCAATACACATGAATATTAAAAACAATATCATGGAATAGTATAAGAAGAGTTTTTTTTTTTTTTAATTACCTTTTCTTTGGAGAGAACTTAATATTAGACATGTTTACTTAATTATAGACCTATCTATCCTATAAAGCATGCATTAATTGTTGTTATAACAACAAAATGAAGATATACAGAAAGATAGCACATATTTATTATTGTTATACATTCATAATTAGATAGTGTTGATGAAGCATTTTAGGCTCGCCCCCTAAGGTCCATATCAGCCCACTTAGGCTCTCGTTCGAGCTCCTTTTGCCTACGTCAACCTCTTTTGACTCAAAATAACACGATTCGACTGTAAATCAAGAGTTTTTGACATCCTCTAGATCAAATTCCTATGCTTATCCCCACAATGGATAAATGCATAAGAACAATATGAATAAGAAAAGGGAATTGGTTTAAAATATGCCCTCACCATGTTAGGAAAAGATTTTGAGAATTAATGCACATTTCAAATTAAGGTCGTCTAGGATGCCTATAAATAGAGGATAAGGATGATTGGGTAAAGGACTTTTGAACTCTCAAATTCTTGATATTCCTCTTATTCTTCTCTTGTACTAACTTAAGCATCAAAGTTGCTACATTGGAACAAACTCTAGCACTCTCATAGCCTAATTTGTTTCTATCTTACAAGCAATTCAACCACTCTTCGAAAACCCAGCACAACAGATATGATATCCTTTTTGTCCTTTTTTTTTAGCTTCATTTAATCTTAGTTTTCTTCAAATATAATACATAAGCTACATGTTTGTAATACTTTGCTACAAGTTATATTGCAAGATTTAGCCTACTCTAACATAAAGACAAGTTTATGTGCTAAACAGACAAGTCTATCTTGATGGACTAAATATTTCTATCAAATGATATATACATATATATATATATATCCAATTGTAAGAAATAGGCACCGATTTACTAACACAAATAAGTCTTATCTTTATTTTAGAGATGACATAATAGCTTGTCTCAGTACATGATATGTTATAATTTTATATAAATTTTACCCAACTTTATATTATACTTATGAGTATATTTTTATTTTTTTATTTAAAAAATGTATAAATTTTATAAAATACATACATAAGGTATTTCGCAAGAAGTGCATAAAAAGGGGGATAGGAAAAATAAAATAAGGCCAATTCATAAGCCCATGTTCATGTACTCAGCCATGCTAACGGAAGCCAGCAATTGGAAATTAAAATAAATAAATACAAGCCCATGTCTTTAAGTTCACCAACAAGTACATTATTCCAGCAATTGAACAACTTCGACCAACGTCATCTTTATACATGTCCACTTTTCATGTTCGCTGTTATATATGCATCCACGTGCCAAGTATCGACGGTTTTGGATCCTCTTTTTTTTTAATTTTCCTTTAGTCGACATTCAAGAGGCCGAATAGAATCGAGGAAAAGCGGAGCCGCCATACCTTTCACAACTCACGAGCTCGGAAGGACTTGGACAACGAGACAAACACTAACGAGGAAACTCCACGCAAGGTATGAAGACAAACAGCTGATCGAGGACGGACTCGGGGAGCCCGAACAAACGGCCACCAGAGACGAACGCATGGAACCAACACCATTCTCTGGGGATGTTACTGTGGAGGCTTTTCGTTGGGAAGAGGAAACAAACCAAAAGTAACCGGTTTCACAAATGTACTAAATAAGATACAAAAGAAGCTTACTAGGTGAAAAGAAAATTTATTGAGTATGGTGGGTGGCCTTACTACCCCAGAAATTCATAAAATTGATGGATCAAATGACGATGAGATTTGTTTGAGGAGAAACAGCAAAGACAAAGATCCGTTGATGTAATTAATACACCATAGCGACTTTAAAAGAAAGTGATGGATTCGCTATTCGTGGAAGGAAATGACAAATAACCTACATTGGGTTTTCTAGCAGGAATTGTATGAATAAGAAAACGGAGAAAGAAGAGATTAAAGAACAAGGTTTTAGATAGACTCATGGTCAAAATGGGGACCACCATATAAAGTGTTTTATGGTCCATTGAGTCAAAATGCACAAGTAAATATTAGATTGTGTTGGGATCTCTAAGATGAGATAGAAAGGAGAAATTCTACAATACCCCATTTCGGATTGGATAAACAAGAACATTGGACCAATCTATTTAAGCACCTAAAGATTAGACGAACAATGTATCTCTCTTCAATCAAACCAAAAGTGTAAGTGAAAGAATCTACAACAAATTGTAAAGCTAAAATGAGCAAGAAGTAGTAGATTTTAAGTGGATTGGTCCACACTTATAAGTCTCAAAATTAATTTCTTCCTTTAGAGAGCAATGAAAGATAGATTATTAACAACCAATAAACTGAAAAGAAAAAAATATTTTGAATTTAATGGCAAACTACCTAAGGTGTGAACAATATGGCAGCAGAGAAATAATATGATCTTCATAAGAAGCCCAAATAATATGCAAATACAACAACTCATCTGGTGGAGAACACATGAATACTTAGCATGCACTAGAAGGCACGACAACTTATAACTATACAAATACATTCTAAATAATGGAATCCATCCAAGGAAGGATGGGTCAAATTAAACACAAATACTTTTGTGGTGAGAGGTGATAGTATTAGTATGATTGTTGGTGTGATGGGAGATGATCGTGGCATTTGGATTATGGGATTTGCTAGAAAAGTAGGATGCATTGATCTTTTAAATGCTAAATTATAGGGATTATATTGGGGTCTACAATATTAGAAGTAAACATGAATGCCAAAATGGTGATAAATTTTATAAATGATGAATATAATTGTAACAATCTAGAACTTAGAGTGCCATAACCCATCACATGTCAATATTGGGTAACAACATGCTAAGACTCTATCACCCTTGTAACTTCAAACCCATTTAACTCCACGATGCATAAAATATTTGTAATTTCAATAATATACATAAATAACTCACAGGCAAATCATTTTAACCACTATTAATTGAGGATAACCACAATCTCCAATTCAATTACACTTTTTAAACTTCTATTATAAAAAGAAAAAAAATAAGTAGTCAAGAGTAAAAGTATCTAAGCAGACTTTAGACTCCCAATTCAATATCTTCAAAATTTTCAAAATCCTTCAGATACCCTTTCACTACTCATCTCTATAATAATAATAGTAATATCCCTCATTCCCGTCTTAGTAATGATAACATACATTTCCACACTTATCATACTTAGCATATTTGTCATACCCACCTGTAGCTGAAAAAAATAAGATGAACCTAAACCTAGTATATGAGTACCACATAAATATGGGCATGCCACATTAACCATAGTACAAACACGCATAAATGCAGTAAATGTATATATCATAATTATCGAATTATTTATCTTCGATTTAGGCAACAAAGAACACAGAAGAACTTATGACCCTACCACACCATATAATACTTAATATATATATATATATATATATATATATATATATATATATATCCTATGTTGGGAATTGCCACTATAGGCTCCATCTAACCTTAAATCTACCCTATATCATTTCAGTATAGGACTCCATTAGGGATAATGCATATACCGATCATTAGGGAACTCCTTAAGGATTTGCCACTACAAACCCTTAAGTCAAGCTAAGCACAAGTAACATATGCATTTTGGTTAAATAACCTTTAAATTCCTTAAACAAACTACATTATCAAACACAATTAATAAACAAGGTAAATGCGTACTTAGAGTAGCAGTCCCACAACTAACTTCTATGTAACTATCAAAGTTATAATAACCTGTCAAGCATCAAAGACTAAGTTTAGTAGTACCTTATGACACAATCTAAGTTTACTAAATGGTTAATCATATCCTATTTGCATAGTTGCATGTTTCCCTTCTCCATTATGTTATTGTGCATGAATCTTGGCTTAGAATTGCAGAAAAAAAAATAAAAGTAAAATATGGGTGTTCCTAGATAACATGGCTATATATATAGCCGTGTAAAAGAACACGAGAAGAAACACGATCGTGTAAATGGCCGTGTATCTTTTTATGCACAAAGCCATTCCAACACGCTCAAGTACATGTTGTGTATTTGGCCATATACTTAAACATGGGCAAGTACACACCTATGTATCATGTTGTGTATCCCTTATAACACTAAAATCCCATCTCCACTTAACACAATAAAGGTACGCATCCATGTACCTAATTGTATACTCTCATGTTTTGAAAATCCTCCTTTTCCTCTTCTCCAATTAACTTCCCAATCCTAACTTCTATGAATCCAAATCAAATTAACTCAATCAAATTGTAAATTGTAGAATGTTATACGTATTATGAACACTTAATTGCTTTGATTTGTTGTTAGGATCCCCAGATTGCTTGATCCTATGTCTATGCTTGTTTCGTTTCACACCTTATTCCAAATTCTAACAATACATCATCAAAATTATATAGACCTACAAATCTAGAATCAAGAATACATATCTTAACAATCAAAACCCTTACCTAGTGAAAGTGAGTTGATCTTATAGAATTCTATTAAGCTTCCCTACATTTATTTGAGAGCATTTTTGTATTTTCAATTGTGAAAATGAGAAAAGATGAGTCAATAGGTCAATTGAGGGTTTAAATACCCTGACTATAAAAAGACTAATTTGTTGCCATACTTAAAACTTATTAATTTTCTTGCCCTTTTGCTTAAATTATTTGTTTTGTATATATTTTTACATCCTCCCTCCTTTACAAAAACTTTTGTCTTCAAAAGTTACCTGTGTTTGGAAAAAGCTCCAGATACTTCCTTTTCATACCTTCTTCTAACTCACACATCGCTTCACATTCAATCTTATTTGTCCATTGTATTTTGACATAAGGAAGCACTCTTCTCCTCAACACTTGTTCTTTAGTGTCCACAATTCTTAAAGATATTTCAATAGAGGATAAATCCAACTATACATTTAAAGGTTCCAAAGTCAACTTGATCTAAATTTGGCATAAATTTTCCCAACATAGATACATGAAATACATCATGCATTCCTTGTAAACTTGGTGGTAGAACTAATCTGTAAGCTACATTGCTAATTCTTTCCAAATTTTCAAATGGATTCACATACCTTGGTTTTAACTTTCCTTTTAGACCAAATCTAATTACTCCCTTAGTTGTACAAACCTTCAACAAAACCTTATCTCCCATTTAGAATTCAAAAGAGCGTCACCTTCTATCTACATAACTTTTCTAGCAACTCTAAGCCAAAAGAATTCTTTATCTTATCACCTTCACATTATCTATAGCTTCTTATATTATCTTTGGTCCCATTATCTATCTTTCACTAACCTTGTCTTAGTGTAAAGGAGATTTGTACTTCTTACTATAAAATGCTTCATATGGAGCCATTTGAATAGTTACCTAGTAACTGTTGTTACATACAAATACCGAGTGTAGGTAATCATTCCAATTACCCCCATATTCCAAAGCATATGCTTGCAATAGGTCCTCTAAATTTTGAATAATCCTTTCAGACTGTCCATCCGTCTAAGGATGGAAAGTAGTGCTAAACTGTAAGTTAGTACTCAAGGCCCGATGTAAACCTTTTTAAAACCTACTAACGAACTGTGTATCCTTATTATAAGTTATAGTAATCAGTATACCATGTAATCTGATAATCTTCTTAATATACAACTAAGCAAGTCTCTTTAACTTATATTTTACTTTAATCGGTATGAAATGGGCTAATTTGGATAACTTATCCACAATCACCCATATTGCATCATGTTTCTCCTTAGTTCTCCAGAAGTTGTAACAAGGTCTATAGTTACATGTTCCCTTTTCCATTCAAGTATAGGAAGTGCTTATAATTCACTGACTGATCTTTGATATTCAATTCTAATATGTTAGTATGTCATGCATCTAGATACAAATTTTTCTATCTCTCATTTCATATTTCTCTACCAATAATGATTCTTCAAATCTTTCTATATCTTGGTGCTTTCGGGATGCACCATGTATCCTGAGTAATGAGCTTCTTTCATAATTTCTTTTTTCAATTCAATATTATCTAGTACACATAATCTCATGCCATATTTTACTACACCTCCAGCATCCTCCTTAAACTGATTTATTTCTCCCCCATTCCATTTTGTTCTTGATCTTTTGAATTCCAAAATCTTCCATTTGTATTGTTTTAATTCAATCAAGAAGGGTTGGTTGAATATGAAGACTAGCTAATCTAATTCCCACTTCACATGTCTCCAACTCTAACTCTAACTTGTGCTTGTCTTCCAATAGCCATTTCTGAGAGGTGATTAGAGTTGCTATATTAACTTGTTTCTTTCGACTGAAGGCATCCATTACAACATTTACCTTCTCGAGGTGGCAATGGATCTCCACATCATATTCATTAATCAACTACAGCCACCTTCTTCGCCTCATATTTAGACCCTTTTAGGTGAATAGAAATTTCAAACTTTTGTAGTTTGTGAAGATTTTGCACTTCTCACCAAATAACTAGTGTCTTCATAGTTTTAGTGCTAAGATCACTGCAACTAACTCTAAGTCATGTATGGGGTATTTCCTTTCATATGATTTCAACTGATGAGAGGCATATATGATGACTCTCCCATTCTACATAAGTACACATCCTAAACCTTAAGTTGATGTATCATTAAAAATCTCAAACCCTTCCCCTATCTTAGGTAATGCTAATACTAGAACTATTACCAATTCCTTCTTTAGTGTTATGAAGGTATTTTCACACCTATTATCCCATACAAATCTCACATTCTTCTATGTCAATTGGGTCAAAGGAGTCACTAAATGAGAGAATCCTTCTACAAAATGCTTGTAGTAGCTAGTTAGTCCTAAAAAACTTCTAACCTTTGTCATTGTCCTTGGTCTTGACTAGTCAATCATTACTTTTATCTTTTCAAGATCTACTAAGATGCCATCCTTATTTACCACATGTTCTAAAAATGATACTTACTCTAACCAAAACTCACATTTACTAAACTTTGCATATAATCTCTTCTCCTACAATCTTTCCAAAACTAATCTCAAATGTTTTTCATGTTCCTCTTTGCTCTTAAAACAGATGAGTATATCATCCATGAACACTACTATAATTTGATCCAAAAAATCCTTAAGCACTCTATTCATAAGATTCATAAAACCAGTTGGAGCATTTGTCAACCCAAAAGGCATTACCAAGAATTCATAATGCCTATCCAAGTTCTAAATGCAGTCTTTTAATTGTCCTCTTCTTTGATCCTTAGTTGGTGATACCTCAATCTCTAGTCAATTTTGGAGAAAACCTAAACTTACTGTAATTGGTTAAATAAATCATCTATTCTAAAGATGGGGTATTTATTCTTAATTGTGACTCGATTTAACTCCCTATAATCAATACATAACCTCATGCTCCCATCTTTCATCTTAACAAAGAGTACTGGAGTACCCCATGATGAAACGTTTAGTTTGATAAACCCTTTATCTTGTAACTTTCTTCAACTCAGATAGTTAAGTGGGTACCATTCTATAAGACGCTTTAGATATTGGTGTTGTTCTCAGTACCAAATTAATATAAAATTCCATTTCCCTGACTGATGGTAAGCTTGGTAAGTTTTCTGGAAAAACGTTTGTAAATTCATTCACAACTTATATGTCTTCTAGTTTTGTGACTTGTTTAGCCTCTACTGATAATATCGATATCTTACTCTTATCCTATAACTGATAAGTAGAAAGAGTTGTAGGCCTCTATGCTTCTGATGCGGACATCGTGGAGAACACAGAAGCTTACACGGCCTAAGGGCACGGCCGTGTATAATCTTACACGGGCCGTGTATAATCCTACACAGGTACAGGCACGGCCAGAGACACAACCGTGTGTTCCTATAGAATTCTCACAAAAGCTTACACGGCCTAAAGGCACGGCCGTGTATGCAATCGTGTATTGTGCTCGTCACATGTCCAGAAACATACACGGCCTATAGGCACGGCCGTGTATTCGACCTGTACTGTGCTCATTACATGTCCAGAAACATACACGGCCTAGAGGCACGGCCGTGTATGCGATATGTTATAGACGTGTATTTCATTATTTATTGCCACGTGTACGCTTAGATTTTCCCCTTTTAGGTATTTTACGGGGAAGTATAAATACTCTTTTGTCAGATATGTAGGGTACGTCTTATTATTATATTTCGAATACACTCGAGAGAGAATTATCTCCTTTATCGGTTGTGCGCAACCGGAGTTAGCATCAAAGAATCTTTCTTTGTTGTTGTGAAACCAATCCATATTCGGATTCGTTTCGTTACGCTTTCCTCGCTGCGTCAGTTGGTATCAGAGCAAGGCAATTTCCTACGGAGATGTCGGCTAACTGTGGTGTTGATGGCGGTCGCGTTCTCGACCTTGATCGAGATGCGGAAGTCCAAGGAGTCAATCAATGGGCTCCAAGGGCAGTGGTTGAAACCATGGAGCAGAGGCTTGGGCGTGTAGAACAACGCCTAGAGGATCTGGTGGCACGGTTCGACGCTATGGTGATGGACCACAACGGTCACAGGGGCGTTGTTGGGAATCGACCGGGGTAGCAGTTGCTCGCGGTGGCCTTATCAATGACTTTGTTGCCGGAAACCAATGGAACCAGAGAATTGACGGAAGCTCTTCTGAGGAAGAGGATGGAATTTTGCAGAGGAGGGAACAACCACCGAGAAGGGGTGGTGTTGTTGGCGGCGGAAGATTTCGTGGAATGGATGACCGGAATGAACCAGCCTATGGTGGTGGATATCGACGCAATCACTAAGGGTTCGACCATGCTGAGGGCGGAGACTTCTGTCTTAAGGTAGACATCCCTTCTTTTAATGGCAATTTGAATATAGAAGAGTTTTTAGATTGGCTGGCGGAGGTCGATAGATTCTTCGACTATATGGAAGTTCCTGAGGAAAGAAGGGTGAGAATGGTTGCTTGTAGATTAAAAGGCGGGGCGTCTGCATGGTGGGATCGATTGCAGCACCGGAGGCAAAGGGAAAGGCGGCAACCTATTAGGTCATGGTACCGCATGAGGAATCTGCTGCAGCGGGATTTCTTGCCACCCGATTACGAGCAAATTCTCTTCCAACAGTATTAGCGGTGCCGACAAGAGCAGAGGACGGTGTATGAATACACCGCGGAATTTATGAGATTAGCGGAGAGGAATGATTTAAGGGAGACTGTGGGTCAACAGGTGGCACGGTTTGTAGACGGGTTGAAGCCTCATATAAGAGATAAGATAGGGGTAACGGTGTTCTGAACCGTGAATGAAGCAAAGAACTTGGCTCTCTGAGCGAAATGATGATACAAGAACAGAGCGTAAGGTTTGGAGGTAGTAAAAGGACTTACACTTACGAAAGTCCTAGTAATAGTAGTAAAGGAACTGGTGAGAGACTTAGAGGAGTGGTTGAGAAACCAATGGGAAATATGGATAGGAGAGAAGACAAGGCGGAAGGAAAGAGACGGTGGAGAATAGAGACACCCCAAGGCAAAACAATCCATATGCCAAGCTAATACTGGGAAAATGCTATAGATGTAATCAGCCGAGGCATCGATCAAATGAGTGCCCAAATCGACACACCGTAAACATTGTCGAGAGGGAAGAGGATGAGGAAGTGTGTTGTGAACTAGACGGTGATGAAGAGTACTATGAAGAGGCTGACGACGGGGTAGAGCCTAATTACGTAATTAGGAGGATGATATTAGCACCGAAGCAAGAGGATAGTTCACAACGACACCAATTATTTCACACTAGGTGCATGATTGGTGGGAGAGTGTTTGACTTGATTATTGACAGTGGGAGCTGTGAGAACATCATTGGGAAGGAGGTCGTGAAGAAGCTCCAATTACCGACAGAGAAACATTCGAGTCCGTACACCATCGGATGGATCAAAGAGGCAGAGCGAATAGAGGTGAAAGAGAGGTGTAGAGTTCCTTTCTCGATTGGCAAATATCGAGATGAAGCGTACTGCGACATCGTCGATATAGACGCTTGTCACTTGTTGTTCGGACGGCCTTGGCAATTTGATGTAGATGCCCAATATGCAGGGAAGGAGAACAAGTATAGGTTGGAGAAGGAGGGGGTGAAGTATACACTACTTCCATTAACGGATAAGCGACCCAAAATCCAGAAGGTGGAAGGGAAGTCCTTTCTTACGATCACCCAATCGGAAAGGGAGATGACCGAAGACATCAAGGAGTCCCGTGTGATGCATGCCCTAGTAGTGAAAAATGCGGGAGAGGACATGAGTAACGCAGAGATTCCGGAAGAAGTGAAGGGATTACTAGAGGAATTCAAAGAAGTCGTTCCGAAAGACTTACCCGAGGGATTACCTCCATTGCGAGACATCCAACATCACATTGACTTGGTGCCGGGAGCTAATCTTCCTAACCTCCCTCACTACCGGATGAGTCCCAAGGAAACGGAGATCTTACAGGAGAAGGTCCAGGACTTGCTCAATAAGGGATTCATTCGAGATAGCTTGAGTCCCTATACCGTACCAGCACTACTAACACCTAAGAAGGATGGGAGTTGGAGGATGTGCGTAGATAGCCGAGCGATCAACAAAATCACAATTGGGTACAAATTCCCAATACCTCGCATTGAGGACATGTTGGATCGGCTGAGTGGAGCAGTGGTGTTCTCCAAGATAGACCTTCGAAGCGGGTACCATCAAATTCGGGTCAGACCTGGGGATGACTGGAAGACCGCCTTCAAGACGAAAGAGGGGCTATACGAATGGATGGTCATGCCATTCGGGCTCAGCAATGCACTGAGTACCTTCATGCGCGTGATGAATCAGGTACTTAAACCCTTCATAGGCCGATTCGTTGTTATATATTTTGATGACATATTAGTATATAGCAAGACTCGGGAGGAACATCTAGTGCATTTGAAGGATGTCCTGATGGTGCTGAAAGGGAACAAACTCTATGCTAATCTTAAGAAATGTGTGTTTCTGTCATCGAAGCTATTATTTTTAGGATTCATAGTGAGTGGGGAAGGAATCACGGTGGATGAGGATAAGGTACGAGCCATTAGGGATTGGCCTACACCCAAGACCATCACCGAGCTGAGGAGTTTCTTGGGGTTAGCGGGATTTTACCGGCTTTTTATACAACACTTTAGCATGGTGGCGGCTCCCTTAACCAAATGCTTAAAGAAAGGGCAGTTTCACTGGGACGAGGAAGCTGAGTCGGGATTCGCAGTGCTCAAAGAGCGACTATGTAGCGCACCGGTGCTGGCATTACCAGACTTCGACAAATTATTCGAAGTTGACTATGATGCCAGTGGTGTGGGTATTGGTGCAGTACTCTCTCAAGAGAAGAGGCCTGTCGCGTTCTATAGTGAGAAACTCTGTGAGGCTAGGAGGAAATGGTCCACATACGACAAGGAGTTTTACTTCGTAGTTAGAGCCTTGAGAATGTGGGAGCATTATTTGGTGGGCAAGGAATTTGTACTATATTCTGATTGTGTTGCCTTGAAACACCTGAGCAATCAGACCCACATATGCAAAGACATGCACGCTCGATGGATACAATTCTTGCAGAAGTTTCCGTTTCGTTTGATGCATAAATCTGGGATTCAGAACAAGGTGGCCGATGCACTAAGCCAAAGGGCGGATTTACTAGTGACTTTGAGAGCTGAGGTAGTGGGGTTTGAATAGTTGAAGGAGCTGTATGAAACGGATGAAGATTTCGAAACTACCTGGAAAAGGTGCACTAATAAGGAACCCAATGACAGTTATTACATCCTGGAGGGTTATTTGATGCGGGAAAACCAACTATGTATCCCTGCATCCTCCTTGAGAGAGAAGGTGATCCGAGATCTCCATGGAGGGGGATTAGCCGGCCATTTGGGGCGGGACAAAACACTAGCAGCAGTGGCTGCAAGATACTATTGGCCTCAGTTGCGCAGGGATGTCAGTCGGATAGTGCAACGTTGCTACATCTGTCAAACATCAAAGGGCCACTCTCAGAATACGGGACTATACACTCCATTACCCGTACCTAAGAATATTTGGGAAGACCTATCCATGGATTTCGTATTAGGTTTGCCTCGTACCCAACGAGGTGCTGACACTGTTTTTGTAGTTGTGGACAGGTTTTTCAAGATGGCTCACTTCATCCCGTGTAAGAAGACGGCGGATGCTCAGAACGTGGCCAGATTATTCTTTAAGGAGGTGGTTCGATTACATGGGGTTCCCAAGTCCATCACTTCTGATAGGGACACCCGATTTCTTAGCCACTTCTGGAGGACGCTTTGGTACATGTTCAACTCGTCCCTCAACTTCAGCAGCACAGCCCACCCACAAACCGATGGGCAAACCGAAGTGATGAACAGGACCCTTGGCAATCTGATCAGAAGTATCTGTGGAGAGAAGCCAAAGCAATGGGACCTGGCATTGTCTCAGGCAGAGTTTGCCTACAACAACTTGGTCCACAGAACTACTGGTAAATCACCTTTCTCAGTGGTCTATACCAAGGCACCTTCTCACGCTCTGGACCTAGTTTCCCTACCCAAAGGTGTGGAGACCAACATAGCAGCAAAGCACCTGGCATCGGAAATCAAAGAACAAATTGAGAAAGTCAATGAGTGATATAAGAAAGCAGCTGACAGGCATAAGAAGAAGCAGTTGTTCGAGGTGGGAGACCCCGTGATGGTGTTCTTAAGGAAAGAACGCTTTCCCGTGGGCACATATAGCAAATGGCAACCGAAAAAGTATGGGCCCTACAAAATAGTGGCCAAAATCAATGACAACGCTTATGTGGTTGGCCTCCTGGAAAGCATGAAAATCTCCAAGACCTTCAACGTGGCGGATTTATCTCCATTTTACAAGGATGACGAACCCCTTTATCCAGAAGCGAACTCGGGGTCGAGTTCTTCCTTGGTGGGAGAGACTGATGCGGACATCGTGGAGAACACAGAAGCTTACACGGCCTAAGGGCACGGCCGTGTATAATCTTACACGGGCCGTGTATAATCCTACACGGGTTCAGGCACGGCCAGAGACACGACCGTGTGTTCCTATAGAATTCTCACAGAAGCTTACACGGCCTAAAGGCACGGTCGTGTATGCAACCGTGTATTGTGCTCGTCACATGC
The DNA here is from genome assembly GCA_037954665.1 of Laguncularia racemosa. Classification (NCBI taxonomy): domain Eukaryota; kingdom Viridiplantae; phylum Streptophyta; class Magnoliopsida; order Myrtales; family Combretaceae; genus Laguncularia; species Laguncularia racemosa. The sequence goes on along the minus strand of JBBMOL010000291.1, from coordinate 192,188 downwards.
CCAGAAACATACACGGCCTATAGGCACGGCCGTGTAGTCGACCATGTACTGTGCTCATTACATGTCCAGAAACATACACGGCCTAGAGGCACGGTCGTGTATGCGACAGGTTATAGACGTGTATTTCATTATTTATTACCACGTGTATGCTTAGATTTTTCCCTTTTAGGTATTTTACGGGGAAGTATAAATACTCTTTTGTCAAATATGTAGGGTACGTCTTATTATTATATTTCGAATACACTCGAGAGAGAATTATCTCCTTTATCAGTTGTGTGCAACCGGAGTTTGCATCAAAGAATCTTTCTTTGTTGTTGTGAAACCAATCCATATTCGGATTCGTTTCGTTACGCTTTCCTCGCCGTGTCAGCTTCCTAATTAAGTATAATTGAATCTTCATTAGGAAGGTTGAAATATACCACTAAGTTATGATAATTGATGGTGGCATAGTATTTAGATAACCCGTTTACTCCTAAAATTACATTAAAATCCATCATCTCTAACATAAATAAATTAGTTGGCATTACTTTTCCTTATTTTGATCTCAACATCTCTACACATTTGATCTAACCTTCCTCCTACTCCCAAAAGAGTATTTACATTAGGGGATTTATTTAGTAGCATAAGTTTCAAATCACATGCATGCTTAAAGCCAGATGATACGCAGGAATGCACTACACCTATATCAAATAATACATATGTAGTAGTTGAGTGGACAAGTAGCGTACTTGCAATAGTATCTTGATCCTAAGTATCTTAATGATGTTGTTGTTGTAAGGAAAAAACATGACCCGGTGCTTTCTACATCAGTCCTATGTTTTAGGGTCTACTTACTGGCACTTTAGGTAGAGGTCTTATTAGCTGTTGTACTAAAATTTGCTACTACACTACAGTCGTTTGATTCATGGTAACACTATACTCAAAAGATCTTTGACCTCTTTGTTTACAATCATAGCAAAATGCTTGTGATATAGTTTTCTTAGTACATGTTCTGTTGATGTGTCCTATTTTACCATAGGAAAAGCAAACTCCTTCAAGCCAACTACAATGACTTAATTCATGTAGTCCCATACATTGGGGACATCTTCGTCCTAGTCCTATTGGTGGAGGTAGAGGTAAGGTGAGTGGTATAGGTTTTACCTAAATAGGCCTAAGTACAAAGGCTATAGGTCTGGCCTGGTATACTATAAGTCTCTTCCCTTTATCTGAATAAGTCGTACTTAGGGCTAGCCTCTTCCCCAATATCACTCTAGCCCTATAAGATAACTGCTCTTCTATCTTTCTTTTACTCTATTCCATAAACTTTTCCTTGTCTACTACCTTTGCATATGTAAGCAATTGGAAAAATCCCACCTCGTATTGAAGATTGGGTTTTAAACCCCTTACAAACCTCCTAGCCTTTGAAGCATCATCAGCATGAATAGTTTTAGGTAGGAATTTGATCAGGTGGTTTAGCTTTGCTTTATACTCTTCAACAATCCAGTTACCCTACTAAAAATTATAATATGTTGTCTCTATCTTGTCCCTGATGCTACTAAGGAAGTATTTCTCATAAAATACTTCCCTAAATCTCTACCAACCCATAAGTGCTCTTACTAGCCTAGAAACACTATCCCACTAATCTATAACTAAGCCTTTCAACATGAAGGTTGCATAATCCACTTTCCTATCTTCTAGCACCATAAACACAGCAAAGGTCTTTTTAATCTCCATTACTTAGTGTTTTGCTTCCACCAAGACATTAACTCTTAAATGGAATTCTTTTGCCAGCCTGACAAACTTATCTAGCCTAAATTGGCTCTCTATAGGCTTAGTAGGTCTCATGGTCTATTGCTACTACTTTGCTATCATCCCCATCAGGGCATTCATAGTCTCTAAGAGTTGGGCAATTTGGTCTACAACTTGACCTTGTCCTCCTTGTGATTACTAACCATGGGGATGCTCTTCTTCTAAGTTGTTATGCTTAGGATCTCTTGATGATCATGGCCTAGTAAATCTTTTTGGAGGCATTCTACTCAAGGTGTGGAATAAAGAGTAAACTAAAGAATTAAGTAAAAATAATGAATAACTAACATACTAGTTATATATGTATGTATTTATTTATTGAAAAGGAATTTAAAGTACTCATTTAAAGGAAATAACAAGAGAAACTACAAAATAGGTAAATAACATATAACACAATTAGACTCAAAAGTCTACCCACTCTCTTCACAATCTCACCACCCTACAAATTCAATGCCTAATTCATCCAGAGATAACAATCTATTTTCTATTGATTAAAACTTATACATATTGATTATTAGGCTAGTTCATAAAGATCTTCAAACTTTGCTTTGATACCATTTAAGTTGTAACACTTTAGAACCTGAAATACCACAACTAACCATGTGTCACTATTAGATTGCAACACACTAAAGCTTTCTATTACCCTTGCAACTTTAAACCTATTTAACTCCACTATGCATAAAATATTTAAAACTTTATTAATATACATAAATGACTCACAAACGAATCATTTCAACCACCTTAATTGAGGATAACTACAATTTCCAATTCAGTTACACTTTTTAAACTTCTATTATAAAAAAAAAAAATACAAGTAGTTAAGAGTGAAAGTATCTAAACAGACTCTAGACTCCCAATTCAACATCTCCAATTTTTTCAAAATCCTTTAGATACCCTTTCACCACTTATCTCCATAATAATAATAGTAATCTCTCTCATTCTTGTCTTGGTAATAATAACATACGTTTCTATTCTCAACATACTCAACATATTTGTCATACCTATCTGCAGTTGAAAAAGAAACACAATGAGCCTAAGCCCAATATGTAAGTACCATACAAACATGCGCTTGCCATATTAACCAAAGTATAAACACACATAAATGCAGTGAATATACATATCACAATCATCAAATTATTTATCCTTGATTTAGCTAACAAACAATTCAAGTGAACTCATGACTCTACCACACACACACACACACACACACACATATATATATCATTTCGGTATAGGACTTCACTAGGAACAATGAAATATACAGATTGTCGAGGTGCTCCTTAGAATCTGCTACTACAGGCTTCTAGGTCGAGCCGAGTACAAGCAACATATGAATTTCAATTAGATAATCTTTAAATTCTTTAAACAAACTACACTATCAAACATCATTTTAGTATAAGACTCCACTAAGGACAATGTCATATACTAATCGTCAGGGTATATGCTTCTTAGGGATTTGCCACTGCAAGCCTCTAGGTCGAGCCAAGTACAAGCAACATATGCATTTCGGTTAGATAATCTTTAAATTCCTTAAACAAACTACACTATCAAACACAATTAACAAACAAAGTAAACACATACTTAGAAGAACGATCCCATGGCTAACTTTTACGTAACTATCAAAGATAAAATAACCTATCAAGTATCAGAAACTAAGTTTAGTACTACCTTATGACATAATCTAAGTTTACTAAATGGTTAATCATATCTTAGTTGCATGTTTTCCTTTCCCATTGTGTTATTGTGCATGAATCTTGGTTTAGAATTGTAGGAAAACAAAAATAAAATAAAATATGGATGTTTTAGAACAACACTGTCATGTATGTAGCCGTGAAAAAGAATATAGGAAGAAACACAATCATGTGCATGGCCATGTATCTATCTATACACAAAGCCCTTCCAACACGCCCAAGTATATGGTTGTATACTTGGTCTTGTATTTAAACACAGGTAGGTACATGCTCGTATACTGTGTTGTATAGCCCTTATAACACAAAAATCCCATCTTTACTCAATATGGTAAGGGCACATGTTCGTGCACCTAATCGTATATCCTCCTATTTCGAAAATCCTCCTTTTCATCTTCTCTAATTAACATCCCAACCCTAATTTCTATGAATCCGAATCAAATTAACTCAAATTAAATTGTAAATTCTACAACATTATGCGAAATATGAACACTTACTTGCTTCGATGTGCGATTGGGATCCCTAGATTGCTAGATCCCACATTTATGCTTTGTTCCATCTCACCCCTTATTCTGAATTTTAACAACATATCACCAAAATTATTTAGAACTATGAATTTAGAATTGAGAACACATATCTTAATGATCAAAACCCTTACCTAATGAAAGCAAATTGATCTTACAGAATTTCATTTAAGTTACCATGCATGTGTCTAAGAGTGTTTATGTGTTTTTAACTGCGAAAATGGGAAAAGATGAGTCAATAAGTCAATTGGGGGTTTAAATACCTTAATTATATATATATATAAAAAAACTAATTTGCCCTCATACTTAAACCTTATTACTTTTTTTTTACCTTTTTGCTTAAATTATTTATTTTGTATATTTTTATAATAATCTTTTAAACAAATACTCTCATGTCATCTTTACTTTAAAACACTTGAAGCTTGGTGTTTGTGCGTAAGGAGGCAAATATTATTGTTGACTTGTTAGCGGATGAAATAAAGGGAAAAAAATGGAATTGAGGAAATGTTACTTTTTTACCTCCAGAAGACTTGCAAATTTACCTATTTATTGACTCTGATAGTTGTGTGTATGCAAGGAAATGTAAGGTCCATTTGTTCTTTATTTTTTTCTTTTTTTATCATTTTAGCATCTATTGAAATCTTATGTTTAGTAAAAATAAAACACTAAAAAAAATGACATATAAGTACATAGATACCTTCTTAAAAAATTAAATATATAACAAATTCCTATAAAATTGAATTTATTTACCTTTTACTTATTTATTTTTACAGAAATACCAATTGAACTATCCATTTCAATACATAAATATATATTTTTAAATCATTTTTTTTAAATATGTGGATTTTCGTTTTTCAATTCCTTGTGCTTTAATAACAATCTTCATCATAATTATGAAACGAAAAGATAAAATATTAATAAAATTATTTTTCTAAACATCAAATTATATATAAATATAGAATAAATAAAAAATGAATATAAATAGAATACAGATACAATATAAACAAAAAAAATTCCAAACATATCCTAAAACTCCCATTTTTGCTAGATGTAGTCCAACTATGTGGGCCATATGACCCTAACTCTTTCTTATTTCTAATGGTAAAAAGAAAAAAACAAAAATCTAGCGTAATACAAGTACGATCATAAGATATGTTAATCATGATCTATATTATATATTAGTATTATTACATTTGATAAGAAATATTATAATTAATTACTATTCTCGTAAAGGCCAATGCATGCACGTGAACAAAAAATTTTAATAGAAAATATCAGTAAAAGGGAGGTCATACTTCTTCTGCACAGTAACTAAGTCTTGCAAAGTAATTAGTTTCTTATTAAATAAAAAAGGAAAACTTTTGATTTTATTATATAATCACTTTATATTATTAGTAATTCTTATTTTATTATGAATAGAGATATTATATTATATCAAAATAAATTAATAAAAAATATTAATAATTACATGATAATTGTTTAATATAGTAATAGAATATTATTTTTATTACATTTTAAGAAATAAAACTATAATATAGAGAAATGATTATATGGTACAATATTTTTAAGTAATTATATTATAAAAATTTTTATTAAAAAATATTTAAAAGTACACCGACATGAACATCTTAAGAGTAATGGGACCATTTTAATCATCACGATGAATACTCAAAAGCATGGAACAAAATTCCACCCAAAAAAAAATAATAATAATTAAAAAAAAGGGAATGAAAACGACTGGGGTGGGGGGGGGACACCTGAGAGCGTAAGACTGCCGCTAAATTTAGGCACGCACATTTGGTAAACATTTCCCACGTCCCACCGAATATTCATTCCAATTCTCGTTGAGGTGAGAAATAAAATAATAACGAGATCTACGACATCCTTATTTTATGTTTTTTGTTGAACAGACGAGATCTCTCCCTTTTTTTCGTATAATTTCTTTATAAAATCAATAATTGATCCCCGGTGATTATAAGAAGTTTACTATTTCAACCTTTTGCTAATCACTTGTTATTATGACTTGTCACATTAATTATTTATTACATAATGCTTTAGCCTAATTTATGGAATTTAAGAAAGGACATCGGACATGTTTTAAGACAAAAGAATGGTGTTCTTAGCACATGGTTATTGACTATGTTTGTATATATTTAGTATTTTAAGGGCCTATTTAGATTATCTATTTTTTATTTATATTTAATATATATTTGATTAACATCTATTTAAAAATTAGTATTTGAATAAACCCTCTGATCTGTATTTGATTCACTTATATTTTAAAATAGGTTTTAGGATTTTAATTTTTCTAATAAGGATGCATATATAATTATATATTTATCATTTTTCTTTTTATTTGATTCCTATCAAATTTCAACCTAACATTCGTATTTAAATAGTCATAAAATAGATATCAAACAAATAAAAATAAGACAAATCAAACAAGTTATATATATATAAAATATATATATATATATATCATTTTACCAAACTAATCTTCTCCTACCATATATTATATATGTATAATGCTACCATAATCTACTTTATCTAACTATCCTCAATCTATAATAATAAAAGCTAAGAGTTCCCTCCGATATCTTTTTCTTTTTCTTTTTTTTGGAAACAATAGACTTAATATCTTAAGTATTGATATAACTTAATTTTTTTTTATCCGTTTTTCCTTACTAACATTTTCTTCCACCTCATACAAAAGAAGACTATTATGCTTCATTTATCTCACTATTCAAATATTAAATGGTAACTTATACTTGAATACTTTTGTGTAAATTATTTAATATTTTATTTAGTTAGATGGGCAATCAATTGTTAATTTATTTTATTTTATTTTTTTGGCATATAAGTATGCCATGAGATGGAAGGTTCTCCTCTATTGGAGTGTTCATATAGCGCTCCACCATCTTAGGCTTCACATTTTCACTTATATTCTAAGTGGTAAGCCAAAATTTTCTTCCTTGTCTTCTCAAAATTTGTTTTGAGTCTATTATTCTCATCAGGAGAACCAACTTATTTTTGCCATTTTCCCTCATAAGTAAGAGAAGACCAATTGATTTTAGCTTACTATGGCTTCATTAGAAGAGTGACATCAGTTTCTAACTAATTTGCTCATGAACGGTCAAATATACTTTAAAGTCTTCCCATTATCTGAATAAACTACTTTACTAATATCACTTACAATACATTAAGCTTAAGTTAATCAATCTCACTTGGTTTCATGTCTACTCTAAAATCACAAACCATGATATTTTCATTTACTTAAGTTCATGACGTTCTTATCATGAGGCCCACTATTGCTACTCCTATACCTAAAAATTACCAACTCTCTTTTACCCATTGTCAAACTCTACTCAATATTATCTCTATTAGGACATTAGGCTTTCATAGGCTTCCTTTTGTCCTCACCCATCTCTCCATCTTTCAAAATCACTTCTTATTGAGTTACCAAAAGGTAGAACAACCTACTATTTCGAGCCCATCTTTTTATTAAGAGGGTTATTTAACTTTGACACATCCCTAATATGTAAGAAAGGATAAACTATTTCAACTAGTTTTGTCCTGCCATGTTCTCATGAGGTGAGCGATATTAGCTTTCAATCAATTTACTTATGAGAAGTTAAACCTATTTTCAGAGTTTTTTTACTTCCCAAACAAATTACTTTGTTGATATTACTCATAATATATTAAACTTGTGTTAATTTCCCCTTGCTATGGGGTAATACTCTTAAATGTAGTGTTTTTTTTTTAATATTCTATAAATATTATACACAAAATAATTATTCAAAAATAGATTTCGAAGGTGCGGATGTAATCTGCGTTTTTATAAATTTGTATTGAAGACGCTGATGCCATTTGCACCTTTGATGTAATTTTTTTTTATTGAAGGCGTAGGTGATGTCCGCACTTAAAAAAAAAAATTTACACTAAGACTCAAACACCACCTATTCTTTTAGTATAATTTTTTTTGTATTGAAGGTGTAGATGGCGTGGATGCCGTATACGTTTTAACAATCTATTTTTGAAATAATTTTTTTGAATATGATATTTAAAATACTTTAAAAAAAATCATATTTAAAAATATTACCGGCTTTATGTCTACTCTAAACTCATATCATGATAAGTGCATGTCGCATTAGTAACAGCAGTAACAAAAGCTATAGGCATTGTAGCATGATTGGTTTATTAGAAATGATTGAGTTTACTAGAAATGATTGAGTTTGAAAAAAAGAAAACAATTTCTCCTATTTATTTTGTTGTTTCTCATTATAATCATGAAAATTTTGGAATAAAAGTTAGATTTCAAAAAGGATAGGAAAGGGATAGAATTTTTATTTATTCGATATTATAGGAATAGTATTTTTTTTTCTTTCAATTAATAGAAATTACTTATAATATAATTTTTAGTAAAAAAAAAATAGTTATTCCACGATAGCATTAAGGAAACTAAAGGCAACACGAGGGCAACTACTTTTGTTTTTAAATTGTTGATAGAGAACAACATTAAACATTTGACATTAAAAGACGTTATGACGTGTCCGACACCTTGTCCACGATCGCAGAACCCCTCTTCTTCTGTAGCGTTTCATTTCTGTGTCTTGTTCTTCAAATACACCGTACACTCTGTTTTAACTTCTTCTCTTTGAAACCTTAACCTTCGGTCTCTCTCTTCAGTGGCTTCACTGGAACTTTCAATTAGGTTAAAATCATTTCTCCCTCTTATTCAATTTAATTTAATTAATTAGTTAAAGTTCCGTTTCACTATATTTCAAGGACCTTTGCTTTATTATGATGCTTTCATTTACTTTGCTCGATCCTGTGCGGCAGTTACCGCTTTCATGATCGTGTTTATCTTCAATTGGGTTTTGCACTTACCATGTTTAATTAGGTTAATCTTTATCGGATTTTGCATGAGTCAAAAGTTTTGAACTTTTTGACGTCATTGATGTTGTTATATGAAATTGTTAGGTTGCGTGTATAAGGGTTTAATTTGAGCGTTATGAAGATATGGGATATAGAGTGTGTGTTTTGCTCGAGTTCTTTTGGTTAGGTGAAGAAAAGTAATGTTTTGAGTCTTCTATTAGGTCTATTGTAATGATAGGTCAATGATAAGGGTTAGTGATAAATCCCATACTGTATTAGGCATGGCATCAGTTCCTTGCACGCGGCTATACATGGCCAAAACTTGTGGCTGCGGTTCAGCCATTGTGTGGCTTCTACTGACTACTCTATTTTAGAGTAAATATGATTTGACACAAAGTTGTTGGCTTGAGTGCCATGAAAATTAGGGTCTTTAGTTATTTGATTAAATGTATGTATAAAAAGTGAAAATGGACCATGCTTGTCCAGAAATATTGTTTGGTTGTATACTCATGTACTTGACCAAAATCATGCAAATGCTAGATTTTGCTTATAGAAGTAATGATGTGGGCTGCTAATTTGAGTTGGAGCTGCCGACTCTGTCTGAGAGATTCTATAGTCATTTACTTAATTTAAATGGTGACATTGCTAATAGTTGGTTATAAATGTAACAAATGTCCTCCTAGTGAATGTTTTTGTTTCTTGAATGGCTAAGTTGCTCATTCATTCATCCAAAAAATTTTCTCATTCTAGTGCTTTCTTGTAAGTGGGTTCTTTCATGCAATATAGTGAAGGCTCCAGAAAGGACATGTTGGTGTAGCTGTGATGCAGACCTACTTTAAATGGCTATTTGTACGTAATAAGATCAAGTTGTTGTACTGTCTTTATTGCCTCCTTCATTGCAATTAATCAAATAGTTGAAAGGCATCATCAGCTTAAGGATTCTTGGGGTTCTATTCCGTGGGGGCTGATATCATATTTACCATCATGCCTTACTATATTCAAAGACTGTATAACATCTGCAGAGCATCAGTCTCACCTAATGGACCTGTGTCTGATGAAGCTCTTGAAAGGGTGCAGGCCATGCTAGGTAAGGATCTTGATGGTTCAGCTTAAAGCTTTATTATTTGTCTTTCATATTGATTTGTTCAATTTCCTTTTTCATGTCCACTTTCATTTTTTTTAATTAATTAATTATTTATTTTTTATTGTACTTCCGAATGATATGGTAGACAATAATAGACTAGACAATGTATTTGTTCGTGGAAACCAAGCAACCTGAAATTTGTTGATTAGGTAGTATTGGTCTTGTCAACTGGTTATGCTTTCCTTCTAAGAAAAAAGGTTCTAGTTGTCATTTTCTGAAATATGAAGAGGAAAAGATATGGAGCTTGATGTTCTTATATGTTTGCTGCTTGTTGTGGGAGTTATTATTGCTGACATGTGGTAATGTTTGATTTTGACAAAAAAGATTCTTCTACGATGTGATGATATTTTAGCATTGCTGTTGGCATAATGGGTCAAACACATGATGCTGTAAGGTCCTCTTTGGTTTGCCATTTTTCTTTTTCTTTTTGGGTGTTGTTTTGCACCAATTTCAAATAGTTTGTTTGCCAAAATAAAGTACAGAATGATGAAAGTATAAGTACATATGTGCCCCCCTTACAGAATTCAATAGCTAATCAATCCCTATGAAAGTAGACTTATTAACTCTTTACTTTATCTATATATATATATATATATATATAAATATAAATAAAAACTAAATAGGTTTACTTTTTTAATAAATAAACTATATTATTCGAACTGTTTACCTTAAAAATATGTAACATTCTTCAATTATCATCTAACCATAATTAGGATAATATACAAAATGGGCAATTTTTTCAAACATTATATCTGGAATTGGAACAAATTAGATATAGATCAAATTGTTTTTCAAACATTATGTGCCAAACTTATATAGATTACACATAGAAAAGCTATAGAGACATATAGACAAAAGGAAAAAAAAAAAGTCAATCCAAAAAGACCCACAAAAGTGGGCCACCATTTCATCAGCATGACCTACCTAGGCACCAGCAGCACAATTTTTAATGGTTACCTAATTCCTTCAAGCTAACCGAAGCATTGGAAGAAGCAAGGGAGGAGTGAAAGAAGCCTAAAGGAGGAGTGAATAATTATTATAGTTCAATCCACCAAAGATTTAGCTGTGTATCTTGGGTATCCTATATAGGTGTACCGTGTACTCATGCAACCTGTGCTTTTAGCATTTCTTCATGCAAATCAACTGAAACTCTTTTGGCATTTTTATGTGTATTGCATGGACTTATTAATTTTGTCTTCTTCATCCCCCTTTGTGATAGAGTTGGTCGTTTATGAATTAAATATCCTTTATTTGTATACTCATGCAACTTATGGGCGATTAGCTATTTTTTTTTTTAATGCAAAGTCTACCAACTTATGGACCTTGCATGCGGTTCTTGAATGGGAAAACTTATGGGACCTTCTTTGTAAGATTTTCTTTTTTTTTTCTTTTCTTTTTTTTTTTTGGTAATGTTGTTTGTAAGAGTTGGTCATTTTTGTATTAAAATAAAGTCATTGCCATAATCTGTGTGGTGTAATAAGATGCCTTTTGTCATAACCTTTATCCATGGTTGCACTACTTTGGTTTTCTTTTTTGACCTTGGTCTCCTTGCACTATTTAATCAGTGCCATTCATTAATTGTTTATGAAATTCTTTCTAATTAAAGTTGGTGCAAGTGAGATGGGTGAAAGGCATTGCATCTTGTATGATATATGATATTTATAAATGTGGCTGACTAGTTAGTTTGGACTCTTAATGATGTACATCTTTGAATGCATGAACCTAGAGCCAATATCTTTTAGTTCATAGCTATTGAAAAGAAGTACCCATAACTAGGTATGTGGTCAGTGCTGAGTGTCCACTAGTGATGATATCGGCCAGCTATTTCAAGCCATGCGAATCAATGTAAAGCATTCTTCCAGTTGGCAAAATATCTGCTTCTGGGGTCATGGTGATATGTATTGGCATGTTTAAGTGTACTTCTTCACATGCATTCATGAGGATTTTGACTTTGACTATTCTGGCTGTAAAATTGCTGAGGTTGTAGAAAACTTATTCTCTTTAATTCCCCCCACCCTCCACACCACAAAAGCCTATTTATATTTTGTTATCCGCAATTACATTATGGTACGTAAAATGTGTAATATACAATGTCATTGTCAAGTTTTAGCTGATGTTGATCACTCCATCTGCTGATGGTGTAAGGTGAGTGCTTAGAGAATATGTTCTGAGGAATAGTTGAATAACAGTGAACTTTTTTTTTGGGTAATGATAGCAGAGCTGCTTTCTTTTCAGAAAAAATCAGGCCATCTGATGTAGGCCTTGAACAGGAGGCACAGTTAGTGCGCAATTGGACAGGTCCAGCCCATGAAAGGAATGGAAGCCGCACATCACTCCCACCAATTAAGTACTTGCACTTGCATGAATGTGACAGCTTCTCTGTAAGAGCTTGAGACTTATTTACAGTGAGAAATAGGAAGTAAATGTGTTTAGATGCAAATTGATGATTGAGTTCTTAGATCTTAAATTCTTTCTTGTTTAGATTGGAATTTTCTGCATGCCCCCTTCTTCCATCATTCCTCTCCACAATCATCCTGGAATGACAGTGTTGAGCAAGCTTATTTATGGGTCCATGCATGTCAGATCATTTGATTGGCTTGATACATCAGAACCTACTGATCCATTGCAAGGTGTGGCCTTTATTTATAAGTGTATATATTTGCATCTCTGTTTTTGTGTGACTCTGAAACTTCTGACAATGGTTGATACGGTACTTGTTGACTTTTTTTTCTTTATGAACTGCTATATGTTAAATTTTCTTTGGGAGATCAGGACCTTATGGCATATGCATAGGTCATGGATTGCTTTGAAAAATGCTTCTTGGCATTTTTTCACTAAGTGGATTAGTAATTTTAGTTAATGCATGTTGTGATTTAAGAATTGAAATTAGATTTATTGATAGAAGGATGTCAATTACACAACTTCTGATGCAGATGCCTATCCGCCAGAGCTTAGAGCTCCATGAATAGATACAATTTCGAAGCAACTCACCAGAATTGTACTGTCTTACTCCTCTTGGGATTTATACCTGTTTGAAAAGAATCTAGCTCCAAACAATTTATCCAATAACTCATCAATTGCCAGAGTAAGGTACTTTACCACGATGGATCTTGATTTAGAGCAAAAATGCTTCTTGGCATTTTTTCACTAAGTGGATTAGTAATTTTAGTTAATGCCTGTTGTGATTTAAGAATTGAAACTAGATTTATTGATAGAAGGATGTCAATTACACAACTTCTGATGCAGATGCTTATCCACCAGAGCTTAGAGCTCCATGAACAGATACAATTTCTTAGCAACTCACCAGAATTGTACTGTCTTACTCCTCTTGAGATTTATACCCGTTTGAAAAGAATCTAGCTCCAAACAAATTATCCAATAACACTTTAATTGCCAGAATAGGGTACTTTACCATGATGGATCTTGATTTAGAGCACCTCCATGTCTGTTACCTCTATAGGACTCATGCAATTTCACACAATAATCATTTGTATTGTTGGCAATCCATCCCAGCTTCCTTACCAACTCATTGGAAATGAAACTATGGCTTGCGCCACTTTCCTAGTCCATCAACTAGAAGAGTTTGGTTCGGCAATTTTTCCTTTCTTTTTCTTTGGCAAGTGTGGTTTAACAACTTGCTTCCTGGTTTTATGGTTATAGGGCTGGGGAAACCACTTATGGCCAATAAAGACTTACGCACTAACTTCAACCTTTATTCCATGTTTGGTGCTGGTGCAACACTTTTGAAACCAATGCTTCCTTGTAAATCATTTTTTTCCTTCTCTTGAAAATAAGCTTTTAAAATAGGACCATGAGCTTAGGAGTTCCTTCTCTTATCTTCCCATGTTGACTCCTCTCATCAAGTCTAGCTGGAAGAGCTTCTTGCAACGGTTCTCGGGTGAAGATTTAGATGCTGTTAAAACTCAATCCCACAGCCCATTGATTTATCGTCTCTTATTAGTATAGCATCACTTCTATAGCTCACAACTTTTGCTCCTACATTGGTAGGAGATTACTCCTAAACTCTTGTTATGTTATTTGTTTTGTGTGTATGTGTGGTGTGTGGGGTGTGGTATGTTGTACAGTGTTGGTGTGAGTATTATCGTGGTGTGGCATGAGTTGTGGTGTTGAGGAGTTAATGTTTGGGTGTAGGGGGGTGTGTGTTGTCAATGTGAGCTGTGTAAATATCAGTGAGTATGGGTTATGTTAAAGGGGAGGCTGATGTGGAGGCCTTTGGAATATTCCAAAGAAAATATCTACACGAGTTGATATAAAAGGACATTTCCAGTTAGTTAAAGGAAGTTAAGTCATTTTGCTAAAGAAGAGAGTCCTAGAATTCAACTGAGCTCTTGCTCAGGTATTTCCCTTTCTGAAACCTTAATTTCTTGAGTTTAATTTCCATTTCTGACTTGAGATTCATAACAATTGGCGCTGTCTATGGGAAACATGATGTGCATGGAGGAGTCAGAGAAGAACATGGCTAAGATGCATGAAGAATTGATAGAAGTTCAGCATCACTTAGCTTCTTTGGATGAAGATCACATGAATGTAACTGGAAATGTGTCTACAATATGAGGAGATGTGTCAACAATACAAGGAACAGTGTTGAAAATGCAAAAAATGTTAGAAGATTTGTGGATTTTGACCAGAAATAATGGTGTCATTTCAGGAGAAACTTCATCTAATATTGTGACAAGAGGTAAGCAGCACATGCATGACAACAATGAAAAATTTTCAGGTCCGAATTATGTTAGATTTGATGTGGAAGGAGTTGAAGTGGATGAAGAATATCAAATGAATGCTTCTCGAGTGGTCATTCCTTTATTTGATGGAATCGATCCAGCTAATTGGATGCTCATAACTGAACAGTACTTTGAAGTGCAACAAACAAGGGAAGAGCAAAAATTTGATCTCACCGCAATTTGCATGAGAGACCAATGTGTATATTGGCTAAGAATGTTGGGACTCCAATTGCCTATTTTGGGTTGGTTGACAATGAAGGAAGAGTTGATGTGATGTTATGGAGGGAAGTTGGTGTCAAATCCATTCAAGAATTTGTCACAACTATGACAAATGACATCTATAAGTTAATACATTGAAGAATTTGAATCTCTTATTTTGCAAGTTCCAATTAAACCTTCAAGCAACAGTTAGGCTATTTCTTGGGATTGTTACATGAGGAGATTCAAACAAGAGTTCATGCATTTTCTCCTACGACACTTGAAAAGGCTATGGAGATTACACTTAAGGTGGAAAAGGAGTTTGAGTGTGGGATTTTTTTAGCTCTGAATCACAATAATTGGATTGAATATAGAAATTCATATACAAAGACATTTTATTAAATTGGGGAGACAACCTTATGTTAGTCCTATGTACCCCAATATTTTGACCACTTAGCCCATACAATCTCAAATACCTTCACAAGGAAGAAGCACAAGGCTTAAAGAGGTAATTTTAGTGCAATCTATTGCATGAAATCAAGGGAGTCAGGGGACGAATAATGTTGCTACTTTAGCTGGCTCATCCTCGTATTCGGCCGCATTCCAAGGACAGCAGAGAGAATTTGTTAGGTCCTCATGTGGCAAGAGATAACTAGCTTACTTGGAACATTTAGAAAAGAGGGCAAAAGGGCTATGTTTCTGAAGAAGATTCTTGTGGCTTGTTATGCTTGAAGAAGACTGATGGTGAATGAGAAGTTGTTGAAGGCTCTCTTAACTCGCTAATACCAGAATAGTGTGTCGATAGGCAAGGACCAGGTTTGGAACTTTCTTTATTGGCTATGAAAGGCTTTGATGGTCCTCAAACAATGAAGTTTGGAGGTATGGTAAATGCAAATTTAATTTCTATTATTGATAGCAAAGCTAGTCATAACTTCATTTCAAGAACATTAGTTGAACTGCTGAAATTATAAGTAGACAGTACTTCTGTTTTCAGAGTGACTCTTGGCGATGACCATAGTGTTTAATATTGTGGCATGTGTAAAAACATCAAACTATATGTTGGTAATGCTGAGATTGTGGTAGATTGTTTTGTATTGGAGTTTAGTAGGGTAGATATCACACTTCGTATTGCTTGGTTGAGAACTTTGGGTGAGGTAAAGGGAGATTGGTTAAAAATGACAATGAGAATACCCTCTAATTTGGGTGAAAAGATGCTGGTAGGTAACCTTACACTCTTTAAATTGGCTATTTCTTTTAAATCTTTGAACAAATTGGGTGAAATTGAGTTGTGTAGTATGCTGTGGATGTTGGATTCAGGTGTGCAAGACCAAAGTATTAGTGCTGATCCTTGAATTGAAGCTTTGTTGGCTGACTTTATGGATGCTTTTGAAGAAAAATCACGTTTGCCACCTTCATGACCTAGCGATCATCCATTTACTTGAAACCAGGTTTTGGGCCTATAAATGTTAGATCCTATAGATATGCTTTTACACAAAAAAATGAAATTGAGAAAATGGTTTAAGAAATGGTTGTGGCAGGTATCATAAGGACTAGTACTAGTCCCTTTTCAAGCCCGGTTATTTTGGTGGAGGAGGAGGATGGATTATGGAGATATTATGTAGACTAAGGGCATTAAATGAAGTGACTATTCCAGAAAAGTATCCAATTCATGTTATAGAGGAGCTTCTTAATGAGTTACATGGTACCATGGTTTTTTCTAAGATTGATTTAAAGGCATCACCAAATAAGAGTATATTCGGATGATATACACAAAATGGCCTTTAGAAATCATCAAGGGTACTATGAGTTCCTTGTAATATCCTTTGGTCTTACTAATGCCTTGGTTTCATTTCAAGCCATTATGAATGACTTGTTTAGGTGATATCTTATGCGTTTTGTGCTTGTCTTCTTTGACGATATTCTCGTATATAGTGCCGATATGAATTCTCATTTAGGGCATTTGAGGATGGTTTTGCAATTGTTGAGAGAAAATCATTCTTCGGCCAATAGGAAAAAGTGTACAATTAGCCAACATGCTTGGAGAACTTTGGATGCGTAATTTCTGCTGGAGTGCATACGGATCCTCAAAAGGTTAAGAGTGTTGTTAAATGGCCTCTTCCATCTTCTTTGAAAGGATTGTGAGGTTTCCTTGGCTTATCTAGTTATTATTGGAAATTTGTCAAGGACTATGGTAAGATTGCCAAGCCTTTAACTGACTTGTTAAAAAAAGACAGCTCTGTTTGGTCTGATTCAGCTATTGTTGCTTTTAATCAATTGAAGATAGCACTTGTTCAAGCTTCGGTTCTCACCATGCCTAACTTTTCTCAACCCTTTGTGGTTGAATGTGATGCTTTGGGGAGGGGAATTGGGGTTGTGTTGCAACAAAGAGATTGTCCTGTTGCTTATTTCAGTAAAGCTTTGGTCGATATATCACTTGATAAGTCGTCATACGAGAATGAATTAATGGCTCTAGTGCTGGTGGTTAACCATTGGAGGCCTTATCTTCCAGGCCAAGAATTTATTGTCAAGATGGATCAATAGAGCTTGAAGCATCTTTTGAAACAGGGTTTGGCTACTACTGACCAAAAAAATTGGTGATCAAAATTGTTGGGCTATGATTTCAAGGTGCAATACAAGTGTGGTCAAGAAAATAGGGGAGCTGATGCATTATCAAGGGTGTTTGACAAGGTGGAGTATGCTGCCATATCAGGTCCAATTTGGACAGGTCTAACTGAGATAAAAGAAGCTGTTATGAAAAATCCTTTTCTCTCCTCTAAAGTAGCTTTATTGAAAGAAGGGCAAGGACGCTAGGCAAGGATTTCATTCAATCAATGATATGCTGTTCTATAACAGTAGATTGGTGGTTCCATTATCTTCTAAATGGGTGATCATTTTTTGGCTTGAGTTTCACTCAACCCCAACTGGTGGTCATGCGGGTTTCCTTAAAACATATAGGCGTGTGGCAGCAAATGTGTATTGCATTGGGTAGAAGGATGGTGTACAAAATTTTATGGCTTCATGTGCTATATTTGTCAACAACAAAAGTATCAAACTTTGTTGCCAGCTGGACTTCTCTCTCCTTTGCCTATACCTGTTGCCATATGAGAAGATATTTCAATGGATTTTGTTTCCGGGCTTCCTAAATCTGAAGGCTTAGATGTTGTGCTAGTAGTTGTTGATAGATTTTCAAAAAATGGACATTTTTTGTTAACCAAACATCCATATACAGCTAGGAGTGTTACTGAGTTGTTTGTAAAGGAGGTGGTTCAACTACATGTGATGCCTAAGACAATTGTGAGTGACCTGGGTCCAACTTTTGTTAGTAACTTTTGGAGAGAATTGTTTCAATTATAAGGTACTAAGCTCCATTTTAGTACCTCTTACCATCTGGAAATGGATGGTCAAAAGGAAGTCCTCAACTGTTGTTTAGAATGTTACTTGAGATGCTTTACTTGTGATCAACCGAAACAATGGGTGACGTGAATTCCATGGGCTGAGTTCCATTATAATACCTCTTATCACACTTCGATCAAAATGACTCCGTTTGAAATAGTATAGTCGATCCCCCCTTGTTATTTCTTCATTCATTGATTGTGAGATTGCTATTGCTACATTGTGAGATGCCTTGCATTCTCGTGATGCTTTCTAGCAGCAGTTGGGGAAGAATTTGGTGCATGTTCAAGCTTTGACTTGTCAAAATGCTAACAAACACATGAAGAAGTGCCACAATTTTTGGTGCAATGGCAGGGCCAATCACCATTTGAAGCAACTTGGGTTGATGTTTACTCTTCCATTTTCAGAATTTGTCCTTGAGGACAAGGACATGTCTTGTGGGGGAGGAATTGATATGTTTCCAAGAAAGAGGCCTCCAACTTTACATGTTTATAAGAGAAGGTGTAGGGAGATTACTCCCTAAACTCTATTATGTGAATGTTGCTATGTTATATGTTGTGTGTGTGCTCTTTGTGGGGTGTGGTGTGTTGTGCAATGTTGGTGTTTGATACAAATCCAAAGGCTCATTAACCCTTATTAAGGCTGTATAAGAGGCGTGTGCCTCATTCATGAGTTATATTGTGATAATAGTATGCAGTAGGTGTGTGTTAGTGTATGTGTTGTATTGTTGTGCAGTAGATGAGTGCCAGTGTATGTGCTGTATTGTAGAGTGCTGTGTATGTATGAATGTTGTGTTTGTATTGTGGTGTGTTGTGGAAGTGTATGTGGGTGTATTATGTTGGTAAGGTCTACTGTGTGGAAGTATAGTCAGTTAGGTGTTGGAGTAGTAGGGGTAATATTGTAATTTTGGTAGAAGGGAAGAGTTTATAAATAGTTTGGCAGGAATGTTTGGAAGTCAGTTAGTTAGAAAAACATTTTCTGTTATTGAATTCGAAGGAGAGTGGAGAGAGAAAAAGGAAAGGCCTAGTGAATTCACGCCTTAATTGAGGAGAACCATAAGTGGTGAGTTGCTGCTCAACTGAGTGTGGCTACAGTTGGATTTTCTTCAGGTAATTTTCTGATTTCACTGTGCATTGTTGAGTGAACCCTAGTCATTACAGTGTGGTTGTGTGTTGGTGTGAGTATTGTTGTGGTGTGGTATGAGTTGTGGTGTTGAGTGAAGTTGGGGTGTTGTGGAGTTATTTTTGGGTGCAGGGGTGTGCGGCTTGTAAGTGTGAGCAGTGTAAATATCAGTGACCATGGGTTATGTTGAAGGGGAGGCTGATGTGGGGCACTTTCGCTGACATGGAGGCCTCTGGAATATTCCAAAGAAAATAGCTACACGGGTTGATGTAAAGGGATAGTTTGTTAAAGGAAGTTACGTCACATTGCTAAAGAAGAGGGTCCTAGACTTCAGCTGAGCTCTTTCTCAGGTATTTCCCTTTCTGAAACCCTAATTTCTTGAGTTGAATTTCTGTTTCTGACTTGAGATTCATAACACATTGCCACAATTTCGTGACTCCAAAGTGAGCTCAACATTGATTTGAATAAATCTCATTTAAGCCCAAAGGGAAAGGGCTATTTGATGCATGCACATAACTTCTAATATGTCTGCGAGCAAGGCATGAAAATGCCGGCATAGTCCTCCATGGGCCTAGTGTGACTCTATTTTGCCAACTACCCAAGGAGTTGCTATTAATTGGAGGCCCACAACATGTGGCCAAATTTCTTAAGTCTTCCCTGTTACCCGGACCTGGACCTTCACTATAACCTATATCTCTTCTATTGTTGTCTGAAGAAGACATGGAGTTGGAGTTACCTCATGCCCCCCACAGCAGCATGTGGGCTGGTGCTGCTACCACTGGCTACAGTTTTTCCTCCCTCTTTGATGAGTCCCATGAATCTCAGATTTGATTTTTCCAATTCAGCACATGCCAAATTGTCCATATAGTTGGTTAATCTGTCTTTCCTCTGCCTCCTTTGCCTTATGGATGGAATATTGTTCTAGGAAAGCAAGAAACCTGTTTTCCAAAACCTTAGGCTCACCCATGACAATCTTCTTTGTTTTTTTTTTTTTTTTATTTGGGGTGGGTGGGTGGGTGTGGTTATAAATTATGTGTACAGTTTTTGGATTTAGTCAATGAGCGATTTACTACAAAATTAGTATTTGGAAGGTGTTTTGATTTGTTATAAGTTCCTCCTTTTATGGTTAGAGCATATGGTGATTGGGATTTGAGGATTCGTGACAAAGAATCCTTTGATCTCTTTAGAATTGTAACTTTGAGATAATACTTTGCTTGTTTATTTTTGTTGTGTACACATCAAGCTTTTTAATCTTAATTTTCCATAAATAAGAGTTCAATATAATTCTAAATCTATTTCCTCAAAATGCATAACTTTAAAATTAACAAGAGAAGTAATTATTTCTTAAAATGGAAGATCTACTAACATTAAAAGGTTTTGACCTATGATGACTTTGTATGGAATCAATGATATTTATTTCCTAATATGTAAGATATTCCTAACATAAAAGGTCTTGACTTATATTGATTTTTGTAAGTGGAACCAGTTCATTGTTTATCCACTTCTCACTGTTACCTGAGTTAGGTTTACACTTTCTGCAATAACAAGATGTATTATATTATAATTTGCAGCTTAATGTTAGAGTGTGATATGCATTATTATGAAGGAAAAGAGAATTGCACTATTATAATTGTGCCTTGCTCCGGAACCTCTATGCCGTGACTGAATTTTGTCCTCATTCTGTTTCCATCTTTGTATCTTTATCCATAATGTACCACTTTTTAAATTGTCTTCATATATCTAATATGTATTAAGTATTGGTATATTTACCTTGATGGTTATGATAGCATAGTGTTTTCTAGTTTTGGTTTGTTTTATTTATGTCTACTTCACCTTATGCTATTCTTACATAAATCTTATTTTGGTTACCGATGGGTTCTTGATAGTACTTTGTGCTTCATGTTCAAGAGTCTAAGATAGTCAATTTTTGAACTTCATCAAAAGGAATTTATTCCTTAGATTATATTAGAATTTTCATCTAAATCTTGGTAGTAAAATTTTCACTAACATCACATTTGGCTGTCAGCATAAGGGGGATTGGCTATTGCATCCCTCTTAATTCTCTATTAAAGGGCTATTATTGTGTTTGCTTTGCAGAATAGCCATTTAATAGTGCAAGGAATAATCTGCTTTAATTGGTGCTTTATCCCAAAAAATAGTCTTCTTTGCTTGTTTCTTGTATTTATCTATCCCTTACAATTTGAAACCCCTATCTCCTATCTTCCCTAGCCTCCAGCCACCATTATGTTGCCCTAGCCTATCACCTACTAACAGACCACAAACTGTTGAGCCATGAACCATCAAACCAATGAGCCATGGGTCCTAATGCCATGTTTGCAAGCATGGATCACCTGGTTGCTAGCAATGCATATGTCTTGCCCCAAATGTGGTTTTGTTATAATAGTCAGTTGTGTACAGTATTGTTATATATGATTTTTGAGCGCTTAAGTTCTAGATTTTTTTGAGAAAAATAGGCTTTAGCTTTTTCCCATTCTTTTCTACCCACATAAATACAAGTATTATTGATAGTTACCTAAATGGTAACTGCTGCGCATGTTCCATTGCATTTCTAGTACCACTGCATCCTAAACCTGCCCACTACCCCAGTTTACACGGAAACACCAGCATGTACAGCATAAATAACTGAAACACAACACGAATAACAGACATAACAAACAGAGACAACCATCCTATCCAACTACTTTGCTTTTTTCCTTCAGCTATACACACACATGGAGAAGAGGTGACATCACTCTTCCCTTTGTAAGTGCACGTGACTCATGTGCGAAGGAGGTTATATTTGGCAGCATTTGGACCAAGTGTCTTGTACAAAGAAATAGTGTCACCAACAAAATGATGCCCACAAGCCATTGCTCTTGTTTTTTTGGTCAGACTGGATTCAGTTTCATCGTACTACAATTTTTGAACTAACCTCAAGATAATCAGTGGTCCCAGGGCTGACATGATAGAGGCGAAAACAAGAATTCTAAATGGTTGCATACTCAATTCATTGTTTGCATTGAGAATGCAGTGAACCATTGGATGAGACTTGACAGTGAAGTAAAAGTTATAATGGTCTACAATCTACTTCTGATGGATGCATATACTTTAGCATAAAAAAGAACCATGTTCACCATGTTTGATATTCTAACTTCTAGCCAACCTCTCTTGTTCTTCCTCTGATATTCCAGGAGCCCATTCTTGTTTTGTTAAAGCATCCATTTTACTGAAGCTGCCTTCCTATATGTCATCCCTTTCTATTTGCCAACTGTACCATTAACTTGAACTCCAGTGTCCAAGTATTTGTAATCATAGAAAGTGTCAATAGTGCATACAGAATTATCATGCAATGTACCAACTTCAAAATTGTCAGAACATCCTTTGTTGTTTCTGACTTGGTCTTGCCATCCTTGCTCTGTACACTGCTCTGAGGCTTCCTTAGCCAAACTTGCCAATTATAATGCCCATTTGTTGTTGTCCAGTCTCCAATAGCACCTAATCTTCCTTATACACATCCAAAAATGCTTTGAATTGCTGCTGAAATTGGTTTGATTCCTCCATAGAAATTGGCTTTGATACCAAATTATTATTGGATCGATTTAAAATAAAATTTTGGGCTCATTATAGAGAGAATCCAGCGATTTTTTCTTAGTGCTTGTTAATAGAGAACCCTAAGATTTCTTGAACACTTAACTTCTAGAATTTTTTGAGAAAGCCCACATGGATACAAGTGCTATTGACAGTTGCCTAAGTGATAATTGCTACCCATGTTCTATCCCATTTTTCGCACTACTACATGCTAAACCTGCCCCTGACCCTAGTTAAACAGAAACAACACTCCAACATGTATAACACAAGTAACTGAAACCACAACAACAAAAATAACAGACATAACAAACAGATATGACCACCCTATCCAACTATGCTTTTTCCTTCAGCTATACACACGCACATGGAAAAGACGTGATAACAAGTAACTATGATATAAGCACCACTAAGTTGCTATCTTATACACAAGGTGCCATAATGAAACTACTTAAACAAATCTGCAACAATTCATTCGCATACTTTTGGGAAAAAACTCCTTAAACTCCTCTTTAAATCTTTCGCATGTAATAAACTCAAGCACACACACCTTTGAATACCATAATTGGGGTGGACCACCTGGGCTTGTGGTGCAAGCCATTGGCTACACATGATGGCAAACCCAAGCTTGGCATGGTGGTGGTTTGGGGGCTTAGTGAGGTAATGGTTTGTTAAGCTAGGATGATGTGATGGTTGTAGGCTAAGGTTTCCAATTGGAGGGGTATTTGGGTATTTTTGGTTACAATGAATTGATTGTATTTTGTTTAGCCTAACTAAATAAAGTAATAGGCTATTTTTTATATATTCAATTTCATAGTAATAAGTATTCCATTATGGTAACTATGAGGAACAATTGAAAGCAAGCTAGTGGCTGGATTCCTCTTATTATGGAAATCTGAAGAGAAACATTATATAATGCATTAATATCTATTGAATGATTAATCTAATGATTATTTGTTACATCAATGTGAAGGAGGATTTGCTCACCATGGGTGATTATCGTTTTGTTAAGTGTGTTTTGCGGTTTTAAGAGCATGTAAAGGCAGTCTTCCTTTTTGGAAATCTTGTGCAAATGGTGTTGATATTTGAATGAATTAGGTTTTACTGGATTGCTGTAATGCCTTGCTTATTGGTCCATGGCAGCCTTTTGGTGCCACATCTTCAGTCCTGATGCTGTCTATGGATAGCTGCCCAATTGGATAAAATAACTCCAAGATGGACCAAGTACTGTTCTACAATTTAATAGTGGAAAAAAGTTATCTAATATGCCAGTCTTGAGTGATCTGGTTTGTGGGTTATTTTTGGGTAAGGTGAGGTTTGAGTTTTTTAACCCCCCCAATCCCCAACAAATGATTATTGTGAGAGAGCAGGGATAATCCCTGGAGATACAAAAGGAGACCTTAACTATTGATTTAAGTACTGATACAATCCAAAGGGTTATATGTTTATGTGTGTTAGTGTGTAAGTGTGCTGTGTTGTATGTGCAGTACAGTTGGGAGTATACTTGAAGTGTAGTTGTAATTGTAAGTGTTGTATAAGGGTAGAATCATAATTGTACTGTTAAAGATATAAATAGAAGTGGGCAGGGAGGTGGAAGTTAGTCAGTCAGTTTGTAAAAACAGAATTTGTTGAGTAATAAAAGAAATGGGGGTTGTACTCTGTTCTTGAGTGTTTAGTGGCCCTAATTGAGGAGTACCAATTTGGATGTTTTGCTTCTCAATTGTTCATTTCCATTCATTCTTTAATTCTTGTAAACCTTAGACGTTACAATTGGCGCCGCCTGTGGGAATTCTCATGCGGAAGGATAAGAATGGCAACGGAAGATGAATCTATAACTGTTATTGGTCAACAATTGAACCAATGCTTGTTGAGGATGCATCAAATGGTGTATGATTTGTGGCTTGATTGGAAGGCACAACAAGAGACACAAGAGCAGGTTGATCAGAACTATTCACTAGAGGAAGTTGAACGAGATGACCAACAAACAGTGACTCTTGAACCACTGGCACAGAATGCTTCATCTATTGTAGCAGGTGGAGTTAGTGTTGTCGAATTATCAGATCCTAAAAGTAGATGAATGCTACGAACATTACTTTGTCGGTGTTTGAAGGGGTCGATCCTATTCATTGGACTGCGTTAATGGAGAAATATTTTGAGATCTATCGGACTAGAGCTGATTGTAAGTTTCCACTTGTTTCCACGTATATGAGTGGCGGCACTATTTATTGGTTTAAGATGTTGAGAAGACGACTACCGCAATTGGGCAGGGAGATGTTTAAACAGGAGCTTTGGTGTCGATATGGCAGCTATTGCGGTGAATTTTCCATTGACTTGTCTGACAAATTTTCCGGCAAATGTAAAGATAAAGTGCAAGCAGATTCAGAAGTCGTTGCAGATATTTCATCTCAGGCCACTTCAGTTTGTCAACAAGGTGATTGCTCTGTTGTTCATCATCCATGTGCAGGTTCTGATGAATGTCCATCAGGTGTTTGACATAATGTTTCAGTAGAAGATAGTACTGCTGCTCAATATGGAGAACATAGAGGCGCTTTTGGTGATGGTTTGAGCACTTGCAACAATGTTTCTAGTGCTTGTAAAGATACCCCTATTAACTTGGAGGTGGTTATCTACAGTAAGGAGGAGCATTCTAATCCTAGTGATGTTAACTCTTCGCTGGTGCTTTTCAAATGCGATGGATAGCAAGTTGCAGCTGAGACTGTTGATCAACTAAAACAGGAGATCTTGCTTGAGAATGTTGATTGCAATGTGCTAGTAACTTTGCCAGAGATTTATCTAAGGCCACAAGTTTGTTTTCAACTGGAGACTGTCTCTCGTGGCTTGATTCTTTCTTGTGAAGGCGACCGTTTGCCTCATGATCAATCTCCATACTTTGTCAGTGATTTCTTGCCTGTTAGTGATGGAAACATAGTTAATTTTGTTGTGAATGTTCGCTGTGGTGCGATTGTAAATGAGTGAGCTGTTCGTGCTCTCACTTGTGAGGGGTCCTAGTATCCATGTGACCAGCACCTTAGGTGCTTCATTGGCCGGAAGGGAGAAAGTTCTATGATAGTGTGGATGGTAGAGGGGGGTGCGTTATCACTATTAGAGCTTGTTAAGGACGCATACCATCAGTTTCCTGTAATAGTTGGGGGCCTGGTTCCTATTTTACCTGTGGGATTAGCTGCACACAAATCCTTCAGACCACATTTGCTTCATGTGCCTCATTTGTTCTCTGAGCGTAGTTATCAGGCTTATGCTAAAATTGAAGAGACTTTTAAAGTGGGATGTGTTTGGCAACAGTTTCTGCAATGCGTGGTTTGTGTGGGGCGACGGGTTTTGATTCACGTACTAGTTGATGAGTTTGCCATGGTGGGAGCTCATACATCAATGGCCAGTGAATCAATTAAGGATTGCATAGTAGAAAATGTTGAATTTGAAGCCATGGGTGTGGGATAGAATTGTTGTTTCTTTGGACTGTCCTTGGGGACAAGGACAAACTTAAGGGGGAGGGAATTGATACAATCCAAAGGGTTATATATGTAGGTGTGTTAGTGTGTAAGTGTGCTGTGTTGTATGTGTAATGTATGTGCAGTACAGTTGGTAGCATACTTGTGTCAGGTGTAGTTGTAATTGTAAGTGTTGTATAAGGGTAGAATTGTAATTGTACTGTTAAAGATATAAATAAAAGTGGGCAGAAAGAGTAGAAGTTAGTCAGTCAGTTTGTAAAAACAGAATTTGTTGAGTAATAAAAGAAATAGGGGTTGTACTCTGTTCTTGAGTGCTTAGCAACCCTAATTGAGGGTACCAATTTGGGTGTTTTGCTTCTCAATTGTTCGTTTCCATTCATTCTTTAATTCTTGTAAGCCCTAGACGTTACAATAACCAAAAACAAAAGGGTACCTAGATTGATAGTTTGGCAATTAAGCTCAAAGAATAAAATATACTTTACATCAAATATAAGACAAGATTTTCCTAGTTAGAGATTCAAAAGTGGTAGGAGCCCTGTTTGGTGGGTTTATGTTGTGCCATTTCTATAAAGCTGCATTCTCTTTGCGGAGATGTGAGCAGTTGTGAGCTTAATTCATTTTCTTTGTTCCCTTTCATTTTAACTCTATCCTGTCTGCAGCTGAAGCTTCTTAGGGTAGGAAGGGTTACTGAGATTAATCTAAATTTTTCTTCTCTTCCTGTGTTGTTGGTCTGCAGCAAGACCTGCAAAGCTTGTCAAAGATACTGAGATGATAGCGCCTACTCCAACAACTGTTCTTTATCCTACTACTGGAGGCAACATCCATTGCTTCAGAGCTATCACTCCCTGTGCTATATTTGACATACTGTCTCCCCCATATTCTTCAGACCATGGACGGCATTGCACTTACTTCAGGAGATCACAGAGAAAGGATCTCCCAGGTACTCTTAGGCCTTTGTCCCCCACTTTTATTTCATAATATTGATTTGAGACTTCCTTTTCGATCTTATTATTCATTTGATTTGTTATGGATGTTTTCGATATTGAAGGTGAGCTTGAACTGGATGGAGTGACTGTCTCTGATATTACTTGGTTAGAAGAGTTCCAACCCCCCGATAACTTTGTGATTCGGAGAGGGCTGTACAAAGGTCCAGTTATTAGAACATGAAATTCTTCTCTGGTGTAGCATAAGTTTCTATCTCCATACTAGAGTAGACAAATGTTTATGGCGCTCAATAGCATGGAAACCTGTTATTAGAACATGAAATTCTTCTCTGGTGTAGCGTAAGTTTCTATCTCCATATTAGAGGAGTAGACCAATGTTTATGGCACTCAATAGCATGGAAATAATCAATAGTTCAGCTATCAAATTAAGCATGTTACTTGTACATATCTGATATTCATACTCCCAATTCTGACCCAGTGGTCAGGTCAATGAGTTGAACTTGCTTGGACATTACTGGATCTTGTTTAGGAGATTATGACGAAAATCTGAACGGATATGTTTCATCAAATCTTTGGAATTAGATTTTTCTATGGAATAGTATTTTTTTGGAACCATCTATTATGTAGAATTTTAATGTTATATAATGTTTATAGGTGATTAGCTTGTATTTGAATTAGAGCTGAAATCCTATATGGATAGACAGGCTTCACCTTGTCCGGGTTTTGTACTGCTGGATCTGGAGAGAGGTCACTGGGAGATTTTTATCCTTGCATACAGTACATGGTTAGCGGTTTTGGTCTTTAGATTTGTGAGATCAATTGCTCTTTTATAGGATGTCAATGCGGCATTGTAAAATGTTTGCAGATAAGATGAATGTGATGCAAGAAATGATCAATTGTTTAGTAGCTGCATGGACGATTAGTGTAGTAGTATATTCCATTCTTGTCATTGAATGGGGGACCGATGTCCCCTACAGTGTGAATCGCTTTGGAATGATTATTTTGTTAATTTTTCATTTCATAAATTGGCTATCGTACTTAAGGTTATTGTGTCTTAAATTGAGGTTTGCTTGCTCTAAATCGTGCGGTGAGGAGCCTTTTTGATGTGTTTATGAATCATAACCGATATTAGATTCAAATTATAACAATGCCAATTGTGAATCACGATATGAGTAACGTAAGAAAGAGAGGCTTACATATAAAAAAGGTAAGGTCTGTATGAGAAACAGCTTTTTTGTGTTATAGTATCATTAGAGTATTGCTAAATTAGGTGCATTCTCTTGATATTGGGATTTATTTAATGGGATTAAAAATTCATGTCTTGTATGGCGGAACCAATGGATTGAAAATTCCATGAAACTGGTAGTTCGTGTAGTGAAGTTTCTTGATCCCATTCTAGCATGCATACTGCCATGGGATTCGAGGTTCTTTTCTTCTAAAGTACCGTAGGATGTTTCATCATTTTTTAATTTATATAATTATCTCATTTTTGAATGTCAAGTAAACCTTTTCATTCTTATCTTTGTAAGATTTGTTTCAAATCCATATTTTATTTCAAAAGTGCCTTTTGGTTTAACCATGATCAATTGCGTTTGACAAGACAATTGGTTTCATAATCAGAAGAGTAACATTAGTGTCTGATCAGTTTGTTTATGGGTGGTTAAATTTGTCTTTAGAGTATCGACAAATTATCTTGTTGATATCATTTACTACAATTGATCCTTCCATACTCAAAAACTCTCGAACCGTGTAACA
This sequence comes from Laguncularia racemosa, assembly GCA_037954665.1. Lineage (NCBI taxonomy): Eukaryota > Viridiplantae > Streptophyta > Magnoliopsida > Myrtales > Combretaceae > Laguncularia > Laguncularia racemosa. Next base: position 162,966 of record JBBMOL010000291.1, on the reverse strand, counting down.
TGATACTTTTTTTTTTTATAATAATATATCATACAATTCGCCAATGATGGCCTGAATGATTATTTATTCACTGAGTTGATGTTTGGGAGCTACTGTTTATAATCTTAAACATTGTAAGCAATGGGCCTTTTCTTCCCCCCTTTGGGCCGAAGGCTATGGGTCAGCCTTTAGATCCAGTTAGGGCTGGTAACATGAGTACGAATGTGAATGGGCTTAGGAGCATGATTATATAGTAAGAAAATATGCCATACGATGTGGCATGTAATATAAAGGATGTAACTATAATGAATTGATACGATATACTGTAAATTAATTATTTTTTTCCTCTTGATTTCATATGCTTCTAGTATTAACATTAATTCGATATGAAATAATGATGTGAATACGAGTTGTCATGAATTACTACCCCTAAATCTAGTGGCTGCCTCGCAAGATATGAAAACTTTCGTTTAAATTATTTATTATCTTTTAATTTTTTATAAACATGGTTTTAATTCTACTATATTTTACTGATAGGGATTTGTTCATTTGGTTAGAATCTTAGGTCTGCCACTAAACTTAACACTAAGATAATATGGATTCCACTTGAATGTATTCACTAAATAGCTTCCAGAACATAGGCCAGTACTGTACCTAATGTACATTGGACAACGGTTGCATAAATTAATGTATTCACGATCAACACATTATGCCTCAATAACTTTGATGTTATATTTAATTATATAGCCATAAACATATGAGCCGGACCTAAATTATTGCATATAATCAAGAATCCCCTTACATAATATGCCATGATCTATTCCAGATGTGGAACTACCTTTTAAGTCGAACCATTCCTTATTATTCAAGGGGTAATCGCAAAAACTCTTATCAAAATTTTAGATATTTTTTTTTAAATTATATATATGAGATTTAAAGCTATTAAAGATCATATTCAACTAAATGTTTGCTTATAAAAGTTACTACCGTAGCTTTGATTGTTTACATTTGTACTCCTTAAGCCCATGAGTATTTACCACATTATCTCTTTACATAGGACAAAGGTAATAAATTGAATATAGAAAAGCTTAATTTGATATAATACGTAACTTCAAGTAATGATTTTGATGTTATCCTATTGCTATTAAACACAGAATATCCATTGGCACTAAAGATTTGGAAGGAATTTCGGAATTCAATTTTCAGTAGGCATATCAGTTTTTATTAAATGTACCATTTGAAACAGATGGAAGAAACAAAAGGAGCAATAGAAGCTGCACACCGGCTTTAATTTTTTTTTTTTGTAATGAAACAAATGAGAAAAGCCCTAAGTGCCGTATAAATTCAAGACATACTGTAACATAGAATACCTACTGTCTCTCTCATATTCCATCTTCTTCCAGACTCTCGTCACTATAAGGCTTCCCAATGCAACACCAGGATGAAGAAAAAAGGACCTCCCCTTGCCTTGCCTTTGCACATTCTTCATTTATAGTCATCAACACTACTACTACCAAGAGAATCTTTCACACTAGAATCTACATCAACTACACAACTAGGAATTATGTAGTCCTCCACAATAGGAACCAGTTACTGGACTCGACTTGACTGCAATTATAGATGGGAAACTGCTTGCAAATTGAAGACAAACTCCCATCCATTGAACATTTGCATTGTTCTTTTATTTATTTATTTTTAAGTTAATCAATGAAGTTTATGGAATGAAAACTTGAAAAGAGAACGACTATAAACTAGTAGATATTATATATATAGTTAGTGTAAAGTGTGAACTGTACTTTTATTGGTACACAAACTTCGACATGAGAAAAAGTACCATGTTCGTCAGCTTGTGTCTTTCAATCTTAACTGGGATTTTCCCTTAGCTTGTTCTTGTTAGCAGAGGAACAACCATAACTAATAATATTGCTTTGCTGTGATTAATCGTCATAAATTCAAATTAATTAGTTATTAGCACATGTTAGTGGTTCTATATATGTAATTTATTAATATACTTATTTTAGTATTCTGTGAGTTGCATACAATTTTTAAAAGACGTATCACGCATTTTGCTTTTTCTTGTAAATAGAATAATGACAAAATGAATCATAGTGAATATTTGTCATATTTCAATTTCGGAAGAGGGAGAGAGTCAAATTTAGAGGCGTATACTGTAGCTCTTCTTCTTCTTCTTTTTTTTTTTTTTTTTTTTTTGTGGCTATAAAAAAGAGTTAAAGAGTTGGCAGCTACACACCAAATCACGGTCAGAACAACATCAAGATTGACAAATAACAAAGGTATTTCTGAATAATTGCACAAATCGTTTCCTAATTAATGCAATAATTCTCTTATAGCTACTATCTATACTATATAGTAACTATATATATATATATATAATAATAATAATAATATAGACACACACACACACTTCCGTAAAACATGGACGTGTGATCTCCAACACATACACTCTACTTAACGTGTAATGGGTATATGTGTGTGTGTGTATTATGTGAGAGTGTGGGGTGAGATCCCATATGATGCCTATGTTCGCGGCGACTCTTTTGCCAATACAGCAAAAACCTTATTCTTCTCATGTAGATCTCTTTGGGGGCATTTTTGTTCATCGAGCTAATAATTTATACCAAAAAAATGGTAATTGCGAATATTCCAAATCCCTCGTATGGAGCACTTGATACTTTAAATACAAGTTTAAATCAACACCAATTGCAATGGACAAAATTCCCTCCAAATTAACTTTTATATATCTATTTATTTCATTATATATAGATAATTTTAAATTTCTGTAGCTATAAATCTTTTTTTTTTAATAAATACTATGTAAGTAGATAAATAATAGTAATAACATTTAACGATAATAGGAAATTTATGCTATTTGAATATATATATATAATTAAAACTTTTCTTTCCCTCTCTCTAATATATATGCATGCATGACTTCTTGTTCTTGGGGAATTTTAGACCACATAGTCCTTGAGTTGGCAATTGTTTTTTTTTTTTTTTGTGTAATTCTTTTAAATAAAGAAATAAACATTTAATCCCAATGTTGATGATCGCTATCTACTATCTCTATAATATAAGAGGCATATGGTATATGTAGGGGTACATAAAAAAAAAATAATTGAATCAAATTAATCTTGAAATTGAACCAAACTAAACCAAACCAAAAATATGTTTTTTTTTGTACAATTTAGTTTGAAAAATCTCCAATTCGAACCAAATAAAAAATTTATGGTTGATAATCCAAACCAAACCGTAAAATTGAATTAAACCGTTTTGAAAATACATAATAATATTTTACTTGTAATTAAAAAAAATTCTTTTGTTATAACATAATATTTACAAGAATTTTTAGTTTATGCTTATTAAAAAGTCTATATATTTAAATTTTAAGACCAAAATTTAGCAAATATGTATATATATTCGACTCAAAATTTATATTATATGTTAATTTAAGGAATAAATTAGTTTTATTATATATTTAAAATTTTTTAGTTGCTTAAATATTAACTTTATCAATTTTTTATATGATATCAATATTTATTATTATTAAATGAATTTAATATTGCTCATGTAATATTACATTTGAAGCAAATATATTTTCTTAGAAAACAAAATATGATTTAATCTATAAATCAAATTGAAATTTTATGGTTCAAAAAAGTTATAAAATCGAACCATACAATTGTGTTTGAAGTAATAAAAAACTAAATCGCATTTTTATGATTTGGTTTAGTTCAAAAGAAAAACTAAACTAAACGGAACTATGCTTACCCTTAGTTATACGTATGTATGTGCGGCAAATAGAAAGTGAAAAGCATTGTGCCCCTTTGGGATTTAATTAACATTATAAGAAGTCTTTTATGTTTGTGTGAAAAGTCAATGTTAATTTTTTTTAATGTTTTATTAAGTTATTTAAATTCATTGTGTTTTTTTTTTTCAAAATTTAATTTAATCCTCTATATTTTAAGTAAATTATTTAAATTCTCTATATTTATATTATCACACCATATATATCATCTATGTGTATACATACATCATAGGGAAATACTAAGAGAGAGCCATAGTTAGTACAACAAATATAAAAGATTTGAATGATTCATTGAAATATGAATAATTCAATTGAATTTTAGAAAATCCTTAATTATTTAAATGAGTAATATATTAAGGATTAATTTACTTTAGACACAAATGTAGATGACTTTTTGTGTACTTTTCAAGATTTGATTAAGTTGTAATATAATTATATTGCAATCCACTTACGCGGATCGATCTCCTAGTCATATGCTCCAATTACTTAATATACTTTCACTTTTTAACAGGTAAAATAATAATTAACGAAGGGCATTAACCTAATATGCCGAATCGAATGAATATCTCATGAAATTTTATACCTTTTCATCTGGAGTGAGTGAAGGTGATTGATCAAGTCCCCAAAATACCGATGGGTCCTTCCGCCTACTGGATGCTGTGTTCATCTGATTATAATCATGATGGGTCGGACCAATCATATCAACGCGATTTGATGGAGTAAGGGTGACACATACAGCTCGTCACCATGCTTGTTAAATATCATACGTACTCCTCTGATCATATATTAAATTAATTATTGATATAATAGATCTAATACATCTCATACTGGCTACATATATATATTTTTAAAAGAATAATCACAATAGAAAGAGAAAATATTTCGCTTTAAGTATAAATAGAAGATTAACATTTTAAGTGATATAAACTTATAATAAATAAGTTAATATTTTATAATTTAATAATATAAACATTGAGTTCTTAATGGAATAGATCAAGTTTGATTTTTTTTTCTTAATTATAATAGTAGTTGAAAGAAAAAAAAAAACCCATAAAACATTACAGTATATATAACATTACATTTGCTTATAAGTTCAAATAAAATATAATTATTACAACATATATGTGGTATATATAGATGATTATATTTGTCCATAAGTATAAATGGAGAATGTAATCATAAAAGAAAACCAATGTAATTACAACATACAGGCAATAGCATTTTTTGGTATGCACTTGACATGAGTAAAATTATTATCCTCACTTAGTTCACCAATTAAAATTTATTTCTTCTATTTGCATTTGGAAGGAATATATATATATATCATTTCCATTATAATTAACCAAACATTTTTTTTATGCATATGTGTGGAAGGATGAATAACTAATACTATAGTGATGCCATCGTATGATATGCCATGATATATTTATATTATATAAGTATGGATACTTTATGCTATACGTACACTTGTGTTGTGTCATATATATATATATATATAAAGAGAGAGATAGAGCAATCTTTACGCTATGATTGAAGGAATTGAAAAATGGAAGTTTTCCTGTATAAGGAAACCCAAAGGCTTCTTTTATTCAAGAAAAGAGTTGATTAATGATAATGCTACGTACGACAGACGGTGACCTATTATATGAAATAAGTATTCTTAAAAGAATTAAGGTTTTATTTTTTTTTTTTTAATTTTTTAAAATTTTTTAATGCATGAGTGTCAACTCAAGGCACGTACAAACTTATATAAAGAATTTGGAATGACTAAGAGTTACGCACCTCATTGGCCTGGGTTTCAATGTGTCTTTCACGAATCGCAAAAGAACTTTCTATATATTAATGTCATAAGATACTCTACATATGCGTTTTATTTATACTTGCTGCATTGACTTGACTGTCAAATAATGCTAGATGCGTTAGATGAAAGAAAAAAAAAGTTATTTTAGTCTTTCATGAAAAGCATCAGATTATTATGCATGCATACATACTCATACATATATACATGCATACATATATATATATTTCCAATCTTTTACAAAACCATGTTTCTAGAATGGACATTTATTCGTAGTATGGTCTGGATGCGAATCAAAATATTAACTCTCTCAGGCGTACGGCTTTGTTCCACAGGAAATCGCGGATCTCTGCTTTTAATTTTGGACCTATTTCTGGTCCTTTTATTAGTAATGTTATCGCAATTCGAGTTTTTTTTTTTTTTTTTCAATGTAAAATGGTCACGTTAAAGGACCCTGTAGCAAGATTTTGGTTTAAAAGTAAAACTACGCTCTCTTATTTTGATTTTCTTTCATTAGCAATTGGCTTCCTTTTGTTTTTAGTCATATGATTGCTTTGCACCATTGCATGCAAACTTGACTAGTATTAGGGCTGTGCATTGAAACATTTCATACCCGAGCGGTTGGATGAATTCTAGAGTAGTATTAGACGTTATAAGGTATACTCGATTCCAAAATTTTGAAATATGCTACCATTGTATAAGAAACATGCTACTATCTCTTGGCCATGCTAAAACCAATAAGGAACTTGTTTCTCATAAGTCATAAATCATAGATTTTCCATATTTTTACTCTACATATATGATGCTCTATATCAATTCAACATAAAAATACCAACGAGGCTTGATTTTTGGAGCATGAGGGCAAAAAAAAAAAAAAAAAAAAAAAGAGCAAACACAAAACCGGAACACTAGATGCATAGGGGCAACCGGCCACAACAAAGGGTGGGCTCGTAACCGATCGTGGTCAACCACAGAGAGGCTGCGTTTGATCAAGCCATGCCTATGGTCAACATTAAAAATAAAGGTGCTAAAATATAATGTTGGATCAGTCTTACGTCTGTCTCATTAAGTTGAGAAGATTTCACACATCTTGGTTTTAGTGTAGTACCCTATGTGATATGCATATCAAACAATCAAAATTGAGTAATTGCATAATTAGAATATGCTAGTACAATAAGCAATTTTTTGTATGCTTCATATTGCACTAAACCCAATACTAAATATGTTGTGTGCAAGTTGAAGATACACAAGTAGTGCACGTTACTAGAAAACAATAACTAGAATTTTTGGGTATTTAAAGAAAACATTAAAACTCAAATTTCACTATGGTGATTTTCTTTGTTATAGTGCAAAGATATTTAAATGCAGGTGAGGTTACTGGTAGGTGATGGTATCTCTACATTGGGATAAATTTATACTTTAGAAGGTGGAACAATTAGTTGGGTTCTAAGAAGAAGATTTACATCTTGCATTCAACTATGGATGTTGAATTATAGGCTTAACAAATATTGGAAAAGAAGTGAAATGATTGAGAAATATTTTACTACAAGTAGAGTTGTAGCCACAGCCAATGACAATCATTTTGATCTTTTGTGATAATCAGACTACCATATCACCGTGCTTGTGGTAAATTAATATAGAAAGTCTAGATACATTAGGCAAATATTTGAATGTGTGAGATGATTAATTGAGAATGGGTTATAACAATAACCTATGCAAAGACCAAGAGTAATTTAGGGATCCATTGACCAAAAGCATTCGCAAGAGATCTGATTAAGGAAACTTCCATTGAATTTAGTCTAAAAGTTTCCAATCTAGTGCTAATGACAACCTTAATTCATTATGATAAATCACTAGTTTAGAAGTTCTATGTGGTATAAACAAGTTATTGCTAGTTGCAAATTTATTACATAGTAATTAAGAAGCTGCAACATTTTAATATCTCTTAATAGATCAATTTTGCATTGGATATTTGAATTTTTTTTGAATGCATTCCACTTATATGAATATAAAATTGGTATTGCTTCTATAATGAGTTTATTAGTGTTAAGCATAAGGATATAAGAAGTGACATCAATAAAATCCACTTATCTGGTTTAGATAGTGACTATATAGTTTTTCCCATGGTGACACAAAGTTATAGGATCAAGCATCTTGTCACAACATCCTATTGCAACTTTGAGAAGTTTAAGTTAAAGAGTGCTTCAAATCTAATGATACCTCTCTTATGCGTTTCCATAGTTTAGTATAGATATATGAATGATGCACAACCTAGTGGGGGCATATGTTATATAGATTACCAACTATGTATTTGGACTATAGATATAGTATTCAAGCACATTCTAGAAATATCAAGAGATTGGTGTTTGGTTATGAGTTATACCAAGATCAAATATTAAACTATGAATTGATCTAATAAAAGATTGTTTGAATCTCATACATGGAAATTAAACAAAATAAGAAACTAGAAGTGAATGTAAGTACTTATTTTAAATCTCAAATATGAGATCTAGACGAAGGATATCCCCCATTTTCCTCTATCATGTGAATGGTGAAAACTTTTTTATTATGCCTTATGAATTAAGGACTTTTTAAAAGATAAAGGCCCAATAGAATTTACTTATTTTTTGAGACCCCATTATAATTCCTATCCATATATGTTCTAATCGCCAGCTCATACTAAATCGAATTACATTTTATTAGAATTGAAAGAGGAAAAAAAGGCTCAAATGAATTTGACCTTATTATTATTATTATTAAATTTATGGAGTAACTCATCAACTAGCACTATTCTAATATAAACCTTTAGGAGTAATTCATCAAATTAGCTAGGTCTTTATTATTACATCTTGTGAATCAAGGGCTTTGTTCAATCCCACTGTGTAAGATCCCATTGAAATCACATTATGAGCTTGAAGAGAGGTTATTGAAGACATATTGATTGAGCAAAGTGAGAGATCCAATTAAAGTATCTTCTAGTAAAACTTGTACATACTCATAGTTTGTGATTTTGATTAAATTGATGTATTATTTCCAACAACATTGACATAGTTTATTATAGTTATAGGTTGTTGATGTGGAGTAGAACAACCGTGTAAGACAATGCCAGAAGAAACATACCCGTACTGGTGGGCATGTAAGGCGACATGGGAATAAGCATGCTTGTGCTAGTAGGCATGTTGGAGGAGCGTGCTGCATAGACATAAACACACTTGTGCTGGTAGGTGTGTAGGTTAGCACAGGCATAAACACACCTGTGTAAGTGGGTGTGCTAAAGAGAAAACTTTACAGAATAGTATACGGGCATCTACATGCCCATGCTGTGCCCTTACTGTAGCTGTGTAGGCTTAGGAATTAGGTTTTTCCTTTGAAATGATATATATTCATCTTTTTCTTGTTATAGAGAACTTTTTATCACTTAATCAAATTCATAATACTTTGAGGAATTTTTTTTTTAGTTTTGTTTGATTACTAGGATCAATCGTTGATTAATCTTGTTTTCATGCTACTTGCTACGTCAGTTTAGTATCAAAGTTAGAAATTCTTGTAATGATATCGGGAAAGGGCAATTTAGGAGGTGGTTATGTTTTGGATGTTGCTCGGGATGTGGAAGCCTTGTGAACCCAAGTGCAGGCTTAAAGGGCAATGTTGGATAACATGGATTAGAGACTCTGGCATTTAAAGCAGCGCCTTGATGACCTGATTGAACATTTTGATGTGATGGGATTTGATGTTAACGAAGATAGAAATGGTGGTGAGATGCGACCAATGGTAGAGCATGCGTGCGGCGATCCTATTGTCAGACCTGTAGCTTGAAATCGTGGGTTATAGATGTATGAGGAGGAAGATAATGTGTTGTTTAAAGAGGAATAGCCATGTAGAAGAGGAGGTGGTGGTGGTAGATACAAGAGAAACAATTGTGGATTTTATTATTTTTAGACAGCGGAGAATTCAAGTTGTAGGTCGATATTCCCAGTTTTAATGGTAATTTAAATATTGAAGATTTCATTGATTGGATTCTTGAAATTGATAGGTTCTTTGAATATATGGAGATTCTTGAGGGAAAGAGGGTGAAGTTGGTAATGTGTAAATTAAAAGGGGGTGCATCTGCTTGGTGGAAGAGGCTCTAGAGTAGGAGGTACCATGAGGGCAAGCAACTAGTGAGAACTTGGTATAGATTGAAGTAATTGTTGCAGCGGGACTTTTTACCTCCTAATTATGAGCAAATCCTCTTTGAATAATATCAATAGTGTCACCAAGGGCAGAGGATTGTACATGAATATACTACAGAATTTATGAGGTTGATAAAGAGGAATGACTTGAGGGAGAGTGAGGGTTAGTAGGTGGCTAGATACTTAGATGGATCAAAACTGTAGATTCAGGATAAAATTAGAGTCCATGTCCTGTGAAATTTGAATGAGGCTAAAAACATGGCTCTTAGGGTAGAACTGATGTTGCAGGAGAAGAGTAGTTAACTTGCAGTGGTAGTAGTAGATTCGGGCCTGAAAGTTCTATTAAATCTATGGTTGAGAATAGTTCAACTACCTTAGAGATGCAAGGAGGAGTTAATGACAAGAAAGAAGAGAAAGCAACGGGCAAGAAACTAGTTAAGACAAAGGACACACAAAGATAGAACAATCCTTATGCGAAGCCAATTATTTAAAAGTGCTACTGTTGTAATCAACTAAGCCATCGGTCTAATGAGTGCCCCAACATAAGAGGAATTAACATAGTAGAGAGAAATGAAGAGGATGGAATTCATTGTGAGCCTGATGTGGGTGATGAGTACTATGAGAAAGAAGACGACTATGATCGCAGGCCTACATAATTGGGAAGTTTATGTTGGCATTGAAACAATAGGAAAAGACTCAACGACATCAATTTTTTTGCACCAGATGCACAATTGATTGAAGAATCTTTGGGTTGATAGTAGACAACAATAATTGTGAGGATATCATAAGTAGAGAAGTTATGTAAATGTTATAATTATCGATAGAGAAGCATTCCAATCCATATACCATTAGGTGGATTAAGGTAGTAGAGAAGATTGAGGTTAAAGAACACTACAAAGTATTCTTTTCAATTGGCAAATATCAGGATGAGGTGTATTGTGATATGATGGATATAGATGCCTGTCATTTGTTGTTTGGGAGGCCTTGGTAGTATGATGCCAACGCCTAGCATGCGGGTAAGGAGAGTGTGTACAAATTGGAAAAAGATGGAGTAAAGTTTACTCTCTTGCCTTTGAAGTTAGTAAATCATTCTAAACCTTCTAAGGTGGAGGGACATTCCTTCTTTACAATCAAAAAAAGAGATGGAGGATATTATAAGGGAGTCCCAAACTGTACATGCGTCAATTGTGAAATAGATACCAATAGTAGAGGTGCGAGGGAAGATAGAGCAAACAAATGTCAAGTATAAAGTAGCGGTAGATAAACATTGTAAGAAGAAGTTGTCTTCAGTAGGTAATCAAGTGATGGTGTTCTTAGGAAGGGAGAGATTTTTGGTTGAAAAGTACAACAAGCTGCAATTTAAGAAGTATTACCCATACCAAACTGTGTAGAAAATTAATGATAATGCCTATGTGGTTGGTTTGCCTAATAGTATAGACATCTCTAAGATGTTCAATGTGGCTAATATATTCCTTTTTTAGCTAGATGATGTACCATTGTATCTAGAAGAGAACTCGTGGTCAAGTTCTTCTCAAGTAGGAGAAAATGATGTAGAATAGAATAATCATGCAAGACGATACCAAAAGAAACACACCCATGTTGGTGGGCGTATAAGGCGATATGAGGATAAACATGCTCGTGCTAGTGGGTGTGTAGGTTAGCACGGGCACAAACATGCCTGTGTTGGTGAGTGTGTTGGGCACGCTAAAGAGGAAACTTCACAAAATAGTACACAGGTGTTTATTCACTTGTGCTGTGTCCTTGCTATGTCTGTATAGGCTTAGGAATTAGGATTTTCTTTTGAAATGATATATATTCATCTTTTTTTCTTATTACAGAGAACTTTTGATCACTTAATCAAATTCATAATACTTTGAAAGAAATTTTGTTACTTTTGTTTGATTGTTAGGATTAATTGTTGATCGATTTTGTTTTCATGCTATTCATTGTGTCAGTTGTCATGTATTCTTAGCTAAATACAATATATAAAAATGACTTTTGATGATTCAAACCAAATAATTACGTCATTTGAGAAGGATATAAACTATTTTATTTCTTTCTAATATATACAAAACTACCAATTGCTTATTGTACAGATTTTACAATGAATTGTTTTTTGAAACTCTCTCTCTCTCTCTCTTTGTCCAAAACCTTAGAAACTACCAAATACTCAAATGAAAATTAGTATTGTAATTAGGAACATTGCCATTTTTCCTTTCTAACTACTTTATTATATCTTGGAAGAGATACAAGTAATCCTTAACAAAATTTACATAAGACGCTTAGAACTCTATGGAAAACAATACTATGCGTCTCTAGATTCTGTCATTTCCCCATTCTTGAATGTACTTTTATAACATTCGATATATAGTGATAACGTAATAGCCTTAACTCAAAGTATGCTTTTCTCAAGTAGGGAAGAATGACATGGATTATGAACAAATAGAGATTATCTCTTCTACGAGTTATTTCTAATATCTAGGGATGCAAAGTTTTTGTTTTTTTTTTTTTCCACTTTATTTTTTTTTACTATTTTGATCCTTAGATTAAATAATTTTACCTTCATACTTTGGCTTCTTTACTGTTTTTTTTTTTTTTTTTGGCAGACAATCTTTTAAGACGACCATTTTTCTATGGATAAAACTATTTTCTCAGATCTGGTGAACTCACTTTCTTTGCATTTCTATCGCATCTTATTTCTTGATATTGATGAAACTGTGAATTACAATCATTCCTGAGAAAAGGAAAATAAAATTCTTCATGAGTGTTTTATCTCCTTTTTATATATCTCTGATGCACATATAATTAACCACTCAGATCTTGCGTATCTTGACTTTTATATCGAACAAGTGATCCAAAGAAAAAGTTAAGTCAATACCATTTTGCATTGGGAAAAGAAAAAAAAAAACATTTTGCGGATGATGGCTCTATTTGTTTAATTATAGTAAATGATTCTCATTAAATAATATGAAACTAAAAAGGAGTAGAAGACAATTTTATTTGAAGAAGTAATGAGACGATCTCACTCAATACAAGCAGACTGATCAATTTCGCAATGTCATGTATTTGCCAACCACAATAAATATTCCATCGGCATTTGATTTTGTTAACGGCTACGATAAAAAATCTTATACTCCTAATTAACTTTGTCAATCAATCTTTTCTCTCCGAATTTTTCTAGTATGAGTGTGTCAAAAATCCCCTATGTTTGTTGGGATGCAATGGTACTAGGTTCATAATGGATTTTGTAAAATTTGAACTTTATCAGATAATTTGTGGAGCTTTCCAAAATTACTCCAAAAACCCTATAGAATCTTTATCCAATACTCAAAACTTCTAATCTAACCCGACCTAGCTCAACATAATAAAAAATATCTTCTAAAGTTCATGTTATGAAAACATGTCTAATTATGAAATATTGTATGACCACTCTTATGAAAAATAGCTATTGATTTGAAGGAGTACTTGTGTATTAGTTTTAACTTGGCCTTTCTATTAAATATTATGAGATTATTATTTTTTTTTGGAGAAATGATTTGCAAATAATATAATGATAGTACATTATCTCTCATTTGTTACTTTTTTGAGTTTTTTTTTTTTTTACAAGAACATGAAACAAAGTTTTCTACTTATTCTTTAAATAACGATGCATTGATTGATATCATCATTGAATCTTTCAGCTTTTTGCTTTGACCCAATGTCTAACAAAGAATGCATAGAAACACATAATATAAAATGAAAAGAAAATTATTTAATTGAGTAAAAAAGTATAATTATCTAGAATTTTTATTGGGGTGGATTTCCTATCAAGTTTTATTTAAAACTCAAAACTTGACCCATAACATTACAAAGTTTTGAAATAAATCCCAAACCCATTCCAAAACTCTAGGCAGGACAGGCAGATTGGATACTCTATAATAATCCACTAGTGGCATCCCTATGTGTGTAATAAAATTTTTAAGTCCTCATTTTTTTATGCCAAATTTAATTAAATACTTCATATTTTAAGTGAGTGACTTAAGTCCTCTTGTTTTCACAAAATGTTATTAAATATTTTATGTTTCTACTATCAAACCATATAAGTCCTCTATTTAGAGTGTCATATATAAAAAATATTAAAAGAGAGACTTCATTGATGAAATGGTAAACACATAAATACAAATGAGTTTGAATTTTGATATAAAAATAGAAGATAACTTTGTTATAATATAGAAAATTAATTTGATTATTTTTTACACAAATCTAGAGGCTGGCTAGCATGCTTTTCCCAATCTTTTCATGATATCTAGCGGTCTCCGCATTGTATATTACTTTGGCTTAAATTATGCATAACTAATTCCGTTCTTTTTTTTTTTTTTTAAAGAAAAAAAAAAACCCGTCCAAATGGTAAAGCTCTAAATTTGAACCTGTCTAATAGCATGAACAAGCTTGGATAAAGAAGATTGACATGTAATTACAATATTTTTCTGGTCTTACATTTAAAATGGTTGATCTCAATTAATTGAATTTATGATTTTACTTTTTTTCAAGGGCACATATTATACGTATAAATATCTATATCATGTTCACTAACAGAAATTTCATAAAAATTTAGGATTATAAGTGAATACGAAGAAGATTGATGTTTGTTATTTTGGATATAATAGATGAATGGAAAGTCAATATTGTTATCCATTGCAAGTATGAATTACCTTTTATGAATGCATGTAAAAGATCGTTTCTCGGTGCAAACTCTCGAGGCTTATTCCTGTTTCAAATACTCGTGGGATTACTCTGAAACAGTACATTTGCAGATGCTTTCATTTTTCTTATTATATATATGCATTCCCACGTAGTCCAACTTGTCAATATTATTTAAGTTATCATTAATCTCGATGCTGTTTGACCATTGTGAATTTGTTCGAGAAAGCACACACTTTGATTTCTTTGAGAAAACAAATAAAAATGGAAGAAGTTTTTTTTTTTTTTTTTTGTGGTTGAAATAAAAACGGAAAAGGTTATATATAATCAAATATGAAAAAACCAAATTAAATAAAAAAAGTTTTCATATTTATATATAATTATTTTTTCATAAAATATATAATTTAGATCGAAAAACATAAACAATATAAATAATTAGTAAATATTTCAATGACACTTATTAATATGACCAAATCAAAGATAGGGTTTGATTTTTCGTGTAGGTATAATAAGGTAAAACATCATTTTCTTGATGAGTATATCATGAAACGACTAATTCTGAGAAAGATTCTTTGTTGATGGGCCAACGTCATGGATTAATGAAAATGTCAACTCTCATGCACAAGAAAGACAGAACATGCAACCATAATTTAATGGTCACGTAGCATTTTTAAATTGTTCATTTCCCATCTCTCTAGTATACTCTTGCCCATCCAAATTGTTACTTTAATCCTTCGAATATTTGTCATTGTCTCATTAGAATCTCTCTCTCCAAAACCCTAAATACATAAAATATTGGTGTGCCACAGATTTCTAGTAAGCTTTGAGTGTCTTTTAGCCCAACCTAATCCTTGAATCGATTCTTGATTTGGTGACTATTCTGATGCTTCTCTTCCCAAAGAGCAATAAAATAATGGTGCATTGACATACGGTGACAATGTGTTCAAATTCTCTCTGAAATGCCTTGGAAAGTAAATACTTGGACGGTAGGGATAAGGATCCAGGACTTTAAGAGAGAGACAAGGATAGAGATTTACAATTTTGATCTAGTTCATGTCTTTTTCACATTTCTAACTTTATATACTTCGTACTACTCTAAAATTATCGGACGAGTTACTAGGCTTACTGTGCAGTTCTCTTATAATAAGCGTGACGCAGTAGCTGTTACTTTTGGGGGGGAAATAACAAAAACATAAACCCATACTTTTAGGCTTTTATGATTTACTAATTTGTGTTTTATCTTTATATAAATGTGATGTTTTTCTAATTAGTGATTTTCAATTCTAGGTTAGAAACGGTACGTGATAGATGCACACACGTCTCCTGATAAAACAGAAAACATTCTTACCTTGCTCAAAGGTCATGAAGATGGTTTATTATTTTGTTAGATTTAAAGCTTTTAAGTAACATAAACACGATTTAAGATTTTCTCAATTTTACTTGAGGGCTGAAAATAGTTATTTAGCAGACAACAGCGTCTCGCAGTTAGAACGGACAAAACATAGGATAGTAAATTGTAATTTCTGTAATTATCCTATTCTCAAAAAATGCTAGAGTTATGGGAAGCTTATGATAGGGTCACATAAACCAATATAATTTTTTGTTAGATGGTCTATGGTTCAGCATTGCAGGTTCTGTTTGGCTATGACTTCCATCATCAGATCGATGGCACAAATTAGAATGAGGTAAAAATAACCTTAAAATCGTAAATTAATAGGTAATCATAGGATAACAGCAAAAACAACCTTGAATTAATGCAGAAAAACCGTGTCTATATTATCAATACAGTGCATATGCATGTCAGAAGTAGCAGGTCCTACTCGAATATAAAAATTGCTTTTTACTGAACTCTGCTTGTTCCTGCAAGTTGCATCATTATGATACACCGAAATCATTTTGTAATCTTTTCAGATGCATTGCGTCCGGATTCCGGTAGGAGAGAATGTTGCGGGTGTTGATGGATAGAAAATTTCGTGGTAGCTTGAATTTATTTTAAAATTTTAATTTATTATTTCACAGTGAAAATAAAAATTGCAAAAATAATATATAACATTTGTTCAATTAATAAAAATACTAAAAGCATGGCAAGTTGTCATTAGCATGTTGCCATCTAGCCAGTCAACTGCAGGTTGTAGATAGCTCACTACCTATGATCAACTCATCAATCGTGGTGGATTGCTACATTAATTAGTCAGAAAAGAGAGAGAAAAAAAAAAGAAGAAACCTTTCGCAAGCCTCCAAATTGATGGTGGTGGAATGGTGGGCACATCGCCCCCTACTAGGTTATAATGCTTTTAGGATAAAATGATATGATTTCGATTTTAAGTGAATTTTCTTCTTCTTCTTATTCTTTTTTCTTTTTTTTTTTTTTTAACATTTTGAGATGGTGGCAGATAGGTTTGAAACATAATGTCGATGGATTACTGACAATGGGAATAACAAAACAACAACAATAGATCAACAAATTTAGAATGGTGAAGGAAGCAAAGAGGCTTAAAGAGTAGGAATGACCATCGGAAAATCACCCTACACTAGGGTTTGTTAAGGAGTTGAGGAGGGAGATGGGCCTATCTTCTCCAAATCAATAATGAAGAATTACAATAACTTACAAAAGATTAAAAATTAATTCTGAAGTGTATGTATATTTTTATATTTAGAAATAAAATACACTTTTTACACGTTTCACTTATCTTCAATCCAAAAACAAAAATACATTGCCACATTTTTCTATCATTACGCACTCCTTTTATTTTCTTTTCTGTTCATCTTCTATCCTCTTTTCATGTTTCAAAACAAAGTTTTGAGATGAAATTTGGCTTTGTACCAAAGAGCCCATGATTGGATTTTAACATGCCCTAAAGACTTCACAAATGTACTAAGCAGATAAAAAAAGAAAGAGATAATCTAAATAATGAAATGACGTTACCCTTTTTAAAACTAGAAGGATTATAATTGAACAAAAACTTAAAAAAAAAATAATGTGAAAAAAAAACCTAATGTTGCGTTAAATTAGAGATTACAAAAAATAATATCAACTGAGAATGAAAAAATTAAAATGACATAATCCATCACCAATGACAAATTAACATAATTGAAAGCCTGTAGAGGACTCTAAACAGCAAGACCTAAGGAACTAAAAGAAGCATGTCGATCCGTTAAATAAGCTGCATGGATCCTAAAGGGAATCAAGATGAGTGTCCATTTGTGACCTTGGATGAACCTTCTACCTATAGATGACATGAACTTGTTTAAATTCAACTTTATCAGTACACCATTTTCTTTTTTGATGACTCAAAACCATCTTCGGTCACATCATTTATAATATTCTTTTAAAGCATTCATCAATGGGCTAAGCCACATGATTGGTTCATCAATGAGTTGACTACTTAAGACTCTAATAATGACATAGGTATTTTAAATAGTTTGAATGTAAGTTTTAGGGTATTAGTTACCAAAATTATTCGGGAGTTTTCACACATTTTAAACTTTATATACTTGTATTATTCTTTTCGAAATTATATAATGTAAAAAAAAAAAAGAAGATTCTAAAAGAAAACATGAAACCTTAATAGATCTACTAGAGTGTTGGTTTGATTAGTCTTCATATAACTGGAAAAAAAAAGAAAAAAGAAAAAATATGTGTAAGAAGTGAAAATTGTAAAATTTTAGGTGATGTAATTAATAAAAAACACAAGTATGCAAAAAGTAAAAAAGTAAAAAAACCCAAATCACATAACTGCAAAAATAATAAAATAGATATGCAAAGTGAAGAATACGAAATATGAAGATGGTTTTTATAACTAATCCCAATTTTTATCTTCAATAGTCAGATAATTCCAAGGTAGTTAAAGCGGATCTGATTCTGATAGGATAATAGGTTGGTGTTAGAGAGATTGATTTGCGTCTTAGGAAAACTAATTTTAACTAAGTTTGATGGTAACTTCATCAAATATTATCATATAATTAAACATTTAAAAACCAAGCACACCACGTAACAATTTTGGTTCTTTTTTTTTTATAAAAAAAATTATTCTTTTCATTTACTTAATTTCTTTTGCAAAGGGAAAAAAAAATTACAAATTATCCAGCTGGTTACCTCGATCAGATTTGGACGAAGCAATCGGTTTTCTGGTTCAGCTTAAGCTCTGGGTCTTAGTTTCAGCAAAGCTCTCAACTAATCTACTTGCGGTTCCGAATCAATCTAGTTAAACCAGCTCATTAGATCAAGATTTGATTATTACTACCTGTTTATTTTGTTGAGTGGAATAGATTGTTATATAATATATATTATTGAGAGTAAAAAAAAGTTTTAATAAGAATGTAATTTATCATTTTGATTTTAATAAAAGCAGAAAAAAATTATCAATAGAACTATTATTCACAAGTTTGAATAATGAATAGCTATTCTATACTTTCTTATAGTAAAGATTTTTTATAAAATTGTTATTATGAATTTAAATTAAACATTATAATATAGTTCTTTCATAAAGAATAAGATTATAATAAAATTACAATTATAATAAAATTAACAGGCAATGCTCTCGGCTAATGTATGGTGTGGTTTTAGATCACTTTAGTTTAATCATATTATTTAAGCTAATGATCAAGGTAGAAATTGTTTAACTTAGATTAAGCAAACATGCATAATAATAGTTGTGTCGGTAGTGAATTAGAATGAGATTAAATTTAGGCAAATGCTTGCTATTTAAATGAGTTTTTGAACAAATGAAAAATGGAATCCTCAGTAGTTGAATCTACTTTAGCTGTTTATGAGGTTAAAAGTAGGATTAGAAATGATTTAAATGAGTGAAAACCCATGGATAAATCAAAATGAATAGTGATAAAATGAATTCAAAAATCTTCAACCTTCAAGCAAACCTTATGATTTTAGAAAACCTAGATTTCAACCAATTAATTTGGATAAGAACTCAAAAGAAGCACTTTTTGGTAACATGTCAACCAAACTGTAAGTTTATTAGGCAAATTTGGCTAAATGAGAGACTGTTCTATGAAACTCAAAATGTCAATGTTTCCAAATTCAAGTCACTCTAACTAGTTCATTTGGCTAAACTTTAAGTTTGATCCACTAAATTGGCAAAGAACCAAAACTTAGTCAATAGAACTTCATAATTTATGATTTAAATACATTATTAATGATTATTTAGTTTTAGATAATTTGAGATGGGACAACACAAAATTTGAACACCCTAGGTGATGCCCTATTGCTCGAATGCTTTATTTATCACCAAGTAGAGATGAATACTATAGGATAGCGGTAGGAAATTCTTTGGCGCTAAATCAAGGTATTCAAGAAGAACAACTTATTCTAGTTGAATACTATCACAAGTTCTTGACTATTGTATGGGAACAACTTCATTTGTAAAGTATTTTTCTTTTCCAGTATTTTTCTATTCTAATGTGTGCAGGTAGCTTTTGTTTTTATATAATGTATAAAAAAAAAATAACTTAAACTTCATTTTTAATAGCACATGTTGAGTTGTGTGTAGTTGGTTGGTTGAATATGTTGAGGAATACCTACCACATATTGTATGGTAGACTATATGGGTTGTGAACTAATAAATAGTGGCCACTAAAGTGGGTTAGGAATTTCGAATGAAGTAACTAGTCTAGTTTGAATAGGGGATACTTATCGCCTAAGATAGAGTAAGGAGTATCGACTATAAGCCAACAATGACCATTTAAAAGTCATGAACTTGGGATGAAGCGGCTTAATAGGAGGTGGAACACTTATTAAGTAGGATAGGAAATCAAGAGGAATCAACTAGGGTTATAAATCTAACCGATGGTTGGGGGATGGGTATCATGGGTTAGGAAATTGAAGCGAAGTGGTAATTACCATCAGTTGTCGCGTGATTGGTGTAAAGTAAGAGGCTATAGACTAATTATTAATGGTTGGATTGAGTAGAGAAATTGTGATGAAATGATTATTATTTGTTAAATATGTGCAAATTAGAGATTAAAAAAAAAGGAATTGGAACTTACTCGTTGACATGTTTGATTTATACATTTATTTGATTGTGTTAGTTAAGGTGTGTGATACGAGCATCACATGTGTTTATTATCAGCTACTTAAGTTACTCTCAAGATCATTTGCTTACTATTTAGAAATCCTTTAATCTTTCTCTTATCAACAATTATTTTCTTTTTTTAGGAAATTTAGTTGATTAAGTATGGTGTTTGTTTTTCCAACCAAAAAAGGAAAAAAGAAAAAAAAAAGCATTGTGTTTGTATTAACCTAGTCTAGTGGAAGTCTCTTGAAGCCTACTAATTAGGGTTTCTAGTGAGGAGAAGAAAAAAGGTAACTCAAAGTTATTAGGTGAGAGAGTATAGTGGCATTTAACTTTTATTCTTGCATGTTCTTGATGTCTAGTTTGATAGGAAATAAATAATATAATAAGTATGTAATATCAAATTCTAATCTCTTCATCTACTAAGTAGCCATTTAATCCAACCTTATTTTATTTGGTAAAATGAATACTTGCAAGACTTTTAAGCTTATTATTAAGCAAAAGTCCTAACATAAACTTTATCCTTGTAATTGAGTATTAGCATATCCTTCCATGTGTATAATGAATCTATTTTTCCCACATAATGCGGAAATTTGATTAAGCGGTTATTCTTTCATAAGAAAATTAAAATGAAGAAATAGAAAAAGTGAGGAAGCCCCAGGAAAATTTAAAGGTCAACTAATTATAAAGATCATCACGGATTGGTAGGCTGAGACAGAGAAGGAGAGAGACTAGAGGTAAAAAAAGCCTAGCTGTCATGCTAGAATAAAAACGTGAAAGGGGTTTGAAAAGAGTCACATGAGCTGCTACGTAAATATATTCATATATATCATGGTGCTTGTAATTTCTTTTTGCATTGACAACAAATAAATAAATAAATAAAAACACACATAATTAATGAAAAAGAAGAGTAGAAGAGAGAGAGAAAGTTGCTTTCCGACAATAGTCTTCCTCGATGTGTCTCCCCAATTAATAATTTAACATTATTATATACAAGTGTGGGAATATTTGCAATATGCTAACACTCTTATTACACGACGAACAACCACCTCAATCCCCCACACACGTTCCTCATTACTTCCCCCTTCCTCTCAAGGAGGAAAAAGAAAAAGGAAACCAGTAACTCTCTCTCTCTCTCTCTCTCTCTCTCTTATCTCTGCCTTTACACCACTCCACTCGTGTGCTTTTCTTTGATTTTGCAGTTGATGAATTCGATTTCCTAGTTTTGCAATACCATTTAGCTTGAAGAAGCTAAATAAGTAAATACGGCTTGCTTTGTTTTTAAATTTTTTTTTTCTTATGAAGTGTTGTTAATTAGGGTTTATGTCATAGCTAGGTTTATTTCCACTTTGAAATGTAAATTATTTGTTGATCCCACCCAACAATCTCTCACTTCTTTTTGCAGGGAAATTAATCTCCAAAGTTTGGATCCAAATGTTAATTCAATAAGATACAAGTGCTTTTGGTAAGTCCATGAAAACTCTTGTAATGGAAAAGTTTTTCATAGCATCTTCAGATGAAGTGAAGAGCCAAAAGGGGCTTGTCAAAGGGCAGTAAAATAATTCAGTTATCATGGTCATGGATCATGTTATTATAATTACCTTGTGGACAACACTTGATTTATTCAACTAACATTTGGTCTTGCAAATTTCAATTTTCTTTTTTTTTTTCTTTATTTCTTTTTCCTTTTCTTTTTATGAAAACCATCTAGTTTTTGAAGAAGTATGACCATCCAGATTAATCTCATTATCCTCCATCTCCATCAACTAGTGTTTGTGAACTTCGTTCCTTGCAGCTCTGTCCCCCATATCAAAAGGTTCTGAACCCTCACATGAGCCGTGTTAGATTTCCTATGTCAATTTCCTAGTTAAGAAAATGTTCACTTAGCTAAAATTAAGATGTGGTCATGGCCGTTTATCGGATCCATCATTTGAAACCCTAAATCTAGCTTTCAATCGTTTTCTCATAAATCCATCTCTTAATTATATGTGTGCATTGCCCTTTTAGAAATATATATTAAACAGTTATGTGCTTATACTAAAATCTGATTATATCTTTTCCTAAAGTTGTTTTTTTTTTTTTTTTGCGCAATCTCATCACATATAATCGGGTAATAATTAACCTGGGAAGTAAGAAATATCAAGTTATGATTAAGACATGATTTACAGGAATGGATTGAGATACTACATGGTATTATTGCTTTATTCTCATATACCATAAATTAAACATGCACATGTGTGTTCACGTTTCTCAAAGTACAGGAATCGAGAAATCAAGACCATTATAAGAATATATATATACATACATACAAACACACACACACACACATATATATATATATCCAACATACCCAAAAAAAAAAATCTCAAAAATATTTATCAATTTTTGTGTAATATAATTAAGGAAATATAAATAAGTGGTGCGTCTATATATGGCACTGATGCAAGAGAGAGTTTTGTCTTAACCCATAGGTTTCTTTAGTTATTTTTTGTCAGTCTTCATAGAGGTTCAAGAATCCATAGTCACCAAATGTCAAATTCATCAGTAATTAATTGATTTTTTCGGACTGTAGTTCATATATATGCTCACAAATTCATGCCTTCTCGATATTAGTACCCTAGCTAAAATACTACCATTTTTGTTTGTATCGTATTTGCTCTAAGGCAGAACCATCCACAGGTTTAATAATACATGCCTAAGATTCCCTAAACGTAGACCTATAATAAAGTTAGGTAATATAATTTATTTTGGTTTAGTTACTTACGGGCATTTTATCTGAAGTTTTTTATTATATGAATCTATCCTTGTATGGCTCCTGATGAAGCCGAAGATAGGTGGAAGGTGGTATTTTATCATGACCATTGATACACATTAGACCATCAATTCAGTTTTATTATTACTCTTGCAACATTTTCTTCTTCAAAGATTGTTCATGCTTCTCCAACACAGGGTGGAACTGTGCCGTTTTAGTTCATCATGGCTGATGGGAGAAACATACATGATGAAAATAAAAGCAACAAGAGTGAGCAAAGTCATGAATCGAAGACCTCTTCATCAACGTGGAGTTCATCTCCAAATATTAAGGGCTTCTCGTTTGACTTGAACGAGGATGCAGTGTTTGAAGAAGAATGCAGCGCCAGCGACAACATTAATATGCAGTCTGATGATGGTGTTGAAGAAGGGACATCTAACGAAAAGGTCAATTCGAGCGGGAATTCAACAACTTGTGAAGGAAGCAAAGATCGGACAACGAGTGTAAGACAGTACGTGCGGTCCAAAATGCCTAGGCTTCGTTGGACTCCTGAGCTACATCTAGCCTTTGTTCATGCAGTCGAAAGGCTTGGGGGCCAAGAGAGTAAGTTCCTCTTCGTTGCCGATATATGCTAGTGAAAAAAGCTTCGATAGAAGTGATATACCATGTGAAGAAAAGCAATTTAACACATGATCCCTTATATTAGGAAAAGCTATGTGGTAATATACGCATTTGTTCCAAAATGTGGTTGAGAACTGAATATTAATGCAAAGTTAAAAATAATAATAATAATAATACAATAAAGGCAATTTATGTATATGCTTCATCTTATTAGGATGCAAATTTATCATTTTCTAAGATACTAATGACATTCGATATTAATTTACTGTGCTTGTGACAGAAGCAACTCCGAAGTTGGTCCTCCAATTGATGAATGTTAGGGGACTTAGTATTGCGCATGTAAAGAGTCACTTGCAGGTACCAACATAACCACAACATGACATCTAAAGCAAATCTGCAATATCTTTATGCCCTAGCTGAAATACAACCACAACATTCCTCTTTTCGATCACTTGCTAGCAAAATCCTCATTATTTTTCTTTTTCTTCCAATCGATTTATATATCATTTTGTATATTTGTTTCAGATGTATCGAAGCAAGAAGCTTGATGAGTCCGGCCAAGGTAAATATTCCTCTAAATGGGGTGAATGGCTAGCTAATCGTTGCAACTTTCAAGTTGCTAGCCCTACTTTATTTTGAAGAATCTTTTCCGATTGGAGGTTTAATGGCACTTGTTATGAATATGTTTTTGGCTATTGCTGCTCCTCAAACCCCCAACCTCTCGGAACCTAAGGGAGCAACTTGATGGCTCCACCAAGGCTCGCCTGATATTCAAGCTACCCAAAATATACTCAGAAATGAATCCTTTTGATTTCTATTATTTCAATTTCTCTTAATTTACCGAATAATAGTTGAAATTATTTAAAAATTTAAAAATGGTTTTCGAAGGAAATTTTATTTAACTCACATGTATTTAGAGTAGGAATATGACATAATAAATACACTAGGAAGTATAATTTATTAGGTCACAAGAAGAAACCTTTCACATTGTTTTTTCTTGAATGTACTATAAAGATATATCTAGAAAATGAAGTTACACATTTTATTTGCATCACACATTTTTTAGCTAATTACGTATTCGTGTAACTTTTTCCACGGTTTTATTATTGGGGAGCTCAGCATTTCAAGGAAGGGAACACTTTATCCAGATATATGGAAGAATTAGTAAGGCTCATGAGCATCACAGGAAGGACAACGGAAGCCATTTTCTTGAGCCTTTCTTGAAACGAGCTTATGATTACAAATCAAGTTCTACAAGGTTAACTTTTCTTCCCTGAAGCCTTGATATATAGTATATAAGTTATCTAGCTTCATAGATATAGTACCGGATATTGGCTTTGGCTAAGTCGGAAAATCATTTAGCGTTAAATTTGGAGATATTGCAAATATACCTTTTAAACTATTGATTAGGCATAGATATTTATCATAGCTTATAATGAAAATAAATCTCAAATCCATCATAAAACTCTATTAATATTATAATTTATGGTCCTTCTAATGATGGGTTAGGAATTCGAGTAATGATTTAAAGGTTATTTGTATATTTTAAAATTACAAAAAAAAGTTGAATCATATTTTAATAATTTAATAAATTTATCTATACTCAATCAATAGTTTAACATATATATTTTTAACATTCCAATAATTTTATAACATTACTTTTTCGATTATTTTAAATTTTCAAATCTCAACAAACTTTTCCAAGGATAGGCTTTGACTAAGCCATAAGCCTTACTAAATTTTACGTACGTGGGGAGAGTAGTTAACAATGTTTATAACCAAATCAGATAATAAAAAAGTTTGCAAAAAAGAAAGGTGGGGGGGTGGGGTGGGGTTGAGGGGGAGAATCTGACAATAGAATCAATCCCCCCAAAAAGGTGTAATTCATTCATTCATGGTCCAAAAGCATATTATTTAAAAACAAAAAAATACAGGCCAAAGTAGTAAACATAAATATATAGACTACTGAGAAAAATCCAAAATGCCTTTCCTTTGTATATGAAAATCCTCGATAATCTATATCTTGTTTGACGTAATATAATCCCAATATTTATATGGTGCAGTGCTGTTAACTTTTCCATTGTATGGTTTCCATGTTTGTCCTAATATTCACAGGTACCAACCCTGGGGTTTTGTTGATCCCTTGGCAAGGTCGTCATCCATGTCGCCATGGAACAAAGATTCACTGTCCGGACAAGACAAAAGCTTTCTTAGTCCAACAACGACAATGTTCCAAAATCGAAACAACAATCACTTGTTTGAAGTTGCAGATACAACGACAAATGAACCTTTACGACCCAGCAGATTTCTCGAGGACAAAAGGTGGCCTCCTCGCGAATTATTGACGAGTCAACATGGTGGTTTTGCTCGAAAATGTTCTTCACCTTCTTCTACAATTTATTGGGGAGATACATTGTGTAACCGGCCGGCACAAGGTTCTATATGGAGCTCACAAGCCAGGACATTCAACAAGTTCCAACCCCACACTGTTAACACTCCCATGCACGTAACTCGTAGTGCAGAGTGCGGGTTTGAGACACCGTCAGCTCCACCTGAGGTATTTTTAGTCCTCTCTCTTCTGGCTTTCAAGTTATCTAATTTCTTGTCAGTTTGATAACCTAGTGTACCCGGTTGACAAATAAAATAAGTGTGCACCAAACATCTAACTATCAAAATCACAATTGGTTTTTAATTTTTTTCTAGGCACCATGACTCGACTCGAGGCAATCAATTATTCTTAATTTTCTATAGGCATTATAGCTTTGTATTGGAATTTTAAAGACCACTGTCATGTATGTATTTTTTATTGGCTGGGTATACCGTATATTATAATAAGATTCCGTTGTTCCACTTTTTCTTATTTTCCAAAAATGATTAAATTGGTGTTGCATTTGATCAATTAAACCTACATTTTAGATGACTTAAGATTGAATTAGACTTAAAAGTTTATGCTTCTTAAATTAATAGTGTGAACTTATTGTATTTGTTATTTAATGCATCCCTCCTTTGTGGGTTTACTAATACGCATTAAATGAAGAACTTGATTAGAAGGGGTGAAATGGCTGTTAGGGATTTTAAATATGGCCATTTGCTTTTATATCATGTTGAGTTTGATTATACGATCAATTGATATAAAAGTTTAAGCTTATAGATGGAAGTAAATTTTTTTAGTATTACTTAGCTTAATAAAATTTTGATAGATTATTATTTTTATGGTATGCATCCACCTTATATACACTATTATATATAGAATCAAATGGGCTGAATACAGTGTGTTTGAATTAAACTTCAATAAAGCTACGTCGCATATGTTTCAAAGGTGTCCTTTAAGTCATCTATATTTTTGAATTCATCCACCAAGTAAGGCCCTATATAATTAATGGTGGGCTAATTTGTATCTTTTCTAATCACATTTTATACATACCAAATATTCATTGTAAACACTATTTTACATTTTTCTTTTTATATGTAGCAACATATGATTGAAAAAGATACAAATGTCAACACCACTTAGGGACACAGAAATTTCAATCAAATTAGTGAATTTCAAGAACCAACATAATTAATATGAGCAACTTCTTCGCTACATATGAAAATAAGTTCAACTTTATCAGCATTTAAGCCAGATTTGCATCAATAATTAACTTCTTTTTCCTTACATGAGCTAACTGGCTTATTGTCAAGTCTATTATGAATTTATAGCCGATCAAAGTGCAAAATGATATCATTTGGTGGTATTTTATTTGAAACATGGTAGATGAGATGAAAAGTTCTTTTACAATTTAAATCGTGTCTCAAAATGGTAAGGAGCCAAATCTTTTTCGATTAACATTTTCTTCTTGAAAAATTTTCAGTGTCGGAGGACATTGTTCGAGGAAAGACAAACGAAGGACATGAAACTGGATATAGAAGGAAGCAGCATCAATCTTGATAAATACAAAGAGAAGAAATGGCTGCCTGATCTACAATTGCGTTTAAGTCACGATGACTCTGGAGAATTTAATGAACTCAATGCTCTACCTGAGAGAAAAGAGACTGATACAAATCTGACGCTGGGGCTATCTACATGTTAATTAGAGTGATTCTAGGGCAAAACTAAGGACAACCCAAGTTAAGGAAACAAAAGGAAAGAGAAGACCTACCTTAGCCAATTATTCCGAAAAGAGGATTATTGTTTCTTCTGAAGGATTCTATTTTAAGGTTGCTTTTGGGCCGAGTACTTCGGATCTGACCGTGTCGACGAGCAGAGGAGTGAGATCTTATATAGTACTTGGACTCAATGGCTGTTATTACGTCTTTTTACATGTAGTTTCATTGTTGGTAAGAGAAGGGTCATATTTTAGTTTTTCACTGGTATCGTTTTGGGTGAGCATTTGCATGGTAATGGCGTCAAAATGTACATTGGTCCAGACTTGATTTGGATTGAAATGAGAATGCAAACCAATGTGATTGGAGTGAATTGGGTATAGTAGGATGAATATACAAAAGGAATTGATTATTGGGTTTGTTCAGATTATTGTTATTGTTATTTTATTTTATTTTTTAATGTTCCTGTCTACTTGGTTTATTGTGTAATGTTTGTACTTCTTAACCCCTTTGTGTCCGATTCGGTTGACTAAATATACAATTTTGAAATTTTTTCAAAATGAAACCAAAACAAATAAAATTGAGATTACGACACCCAGGAACATCAGTAGGTGAATCCAGTAACTAGCTGAAAATTGACTACAAGAGAAATGTTAGGTTTAGTGATATGCAGGTAGTTCAAATTTTGAACATCATCTTCCTAATCTAGTATAATAACTCTAATCTAGGATCCTAAAATCGGGACATATATATATATATGATAATCCACAAGTTTATGTAGGAATGAGTAGGTAACCTTGTCTTATACGGTATCTACCTATACCATGTTCAATGGGAAAAAAATTTCAATTGAGATTACAATGCCCTAGGAGCATCAGTAGGCAAAAATTGAGTAATTGGCTAAAAATTGATTGCAAGAGAAATGTTAGGTTTTGTGATATGGAGGTAGTTCAAATTTTGAACAAACCCACGACATCTTCCTAATCTAGTATAATAACTCTAATCTAGAATCCTAAAATCAACTAATCCATAAGTTTATATAAGAGTGAATGAGTAACCTTGTTTTACATGGTATCTACCTATACCCTTTTCAATCTAGTAAGTTTTGGGTAAGTATTGAAAGTCACAAGGTAAATTTCAAGTATAAGTTTTTCGGAATAAGCTTTTACAACATAAGGTGTAGGTATGAGAAAATTTAAGAGCCTAAACCTATAAGTTAATAATTTAAATGTTTAAACTAATACTATTTCTCTCAATTTACATTTTCAATTTTTTCCCTTATACTTCCCTATTTGCCTCTCCAATTTTATATTTTTCATTCTTTCTCTTATTTTTTTCCTTTTTGCTAAGGGTAAAATCACATAAACATAAAATAATGAAGAGAGGATTTTTTTTTCTTTCTAATTTTACAAGTTTTGCCATGGGTTCCATAAGTTTTGTATATGAAGAACTTATAAAATCACATAAAAATTATATTTTTAATATCACAAAATGTCACATCTTGAAAACTTGTTAGATAGTCCCACCACACTTGCTAACTAATTATGAGGGTATTAGATGACATACCTTCATGATTAGTTATTGGATGTAAGGCTCGCATTTATAAAATAACAGTTACTTAAAGAATAATAAAGTGAACCTTTTGAAAATAAATTAACTTATCTGTATATGACCTCACTTGATCCCCCTTCCGTGTACCACATTAGTTGGCGACATTTTTTGTTGATTCTCTAATTTTACTTATGACACAAAATCTATAAAGGTGTGAGCGAAAGTCACGTGCTCAATAAGTGGTAAGGAATAAGCATTATATGTATCAAGCAAGAAAATAAGTCCTTTAAAGTGTTTGTAAAACTAATATTATCATTCACATGACATTGACTAGTACATCATGAAACTCGAGAAATTGACCTTACTTAAGTTTGGATTTCAAGGAGTTGACTACTATGCAAAACATTGCACCACTAATCTCAGGCTTGTGTAATGGACTCTCATGTAAGTCCTCCCAAAACCAGTTAGGACTATCTATGTGATAGCTTTTTTGTTGTACAACAACCTCCTCTCTTGTCACTTAATTCCATAAAGGTTTAAAGATGGGCATTAATTATAATCCTCACCTAATGGGTAGTATTTGGTAAGTAGAAATAATGCAAAAAGGATGCAGTGTATGTTCAGTTATTATACCAAATTATGACATTAATCCAATTTAGAGGATAATAAAACAATATTATACGTAGGCCACTTGACATTCATAAATAACACTTAGAGACACCAAAACGGGTAGGCTTAGCTCCCACAAGTATTGCATTCACACGTTGCATGCGTACACAAAATCTACATTACAAGCACAAATAAGTATAACGACTTATAATCCCTTATTAACAAAATAAAGACCGTCATGAGACAAGCCACTTATTTGTTAGGTAACTTGAGTGTGCTTTATTCTATTGATCATTTTGAAAAATTCCTATAGATAGTTGAAAAAGAAATAAGACCATTTCAAAGTGGCATCATTCATTTTCTATTTTATTATATACCATTGTCACATAATTATATTCTTTTAGAACTCAATGGATAAAATTATGATTTGTTTTAATATTAGTTTAAAGCTTGAAAATCTTAGTTAGTGATAATAAGATAAATCGTATTAGATAACTAAAATGTTTGTTATTGGATTTTATGTTAGACTAGATATTATAATATATGATTATTAGTAAGGACTTGATAAGGGGATGACACTTAGGAGATTATCAAAATTGATCTTTTTGATGAAATAGATTACTATAAAGTAGTGTAAATGAATTATATTTGAATAAAATGAAATTTAGAAATTTCCATAAATTTATTAAAATATCATTATTTTAGTTTTTTTTTTATAGTAAAAATAGGCTTAAAATACCAAATAATTAGAAGATATTTTGCCAAGTGGAGACAAAGGTTCCAAAACACTTTAAATATTATAAAATATCATGTGTAAAAGTATGAAAGTCGTAATTAAGCCATAACCTAGTTATATGGATTTTTACGTTAAAATAATAAATTACCGTTTTTAATACTATAACTAGTTTTACTTATAAAAAACATGAAACATGGGAGATTAATCCTAGAAAAATTACCATAATTAAGTAATATTATGAGAAATGCAGTTAAGTTTCATGAAGAAAGGAGGCTAAATGATCGAGATATAAAATTAGACTAAAAACTATCCTATTGCATAAACCACCATGACCCCTCCAAGCTTGTTAGCCACCACTAGGGGTGGGGAGAGACTTATCCTATTATGCCCTTGCTTTGTTTGGTGATGTGAATTTTGGTGTGGAGTGCAAAATGAACCTTGGATGGTATTTATAAAGTTTTTCCATTAACCATTTAATTATTATTATTATTTTTTATGTTGTAGTGATTGAAGAATTTTGAAAATTTACACATGTATTCCATGCAAATTAAGAAGTTTCTAGTTAAAATTTAGTGAATTTTGGACACCTAATTGATCTTTGGTGAATTTTACAAGTGGTTTTGGCACTTTAAGAAAATCTGCTTTGATTTCCCACGAATTTAGTCTTTGTTCTCCATTTTTAAGATTTTTCTATGATTTTTGCTGATCAATTCCATGCATGATGACACCTATTCAATTGGGTATATATATACCCTACCGACTGACAACACAATTACAATTGCATCTAATCGTATACCATTTTTTGATGGAACTAATTTTCTTTATTGGAAATGTAGGATGGAGATTTACATCAAAGGAACTAATTTTGCTTTGTAGGAAATAATACAGTATGGAGATCAAGAAATCATTCTCACCAACAGTCTAACTCTAGCCGAGTAAGAAAAGAAAAAGGCTGAATGAAGCAACACAATAAAGAATCTGCTTTTGATGAGCATATCCCAAACTGTGTTCACAATGATTTCATTATGCGAGTTTACCAAAGAAATATGGGACAAGTTATGTGAAACATATGAAGGTGCTACAATGATCAAGGACACAAGGAGAGGAGCATTGATGCAGGATTATGAATTATTATTACTTCAATTCGGTGAAACTATATCTGAAGGATTTAATGGATTTACTTTAATTATCAATGAACTTGGTTTACTTGGTAAAAAGTTTGATGACAATGAACTTATAAGGAAAATCTTTCGAATTTTGCCAAGTTTGTAGGATTTAAAGACAAATGCAATTGAAAAATCTTATGACTTAAACAAAATGAACTTAAGTTAACTTCGAGAAAAGCTTTGAGCATATAAATCAAAATTGAAACATATGAATGATCACAAGAAAACTAAAAGATCCATATCATTTAAGGTGACTCAATAAGACATTGAGATAGAAGAAGGATCAGACAGTGAGGAAGATAATGATGATATAACAATGCTGGTCTAAGGATTTAAAAAAGCATTCAAGAGAAATGGTAAGCATTCTGAATGTTTTAAAAAAAATTCTACTAATTAATCTAAGTATAGTACAAGAAAAGATTTTAGAGGAAAAGAAGAAAAGAAAGAGAAAAAGAAGGAAATAGTTTGCTTCAAATGTAAAAAGCTAGGACACATCAAGTATGAATGTCCTGTATTGATAGAAAAGATGGAAAAATATAAAAAGAAACAAAAAGCTTTAATGGCAACGTAGAGTGATCTTGATGAGTTAGACATTGAGTCAGACACTGGATTAGATAATGAAGAAGAAGCAAATTTGTGCTTCATGGCATTATCTGAGGTATCTTCTGAATCTAATAATGATATGCCTATGAGCTTTAGAAAACAAGTAAAACAAATGTTAAGGCTTTATCCGAGGCAAATGAAAAAGATTGAAACTTTAAGAAATGAAAAAGAAGTTGTATGTTAGACTAATATGTTATTAATTGATGAAAATGATATTCTAAAAAATGATACATAAGTGTTACATATGGATAATAAAAGCTTAAGTGAAGCACAAGATATGTTGACTAATGAAAATAATACATTAAGAAAAGAGATTGTAAAGCTTAATGTATGAATTAATAAACTTTTAAAAAGTTTAAGTTCTATGTTCACTAAGTTTTCCGAAAGTGATGAAAAATTGCAAAAATTAATGTCATCTCAAAGAGTAAGTAACTTAAAAGAAGGGTTAGAATATAATAAGGCTGAGTCCTTAAACCAAATTGAGAAAAATATTTTTGTTAAAGGAATAGATCCAATAATTAAAGATAATATTAATATAAGTAAGAAGGAAAATAAAGTATAAATATGAAAGAAAATAAAACCATTATACAAAATGAAAAGAATATTAGAAAATACTCTAAATAGTATTTCAAATAGAATTTTAGCTAGTATTCTAGACAGATATACAAACAGTACTCCAAATAATCTTACAAAAGGTATTATGGAAGCTATACCAAAACATATAATCCAAGAATGGTAAGCTCATATCAATATCAATGAAGACCATATCAATATTAGAAAAGTCCAGTAAGATCTAACATTTATGCATGCTATTTTTGTAACAAATATGGACATATAGAAAAATATTGTTATTACAAAAATAACAAGCTCAGCCAACAATAAGTAATAAATCAAAATAACACAAGCTTGAATTTTGGTAGACCCAAGCTAGTTTAGGTTCCTAAGAAGGTTTAACCATCCTCTTTATATGTATAGAAACACAAAAAAAAAAAAAGCTAAAATGATTATGGTACCTAGATAGTGGGTGCTCACGACACATGTCTGGAGATGTTTCGCTGTTCACAAATCTAGAATGGAAAAATGGAGGCTATGTCAAATTCAGTGATGACATTAGAGGAAAGATGATAGCAATTAGTACAGTAAGCTTTCCCTCTAGTACAATTGAAAATGATTCTCTAGTAAGAGGTCTACAACACAATCTTTTAAGTATTCGTCAACTTTGTAACAAAGTTTACAAAATGATTTTTAGAAAAGACAAAGTACAAGCTTATGATAAGAATGGAGAAATTTTTTTTGAAGGGTTTTGTAATAAAAATACTTACATGGTTGAACCTTCAAGAGTAGATGTTGAAAGATTTTTCTTAACAATAAATGACAATTGTTTTATATGGAAAAAAAAGCTTGGAAATGTTAATTTTTCACAATTAGAAAAACTTTCTAAAAATAAACTTGTTAATAGATTACCAAAAATTTCTATTATTAAAGATATTAAATGTGATAC
The DNA here is from genome assembly GCA_037954665.1 of Laguncularia racemosa. NCBI lineage: Eukaryota > Viridiplantae > Streptophyta > Magnoliopsida > Myrtales > Combretaceae > Laguncularia > Laguncularia racemosa. Next base: position 128,857 of record JBBMOL010000291.1, on the reverse strand, counting down.
TTACTTGAGAAATAAAATGGTTTCAATATCTCATAAATGTAAAAATGTTATTTCAACAGTAAGATCTTTAGAACTTCTACATCTTGATCTTTTTAGTCTAATAAGAACTTTGAATTTAGGAGATAATAAGTATGAATTAGTAATAGTTGATGACTTTTCATATTTTACATGGGTTTTACATGAGATAATAAGTATGAATTAGTCTAACAAGAGTGATACATTTGATGCTTTTAAAACTTTTTCAAAACAAGTTCAAAATGAAAAAGGTTTATCATTAATAAGTTTAAGAACTAATCACGGTAGATAATTTGAAAATGAAAACTTTATTAAGTTTTGTGAGAAAAATGGGATAAAACATAATTTTTCTACACCCTATACTCTACAACAAAATGGAGTAGTAGAAAGGAAAAATAGAGTATTACAAGAAATGGCATTAAGTATGTTAATGAGAGTAATGCACTTAAGTATTTATGAGCTGAAGCAATCTCTACATTTTGTTATATTTCTAATTGTGTTTATGTGAGACCTTTAACACAGAAAACAATGTATAAAATCTATAAAGGTAAGAAGCCAAATGTGTCATATTTTCACATATTTTGGACTAAATGCTTCATTAAGAAATCCAAGTAGAATCTCAGTAAATTTGATGAAAGAGCTGATGAGGGAATTTTTCTTAGATATTTGACAACTAGTAAGGTTTTTCGTATTTTTAATCAAGTAACTAGTCTATTAATGTCAAATTTATTAATAATCCAATCATGGATAATAGTGATGATGTAACAAATAAAAAGAATAAAGATAAATATTTAAATCATCAAGAGAGTTTACAAAATACTGTAAGAGTACCTATTGAACCAAAAATAGAAGATAGACCAGACAACTGAGTAGATAGTCACACTGACAGTACAATAGATGGTAAGTTAAATAATTACTTAGACAATAAACCAAACGGTGCACTAGACGGTAAGTCAGACAATTTACCAAAAGGTTCTACTGAACCTACATAGACTAGAGTTGAATATTTTAAACCTTGGAGATTTAAGGCATTCCATTCACCAGAACAAGTACTTGGTAAAATAGATTTAGGAGTTAAAACTAGATTAAAGCTACATCATTTAGAAAATAAATTCACTTTATTATATGAGATTGAACCTAACAATGTAAATGAGGCTTTGACAGATAGTAACTGGATCAATGCTATGCAAGAGGAATTAGCACAATTTCAAATCAGATATGGACACTATTTCCTAGACTTAAGGATAGATCTATTATTGGAACAAAATGGGTGTTTAAAAATAAGCTTGATGAGCAAGGTAAGATAGTTAGGAATAGGGCAAGGCTTATGGCAAAAGAATATTCACAAGAAGAAGGTAGTGATTTTGATGAAACTTTTGTTCCAATAGCGAGATTAGAAGCTATTAGACTATTGTTAGCTTATGCTTATTACAAAGATTTTAGACTATTTCAAATGGATGTAAAAAGTGCTTTTTTAAATGGATATATCAAAGAGGAAGTATTTGTAAAACAACCCCTAGGATTTGAGGATCTATTAAAAGAAGATTATGTTTTTAAATTATGAAAGGCTCTTTATGATTTGAAACAAGCTCCTAAAGCTTGGTATGAAAGATTAAGTGATTTTCTAATAAAAAATAACTTTTCAAGAGGAAAAGTTGACACAACTCTTTTTATAAAACATTTCGATAAAGATATTTTAGTAGTACAAATCTATGTAGATGATACTATTTTTGGTTCTACTAATGAAATGTATTGCAAGGAGTTTTAGAAGTTGATGCAGGTTGAATTTGAGATGTCTTTGATGGGAGAACTAAACTTCTTCCTTAGATTGCAAAATCAATCAAACTTCTCAAGGAATATTTATTCACCAAGAAAAGTATGCTAAGCAAATGCTAAAAAAAAAAAAAATTGGATTTGAGAATGTTAAAGGAGCTGCTACTCCCATGTCAAATTCAATAAGGTTAGATCTAGACATTTCAAGTAAAAAGGTACATAAAAAACTTTACAAGAGTTTAATTGGATCCTTGTTATACAAGATTGCTTCTAAACCAAACATTTTGTTTACTGTTTATGTATGTGCTAGATTTCAAACAAGTCTAACTAAAACATATTTAACAGCTATAAAAGGAATTTTCAAATATACATCTTATACTACAAAATTAGGAATTTGGTATCCTAAAAATCAAAATATTGATTTAATAAGATATTTAGATGCTAATTATGAAAGATGCAAGATTGATAACAAAAAAAAAAGTACTTTAGGAACATGTCAATTTTTCGGGAACAAACTTGTATCTTAGTCATCTAAGAAACAAAATTCTGTTACCTTATTAATAGTTGAGGCAAGATATATTTCTATAAGAAATTGTTGCGCTCAAATATTGTAACTTAAACAACAATTGTATGACTATGGATTTATGTGTAAAAATATTCCAATAAAATGTGATAACACAAGTGCTATTAATCTCACAAAAAATCTAGGTCATCATTCTAGGTCCTAACATATTGAAGTAAGGCATCATTTTATAAGAGATCACAATAACAATGGAAATATTAGTCTTGATTTTGCTGAATTACAATTAGTTAATGTATTTACAAAACCATTAGATAATAATAGATTTGAATTTATTAGAAATCAAATGTGTTTTCCTATATAATATTTATTAAAATTATTTTTTAGTTCTTTAGTTAATTCGAATAAACTCAAAAAGAAGAAAAAGTAGTAATATCCTCTTAACCGTTAAGATTGCTTTTACATGCGGATGACTCTTCCGCAAATATTACTTTTTCAAAATTAAAGATTTAAAATCTCCCTTCTTTTATTCACTTTGATCACTCTGAACTTTCTGAACCATCTGAACACTCTCACTCTCTTAACCCAGAACACTTTCACACTCTCTTTTAAACCTTAATCGCTACTCACAACAATGGCACCAAGAAAATCAATTAGGACAACCAAAATGAAATCAAATTCAAGAAAAAGGGATGCAGACCCTATCAAGACTCAAGACGAGGAGTCTTCTCTATCAAGACATCCTAGTTAAGAGAAATCACAAGAAATAGAACACAACAATGAACAAGAAAAACCTGTAGTAAGTAGTAGTTTGAAAGAACCCATTGCAAAAGTAGTACAGAAAGGTGAACCAGATGTTTCACCAGACACTTTGAAAAGGAACAAAAAGGTGCGTTCAACAAAAAAAATTTCTTAGAAATTTGTTCCATTAAAAGGAAAGATAATGGATTGTATGTCTATAGATGCTAAATATTTGATCGAGAAGGGATTTCACATAGATGAAATGTTGGAAAGAATAGGCTGCAAGAAGTTATGCAATTTAAGATACATGGTTTTTGGAGAAATAATTGCTTAATTTTATGAGAACTTAGATACCAAAAGGAAGGATAGGTTAAAATCAAATGTGTATAGACAAAACATTGAGATCACTAAGAAAGATATGATTCGAAGTTTAGAGCTGAAAGATGTAAATGATGATGAAGATGTTCTGAACATGAATCAATTAGAATTATTTCAGTATCTTAATGATGGATTTGAGATTAAATCATAACAAGACATGCTTGTTATTCAATTTTCATTGCTAGTAAGGATGTTACATAAGATAGTAAGTTCATGTGTTCTGCCTAGGATAGAAAGCATAACACATATATTAGTCGATGAGGCTAAAATAATTTTAGGAATGACAAAAGGGAAAAGTGAGAATATTGTTGACAAGATTTTGAGGAATCTATTTGAAAATATGGAAAAGAAGCCTTATGGAAACCTAATAATGTTTCTTTTAAAAGAGAAAATTAATTATATATATATATATATATATAGACTTTAGAATAGAGAGAGAAGATAAAACAAATCATCAAAAATTAGAAAAAAAAAAAAAAGAAACCAAAACTCTCTCCATTTCATCCGAATTTTCTAGGAAAATTGAAATTGAAATTTCCAACATGCAATCATCAGGATAGGAAGAAGAACAAGATTGAAGTAGGATGCAACAAGAATTTGAAGAATTTGAAGAAAAAAAAAATCAAATTAAATAGGGAGGATTTTGTCTGTTCGTTCGAAGGGGTTAGGATAAATCTGCTGCTAGGCCAAGCTAGAGTTAAGATTTTGGGTGGAAGAGAATTCCGGCCAACATAGTGGTTGCCGGCTTTGGCAGCCGGAGGCCGGTGAATGGAGTAGCCCTTAGTAACGCCTGAAACTTCCTATTTTTTTTTTAAAATATCAAATGTTGATGAAAAATTTTGATTTTTGGTATTCTAGCATAATTTTGTATGAATATTAATGTGATAATTTTATTTTTTTGAAATTTGATTCACAAATATGTAGTCCTTAAAAAATGCTCTGTTTTGGTCGTAAATTAAATTGGAAACTAAATAGGTCAAATGATTTATTTTTGATGTAATTTTTAGTATATAAGCTCCTTATATGATTTATTAGATCACCAAATCAATAATTGTTTAGATTGGAGTCATTTTCTATTTTTAGTGAATTTTTCAAGCTAATTACCTTGTTCTGGCCGAATTAAGTCCTTAGCAAAATTAGAGAATTTGATTTGATTAGTTGAATTTGATGTTCAGTTCAGGTTCATTGAAGCATAATATGATTTTAAGAAGCTTGGGTTAGTTACGAAACAAAAACGGGAGTGTTCGGTGCAAGATCGTGATAATTTAGAACCATACGATACAATATAGAATCAGATTGAAATTTAATTACATTAATATATAATAGAGAGTAGCATACCCGTATGTATATGAATTAGAAATTATAGAAAAATGGTGGATTATACGAGGTTAGGATGGAATTTAGGGGTTTGGAATACTAAATTAGCAATGTAGGGTTCAATAGAGTGAATGAGGTAACATTGATTGGTATACTGATGATTCAAATGTTTTTGTTGAGTAAGGAGGACAAAGGAATTTAGCCGGTGCGACTATTTGGATTGGCATACATTGTTTCAGGTGAGTACCCCCTTAACTCCTCTCTTGGGTATAAGTGGTTGATAATGTAGACTACTTGTTGTTGGCTGAAATTACCCTGTACGATCACTTACTGTGATCAATGCAGGAGGATTGTTGAATTACATTGGTTTACTGATGGCTGGTTGTGTGTCATGATATGGTTGGATTATGAGAAAAAAAAAAAAGAAGGGAACATTCTAGAAAATCCTAGAATGAGAGTTGGGTACGAGATTTAATTATACTATTCCTAATTGTATGTGATGTAATGAACTTAAATTATTGAATGCTTAATGATTGTGATGTAATGTTGGGTTATTTTTAGCTTATTAGATGAGGTTTATATGACTAGTTGAGTTCATACTATTGTTGTCTTAGTAACGATGAAATATCTAAATGGATAATAAAATGGGATTTAGGCTATAAGTACCTACTAACCTAAAACACTTAATGTAAGAAAAGTCCTGTTCCCTGCCTAGTAAGTTTGTGGTACAACCTTTGAGTCGACCCATTTGGGTTTGAGGCACGGTCGATGGACCGGCCCGGTTCAGTGACCTATGGGGATCTGGTCACCCCTTTTGTTCGAAGCAGGTGAAAGGCGAGCTAAATATTTCTAACTAAAAAGAATATGTAAGGATGTCTTAATTGGTTGAGAAAGCATTAAGTTTTGAAAAATACATGAGGGTAGTTTATCTACCAGTTGATAGGCTTTGCCTGGGTTAACTGGAAAATATTTGTGATCTGTGAGTAAACATGAGTGATTGAAATGGTCTCCAATGAAAAGGTTATGAGTTTAGCAAAATGGAATTACAGGGAAAATATCATTAAGTAAGATCATGGTGATGTTAAAATGTAATAAATTGAATTGGGTTTCTTGCGAGTATAACTTGAGTTGAAAACTTGCTTGCTTGAGTAATCACTTCGAGGTATTTGATAATATTGTTGATTACTATTATGTGATTTTGTTGTTTGTTTTTGCTGGGTTGCTTGATTTTATACTCACTTTGCTTCTTAAGAAGCTGAGGGGTTAGTGTTTTTGCTAACCTCAAGTACAGGTACTGAAGAATAAGTTGTTAGAGACTCGGGTTTTTGGAGAGCGTCAATAGGGGCAAAGAAGCCCTTAGTTCCATTTTGGAACCTCTGTTATTTGTAATAAGATCTATAGGTGTTAATCTTCAGATTGTAATGTAAATATTTGTGTGTATAAAGTTAGATTTGTAATCTTTTGAGCCACTTAAGGCTACAGGATTAATCATAGGCTATGCCTACTTACCAGGAATGCAGATCCCAATGGTATATATATATATATATGATGTATGATGTGATAGGAGATTTTAAGTACATGTGTTTAGATATGATGTGGATATGGAATGATAGCGCTGTTGGTCATTTTACAGGATGTTTATAAAATTACATACAGGTTGGAGTTACAGGTTTAATATTAGCAAAATTTGCCTTATCTCTAATTCAGAGACGGCATAGCAACCCACCTACAGGTACCAAGGATAGTTACAGGAATTTTTGGAATAAGTTCAAGAATCAGACCTAGTAGGTGGGTCGCTGCACCTATTCCAGAGGGTTAGGAAGATCTTAATAAACAAGCTAGAGATACTATTCCAGTGCATGAACCAAATTTGAAAAGTCCACATGTACATCAAGAGATTCACCAAAGTGGTGGGACAGATATCCTGAGACACATTAAGTAAGAAGCTACTGAAATCAATGTCAAAATTGACCCTACTCATGAAGCTGCTCAAGAAATTGATCCTCAACCTAATTTTGTACCTCATCAAACCACCCAAAACGAAACCTTTGCTACTCTAGCATCTCCTCCTACTGAATAAACTAAACCTCAACTAACTCAAGCTCCAGCTCAAACCAAAACCAATCTCGATGCTGCTGTAAAGGAATCTAAAGAAATCTCAAAGAAAGCAAAGAAAAGAGTGAAAACAACTGCAAGGAAGGCTGTTAATCCACCAAAGAAGAAGAAGAAGAATTTTTTTTTTCTCTATTTGAAGACTTCTATTGGTCATTGTTAGCTATCTTTTCATTGTTTTACTTTCAAGACTCATGCTTCCTATTCTCTAACCACTAGATGATGCTTTTTGATTGTTGAATGATGTTTTTTTTTTCTTACTTAAAATTTATATCATATATTGAGGGGGAACATTGTATTTTATTTGTTTGATAACAAAAGGGGGGAGAAGAAATAAGTAATTAGTGATAATTTTTTTTCTAATTATTTAATATGAAATACAAAGTTTATATATAAAGTTTATCACTTGAGATAAGTTTTGTTATCATAAAAAAAGGGGGAGGATGTTGAGTTCTCTAAATTCTGAAATATGGTTTAATGATAACAAAAAGGTTATTAGTATTTAGAATGTGTTTTAAGTGTGAAGAATAAAAGCATTCATTCTTACAGATCTTAAATAGATAGTAGTATATAGACACTTATCCAAACAATAGTACATAAACATTTATCCGGACAGTAATATATAGACACTTATCTAGACAGACTGTTAAACATTTTACTAGACATTTAAATAGACAGCCTGATACTTTAGGTTGTAGACTTTTGATTATATATGTTCTTATGCAAGTTATTATGAGTCTGAATTATTGTAACTTTAGTTTGCAAAGTTTATATATATATATAACGAATCAAGTTAAGGTTGTTGTAAACGAATAAGTTTAGTTTGCAAAGAACGAGATAAGGATAAGAATAACCAATATGGTTATTAGTTGAAGACCAATTGGATAAAGAGGGATTTTCTATTTTCAACTAAAACTTATCCATCTAAAGTTTTTAAAGAGCCAGACAAAGATAAACATCGACAAATCTGAGCTAAGTCTGTTACACATCAATCAATTTGAATTCGAATTACAGATTGAATTTTTTAAATTCCCAAAAATGCAAGGATATGAATGTTGGAAGACTCAATGAACGTTAGATGTAATCTATCAGCAGAACAAGTAACTATATAAAATAATTAAAATTGAAGAAAGGAGACAGAAGGGACAAGTAGAAAAAACAAACACTCAGAATAAAGTAAAAACAATTTTTCTTTGTTTACTCAAGCTTAAATTAGAGAGATTATATTTTTCTCATCTTTGTAAATTTATCTATTTTTCCTATAAAGTTAAGTATAAGAAAGTATGTTACAAAGTCTTGTAGTCTATGCCTAGCCGAGGAAAAGGCTAGAAAGACAAAGCAAGAGCAATTGGTAATTATAACAAGTTTTTAGCAATTGAATTAGTGGAACAACCGGAGTAGAAGATCGGATCCTCAATAGTGAAGCTAGATGAGAAGATGTACTCAATAGGAGGAACCTGTATAAATTACAATCTTATTTAATTTCACTACACGTTATATTTGTCAATTTTATTATTTCTCATCACGTATAATCTTCATCAAGCTATAAAGTCACAAAGTATTTGATTAACTAGATTTGATAAAACTTTTTTGTAAACAATTCAACCCTAACCCCCCCTCTGGTTCGCCATTTCAGGACCTACAGTATGGGATTCCCAAAATTCTTACATTTTTTATTTAAATCATACAGAATATTATAAGAGCATAATATTATTAAGTCCACCTTATGTTACTACCTTAAGTAATAGTCAATGGTCATTAACTTACACTATCACTATAACATTATCTACGGCTTCAATGAATTTTTCCATTAAAATTGGTGTATTTACACTCTTGAAAGTCAAAATCAAACTCACACGCTATCTTTTCATTCCTCTCAATAATGTTTTGTCATTATGGCATGAAGTAGCCATTTTCACAAGTCATACCATACAATATATAGAAACCACCATTAAGGTGCTCCTTTAATTAATTTCCAAATCAATTTGCAATGTATCATATGATTTGCATTGTCATTGTCACAAAACTGAATTAATAAAGATAAATATCTTTATTGTAGTATGTATATGAAAAACTTTGTTATTTCTCACCTTAATACAAACTTAAATTTGAAAAGAGAACACAAAATTCCTATCAAGTTTGTGGTAAAAATGGAAGGAAATCCTTAACCAACAAATTAATATCTCCTAAATAATATCAAAATCCTTTTAGGAAGCCCACAAGTTGAAAATTTGGCATGATAGACAATTAAACATGTGTCTTTAAGAGTGTAGCACCACCTTCTAAATTTATTTAGGCATCAAGAAATCTAGACATGAGTAATGATAGCAATATATTATTAAGAAAAATGTGTATGATGTGATATACATACATATTCTTCTTACTACTAGACACTTACCTAGCCAACATTTCGATCTAGCTCTACCTAAACTTTTCTAGTTTACACCAACACTCCCCATTTGTTCAATTGTGAGAGAAACAAAAAATATCATTATTGTGTAAACAAATTTATAGTAAGTGATATGCTTAGGAGTTTAGTAATCATAAGGGTATCTATCTACCAAAACAACTAACTATGGGTCCTTCCAAATTGTAATGCCCTAAAGCCCGAGCCACTCTACTGCCTACCATGTGTCCTTATCTCACAAGAACACATTAAGACTCTAAATCAACTATGATATATTTTAACTTATAACTCCTATATAAAAGCATTTCATACATCCCCAAAATTCAAATAATTTCATAAACCATATCAAATATCTAACACAACAGAAGTCTTTGAACACAAAAATAACATTCCTCAAAAGATACTGTCTATTACAGTCAAATAACATAATTATCCCAAATCTTAATCACCATAATAGTAATGGTAATCTTCATCTTCCTCTCTCTATAGTTCACCTAAACCTAAGTTATCTTCTAGGTTCTCCTCTCCCTTAATACTTGCATCTAAAAATGTTCCCTGAATGGTAAGCCAATGCCCAATATGTATAACACAAACACACATGCATAAACAAACATGAACAAGTATCAAACACATCATGCAGTACTTAAACATAGACGGTCGTTTCATAATACAATTTATGTCTACAAGCAACAACATGGTACTCATGACCTCCTTAACACACTTAATACATTGGAGCATGAATTGGTGATGGGAACTACCACTATAGGCTCCACACCTATGTTCACTTAAACCTCTTAACTAACATTCAACCCAAATCATTTATAAGTACGACTCTACTAAGGACAATATCACATAAAGATCACTGGGGTGTGCCCTAAGGATCTACCACTACGGGCCCTTAGGTCAAGCCAAGCACATATAGCATACAACTTAAACACTTAAGCCAAATCATCTAGTTAAATCAAGTTCAATGCATAAACTAACTTAAACAAGAACAAATCATCACACAAGTTACACATACCTTAAATCCTAGCCTTAAGCACTTTTGGTCTTAGACTTAAGCTAAATGGAAACCTATACACATCAACAAGATCTTCTTAGTACTTAATCTAAGATTAATATCATCTCTTAATTCTCTCAATCCTATTTATTTAATTTCTCTAAGGCCTTACTATCTATCTAGGTTGTGTCGGAATTAGTCTAATTTGAAGTTAAATGAATATATAATCACATTATGTTTTATTCAACATGGCCATGTTAGAGGCCGTATGGCTCAACACGGGCTAAAGTACAACCGTGTTAAGGGTTGTGTATCTTTCGGTGTAAAGCTTAGCTTCAAAATGGTTAGAACACAGCTATGTTGGGAGGTCATGTTTCTCTTAATTTAACACGGTTGAAATACAACTGTGTTAAGAGGTTGTGTATCACTTAGTATGAGTTTTGTATCCAACACAGTTGAAACATGACCGTGTGGGTGGACCGTGTTTGTCTCAGTTCAACATGGTCAAAACACGACCATGTTAGGAGGCTGTGTATCTCTCAGCATAACCTTCAAATTCAACACAATCAAAACACGATCGTATTTGGAGACCTTGTTACCCTCGGCAATCCCCATGAACTCCTAATTCTTCATTTTAAATCCTCCTAAACCTAGTTCTCTCTATCCTTAAGCTTGATTAAATCTCCAAAACATGTAATTACATATAAATTACAAGGATTTGCATAATTACATCAAATTTCCTATGGGTTGAATCCTTAAACCATTGAGTCCCTTCTCTACTATGCCATTCTCAAAACTTCGAATCCTACAATGCACACGATAGTCATAAATTCCAATTCCAATAATTGAAATTGAAATCCATATAAGATTCCTTACCTCCCGTATTTGAAATTAGGTCACGCCTTTTTCCTTTCGTTGTCTTAGGGTTTGTTCCAGGAGAGTCTCTCCTTTGTTTACTGTTTAAACTGTGAGGGGTGAAAAAGAAGGAACATTAGGTCATTTTGGGTTAAATACTCCTTTCATGAAATGTCCAAATTGCCCATCAAATTTTATAAAATTTCTTTCCTTGTCCTTAGCTCTTTATGACAACATATATATTAAAATAAATAAAATTTTTCAGGTATTACACAAATATAGGAGAAAATGTCATGAAAATGGGTAAATTAGCAAAAATGTGAATGTTTCTAGTGCATATTACGCACTAAAAGAACTAAATGTAACTTAATCCCAAATCGATATGGCACATAAACCTAAACTAAAGGCACTTGCCTCAGTCCTTACTAAAGGGATTTTTAAGAATAAAACAACTTGAGAGTAAGAAGTCACAAGAGGTCTAAAATATTTTCTACATTAAAGATGTCATAATGATACGACGTACATATAAAATGGACCATTTATAGTAACTCTCTAGGGTTACAATACTAAAAGAGGAAAATCCAACTAAATACATATAAACATACCTTATCTAGTACAATATGAATGTGTAAAATTGTAAAGAGACAAAAAAATTCTTAAAGACGCATCTAGTTGTTAGATTTCATTGTAGTACCAATCGTATTCTTAGCAGAAGAAGACAAATTGTCTAAGCATTCATGCAAGCTGATGAGAGTGAAACTTTTAGCAAACAAGTCAGATGTTGGCTTAATTGACTCTAGGAGGGGTCGGTAAGTGGCATAGTAGGTTTCTCTAAGCTATTCAAGCTTCAAAGCCCTTTCCACTAGGATTCATAGGGTAGGCTAGGTGGCACTTCCTCAACTCGAATAGAAATGACCATCTAGTAGCAATTTGGTAGATGATGGGAGAGGAGCCCATGAAGGCAAGTGGGTTCATCCTCAACTGGTTAGCTAGTGAGTATCCTTTAGGTCAAGTTTTAAAGCCCATACGCTTTAGCTTAGGTGATAAGTCTAGTGGTTGGATTCCTATCATTCCCTTAAGGGTGTTGCAAATTTGCCCTCAAATCTAAAGATTCTTCATGGATTTGATGGGAATCAAATCATTTCAATTACAAATACACTTGATGGGAATCAAATCATAAAGGTTGGTGGTGCATTGATTTAGGCTGGCCATAAAAGCCAGCAGTGTAAGCATTTAAGCCAGCTATAGAGGCTGGCGATGTAGCTCGGGCTAGCGGCTTAGGTATTTAAGTCGGCCATAAAGGCCAACGGTGCATGTTTTCAAGGCCAACGGCCTAGATGCCTTCAAGGCCAGTGGCTTACAACTTTAAACCAGTTGTTTTATGTTGTTTCGAGCTAGTTCTTCTTTGTACTAAGAATACCCTTTTTGTAATGGAAAGAGGACAGGCTTTAAACATTTAAGAAATACAAAAAGTGGAGTTTACTTCATTTTTCTTATACTCTTATCAATTTGTAGATTGTGGTGAGTGACAATATCAAGATTGTTGTGCGTCATATCGACAAGACCGTGCTAGGACTATTCTCTTACTAGTGTGTAATATTTGGTAAGGGTTTAGGGTTTTATCTTGTTATTATTGTATGTTTGATTATCGGAATTGTGTTTGTTGTGATTTGTCATTTGGGTTTACAATTACTTGGTTCTGAATTAGAATTAGGCATATCATATTTTGGCATCAGAGCATTGGTTGAGAGAAGAGATTGCAACGTGGAAGTGTTGATTTTGAATTGAGCAATTAGGGTTTATACCATGAGCCTCTTGAAATTGTTTGATTATGAATCAAAGCTGGGATTATTGCATGAATTATGTCGTGATTAATTGGATATTGTGAATTGAAAATTAAGGTTTATACTGTGGTTTATGTTATGGGTTGTGTGATTATAATTTGGAGATTGGACGAAGGTTAAGATTTAGTGTTTATGTTATGGTGTATGTGTGATTGTAATTAAGGCTTGTGACATGATTATTAATAGTGAATTGAAGTTAGGGTATATTATCAATTGTGCTGTGATTTGAAGTGGAATTGAATTGGGAATTGAGCGGAGATTGAAATTTAGGGATTGTGTTACTAGGGTTGTTGTGGTGTATGTTTGGATTTAGGAATTTGTGTTGAGACTGCAATTCAACGAAGTATGTCGAATGACAGTGTGAATGGAGGAATTGAGAATGAAGCCAATGGTCAAGTTGGAGGAAGGGGTTAGGGACGTCGTGCTATAGGTGGTAGGAGAACTTTAGAAGCACAGTTGCAGGACTTAACTACTATTGTTGCTAATCTAGCAACATAGGTCGATCAAATGACGTTACCTCAATAGCTAGTGGCAAATCCATAGGCACCCCCACCTCAAGTAGCCCTTAATGATGTACGTAGGAAAGGAGCATTAAGAGGAAATGGGGGTAAACGAGTTGGAGGAGATTATCACGCTTACTCGAAAGAAAAGAATGATAACTTTGAGGATAAAGTCTATCTTAACCGAGAGTTTAGGCCACCTAGGGGTTTAGAATATGTGAAACTACAGATGCCTTCATTTGCTAGAAGGGGGTCTGTAGAGGATTATCTTGATTGGGAAGATAAGGTGGAAGGAATCTTTGAATGTTATGAGATCAATAACCATACTCAAGTAGATCTGGCAGCAGTCAAGTTTATAGGGTATGCTACCTTATGATGGAAGAACCTTATGGCTAGTAAAAGGAGAGATGGTGATGCTGAAATTCATATTTAGCAGGATATGAAACAAATTCTAAGGAAGAGGTTTATATTAGAACATTATAGACAAGAGCTATTCATATGTCTCCAAACATTGAGACAATGAGGCAAAACCGTAGATGAGTATTTGCAAGAGTTTAAGACACTGATGATTCGATGTGGAGTAATCGAACCTCCTAAACAAACTATGGCATGATTTGTGTCCGGTATGAAATATGAGATCACCTATATAGTAGAGTTGCAGCAATATGATAAACTTAATGAGGCCATCTAGTTGGCTTTAAAAGTTAATAAACAGAGGAATTCTAATCCATATAGAGCAGCGAGTAACAGGTATGGATCCTCTACTAAACTATATGGGTCAGATAGTAAGCATGTTGACAAAGGTGGAATTGATAAGAATGTGGAAGAAAATGCAACTATTACTGGTAATGGAGGGGAGAGAGAATTTTCTAGAAAAGGGAAAGTAGTTGTTGGGGTTGACATTAAGCAGATAGTGGCTAGGTCATCAAGTGGGAAAACTCATCAAATCCACTGCTTCAAATGCCTGGGTTTTGGACATATGGCTGCTTAATGTCCAAACAAAAGGGTAATGACTGCTATGGAGGTGGAGAGTAAGGATGGCGAGGATACATTAGCCAACAAATTTGCCAGTTGTGTTAAATGAGTATTATGAGAATGCAGATGCCGAAACACATGAAGACAAGGAAAATGATCAGTATTTGGCTATCAACGTGTTACGTAGGGTAATGACTACCTTTCCAGCTATTGAGGAAGAACATAGGGAAAACCTATTCCATATTTCCTACAGGGCTCAAGGTAACCTTTATGCTCTTCTTATTGATGGTAGTAGTTGCACCAATGTAGTAGCTACTTCATTAGTGAATAAATTAAAACTAGTCATTACTCCACATCCTAAACCTTATAAATTGCATTGGTTAAGTGAACAAGGTAGTTTGCATATCACTTAGAGGGCTAAGGCTCCATTCAACATAGGGGAGAAGTACCATGATGAGATTATTTTTGATATTCTTCGTATGTGTGCATCACATATGCTACTTGGCAAATTGTAGTTATTTGACAGGAGAGTATTACATGATAGGTTTAAGAACACATATATGTTTCAAAAGGATGGTGAGCAGATTGTTTTGAATCCTATGTCACCAACTAAGATGCAAGAAGCCAAGGGACAGATCAATAAAACCACTGGAAAGAAGTTTATATTCGTGGAGTGGAAGGAACTGGAAGAAAATTTGAGTAGAGTGGAACAATCCCAAGAGATTCAGAAGCTTCATTAAAAGGCTTTTGAGCATCATAAGAAGACTCAAGAGCAGCTACGACTTCAAGGCAACAAACGTAGGCAAACTAAGATTTTCAATCCAGGTGACTTGGTTAAGATTCATCGTCTTAGTGATTGGTCTATTTGCAAGAAATCACAAAAATTTGCACCAAAAACAGAAGAACCATCATATTTAAGGGAAAATCTTCTACAAGTCCAAGGAGATAATGGGAATCATATCATTTCAATTACAAATACACTTGATGGGAATCAAATCACAAAGGTCAGTGGTTTACCAATTTAGATTGGCCATAAAGGCCAACGGTGTAAGCATTTAAACCGGCCATAAAGGTAGACGATGTAGCTCTTTAAGCCAGCCCTTAAAGCCGACGACTTAGGTATTTAGGCCAGCTATAAAGGTCGGCGACCTAAATGCCTTCAAGGCTAGCAGCTTACAACTTTAGATTGGTTGTTTTATATTATTTCGAGCTAGTTCTTCTTTGTACTATAAATACTTTTTTTGTTTAGACATTTGAGAAATATACAAAGTGGAGTTTACTTCATTTTTCTTATACTCTTATCATTCTGTGGATTGTGGCGAGTAACAATATCGGAATTGTTATGCATCATATCAATAAGACTGTGCTAGGACTGTCCTCTTACTAGTGTATCATATCTGGTAAGGGTTTAGGGTTTTTATCTTGTTATTGATCTTTGTTTGGATTACTTGTTGTGAATCATCGATTGGAATTGCGATTACTTGGTTCTGAATAGGAATTAGGCATATCAGGATTTCCTTTAGAATGTATGGAGTTAGGTCATTGATGTTAAAGGTTGATGATACTTCGTAGCCATTAAATGATTATGCTCAAGTATTATAATTGACCTTCCAAAGAATCTTGAAGGGTCCATTAGCTCAGGGTGATAGCTTATTTGTTCTATGGTTAGGGAACCTATTCTTTGTTGAGGTGAATCCACACTAAGTCTCTAAGATTGAACTTGACAACCTTTCTTCCTTGATTTTCAAGCTATTGCTACCTTGCCAGTGCTTTAGTTAATCATTAAAATACCTTCTAATGTAACTGCTCAATCTCTCTAGCTCGATCAAGAGCACCATGGCTTTCCTCCTTCAAGGTTAAGATAAGGATCATACTCAAGAGCACCATTCTTACCAATTGTAGCTTAAAGGAGGGAGCCTAAAAGTATATTGACCATCTTAAGGAACACTCTAAAATATTGTATTTTTTATAAAGAAAATCTCAAATATTGTACCAAAAAAATTATTTCAAAAATAAGTTATGAAGGCGCAGACATCTACACCTTCAATAAAAAAAAAACAAAAAAAAATTACACTAAGGGCATGGGTGGCATCTACACCTTTAATGTAATTTTTTTTTTCATTGAAGGCACGGGTGCTACTTGCACCTTTAGTACAAAAAACAATTACACTAAAAGCACAGGTGGCATCTACGCCTTCAATGTAAATTTTCCTTATTTTTTTTTACATTGAAGGCACGGACGCTACCCACACCTTTAGTATAAATTTACTGAAGGCATAAACACCATTTGAACCTTCAGTACAATTTTATGAAGGCACAAACTAGGTCCATGCTTTTACAACCTATTTTTTGAATAATTATTTTGGGTACAATAATTGCAAAAAAAATTAAAAATATAATATTTTAGAGTATTACCTGACGATCTTAGTCTTGCCATTTATTTGTAGGTGGTAGGATGTGTTGAACATCAAATTCGTACCCAATCTCTTCCATGTCCTACAAAAGAAGCTCAGAATTCTAGGCTCCTTGTTTGAGACAATGTCATGAGACACTCTATGTAATCTCATAATATCTCATACAAAAAGGTTAACAACATAAAGCGTATCATCAGTTTTATGGCAGGGGATGAAGTGGGTTATCCTGCTAAATTGATCTATGACCACCATGATAATCTTGTGTCTCCATGGCATTCGAGGTAATCCTAGGATGAAATCTATGCTTAGGTTAGTCTAGGGTTGGTTGACGATAGGCAGTGACAAATATTCTCCATAGGGTTCTTTCTTTCCCTTCGCCCTCCTACAAGTGGTGCACTTCACAAATACCCTATGCACATCCTTCACCAAACTAGGCCAATAAAAATGCTGCTTCAATAGCTCATAAGTCCTCTTCTCCCCCAAATGACCTACTAATCCTCTTGCATAAGCTTCCCTAACCAACAACTCTTTCATCAAGTTAGTTGATATGCATAATCATCCTCTCTTGCATAAGTACCTGTTGTCTATGAAATAACCATCAATACTAATTCCAACTCTACACTTAGCCACAATGGGTCCAAATTTCTCATCTTATTCATAGTGCTTGATCATGGTTCCAAAGCCTAAGATCTTCATTTGCAATGTAGTGATTAGTGTGTGCCTTTTAGATAAAGCATCCACTACTACGTTGCTACTTTTGGACTTATACTTGATTGCATAGGAGAAACTTTCTAGGAACTTAATCCATTTAGCTTGTCTTCAAGATAGTTTATGTTAACCTCACAAGTACTTGAGAGATTCATGATTGGTGTAAATGATAGATAATCTTGCTACACAATCAGTGCTTAAACTAAGGAATAGAACCCTTTATCATACATCAAGTAATTGAGTTTAGCACCATTGAGTTTTTCAATAAAATACACAACAGGTCATCACTCTTACATTAACAATGCCTAGATCTTGACTGTTGATGCATTGCACTATAGCTTAAAAACCTTCTCAAAATCAGGTAAGACTAGCACGAAAGCAGTCGAGAGCTTCTCCTTAATATCCTCAAAGCTCTTCTAAGTTCACTTAGTCTACCTAAATTTCCCTTCTTGGTTAGCTCAATCAAAGGGGCTACAATAGTATTCAAGTTCTAGATCAAACGTCTATAAAATGATACTAGCTCATGAAAACTTCTAGCCTCAGCTACGCTTTACAGGGTTGTCCAATCACGTATAGCTTGGATTTTCTCCTCATTGACCTTCACTCCTCCATTTCCTACCACAACCCAAAAACACGACCTTATATTGACAAAAACAGTGCTTCTTCAAGTTTCCAAATAACTACTCACTTAGAGAGTACTTAGGACCTCTTGTGTGTTCCACATGACTCATTAAGTTAGAACTATAAACAAGGATGTCATCAAAGTACACAATGACGTATTTTCCAATTAGTGCTCTCAATACGTAGTTCATCAATTTCATGAGCATGCTTAGCATTTTGGTCAGTACAAAGGGCATGACCATCTACTTATAAAGACCATGTTTCGTCTTGAAAGTTATCTTCCATTCATCACCTAGTCTCATGTGTATTTAGTGGTATCCACTCTTCAAGTCAATCTCTAAGAAGATATGAACACCATAGAGCTCATCTAACATGTCATCTAACCTCGAAATAAGATACTTATATTTGACTGTAATCTTGTTAATAGCTTGACTGTCAATATACATGTGCTACAATCCATCCTTCTTCAAGATAAGCAAAGTAAGTACTGCATAAGGGCTCATGCTTTCTCTTACATAGCCTCATTCTATTAGCTGGTCCACTTACTTCTTCAGCTTAGCAACCTGTTCAGGGTTCATACAATAGGTGAGCTTGTAAGGCAATGATATGCCATGCTATAAATCAATACAATGCTCTATGCCTTGAAATAGAGGTAATCCTTTTGGCAATTCCTCAAGAAATATATCTCTAAACTTATCTAATAGATCTTTGATCTCCTCTAGTAAGCACACTTGGTCTCTCATCTCCATCAACCTTCTAACCAATAAGAACACAAGCATGTTTGACTTTAATGATTGTGCGAGCTCACTCCGTGATACAACAAGGGTCTTCTTTTGGGCTTGGTTTAACTAAGCTTGGGTATCCTTCACTTAGCTTTAGGTCATGAATTGTAACATGACCTTTCTTTCGTCTTTATGAAAAACATATATATTCTTATACCCATCATGCATAACTCTTCAATCGAACAACTAGGATCATTTAAAAAGTATGTAAGATGCACTCATAGGCAGGATGTCAAAGAGGACTTTGTCTAAGTACCTATCCTTAATGGATACTAATACTCGAACTTGCTAGGTAACATGAAGAGCTCTCTTCTCATCAAGCCAATGCAACTTATATAACTTTAAATGTTTCAGGATCAACAACTTTAGGTGTTTTACCATGAATGCAGTAACTACATTGGTTTAACTTCCCTTATCAACAATTAGTGCACATAACTTCTCTTTAACTTTGCACGCAATGTAAAAAAGATTCTCTCTTTGCTCATTAGTAATCTAGTGTATGACACTCAAAGCTTGTCTCAACATAATGTTCAAGAATTGTCCCTGCTCAACATATACATCAATATCATCATCTCTAAGAACTTCCCTAGTATAATTTGCTCTTGTCTCACCTCCTTCCTCTTCATCAACACTATCAACCACTAGAATGGGTGCCTCACTTTTCAAGATCATAGCTCAATGGTTTGGAGATTAAGTAGCAAAATGTCTAAAACCCAAGCACTTGAAACATTTTATTTGGCTAGTCTTCCTTCTCAAGCTCTATCCATCTTCTCCTCGTGATATGTCCTTCTATTCCATTGCCTTTCCTCTCCCTTCAAGCTTTCTCTCCACTGGTCTCAATAGGCTCATTGATTGATCATCACCACGACTCAACAAATCCTTAGTAGCACGATGGAACTTAGTGCTAGCTTAGTTCAATAGAATAACTTGGCTAACATGGGGTCTACTTAAATTGTTATGTCTTTGTCACTCCATTCTTTGTGCCAAATGAATAGCATCATCTAAAGTGTTCATAAAGTACAACTTTACCTCACTAGCAATCTCATACTTCAATCCAGTAATGAACCAAGTTACAATTTGGTCCTCTAGCTCTACTACTCCACATTAAATATTGACATTTAAAACTCCTTCTCATAGTCACCAACACACATTCCCCTTTATCTTAAGGTTTGCAATTTCTTAAAAGCCTCTTGCACATAATAATCTAGAACAAACCTCCTCCTCAAAATCCTCTTCATTTTAGTCTATAGCCTTATCTCAACATCCTTAGCTTATCTTTGAACATTTATCAAGTTCTTCCACCACAAAGCTATGTACCTACAAAATTTTTAGGAAACTAGTCTTACTTTCATAACCTCGTCATAGTCATGACATTCAAACTTGCTAACCTATCTTCCCAGTCAAAGTAACCATCAACATCTCCACTTTCTAAAAATGAAGAGATTTGCATCTTTACATTCTCTAGAGCTCTAGGAGCTCATGTACCATGCATCATATAGTCCTCATTGAAATTATGTCCAACTCCATCTAACTCATCCTTAGCATCAAGAAACCTCCTACACCATAGTCTCTTGTTACTTCTCCATCAATTCAAACATTTTCAGGTGGGTTTATGAGTTCTTCATCATTTCAAGCTCATTCAATGCTTCCATCAACTCGATCAAGTTGGTTTTCTATCAATTGTTGTACTATGACAACTAAATTAGCAACGATAGTAGTCAACTCTTAGATCTACTTGTCACTAGATCTCGCATTTTGAAAAGCATACCTTTTATAGCCATGTGCATCACTTTTGAAGTCTCCAATACCTCCTTGTACACTTGTGGTTGACATTATATCCTTCTTCAACTCCTACCTATGAATTACAGCTCAACAATGACTCAACAACCAACTACAACAACTCAACATGCTCATAACAACTTTTACTACGGTTTGAAACTCAACAACACACTCACAATAAACAACTGAACAACTACTCTCTCTTGAAACCTTCTATTTGATACCTATAAAAGATGATACACTTAGGAGCTTAGTAATCACTAGGGTATTAATCTATCAAAACAACTAGTTCTAGGTCCTTCTAAATATGGGAGAAAATGTCATTGAAACGGGTAAATTAGAAAAAATGCAAATGTTTCCAATGGGTATTATATGCTATAAGAACTAAACATGACCTAATCCTAATCCAATATGACAGGGAACTTACCACAATCCTTACTAAAGGGATTGATAAGAGTAAAATAACTTAAGACCAAGAACTCACAAGAGGCCGAAATTATTTTCTATATTAAGATGCCTTAATGATGTGGCTTGCATATGAAAGGTACTATTTATAGTAAGTCCTTAGGATTACAATATAAAAAGAGGAAAATCCAACTAAGTACATACAAATATACCGTACCGAATATAATACAAAAGGGTTAAATTGTGAAGAGACAAAAAGAATATCCTTAGGGATGTGTGTAGTTGTTAAATGTTAGAGATAGGTGTCATTCCAGTACTACTGGTTGCATTCTTGGTAGAAGAAGACAAACTATCTAAGCATTCATCTGAATTGATGAGAGTGAAACTTTCAATAAACAAGTTGGAAGTTGCTTAACCAACTCTAGGAGGGGTCAGTAAGTGGCATGATAGATTGTTTCAAGCTAGTTGGCTAGTGAGTATCCTTTGGGTTAAGTTATGAAGCCCACCCACTCTAGCTTAGGTGATAGGTCTAGTGTTTGGATACCTATGAATAAAGGGTGGATGTAGCCAAGTGGATCAAGGCAATGTATTGTGAATCCACTATGCACAGGTTCAAGTCCTGTCATTCACCCATTCATCCCATATATCTATCTAAAATACATATAATATGATAATAACATCTGTTTTAATTCACATATAACCGCAAAGTTCATTAAATGTAATCATCTAAATAATCTAACAAAACCATCTAGAAAAAAAATTTACTATCACAAATATTGAAAAAATGAATGCAAGGTGCCTCTTATCAAAGTTAAAGTAAAAGTGAAAGGTTAATTGCTACTTCTTATTATTGACAAGCTTATTGGCATGATTATATCCTCTTGTAAAACATGTCACAAATATAGTTGACAGTACCAATTAACTTGATAATTAATATAGATTAGAGCAAATAAAGATAAGGCACATCATCAAAGCACAAAGAAAATTGAACAAAAAGCGATCTTAAATATTTAATATAATTACTTTAACATCATTATGATAAATGAGATCTCTTTTTTTTAAAAAAAAAAACAGTTAACATTAATTTAGCATCAAGTTAAAACTTTTAATTACTTTCTACATTAGATTTGTAAATTATTAGGTGGGATATTGTGTGTTGCAAAAACATTAAGTTATTAATTAAAAGTAATGCAACATACACTTGATGTGGGTTTACATAACCTCATCCAATTTTAGCTTATATAAAGGGGAAAAAAACATATCCTTTTAAAGAATTTGCCAAGAATCTCGAAACCTATGAAACCATACATATTAACTAGGTTTATACTATAGCTAACCAATTTATTTTTGTTAACAAAATGTATTGAGATTGATTATTGAAACATAAATGCATAAATATAGTATTAAATTGAATAGAAAGGTGCATTCTAAATTGAAACATAATGATATTTATTATTGAAATCACGTTATTTTGTGTATATGAATGTTTAGAAACAAACTAAGTAGGAACTAAATTAATACATCAAAATAAGAACATAGATTTAAATTATTGAGTTTCTAGGTCATTATTATGGTAGTGACCTTCTTCTCATGTTTGGAGCTTGTTCGTTGTTGGTTCATGCCATTTAGCATGTACAACATTCAACCAAACTTCCAAGCTTAGGTACAAAAATAAATATTAAGTTGAGTCACATTTTGTTGAATTAGGCTTAGATATATGCATCAAAATTGAAAATTGTATGTGGTTGTGCTCAAATTGAAAGTTACATGCAGTTTTAGGGATTGCCTGTAAGTGTGATGGGTATAATGATAATATAAATTTATGTGTGATTATTTTTAATAAATAATACAAAAAGAAGTAAGATATCAAAAAAGTGTAACCATAATAGATTTCATATTAATTATCTTTACACTTACAATGCAAGTGTGTTATTTCCTAATATCATCCAGACAACCAATTAACACGTATAAATTCATAAAACATGCTGTAATCGTATTAAACCATTAAATGGCAATAAGAACTTCATGCTTAAAATACTAAATGCTTTGATGCCCTTTATATGGGTTCTAAAAAAGGTAGAAGCTTAATGAATTTTAGGCCTGTTATATGTTTTTTCTTTTGCTTTTTTTTTTCTTATGAAAGATAGTACATAAATGACAAAATAGAAGGTAATAAAAGATTTTTTTTTTAATTTTTCTTGTGCCATTAATTTTTTTTATATGAACTCATTTTATACTTTAAAGAAACAAAAAAAAAAAAAAACTTTAAGTGGATTAAACGGGTTAGATTAGTGGGCTGACCCATTTAACCCACTAACCCACGTGGGCTAAGTTGGACTAGTAAATTCTAACACATTTGACCCATGGGCTAAAGTAAGTCGAGCTGGGTTAGCTCATTTAACTTACTTAAACACCTCTAAACATGACATGGTACGAAATAAATAGGTTTGTGTATAGGAAAAATTAACACAAGATACAAATGAGTCGAATTTATTTAAACATGACAAAATATGTTTCCGGATTTGTGTTTAGTTCTCAAACCTATTTACAAACACGTTTAATAAATAGTTTTCATAAACAAGTCACAATATCAACTTACAAACCCATTTACTATATATAATAATAATTTATTTTATCGCAAAAGAAAAGCATCACGGCTAAGCTAATGGAAAAAGGAAGACAACTAGTATACTATACATGTAGTGCCTAGCCATTATCAGCTACTTTTTCTTTCGGCCAAAATAGAATATATATATATATATATTAGTTCTCTTTCTCTACTTCCTAGTCTATTCTGTCCTCTCTTCTCTAACCTCTACTGGACCGAACGGCAAACCCAACTCAAATCCAAAAAAAGTCCTAACTCTCTAATCTGTTATAGTGTTCTGTCCTCTAACCTCTACTCTCCTCATTAGTAGTCACTCATCGGCAAAACCACGACATAGTGTGGAGGTGTCACTCGTCAGCTCGGCAAGCCATAGTGATGCAAGCAGATCTTCAGGCCATCACCTCTTTGGACGCCAGATGTAGGTACGGTACTTTGTTATCTATCTGCTAACTCAAATCCAAAGAAAACCCCAACTCCTTAGTCTGTTCTATCCTCTCAACTCTCTTCTCTAACCTCTACTCTCTTCTTTAGTCGTCACTCTTCAGCAAACCAACGGCGTAGCGTGGAGGCATCACTTGTCAACTCAGCAAGGCACAGCGACGCAAGCAGATCTTCTGGCTGTCACCACTCTGGATGCTGGATGCAGGTATGGTGCTTCGTCATCTCTCTACTGTCATCTCTATTCTCTCTGGATGCTAGATCTTAAGGCCACAGCATAGTGTTTATGCTAGGTTTAGCAACTGGAAATGGACACATTACTTTTTTTCTTACTTTGTTCTTGAGGTGTTGTTTAGGCCTATCATTTACCTTTCCTCATTCATCCATTAGATTTTTCGTGTGTTGTATCATTGTTTGGTATATGCACCACATAAACTAAATAGATAATACGATTTAATAACACTTGCATTCAGATGAAAGAAATGAAGGAAGAGACGATAAAACATGTTTCTAATTTGATAGGGATATTATGATGCTGGTTGTGCGGAGCTGATTGAGTAAAGAAAAAGGATTTCTAAATAGATTATTTTAATTATTGAAAAGTAAAATATTTGTTGTTTATTTATTGCATTTCTTTTCGTAATTTATTTGCAATAAAATTTCATAAGAATAACATATGATATCAATGTTCAATGTAATAAGTCATCTATGAGGATTCAATGATATTATATTAATCTTTGAAATGTTCATGCTGGATAATGTAAAAGCATGCTCACATGTCTACTCACAATGGTTTTTTTAATAGATTTTTAGGTTTTCAAATGACATGTGTAAATGGTGTTATTGGTAATGGAGATGGATTCTTTTGAAGATTTAATGGAATTCGATAAAATGGAAATGCTTGAAGCAAATGAAAGGGATGATGTAGTTGAAGTTTTAGGATCAACAATTGATTCTACATGAACACGACAATGGAAGCTTACTTATCGAGTTTGGACTTATTTTACTCATGTTGAGAAATAATCAGATGGGTCGATTATTACAAGAGCTACATGTAAGTCATGTAAAAGCATTATAAGATGTGATAGTAAATTTGGAACAAGAAATTTAAGAAGGCATATGCTTAAATGTTGTAAGCACAATACTAGGGACATTGGTCAAATGTTGATGTTAGCTAATATGAAACTAAAAACTATGAAGTTTTATCCTAAAAAAATCCATGAATTTTTGTTGCTACAATTGTTAAGCATGAATTGCCTCTTTTATTTGTGGAGTGTAGTGGAATGAGAGAATTATTTGAATATTTAAATGAGAATTTTGTGCGGATATCTAGAAATACTCTCAAAGTTGATTTGATAAAGAATTTTAAGAGGGAAAGAAATAAGATCAAACACATGCTTATGGATTGTCCTAGCAAGATTTTCGTAACATTTAATTTATGGACACCAATAGCTACTGATAGATATATATCTGTTACTACACATTTCATTGATAAAAATTGGATTTTGCAAAAGAGGATTTTGAGTTTTGCATGTGTGCCACCTCCACATACAAGGTTTGCTTTGACTGAAAGAGTAACAAATTTGCTCACTAATTAGGGCATCAAAAGTAAATTATTTTTATGTGACTTTAGATAATGCTTTTACTAATGATCTTTTTGTGAGTTTGTTAAAGTCATAACTAAATGTGTGAGGTGAGCTTCTGGCTTCAAGCATCTATTTTCATATTAGATGTTGTGCATACATTCTCAATTTAATTGTTTAGGAAGGTTTAAAAGAGATTAATAGTGATGTAGAGAAGGTGAGAGAAAGTGTGAAGTATGTGAAGAGGTCTCAAACAAGAAAGGTAAAGTTTGCTAAATGTGTGAGCTTGTTGTTTTCATCTAAAGATAAAGGTTTGAGACAAGATGTCCCAAGTCGATGGAATTCCACATATCTTATGCTTGAGAATGCAATTTACTACATTAGTCCCTTTTGTCACATGCAGTTGAGTGGTTCCAGTTATAAGTATTGTCTTTCTTTGGAAGGATGGGATAGGATTGAGAAAATGAGCAAGTTCTTAAGGTTTTTTTTATGATCTTACATGTTAATTTCCTAAAACAAAGTATCCTATTGCCAACTTGTACTTTCCATCAGTTTTAAGGGCATATTAAGCATTGACAAGTAATATGAATGCAAGTGATATATATTTAAAAGATATGGAAATTAGGATGTTTGTGAAATTTGAAAAGTATTGGTGTGAGTTCAATATGATTTGGGTTGTTGCTGTTACATTAGATCCACAGTATAAACTTGATTTTGTTGAGTGGAGTTATAAAAGGATTTATACTGATGATTCAAATGAATTTATGAAAGTAATAAAAAAAAAAGAATTATTCTCTCTCTTTGATGAATATATGAAAAAGAAAATGGTGCAAGTTTGGATCAGAATATTGGTAGCAGCAACAAGTCAAAAGCTAAGGAATCTATTATTGATGACTAAGGTGACAACTTACAAGTAACTTTATTTTTTTATAGCTATATGTATTTCTTTTAAAAATTTTGAAGTTAATTTCATTTTATACGATGCTTATAATTTTTCATCTTGTTTAGGAATTTCATTCTTTTAAAAACATGCAAATCCTTAGGGGTGCTACAAAATTTGAGCTAGAGTTATATTTAGATGAGGAGTGACATACAATGGTTAAATTGGGTGTATCATATTATTGAAAGACCAAATAATTCCAATATTCTCAAGTTGCGAAAATGACATATGATATCTTAGGCATAGCCATATCTACAGTTGCTTCAGAATTTGCATTTAGTACTAAAGGTTGAATCTTTGATCAACATTGCAACTCATTAAAGTCAGAAACTATAGCAACTCTTTTATGTACAAAAGATTAGTTCTATGGAGATAAAGATAATAAATTAAACTACTTTTAGAAAAATGTTGTATATTTTCATTAATGTCATTCTTTTCTTTATGTGTGGATTCTTTAACCGTCTTCTTTAAAGATCTAACAAAAATTGTGACAAGTATGGAAATCACCACTAGTAGTAACACCCATTAAGCCATGGTTCAAGCTAATTTGATGATGTTGTGAAACTTATGTATTTTGACGTTCATTATATTTTATTAGAATTTACTAAAACTATTGTTTGGATTATAATTATATGTTAATTTTGAAGACTTAATATGACGCAGCGAGTTAGCTTAGAGAAGCAAGAGAAACACTCAACGAATGAATCACACACACACACAATTGCAAAGATAGCAATTATAGAGAGAACTCTCTCAATTAGGGTTTCAAAAGTGTTTCAATATGATAAGATATGAAAATAATAGGACATTAGATAACGTATTTGTAACCTAAACAAAGGAAACTAAAAAGATAGGACGAAATAATTCGCATTAAAAGAAGGTTGGCGATTTAGGGCCGGCGGCCTAAATTGCAAACTCCACGAAAGCTGGCGGCCTTGGACGTCATCAACGGGCGGCCGAAAATCTTCAAGGCCGGCGGCCTAAGTGGAAAGGCTGGAGGCTTTCAAGCCGGCCTTGGCTCTGCTGACTTGTCGTCTCGGTTTCGTCGCATCCCGCTTGATCATGTATTCTTCCGCTATATGATCCGCATCATTCTCTCCCACCAGAGAAGAACTCAACCCCGAGTTCTCTTCAGGATATAACGCCTCATCGTCAGGGAAGAAAGGGAAGATATCAGCGACGTTGAAGGTCTTTGAAATGCCCATAGTGTTCGGTAAACCAACCACATAAGCATTATCATTGATTTTTTGCACAATCTGGTACGGACCATACTTCTTAGGTTGAAGCTTGCTGTACTTTCCAACAGGGAACCGCTCCTTGCGTAAGAATACCATAACTTGATCTCCCACTGAAAACACTTGTCGCCTTTGATGCTTGTCAGCTGCAGCTTTGTACTTAGCATTAGATTGTTCAATTTTCGCACGCACCTCAGCTGTAATGTTCTGCCAACTATCCGCTAGGTTCTTGGCTGCTATGTGAAACTTAGTACCCCTTGGAAGCTTGATCAAATCCACAGCATGGTTAGGAGTACCGGTATAGACGATAGAGAATGGAGACTTGCCCGTTGTCTTGTGAACGACACTGTTATAAGCGAACTCCGCCTGAGCCAATGCCACATCCCATTGCTTGGGCTTTTCACCACAAATACTCCTAATTAGATTGCCCAAAGTTCGATTTGTAGCTTCTGTCTGACCATCCGTTTGAGGGTGAGCCGTGCTGCTATAGTTCAGTGAGGAATCAAATAGCTGCCATTGACTCAGGAATTTGCTGTCTCTGTCTGAAGTAATGGATTTAGGCACTCCATGAAGACGTACCACTTCTTTGAAGAACAACTTGGCAAT
This sequence comes from Laguncularia racemosa, assembly GCA_037954665.1. Taxonomy (NCBI): domain Eukaryota; kingdom Viridiplantae; phylum Streptophyta; class Magnoliopsida; order Myrtales; family Combretaceae; genus Laguncularia; species Laguncularia racemosa. The sequence goes on along the minus strand of JBBMOL010000291.1, from coordinate 100,301 downwards.
GACCTGAGCATCAGCAACCTTTTGACACAGGATAAAATGGGCCATCTTAGAGAACCTGTCAACTACAACAAAAACAGAGTCAACGCCCCGTTGGGTACGGGGCAATCCAAGGACAAAGTCTATGGACAAATCCTCCCATATGTTATCAGGAACATGGAGCGGAGTGTAGAGGCCAGTGTTTTGGGCCTGGCCTTTAGACGTCAGGCATGTATAACACCATTGCACAATCCTCCCAACATCATGCCTCAAGTGTGGCCAATAGTATCTATCATTGACTGCAGCAATAGTCTTATCCCTTCCCATATGACCTGCTAATCCACCCCCATGTAAATCACGGATCAACTTCTCCCTTAAAGAAGACTTGGGAATACACAGTTGATTTCCCCTCATTAAATACCCATCATAAATATGGAAATCACTGCTAGGTTGTTTAGTTTGGCAAATCTTCCAAGTATCTTTAAAATCAGTGTCAGTCCCATACAGGTCTTTCATATATTCAAATCCCACCACTTCAGTATGAAGTGTCACCAACAAGCTGGCTCGCCTGCTCAAAGCATCTGCAACTTTATTGTATACTCCCGATTTATGTTTCAGCTTAAACGGGAATTTCTGCAAAAATTGTATCCATCTTGCATGCATATCTTTGCTAATCCTGGTCTGATTACTCAAGTGTTTAAGGGCATCACAATCAGAATATAGCACGAATTCTTTGCCCACTATGTAATGCTCCCAGGTCCTCAAAGCACGCACAACTGAGTAGAATTCTTTGTCATATGTGGACCAATTGTGCCTAGACTCGCATAACTTCTCACTAAAGAAGGCAATGGGTCTCCTTTCCTGAGATAGTACCGCCCCTATTCCAACCCCACTTGCATCACAATCGACTTCAAACAGCTTATCAAAGTCAGGTAATGCAAGAACTGGTGCATTACACAACTTTTCTTTCAATAACCCAAAACTGCTTTCAGCTTCATCATTCCACTGGAATTTCCCTTTCTTCAGGCACTCAGTCATAGGTGCATCAATGGTACTGAAATGCCGAATAAACCATCCATAGAAACTTGCTAACCCTAGGAAACTCCTCAACTCACTCACTGTTTTAGGAATAGGCCATTCCCTAATAGCTCTGACCTTCTCATCATCCACAGTAATCCCATCACCACTAATAACAAAACCTAAAAATAGCAACCTCCTAGAGAGGAATATACACTTTTTCAAATTCACAAATAGCTTGTTCTCCCTCAGAACCTTCAACACCTCCCTCACATGCTTGATGTGTTCCTCCTCAGTTTTGCTACAAATCAGGATATCGTCGAAATAAACTACTACAAACTGACTAGAAAAGGGTTTAAGTACCTGATTCATTACACGCATGAAAGTGCTTGGGGCGTTGCTAAAGCCAAAAGGCATGACCATCCATTCATACAAGCCCTCTTTGGTTTTAAAGGTCGTCTTCCACTCATCCTCTGGTCGAATCCGAATCTAATGGTAGCCACTTCTCAAATCGATCTTGAAAAAGAACATAGCCCCACTCAAACAATCTAACATGTCCTCCAACCTTGGTATTGGGAATTTGTAACCAATGGTAATTTTATTGATCGCCCTGCTGTCAACAAACATACGCCAACTCCTATCTTTCTTTGGAGTTAACAAGGCGGGCACTGCATAAGGACTCATGCTCTCCCTGATGAACCCCTTCTGGAGTAGTTCCTACACCTTCCCCTACAATATTTCTGTTTCTTTTGGACTCATTCTATAGTGTGGGAGGTTAGGTAGACTAGCTCCTGGAATCAGATCAATGTGATGTTGGATATCTCTCATGGGAGGTAATCCATCAGGTAGCTCCTCAGATGTTATCTCCTTAAACTCCTCCAATAGTTCCTTTACCCTGTCAGGCAACTCCTAAGCACTACTCTAGCCTCCCTCCACTGTCATCACCTGGCGAACAATTAGCACGTAGACTGTCAGCGCCTCCTTAATTGCTTCCTCCATCTCCCACTCAGATTGGGTGATAGTGAGAAAGGAACGCCCTTCCACTTTAGAAGCTTTAGGGCGGTGTGTCACTTTGAGAGGTAGAAGAGTGAACTTTACCCCATCCTTCTCTAGTCGGTAAACATTCTCCCTTCCTTCATGCTTGGCATCAACATCAAACTGCGAAGGCCTTCCAAACCAAAGATGGCATGCATCCATATCCAAAATGTCACAATAGACCTCATCCCTATACTTCCCTATAGAGAAAGGTACCATGCATCGCTCAGTGACTTCGATCTTTTTAGCTGCTTTTATCCACCCAATAGTGTATGGGTTCGGATGTTTTTCAGTCGGCAAGTTCAATACTTTCACCGTTTCTCTACCAATGATATTCGCGCAACTCCCACTGTCCACAATCAACTCAAACACCCGACCATCAACAGTACATCTAGTGCGGAACAGCTGATGCCTTTGGGTTTTCTCATCACACTTTGGTGCTAACATCAGTTTTCTGATGACATATGCCTCCTCATCATCCCCATAGCCATCATCACCATAATACTCATCTCCTCCATCCGATTCACAACACACCTCATCATCCTCCCCTCTGTCAATAACATTGATTGGTCTCCTATTGGGGCACTTATTGGACCGATGGCCCAGTTGATTACACCTATAGCACTTTCCCATAACTGGTTTAGCGTAGGGGTTGTTCTGTTTAGGTGCCTCCTTAGTCTCCATTGGCTTCCTGCTCACCACTCTATCATCTCTCTTATCACTAACCCCACTTTGCGCTTCCTGGATAGCCTTCCCCTTGTCGGTACCTGTTGTATTGAATCCATCATTCCTAAACCTTCTGTTACCCCCATCAAACCTGTTGGTCTTCTCTTGCAGCATCATCTCTGCCCGAAGAGCCATGTTTTTCGCTTCATTGACATTGTGCAAAACATGAACTCCTGTCTTCTCCCTAATTTGCAACTTCAGCCCATCCAGATATCTAGCCACCTGCTGCCCTTCGCTCTCCCTTAGATCATTCCTCTCAACCAATCTCATGAATTCCGCCGTATACTCATACACCGTTCTCTGACCCTGTCTACACTTCTGATATTGCTGAAATAATATTTGTTCGTAGTCAGGAGGTAAGAAATCCCTTTGAATCAATTGTTTCATCCTATACCACGTCTGCACCGGTTGCCTGCCCTCTCTATATCGCATGTTATGCAATCTCTCCCACCATGTCGAAGCCCCTCCTTTCAATCTACAAGCCACTAACTTCACCCTTCGACCCTCCGGCACTTCCATATAATCAAAGAAATGGTCTACCTCTACCAGCCAATCTAATAAATCCTCAATGTTCAAATTACCGGTAAAAGAGGGTATATCTACCTTTAATTTGAAGTCGCTGGTGTCTCCTTGATCATACCCATGGTGATTCCTGCGATATCCACCACCATCATATCCTCTCCGCTGTGGTTGTTGATTTCCGATCAGCTAATCATCTTCCTCATCAGAATCCACATCACACGCTTAGATTCTTTGATTTGCAGCGACAAGTCTGTTGATAGGAACGCTAAGAGCAGGATTTGCCCTGGGTCCTACTCCTCTAACGTCTCTATCTCTGTTCGTATTGGTTCCCATCGCGTCGAAATGCTCAACCAGATCATCAAAGCGCTGTTCGAAACGCCGGAGTCTCTAATCCATGGTGTCCAACACTACCCTTTGAGCCTGCACTTCGGTTCGCAGAGTTTCCATATCCCGAGCAACGTCCGGAACATGACCGCCTCCTGAACTACCGTCACCTAACATCTCCATAGGAAATTTTCCTTGCTCTGATACCAACTGATGCAGCGAGTTAGCGTAGAGAAGCAAGAGAAACACTCAACGAATGAATCTCACATACACACAATTGCAAAGATAGCAATTCTAGAGAGAACTCTCTCAATTAGGGTTTCAAAAGTGTTTCAATATGATAAGATATGAAAATAATAGGACATTAGATAACGTATTTGTAACCTAAACAAAGGAAACTAAAAAGATAGGACGAAATAATTCGCATTAAAAGAAGGCTGGCAATTTAGGCCGGCCTAAGGCCGGCGGCCTAAATTGCAAACTCCACGAAAGTTGGCGACCTTGGACGTCATCAACGGGCGGTCGAAAATCTTCAAGGCCGGCACTAAGGCCGGCGACGTACATCTTCAAGGCCGGCGGCTTAAGTGGAAAGGCCGGAGGCTTTCAAGCCGACCTTGGCTCTGTTGACTCGTCGTCCCGGTTTCGTCGCATCCCGCTTGATCATGTATTCTTCCGCTATATGATCCGCATCATAATATCATTAGTATTTGTATGATTTAATTTCATTAGAAACCTTTTCGCCTTGTACATGTAAGTATTTTACATGCTTATTGATGATTTTTTTTAATCAATAAACAATTCCAACCTAAACGGATTGTCACGGGTTAAGATTTTTTAAATACAAATCTATTTAGACACAGATACGAGATACAACATGAATACACGAATTGCTAACCTTATATAAATCAAATACATATTAAATATAAATCAAATACAAATTAGATACAAACAAAAAATAGATAATACAAATAGGCCCTTAAACTTTTGAAATCTAAGTTGATTTACATAAATCCTTGACAACCTAAATCAAAAGAAATAACTTAGAAAAACATGTAATATGAACATCATTTAATTAAAATAACATAAGGTTGCATACTTTACAAACCCTCCATATTTGTGTAAAATAATGGGTAAATGTTACATTTAGTACATAAACTTTGTTTATTTTTATAATTAACTACCTAAGGTCTAAAAACATTAATTTACCATCTACTAACTTTTCATTATCATTTATAGTACTTGTAGAAGGTAGTTAATTGCAAAAATAGATAAAGTTCAAGTAGTTAATTGTGAAAAATGCAAAGTTCAAGTAACAAATTGACACTTTGAAACTTTAGATAATAAATTATAAAAATGGATAAAGTCCAAGTGTTAATTGTGACAATTACCCAAAAATAACCATTAAAGTGCTTCTTAATTTAGTTGAGTCTTTCAAGTCATCTATGTTTTTTATAAAATGTAATTAAGTATTTTGTGCTTTAAACAAGTCATTTAAATCCTTTTTATTTATGTTATTGTTCGAAATAGGTTCTTGTATATATAATCATATATCAAGATAAATACTAATTAAAAGACTCAGTTGATGTTAACCTAAATATATGTAACTTAAATGATTCATTTAAATGAACAAGTTGAATCAATAAGAGGCAATTATTTGTTGTGTTGACTAATTACACTTTTTCTAGCAATTTATTTACAATAAAATCTTATGAGAATCAAATAACATATCAACATCATCTATAGTTAGTTATCTATAAGGGTTTCTCATATTATATTAACTCATAAATGTTTGTGATCGAGTGAGTATTTATAGAGGACAAAGGTACAAGATCACCACGTGTGTTGATCTCAAGTTATACTCACTAATTGAGGAATTGATCTCATGAAAAATTCACATGGTAAAATCTTTACATAGGTAATAGTGCATGATTCTTTATTTGGGGAATATTGCATTAAAGTGCCTCAGTTGTCCACCTTGTTTATGGACCATCTTGCTTGAAACCTATGAAATGCAATTTTCTTGAAATGTATCATTAAGCTAGTTACTAGTATGATGTAAAGCACTCATGAGAGGTAGTGACAAGTTGAGGTGGGATCCACTCATTTCTTCCATGAGATTGTATATCTTAGATCATTTGATACAACATAAATAAGTTGGAAGTCTGAGGTCATGTCAACAATAATTAAGTGTAAGTTGTTCTAGTAAACCAACCAAATGATCAAATTAGTGATAACAAATTCATTTATGAATTGGTCTCAAAGATCAAAAAGAGAGATATAACCAAACATCTTTATTTAAAGTGGGTTAGCGTACTATTCTTATGTAAAATCAATTGAAAAAAAAATGCTTTGTTGGAAGTGTGACTTCATTTGATAATTAGTGGTCTGATATGGATGTGAAAGTACTCAATAAAATGCAAATGTGTCCCACCAAAAGAGATGCTACAAATAAATTTGGATGGTAGCCACTCGTTAGTTGACACTTCAGTCAATACATAAGAAGATCACTAGTTGGCATGTTAATAAAGATTGCATTTTCTTTTGCTTTCCCTTTTGATTGTTCAAGGCTTTACCTATTAAGGCTCGCATTAGTTAATTCCTTTATTTTTTTTAAGGAAATTGAAAATAACGTTAGTCTCAATGATGGATAACATGCATGGAATCCTAATGATATTTCAATGTGAAATGCCCACTTCCTTAAACAATTTTCTCCATTCAAGCCCAATCCTCTCTTTTCCACTATGACACACCATCATCTTAGTGTTTTCAAAGCCCATGGTAATATCATCAAATAGGTTCTTACCTTCTAGTTGTAGTACAACGTCTACTATTATGATTTTCCCCCATTGTCTTGGAAATTGATTTTTTTTTTTTTTGTAGTTTTGAAGAATTTTTACATATTCTATATCTTTCCAATCATGCTAAACCATATGTATGAATAATATATATATATATATATATAAATGTATCATACATTATAATCGTAAATTTGTTTTAATATAATTAAGAAATTTGTAGTTATTAAGGAGAAAATAAGTGAAAATTCTAAGGAATGAAATATAAGAATCCAAATTCTCCCCTAATCATCTTTCTAGGTACTTTAGAAGCCATAATCAAACTAGATTAAAAAACAAAAAGAAAAAGAAAAAAGAAAAGAAAAGAAACTACATTTCAATAGTTTACTTACATTCAATCTAGCTATAAATCAAAATCTTTTGGTTTAAGTTAAAATAATTGGCTACATACAACTATGTATGTTGAAAACCTATTAGTTTTCAATGGTTTGAAAGTAAGAATTATAATAAATCTTAAGTATGGTCCACCTAGTTGTTGAGACTATTCTTTACTCTTTTCACCATCTTCTCTTAAAAGTGGTGAAACCAACATTAGAAGTATTGCAAAAAATCAAAAGATCACTATTTTCCTTCATATATTTTATAAGATAAATCTCACGATTATGTGGGTAGTCATGGAAGAAATTGTACTTTCTAAATGTCAAGGGAGGCATCAACTTTAGTTAACTTGAAGATTTAATGAATGCACGAAGCAAAACAATTTAGAGGTAGTTTAATGATCATTGCTTGATACATTAGTGATAATTATGTTGCTACATCACCTACTATATCATGTGAACTTTAAAACTCAATGACTCTCATATATGAAACAGAATAATTGTAGTAAAAAATAATAGTAAAAACATATTGCTTTTACAAATGGTAAGGGGGAATAAGCTAGTTTTCAAGTTTTGCATACCAGTTGTACTTTCTATTTAAGTAATATTAAGGATGTAATTGTATAGATAAAAATAATGATATCCACTATTAGTATGTAATATCAAAAGAACATGGTTGATTAATGGACATGACCAAAATCAAGTCGTGAAAAACTTAATATAGAAGCTAAGCAACTTGAAAGGAAAGATGTTCTGATTTAAGTAAAAAAAAAAAAGTAAAGGTGTATTGTGCTCTGGCTAGTGTTAGTTTAATCTAGCCATTACTTATCATAATTATGTAAAGTGGAGGTGGTTGGTTTAAGTAATTAATAAGATAGAGAGTTGTTAATAAGTCATTAGCAAGCTATAAAAAGACTTATTTTAGAGAAATAAAAAGAGAACACATAAAAAAAAAAAAGCAACCAAGATTCTAATATTCTATTCCCTTCTAAAACTTCTTTTTTCTTTATAATCACCTTATCTCAAGTAGAAGTATTCTATATTTTTATATACCAAATTATCAATTTACTAAACCAATCACGGTGATCATAATAAAAGGCTATGATTAGTAGGGTATTCATGACTCTAGTTGTTAGGATCTTCTAGCAAATTAAAAAAAAAAAAAGTATTAGGATGTCAAGGCTAGTTTGCAATTATTTTCCTTAATTTTAATCTATACTAAATCCCATCCATTTAATATAGATTACTAGACTAAACAAAGGAAAATTAATTTTTAAAAGGAGTTGCCACCAACTTAAGTTGAAAAATAAGTTAATGTTAATTAGGTGGATTAATCTTAATTAGCTACTAGTTTACGAATTTTCCTAAAAAAATATTTTAGAAAAATATTAACTAAAAATACTGAATTCAAGAGCTAACCTATTAAAACCTAAACGGTTACATTGTAGAATTTTCAAGAATATTTACTAAAAGGCCCTTATATTTCTATCTTTATTTTTTATGTATCTACTACTATATACTATAATATGCTATTTATTATTATTATTTTTATGTTTTTATAAGATTTTGAATTTATGCTAAAAAAAAACCTAAAGTCTGAAGTTTATTATGCTAATTTTTCTAAAGCTTTTATTATGTTTATGTTAATAACCTAAAGCTTTTATTCATCTAATTTTTCTAAAGTTTTTATTTTATTTATTTTTTTCTAAAGATTTTATTTTATTTTTTGGTTATTTTACCTAACCTAAAGTTTTTGTTTTATTATGATTATTTTTCCTAACCTAAAGTTTTTAGTTATTATAGTTGCCCCAAAGGTGCCTACATACCTATTAGCTAGGATCAAACCATCCCTAGTTCCCTTTTTCTTTTATAAAAATTTAGTTTGTTGTTTAATTTTATTTAATAAAAGCGTATAATTTATGTTATTTAATCATATTAATTTTTATTAAGAAAATACCTAAGATAACCTAGATTATGAAATGATTGTTTTTTTTTTAAAAAAAAAAAACTAAGATAACCTAAGTTTGGGGAAAACCTCATATTAAATTTATATTTAAAAAAAAAACTCTAAGTGATAAAATCCGAAAACACTAGGTTTTAATATAAAGTATTTTTTTTATTTTTTTATTTTTTCTTTATTCCCATTCCATACTAATCCTAAAAATTTAATTAAAAACATTATACTAAAAAAATTATTTTTGCATTTTTATCATTCACTTTTTATTGAATTTTTATTTCTAAAACTTTATCTAAACTAAAGATTTTTACTTACTTATTTTTATTTTTTATTTCTAAGATCCCGACCTATACTAAAGATTTATTTTATTTTATTTTTTAGACTTTTAAATTTTTATGTTTTTCATTATTGAGTTAGAGATTCTTATTTTATTAATGATTTTATTTAATTTTTATATATTAAAATTTTATCTAATTTTTACATACATTTTTTAAGATCTTATTTAATTAATTTATATTTTTGGATTTTATTTAATTTTTATTACTAAAGACTTTATTTAATTAATTTTTTCTTTATGTTTTTATTTTTTTCCAACGACCGATGGTATACACTACGACAACCCAATGAATACTTGAAATTAATTATTTCTATTATTTTATTTTTATTTTCTAGACTAAAAAAATACAATAAATTAAATAAAGGAAATGCAAAGAAAATAAAAAATTTATACCAACCAGATTGCTAGGTATCATGTAGGTCAAATCGAGTTAAGTCAGGTTGGCTTAGGTCAGATTGAGTCACAGGTGGATGAATAGCGACTGTCTCCCCGAGTGCTCTGATAGCCGTTAAGAGCGATGGAAGAGTGATTCCCTAGGTTTTCGAGGGTAGGGAGTCGATTAGAGATGGTGTTTTCACCTTATGACTAGCTTAGGATGATGGTTTAGGAGGTGGTCGTCGATGAGGGTTATAAGTGTCTACAAGTGGTGGTTTTCGATGCTTTATTGAACTAAAGGGGTGGTTTTTCTAACTCTGGGGGTTGCTAGGAGTTGATCTCTACCTAAATGGAGGTGTTTGGTGGTGTATGTGTAGAGCTATCCCAGAGAGAAGGTGGTAGCTAACAGTATAAGTGTTTCTAGAGAGAGAAAGTAGTGGTGTGAGCTTGTGGGTATGTGTTCGTAGTGATTCCTTCTAGCCCTCTAATGTTTCTCGAACTCCTGTTTATAGTCATGGAAACCAAATCGCATTTAGAGCTTAGGATAAGGCTGGATCATGGTTGGCCGACGAGGTAAATAAGGATTATTGAAGATTTGTTTTTATCAAATCTTCAATTCGTTGTTAGTGAATCCTTAGGATTTAGACAAAATTTTTAAAGTTTTTTTAGATAATTTTGTATCAAATGTTGTTGAAAAATGTAAAAAAAAAATAATAATAATCCTGCACCCTCACTCGATATCTCACTTTACCTGCTTCGTTTTCCGACTAGGCTAGCTAGAGAAGATGGTTACGTGCATAGCACGTAACTTGTTGAGGAAAAAAAATGACTTAGATGGCCTGCGTGTAGATTGAACTCATGACCCCTAAGCTTCACTTGTTTGTGTGGACGACATACGAACCAGCTAGGTTAGCCCTTTTCTTGATTTATTATTTCAACCAACGATCTAACTGATTTTTTGTCGTTTTAAGGTTCCCGAGTTTAATTTAGAAACCCATATTTCCTTATTTTTATTGAAAATATTCATATTTTTTTTATTAATTTTTGTTATTTTTTTTCTTTTTATAAGAATTTTCATTTTACTCATTTATTATTATTTTTTCTTTTTTCTTTTCTTTTTTTAATTATTTTTTCTCTATATATATTTTTGTAAACTAGGCTTTTGTTATTACTATATTTTTTATTATTTATTTATTAACAAAAGCAAATCTAGATGGGGGCAAAAATGCAATGTCTACAATTACCCTTCTTTGTAGTGAAGTTCGAATAGAACTTTAGAACTTTACTATAAAGACAAAAAAAAAATATATGATTTTTGCCCTAAGTCTAGAATGACATGCCTATCACTAACGAGATAAGACTTTAATATTTGCCACCTGTTGACGGGGATGGTCTCAAGTGTGGTGCCATTTACTAACGAGAATGGACTTACAAGTTTTACCACCTACTAACGAGGATGGTTTTAAGGGTGGTGCCATTTACTAACAAGAATGGACTTAAATGTGCTGCTAGCCATTGACAAGCTTGGACTTAAGAGGATTGCTATTGACAAGCTTGGACTTAAGAGGATTGCTAGCCGTTAACCAAACTAAACTCATTAGGTTGCCACTTACTGATAAGGATGGACTTACAAGGTTTGCTAGCTACTAACGAGACTAGATTTATTAGGTTGCTACCTACTGACAAGGATGGATTTTAAAAGAAAAAGATGCCAGTTACTAACAAGCGTGGACTCACAAGGTTTGCTAGCTACTAACGAGACCGGACTCATTAGATTGCTACCTACTAACGAAAATGGGCTTACAATTTTTGCCACCTACTAACGAGGATGGACTTACGTGTTCTGCTAATTATTAACAAGGCTAGACTTACTTGATAAACACTCTTTATGTCAATCTTTTGGGGTTTAAAAAGTATGTTGGAACATGATACCCAATACAAATTACTTTAGCAACTAATGAATCTTACCAATCTCATTGATTTCATCCTAGTGGTAGCTCCTTACTTGTCACCTACTAATCACTCGCTCGCTGAACCTGAACACCCTAGCAAAATTTTTGCAACCAATCTTCATGGTTCTATCATTTATGTATGTTGTGAGATCAAATCTCCACTTCACCATGGCCTCCAGGGCATATCGACTCCTGAAATTGTGTTAGTCCTTTCATCAGCAATAAAATTTCCTTAAAAAAAAGGATTAAGTCATAATGAAGCATTTAACCATTTATCACTTATCCAGCTTCAATTTATGGGTATTAGCTTACTTTGTGTTTATAATGCAATGTAGAGAATCTGGGAAAAGGAACTTATTGGTGAAGTGTAGAGGCAAAGGTTAGTCAATGATCAATCCAACGTCGACAACCACAGAGGATATCAACTTTACTTGTAAACAATGGAAATTTTGTCATGAAAAGATTAGTATCATCAACAATCTCATTGAGTTCGGCAAAAAATTTCATTGATTACTCATGGGTAATACAATTTTACTACATCTGAGTTAACATGGCCTCTTAAATTTAGGTCATCCATATTAGCTAGTACTACTGAGCCCCCCCCCCTCGGGTCAAGACTTTCTTTACAACATTGGGTCCTTCATAATTTGGAGTAAAAGTTTCTCTAGGGCTTTGTACGTTTGGCAATACTTTCTTCAACACTAAATCTTCCTCTTTGAAACTTCTCAGCCGTACCTTCTTATTGAATGCCCTAACCAATCTCTATTAGTAGCACTAACCATGGCATAAAGCTGTAAGTATCTTTTCATCAATCAGATTTAGCTAATCAACCCTTTTCTTTACCCATTTTTCTTTATCAAGTTGCATTTCTGCTAGTACCCTAAAAGATGGAATTTCCACTTCTACGAGCAGCACAGCCTCAGTTCCATATTCCAGTGAATAAGAAGTGGCTCCAATTGAGGTTCTTATTAAGGTTCTATATGCCATAAGGGCGCAAGGTAACTTCTCATGCCAATCGGTGTAAGTGATGGCCATTTTTTCTATAATTCTCTTAATATTTTTATTGGCTACCTCAACCACTTTATTTATCTGAGGACGATACGAAGTTGAATTTCTATGGTTGATTCCAAATTGTTGACATGTCTCTATTACTAATTTATTGTTTAGGTTAGTTCCTTAGTCGGTAATGATGGATTCAGGTGCCCTATACCTAGCAATTATATCTCTTTTTAAGAACTTAACAACCACTCTTTTGGTCACATTAGTATATGAAGATGCTTTAATCCATTTGGTAAAATAATCAATGGCCACCAAAATGAACCTGTGCCCATTTGACGCTTTCGGAGTTATTAAACCAATCATATTAATGCCCCATATGGAAAATGGCCATGGGACCGACAACACATGTAATTCTTGAGGTGGAGCATTGATTTTATTAGCATAGACTTGGCATAAGTGACAATGCCTCACATGTCTAATACAGTTTGTTTCCATAGTCATTTAGAAATAACCTATCCTCATGATTTTACAGGCTAGCATATATCCATTCATGTACAACCTACAGACTCCCTCGTGTATTTCTCACATTAAGGTATCTACTTCCTCTTCGTCAACATACTTTAATAGGGTAGTATCAAAGGATTTCTTATATAATGCAAAACCACTATGTAAAAAGTGTGTTGCTAACCTTCTTAATGCCTTTCAGTCTTTCCTATCCACCTCTTTTAGATAAGTGCCATTTTGAAGGAATACCTTGATATCATGGTACCAGGGCTTTCGATCTTGACTCTCTTCAGTCACTAGGCAGAAAGCTAGCTTCTCCTCAATTTTGATCTTTAAAGGCTGAATCTCTATGCCATTTGAGATTTGAATCATAGAAGCCAATGTTGTTGAGCATCAGTGAATTGATTTTGGGTTCTAGGCGCATACGTGAAAGAAATTTTTTCAAACCTTTCCACTAATTTGCTAAGATGCTGGTGGTACAGTATTAATTTGCTCTCTCTGGTTTTGTATTCTCCCAAGGTTTAGAGAATAATTGAAGACGAGTCTCTATATACTTCCAATTCTTGGATACCCATTTTTAACACCATCTTAAGCCCCATGATACAAGCTTCGTATTCTGCTATATTGTTAGTAGACAGGAATGTTAACTTTGCTGCTATAGGAAAATGGTTATTTTTAGAAGATATTAAGACTAACCTTATTCCACATCCAAAAACATTCACAGCTCCATCAAAATATAATTTCCACTGCCAACCTTCTAATCTTTCATTGACAATAACCATAATTCCCTCATCTGGAAATTGAACTTCTAAGATTTCTAACATATCTTGATGTGCTCAAGATCAATTACAAGTACACAATGCAATTTAGGACTCAATTGAATGATAAGTACTCAAAATGGCGTAAATCCCTAATTATGACGAACCTTAATTTTGACGTCAAAGAAGAGAGAAGAAGATCCAATTCTTAATCAGATGTTACACACTAGTTGGAATTAGAAATGACTTGGAATTGTTGATGTTACGTACAACAAAATCAAGTCCACTCACTACAATCTTAGATTAAAATTGATAAGAGCAATGTGTGAAGAGAAAACAACCTTTTACGTGAACAAGAGGCAGCTGCCAAATATTATCCAAAAAAGTCCCTTACAAAACCTAATTAGCAAGTATTTATACCCTACTTTAAAATAAGGAAATTACAACAATGCCAAATAGTCAAAACTGGTCTTAAGAGCCACTTAAAGAACCGATTCTCCACATGAAAGAAAAGTGAAGATGGCCGGTTCTTCTTAAGGTAAAATGTCAATGAAATGAAGGTCGATTCCACTTGTCTTTGTAGGTTCAATTTGGTTCATAATGGACCGTGATCCATTCACAAACCAATTGCTAATGTGTTTGATCATCTTCTTGTAAAAACCAACAAAATGTACTTGCTAAAATGTAAAAAAAATAAATACTATAAAATAAATAAAGATAAAATGCGAATGTCTAGGTTCCATTTAGTTCAAGTAGGCTTCCCAATGCTAGATCTAGAGGTTTGATTCCCATCATATCTTTCCCTAGATATTCCACCAACTAGTCTGCCAAAGCTTATCCTTTTACTGAATTCTAATTTACATAAGTTATATTAAACCCTGAAAGCAACATCTGCTATTTAGAGATTCTTCCCATCAAAGTTGGTTTTTTCTGTTAGATATCATAGCAGATCAAGTTTGGTAAATAACTTGATGGAATAATAGAGGGTGTATTGCCGAAGCTTGTGCATTACCCATACCAAAGCAGAGCAAGTTAGTGAACTTCTTGCTTAGATAATATAGGGTGCTCCCTTCCTTTTGTCTCATCTTTTTGCCTCAACACACAACCCATGGACTCGGGGAGTATAGTCAAATACAATAACAAAGGCCTCCTAGGGGTAGGAACCGACAAGACTAGAGGGTTTATCAAATATCCTTTAATTTCTTAAAAAGGCTTTTTCAAAATTTACATCCCATTTTATTGTAGCATTCTTCTTCAAGAGATTGAACAAAGGACGACACTTATCGGTAAGTTGAGAAATGAACCCGGCTATGTAGTTCAACCTTCCTAATAGAGCTCTTACTTCTTTAATGGTCTATAGGGCTGGCATCTCAACAATTTCTTTTACCTTTTCTAAGCCTACTTCAATCCCCCTCCATTTGATAACAAACCCAAGGAGCTTCCTTAATGTTACTCTAAACATGCACTTCTCAGGATTTAGCTTTAATTGGAATTTTCTAAGTCTCTCAAATAACCTTCTAAGGACTTTCATGTGATCTCCCCCTTCATGAGACTTAGCAATCATATCATTAACATATACCTCCACCTCTTTATGCATCATGTCATGGAACAATGCTACCATAACTTGCTGATAAGTCGCTCCCGCATTCTTCAAACTAAAAGGCATAACTTTATAGCAAAATGTTCCCCATGTAGTGATGAACGTTGTCTTAGTTTTGTCCTCTTCTGACATCTTAATTTGATTGTACCCTAAAAAACCATCTGTAAAAGAGAAAGGGTGGTTCCTAATAGTGTTATCTACTAAGATGTCAATCTGTGGCAATGGGAAATTATCTTTTAGCATCACTTGGTTCAAGTCTCTAAAATCAACACAAACTCAAGTTTTCCCCTTTTTCTTAAGGACAGGCACTACATTCGCTACCCATTTTGGATAATCTGATACCTCAATGAACCCGACTTCTAACAACTTCTTTACTTCTTCTTTGATTTTCAACAAAATGTCAGGTCGAAACCTCCTAAGCTTTTGCCTTATCAGCCTAAAGTCAACTTTAGTGGGTAGCTTATAAACCACTATCAAAGGATCAAGCCTTAGCATATCCTTATATGACCATGCAAACACGTCTAGATACTCGAATAATAATTGCAACAATTCCCCCTTATGTTCTTCTAACAAACTATTCTCGACCTTGAGGTTCCTAGGGCTTTCATCCATACCTAAATTTATTTCAATGATTGGTTCATTAATGATAATTTTGCCTTGCTCAAATTGATGCCAACTCTTCTAAATCTCATTCGACTTTTTGACATTACCTCTAACAACTAACCCAGTAGGGCCAAAAGTGATATCGACATTTTCATCGTTTATGGGCGCAAGATACCCTTCATTTTCATTGATTTCATTGGATCTGAGGAATAACAGTGAATAGGAAAGAAAATAAGTAGTAGAAGAAAACTCATGAAGAGAAGAAGAAATTTAAATCTTTATTCATTGTGAGAGAAATATTTATTGCCTATCAAGATTGAACTAAATCATGCTGGAATAGTAAAGATGAATTAAATGCTTCTCATGACCCTATCTCTCGTTTAAAGAGACCTATTGCTCTAGATTAGGACTGAGAACCAGTTGTTCAATTGGCCTTTGCTGATATTATCTTCTATCGTGCTGATGATGTGTTGCTGGCTAAATGAGTCAGTTAACTCAAGTAATTCTAATTGCTGGGTATAAGTTGGTGTTGGAAATGTATTGCTAATGTTTAGAAACTCTAGTTGAACATGATATAACTTCTCACCTCTCTTCTTCTTCATTTTCTGCTTCATCTCGTCGATCTCCCAATGAGTTGGTTTGTACCCTAACCCAAACGTGCCTATATATTATTGAATTGAGAGTGACTCTTCATCTGTAGCCACACATACACCATAAAAAATTTGCAATCCCTGTTCTTCCTCCTCTTCACTCCCAATATATGGAATGGTCATCTCTCTCTATATATACCATAGTCTTGATCCCCTAACACTGTCACAACCTGGCCATTAGACACAAATTTGACCTTCTGGTGCAGGCTAGATGGTACAACTTTGGTTGAGTGTATCTAAAGCCTTCTTAGCAGCAAATTGAAAGACCTTAGTATATCTAGCACCTAGAAGGGAATTATGAACCCTTATGGATAATTCAACTTGCCCCAGTATCTCTCTCTTAGACCCATCGAAAGTTTGCACAGTGATCGAGCTCGACTTCAATTATAATGTGCCTACCCCTAGTAAGTTCAACATAGATAGTAGGCACACATTCAAAGATGAGTCATTATCAATCAATTTTTAAGCCACCACCATATCTTTACACTTAACTAAAATGAATAACAGCTTAGTGCGCTGGTCACCCTCTTCTCCTAACTCTTCTAGTGAAAAGCCTATTTGATCCACAACAAAGTTAGAATTGATTACTAAACCCAATTTCTCAACTAAAATACCTTCAGGAACCTTGACTTTGTGAAGTAATTTCACAAGTGTCTCACGATGCAAATCAGAGGATAAAAGAAAGCCCATCAAAGAGACTTGAGCAGGGACCCTAGCCAGCTGATTTATGATCCTGTATTTGCTGGCCTTTATGATCCTCTTAAGGGGATTCTGATCCTTTACTTCCTCTCTATCTTTAAGCCTCGGGACCTCCTTAGAGGACAGTTCCATAGCAGCCTTCCTCCTAATCTCCTTAACAAAATCATATACTCTCCCTAAACGGGTCAATCCTTCTATCATCGAGGGTACCTTCGTGGTCTGATTTATAGCTTGGTAATTCAGTAGTGCGGCCTTATAATTCTCTAGTGGTACCAGAACATTGAACACAAACTTCTTAGGCTAAATGGTAATTGTCCCCTACTTCTGCTTAGGGTATTTAAAGGTGAAAGACTTAGGGTCAACTCTCACCATACCTACTATCTGCTCAGATTTCTCTTCTTAACTTCTAGGGTTATCCTCTTCCTCAAATTTTGAGCCCCAACTTGTAGGTGGCACACCTAGATAAACTCTTAGCATAAATGAATAGTCTACCAGATATTCAATGTCCTAAATAGCTCTTCCAATGTATCAATGGTGGAATCACTCACTAAATACCTTCTTTTTAACTCGTTCAACATATAATTTTTCTTTGGCTTAGGGTTTGTCATGGCCTGAATCTCTTCTTTCTTTACTTTCTCTTCCCTAAGTAATTGGTTAATTGTAGGTCTAGTTCTGGTACAATCTTTAAGGTTTCTTATATCTCGTAAGTGACCTTTTTAGTTTAAGTTCCATGCTATCTGTTCCAATGTGATAGGGAGCTCATCTAAATCTATCCCTGGCCCACATTCTTCAACAATGATCACATTAAAGGAAGCCTATGGCTTGGAAAGGGATTGTTATTAACATTGGGTGCTAGAGCTTCTAGAAAGTCCAACTGAACCAATTTAGCATCTATGAGGTCTTGTATCTTATTCCCCAACCTCTAACAGTTATCAGTAGAGTGCCCCTCTTGCCCTAAATGATACTCACAATTATTATTATGTTTATGTTTTTATAATATTTTGAATTTATGCAAAAAAAAAAGAACTCTAAAGTCTGAAGTTTATTATACTAATTTTTCTAAAGCTTCTATTATATTTATGTTAATAACCTAAAGTTTTTATTCATCTAATTTTTTAAAATTTTTTATTTTATTTAATTTTTTCTAAATTTTTTATTTTATTTTTTGGTTATTTTACCTAACCTAAACTTTTTTGTTTTATTGTGGTTATTTTTCCTAACCTAAAGTTTTTATTTTATTATGATTGCTCTGAAGGTGCCAACGTACCTGCTAACTAAGATCAAACCGCTAGTTGTTCGCTTTTTCTTTTATAAAAATTTATTTTTTTGATTAATTTTATTTAATAAAAAGCATTGGGTTTACGTTATTTAATTATATTAATTTTTATTAAGAAAATACCTAAGATAACCTAGATTATTAAATGATCATTTCTAAAAAAACACTAAGATAACCTAAGTTTGGGGAAAACCTCATATTAAATTTTTATTTAAAAAAAACTCTAAGTGATAAAACCCTAAAATATTAGGTTTTAATATAAATTATTTTTCTT
Organism: Laguncularia racemosa; assembly: GCA_037954665.1. Classification (NCBI taxonomy): domain Eukaryota; kingdom Viridiplantae; phylum Streptophyta; class Magnoliopsida; order Myrtales; family Combretaceae; genus Laguncularia; species Laguncularia racemosa. The sequence goes on along the minus strand of JBBMOL010000291.1, from coordinate 81,545 downwards.
TATTCCCATTCCATACTGTTCCTAAAAATTTAATTACAAATATTGTAGTAAAAAAAAGCTTTATTTTTGTATTTTTTTTTTCATTTTCACTTTTTATTGAATTTTTATTTCTAAAATTTTATTTATACTAAAGATTTTTACTTTCATATTTTGATTTTTTTATTTTTCATTTTGTTATGTTTTTTATTTTTATTTCTAAAATCCTAACCTATACTAAAGTTTTTTTTTTTTTATTTTTTTTTAGACTTTTATATTTTTATGTTTTTCATTCTTGAGCTAAAGATTCTTATTTTATTAATGATTTTATTTAATTTTTACATATTAAGATTTTATCTCATTTTTATATACATATTTTTTTTAAGATCTTATTTAATTAATTTATATTTTTGGAATTTATTTAATTTTTATTACTAAAGACTTTTTTTAATTAATTTTTTTCTTTACATTTTTATTTTTCGCCATCGGGCAATGGTATACACCACAACAACCCAATGGTTACTTCAAATGAATTTTTCTATTTTTATTTTCTAGGCTAAAAAAGTACAATAAAATAAATGAAGGAAATGGAAAGCAAATAAAAAATTTATACCAACCGGATTGTTAGGTATCATGCAAGTCAGATCAGGTCGACTCGGGTCAAATTAGGTCGTAGGTAGATGAGCAGCGGCAATCTCTCTGAGTGCTCCAACAGCCATTATGAGCGATGAAAGAGCGATTCCCTAGGTTTTTGAGGGTGGGGAATCGATTGGAGGTGGTGTTTCACCTAACAACTAGCCTAGGATTGTGGTTTAGGAGGTAACCGTCGATGAAGGTTATGGGTGTCTACGAGTGGTGGTTTCTGGTGCGTTATTGAACTAAAGGGGTGGTTTTTCTAACTTTAGGAGTTAATGGGAGTTGATCTCTACCTAAATGGAGGTGTTTGGTGGTGTGTATGTGGAGCTATTCCAAGAAAGAAGGTGGCGGCCGGCGGTGTGGGTGTTTCTAGAGAGAGAAAGTAGTGGTGTGTGTTCGTAGTGATTCCTTCTAACCCTCTGATATTTCCTAAACTCCTATTTATAGTAGTGGAATGGAAACCGAATCACATTTAGAGCTTAGGATAGGGTTGGCCTGTGAAGTGGATAAGGATTATTGAAGATTTGTTTTTATCAAATCTTTAATTCGTTGTTAGTGAATCCTTAGGATTTAGACGAATTTTTAAAGGTTTTTGTAGGTAAATTTGTATCAAATGTTGTTTAAAAATGTAAAAAAAAAAAATACACACAATCCCGTACCCTCATTGAATATCTCGCTCTGCCTACTTCGTTTTCCAACTAGGCAGCCAAATGCACATGACCTATTGAGGAATTTTTTTTTTCCTTAGATAGCCTATGTGTGGATCGAACCCCTAACCTCTTGAGCTTCCCTTGTTTGCACAAATGGCAAACGGACTAGCTGGGCTACCCCTTTTCTCCGTTTATTATTTCAACCGACTTGTATTTCAACTAACGGTCTAATTGATTTTTTGTGGTTTTGAGGTTCCCGAGTTTAATTTAAAGACCCATTTCCTTATTTTCATTGAAAATATTCACATTTTTTTATTAATTTTTGTTATTTTTTTTCTTTTTATAAGAATTTTCATTTATTTGCATTTTACTCATTTATTATTATTTTTTCCTTTTTCTTTTCTTTTTTTCTTTTTTTTTAATTATTTTTATTTCATTATTTTTTTCTATATATATATTTTTGTAAACTAGGCTTTTGTTATTACTCTATTTTTATTATTTATTTATTAACAAAAGCAAATCTAGATGGGGGCAAAAATAGGTTGTCTACGTAAGACAATCACATTGATATGGTTTTACTACTGGCTCTTATGCTAGGTTCTGAATAGTGCAAACAAAAAAATTTTGATATCATGCAAATTGTGATTTTGATTTCCGCATAATAGCAAAATGGTTTTCCATGAAATAAATTGGCTATTACCTATTATAAAGTGGTGGAAATAACAAAACTATGTAAGAGGAATGTGCTTTGCTTTTGTTGCAAATAATCAAGCAAACCAAGCTCAAAAAGGGGATTTTTTTTCTTAAGAATAATTGTTCTTCAACGTAGATTCCTACCATAAAGGTTTATTTAACGGATACAAATTTCTTTATATAAGATCATGTGATTAATATTTGAATGAGTAACTTAGAAGGATTAGCCTAATTCATTTCAATGGGGGGAAAAAGATATAGCAATTTTACAAACTTGAAGCTAGAATACAACAAAACCTTCATGAAAATTACATCACACTTGATATGGTTTCAAACATGTTACCCCCTATGTGAGCAACCTCTTCACATTTAGGTACTACATCAATAACATATGGCAAATCAATGTTTATAAATTTTATGTGAAGATAATGCCCTTCTAATTTCCAAAATTGTCTTACGAATCCCACCACCTTCCTCAACCGGTGAATTCAATTTGTTAAACCCATTTCCTTTGATGATCGGTCCAACCATGATTTTTAAATAAACTACAAAGAATTATTGGATAAATATATATATATATATATATATATATATATATATATATATATATACTTTTAGTACACAATTTCTTTTCAAAACTCATTTTATATGCCACCTCATTTGCGAAATTTTGTTTAATTTGTGAAATGTGATCGATGTAATGATATATAGCTAATATATAAAATTTCCTTTAAAGGATAGCCCAATGAAATTTCTTATAAAAGCGCCATGTAGAATAATTAAATCGCACAATAAGATAACAAAAGGCCATGTGAGAATCACTCAACATAAATATGTGTTAATTATGTGAGCACAAAAAACCAAATCTGTTATAGAGCGTTATAATATTGGCCACAAAACCCCAGTACTCGCTAGAATAGCCTTATCTTTTTTTCTTTTCTTTTTTTAAGAAAGAAATGAAAATTTTGGTACTATAATAGGAGGTTTCTTCTGATAATCTAATATTAAAAGGGGAAAAGATATAGCACAATAAATATAGTAAATAATCTATACACTGAACTTTCATTGCCCGGATGCATCTTTTTCTATCCTGGTCCATTCAAACATATTAAACTTTCATCACGCAGATGCTTATGTCGGCCCCGGGAGTTTTTCATGCATGTTTTACAGTACATTTTGTCTCCAGTAAGCATGTTTTTCATGCTTATGATGTTGACCTTTAAACGAACATTTGGCTCTTGCATAGAAAAAAGTAGGGGTTTTGCATCACTTTGGTTATCATCAAGGTACGGTTGCAAATATTTTCGTTGTTCAACTTTGACTTGGCTTAAATTTGCTCGAAATGTCTCTTCTAGAAGTTGGTAGGTATAACCACAACTTTCCTATCGAATGAAACTATAAACAAAGAAAGACAAGCAACGATATTAAGTACAAGCTGCATGTCATCCTTTCCCTATAAATATCAAGTGCAGAAGAAAGTATGGACAACTGAATATACACACATTTAAATATTGACAAAGAGAGAGAGGGAGAGGGAGAGCCGATGGAGTCGATGGACTATGAAACGATGACTACCGGGCAACAAAAGACATGGGAGCTTTTGTTTGCATTTCAAAAGACAATGGTTCTTAAATGTGCAGTCGATCTCCGCATAGCCGACATAATCAAATCGCACGGCGGCCAATCGACGCTACAGCAAATAGCAACGAGTATCAATCCATCCTCTCCTGACACCGGTGCTCTCGAACGCATCTTGCGATTATGTGTACGTCAAAACATCTTCTCCATCACCAGAGACTCCGAAACCTTGTATGAACTGACCCCATTATCTCGATGGCTTTTACATGACAACACAAATCTGAGCCTTGTACAGCTAATGCCTTTGTTCACCACTCCACGACACTTAGCTATGTATGACAACCTTAGTCAATCCATCAAGGAGGGTGGGGAAGGTGGCAGTGCCTTTATGATGGCTCACAATGGTCATAGGGTATTTGAGTTTGCACCCCAAGATGCTGATTTTAACAGAGAGTTTAATGATGGCATGTCATGTTTGTCGAGAGTCGTGATCGAGGCAATCGTTAAAGGGTATAAGGAAGGGTTTAGCAATTTAAAGTCATTGGTCGATGTGGGTGGTGGGAAAGGAACGATCATTTCTGGAATTGTGAAAGCATATCCACATATTCAAGGAATAAACTTTGATCTACCTCATGTCATCGCTGCAGCACCTTCACATGATGGGGTTACCAACATGCAAGGGAACATGCTTGAAGACACCATTCCTCCCACAGATGCAATTTTAATGAAGGTTAGAGATTTTATATATATAGAATTCCGTTAACGAGTATTCAAGATACTTATTCAAAGTTTAAAAATAAAATGTTTTATACTTTTTAATATTAATTATACATTTTATCGAAAATTAAATAATAAAAAAAATTTGAAAGCTTTCTTTGTTTCGTTCATAACAAATGCTCCAAGGCACTCACTAGTTTATTATTTTGCATATTTAAAAAAAAAAAAAGGAAAAGAATGTCATTACCCACCTCCAGTTATTAAATTGCATTAGAAGGTAGAAAATGCCCCTCCGAACATTATAATTTCTGACCAGAATCTCAACCTTATCGAGGAAATTTCCTGGAGTTTAGATTCCTTTAGTAGCAGAGACTATTATATGAATGAATATTTTATCAAGATTGTTTTTGCAATTTATATTATGGATTTCAAACATAAATAAAATTGAAATATAATGTATTGAACATTCGAGGATAAAATTAAGTAACAATTACAAGTACTACCCTATAACTTGATTAGATATAACTAGACCTTATAACTTTCAAAACTGCTTTTATTTCTCTATAACATTTTAGAATGCATACTTACCTCCTAGATCATTGTAAAAACCCTTGAATTCAGCACTATTTATATGTTTTCATTGAAGCAGCTTTAGCGACTGTTTGAAAAATAAGTGTTTATCTTTAACAATACGTTGGTACAGAATTGATCTAATTCTTTCATTGTAGACAATTCTACACAACTGGAGTGACAAAGATTGTATCAAAATACTTCAAAATTGTCGAACAGCACTATCAGAGAAGAAAGGAAAACTCATAATTGTAGACATAGTGCTTCGTCCGGAAGGTACTTGCCTCTTTGATGATACAGCTATGATGTTTGATCTAATGATGATGACACTATTTTATGCCGGAAAAGAGAGGACTGAGTTCGAGCGGAAGAAACTATTGAAGGATGGAGGCTTTACACGCTACAACATCATTGAACTTCCATCCATATTTTCAATTATCGAGGCCTTTCCAAATTGAGTTGCGAAATCCAAGATCATGTCTTCATCCGATACAATACTAGTTAAGAACGATATCAATAAATAAATATATACGAGGTTCCATTCTAGACATTTCAAGTTGATATAATTGATAGACAACATTCCTGTTGTTCTCTATAATTCTAAGTTCAACTGTGTTGTTCTTGAATATATGATTGTTAGAAAGACAGACAGTAGGTAATGTAATTGTGAGTGTACTTACCATTATAATAAATGCAGGGGATATTGCATCTGCAACTATAAATCATTGGTTGAGTGTAGATTGACTTTTTAACCCTCAAGATATAGCTTTACCTCCTTATGATTTTTAAAAATATGTATATAATTATGAAATTATCATTAAAACCCTAAACAAAGTATCTGAAGTTACTTCTCTATATCTTCGCATGATCATGCGAAACTCACTAAAAAAAACACGTTTAACCATAAGTCAACTTCTTCTATTGTTGTCACCTTCATCATTCACCTTGTTTGTGGAATTATTGCTTTCCACTTATTGATGAGTTGCGGTAGAATAATTTGGCATATTTGTTATTGATGCAATATATGCCTTTCAATATGTAATATTCTCATTATGTGGTCATTTATTGCCCCAGCATATTAATTAAACATCCATAGCATAACAATGATAGTCTAGATATCCGTAATAATTTTTCCTTTTGTGGATCTTTGTAAGAGAATAAACTTCTAAGTGTTTGTAGAAGTGATCTTTGATATTGAGTGAAAACACAAGTGATTTGAATCTATATTTCTTAGTGTAAACACGTGAGGGAGAGTTGAGAGAAAAATTATTTTTGTTACTAACAAATTTGTTGCAGGCTGTGAAAACATGAGTAATGGATGATGAGAGCCATGATGGGGGCTAAGCTAGAAGGTGGAATGTGGATCCTCTTGAAGTGCCACTTAGACCGATCACAAGAACTCGAGCGAAATGATTCAAGGAAGCACTAAACGAGTTGATAAAGGATATCCAAGAAGCCAGAAAAGAGTGGAGCAACCATGAGAATGACCTTGCATTTGTTCAAATCATTTAAGGAGAGCAAAGCATAGGAGATCAAAGCTGCCAGCCTTAACAATGCTGGCTTGAATGCTACCGGCCTTGAATCGGCGTTGCAATTAGCGCGCGATAGATACGTCGACTACTACGCCGCCTACTACGCCGCCGGCGTTTATTGCCTGTTTGTTATTTTTCTGCGATTTTATTATGTTATCTCGTTTTGGGCTTTTGTTATTACGAGTTGTAAACCCTAATATAAGCTGCTAAGGTTGGAAAACAGAACATAGAACACACATACAACATTGAATAACATATTTTAAGAGAATTCCTCTCTTGGTTCTCTAAAGAACTTCTCTTGAACTTATCGGATTTCTTCTGTAGCGTTCAACCAGACTTATCAATTGGCCTTTCATCCCGATTGTGGCGTCAACAGAACATACCAAGGTTCTTGCCTCGTCTATAGGCAACGAGTCACAGTTCCACTTTGATTGTTTGGCATCTTGGGTTGCAATTCTGAACGTATTGGTATTGGGTTTCGTCACACATGGGCGTGGTTCGTATCAGTTTGGTACTAGAGCTTAGGTTTGTTAAACATCAATTCGATTTGAGAAAGGTAACATCAAAACCCTAACTCCAATCGTTCATATCAATTGTTCATATCAAGTTTCGTGTTGTCATAGCTTCATACTCAAGTCCATAGTGTTAATTGTTTCTTGAGTAGTGTAGTGCATCCTATTAAGCTTGTTACAAAAAAAAAAAAAGTCACGACAAAAAAAAAAACGAGAACAAAGGATGAAACAAAGGCAACAAAAAGGAAAGAAAAAGAGGAAAATTCAAGACCCTAGAGTTGTTCTTGAATTCTACGGAAGGGATTGGTGTAGTTTAGGTTAGTTCCAAGAGAATTGAGAAGAGGGATTGGTGAGTTGATATCATCCTTGCTTGTGAGAATACACGAGTGATTGTAGGATATCATCTTTGGAGTGAAACACGTAAGGGAGTGAATCGTGAGGCTTAATTCTATATATTTGTGTTAATACTAACCTTTTATTGCAGGAACTATGTCACGGCACAATTCTCCTAAAGGTAAGAGGGGGAGGTTTGATGCTAGGTTAGTGATTGAGGCATTGAGGAGTGAGATGAAGAGAATGTTTCAGGAGGGAATTGAACAAATTCATGAGACGGTGGAGCAAAAACTAGAGCAACCAAAAAACGTCTTTCAAGGGCGTAAGAGGGAGAGTTTTTCTAAGAGAGGACAAAAGGGTGGAGATGAAATTTCTCATGATGAATTTGATGAACCTTCTATCGGGAGTTATAGAGGTTATGGTGGTAGGAATAAAGGAACTAGGGATTGGGAAGATAGAGGAGATAGGAATAGAGAAGATAATCAATTGAGTAGTATAAAGATGAAGATTCCTCTTTTCCAAGGGAAGAATGATCCCGAGGCATACTTAGAATGGGAGAAGAAGGTAGAGATGGTGTTTGATTGTCACAATTATAGTGGGCGAAAGAAAGTGAAGCTTGCTGCCATTGAATTTTTAGATTATGCCATAGTGTGGTGGGATCAACTGATGTTGAATAGAAGAAGGAAAGGCAAATCACCTATTGAGTCTTAGGAAGAGATGAAGAGGGTGATGAAGAAGCGGTTTGTTCTTGCTTACTACTATCGTGAATTGCACAACAAATTGCAAACTCTTAAGCAGGGAAGCCGAAGTGTGGATGAGTATTTCAAGGAGATGGAGGTTACTATGATTAGAGCAAATGTTGAGGAGGATAGAGAGGCTACCATGGCTAGATTTCTTGCTGGGTTGAATAGAGAGATACAAAATGTAGTAAAATTGCAGCATTATATGGAATTGGAAGATATGGTGCACATAGCTATAAAGGTTTAGAACTAACACAGGAGGAAAGGTAGTAGTACTGCACGATTTCAACAGGGTGCTAGTTCATCTACTTGGAAGACTAACCAATGGAAGAAGGAAGAAAAGTCTTTACCTACCAAGCCAAAAGGCGAGCAGAAGCAAGCGGGTTCTACTCCTGGTAATCAAGGTAAACCTGATTCTTCTACTCCTAGAAATCGTGACATTAAATGTTTTAAATGCCAAGGTAGAGGCCATATTGCTAGTCAATGTCCGAATAGATGTGTTATGATTCTGTGTGATGATGGTGAGTATGAAACTGAGGGGGATAGTGAAGATGATGATATGCCTCCATTGGAGGATGTTAGTGATGACGAGGAGCCTGCATCAGGGAAGTTAGTGGCAGTAGTGAAGCGAGCTTTGAATGTGCAGGTGAAGGAAGAAGAGGAGGTGCAACGAGAGAATATCTTTCATACTAAATGTTATCTAGGTGATCATATTTGCAGTTTGATCATTGATGGGGGGAGTTGCACTAATGTGGTGAGTACTTTCATTGTTGAGAGGTTGGGGCTCAAGACTACTAAACACCCTAGCCCATATAAATTGCAGTAGCTAAATGATAGTGGCGAGACTAAGGTGAGTAAGCAAGCCTTGATTGCTTTTCGCGTCAGTAGGTATGAGGATGAGGTGTTATGCGATGTAGTGCCAATGCAGGCGTGTTATGTGTTGTTGGGGGGGGGGGGGGGGGGCATGGCAGTTTAACAGGAAGGTTGTTCATGATGGCCTTTCTAACGAGTATACACTTATTCACCATGGCAAAAGCTATAATCTTAAACCCTTAACACCTAAACAGGTGTATGAGGATCAATTGTAGCTACAACAATCTTTTGCAAAATATAAGGTGAGTGAAAAATAGAGGGAGAGTGAGAGAGCAAAAGACATAGAAAAAGAAAAGGAACACAAAAGTCAATATCAAAAGGAAAAAGAGAGGAAGGCTGGAAAGAGTGTGAGAGGCCAAGTTGAGGGGGGATCAACTTTGGTGGTGAGTGAAAAGGAGAGTGCAGCTTTGCAAAAGGAGATTTGCGTGGCAAGAGTGAGTGTAGTGAGAAGAGCGTTAGTGATGAAGCAACCCATGTTGTTGCTGGTCTTTAAGGAAACTTGTTTGAATACTAACGAACCTTTTAACTCTTTGCCTAGTGTGGTTGTGTCTATTGTGCAGGACTTTGAAGATGTCTTCCCTAAGGAGATTCCAAAGGGGTTACCACCTATTCGTAGTATTGAGCATCAGATTGACCCTGTACCCAAAGCATCTATTCCAAACAAACCAGCTTATAGGAGCAATCTAGAGGAAACAAAGGAACTTCAAAGGCAGGTCAATGAATTAATGGAGAAGGGGTACTGTCGAGTCTAATTTTTTTGTATTCCCATTCCTAATCCGATCTAGACTAGACCCTATGCTCATCTAATGTAGATCATCGACTTGAGTTAGGAATTTCGTTTGATTTTTGGAGTCGCCACCCAACTGTTGTTGGGAAATATTGAATTAAGACTAAAGGAGCGGATTAGTCTTAATTTGGACCACTAGTCGTCGTTATTTCCCCTTCTCGTTTTTGAAAAGATGAAAAGGGAAAACCAGAGTTTCTAAGTCCGGAGGCTAACCTATTAAAACCTTACGGTTACCACCTAATCTCCTAAAATTGTTCCTATTTAGAAATGTGTTTTATTGTTTCTGTTACTTTTATTATGTTTTTGAATTATTTCAAGAAAATGATTTTTTATTTCATTTTATGGGTGCCCACGTACCTGCTATCCAGGATCAAATAAGCCGTAGTTCGCTTTTTTTGAAAACTTTAAGTGTGTTTGTGAATTTTAATTTTGAAATCTCTTTTGCTTTATGTTTTTATCATTTTTGGGATTTTTTTCTAAAAAATCTAAGCCTAAACTTTAAGTTGACTCTGAAAATGATTTTTAGGAAAAACATCAATTTTGGATTTATTTGAAGAAAATGATTTTTCTAAGTGATAAAACTCATTTTTATAATTTTTGAATTTTTATTAATTTTTATGATTTTTACTATTTTTCTTTTTTTCTGTAATTTTTATGATTTTCTATCATTTTTATGATTTTTATTATTCTTCTACAATTTTCTTTTTTTTTATAATTTTTCTAAGTTTTCATGATTTTTATAGTTTTTATGATTTTTATTTATTTTTGTTAAAAATTTTACCCTAAACTATTATCTATCCTATTTTGAAATCTAAAGTTCTATTATTATTTTTTCTAATATTTATATTGTTGTTCTACATTTTTTTTTTGAATTTTTATTATTTTTTTTCTATTATTCTTCTACATTATTAAATCCTAAAAAATCTAATTTCTAACATTTTCCTATTTATAGAAATATAAATAAAACATAAATAAATAAATAAATAACAAACAAATAAATAATAAAATAATAAATCAAATCGGAATAAAAATAAATAAATAAAGTAAATAAATAAATAAAATAAATCTGGAAAATCCGACTTACCTGGATCCGGGTCGGTGTGCGAGTCAAGTCAGTCGGGTCGAATCGTGTCGGGTCGGACATGGCGGCGAAGGATGCTCGTTCACGACGTTCCGGCGGTCTTTTGTCACAGGTGAGGTGTCGAATCCTAGCTTCTCGAGGGTGCTGAATCCAATGGTGGCGGTGGTTTACTCCCAGAACGTCTCCTGGTGGCGGCTTGGCTCCGATCGGCGGTTCGCGGTTTTGGGTTTCCTCCGATGCTCTCCGATTTGCTCTCTTTTCTCACTTTCTCTCAATTGTGATTCGTGATTTGGCTTCCTCCACTCCTCCTCTATTTATAGGCGCTTGAAACCGAGCTGGATAAGCTCGGATTTCCTCCGATCGAAGCTAATCGGATTTTTGGTTAAAAAAAACAACTTCGATTTGTATAAATCCATCGATTTGTTGCGATTTGATTCCAATTGGATGATGTTTATCTCAATTCTATTGAAGATCTGTTGGATTTGTGCAAAAAATCGAATCGAAACGGCCGAAATTCGAATTTTTCCTTCGCCGGCAATCTCAGACCCGAGGTAGGAGATGATCACGCACCCGGCGCGTGCGTTTCCTCCAGCCAATCGGATGCTGCCACGTGTCCTGGATAAGTAAAAAAACTCAAAACGCGGAAACTGCTTCCCCCGCGATTCGAACCTGCGACCGAGCCCTCCTGCGCGCGCCTTAGCCCGTAGTCCGGACCAGCTGGGCTAGCCCATTTTCCTAATTTTTCTAATTTCGCAAATTGCATATATGCAATGCGATTTTTTTTATTTTTTTGTATTTTTTGAAATTTCAAAAATTTGTAAAAATTATTTACTATTTATTATTGCCATTTCTGAAATCATTTTCCAAAATTGATGTGTTTTCCTATTTGTTTTTATTTTTTGAATATTTTTATTATTTATGCTAAATTAAAGAAAAATTAAAAAAATTTGGAAAAAAATTAAGAATTGATTATTAGTGATTATTATTCATTCCTAGGAAAAAAATGGGGTGATTACAGCTGCCCTTCTTTGTAGTAAAGTTTAAAAAACTTAACTATAAAGACAAGAAAGACGCCATTTTTTGCCTCTTAAATAGATAACGTCTTGGTTTGGCTGGTTACCTGGCATTTGTTTTGGTAGGAAAATGCTCCAAGAGCTAATAATCCCACGATTTAAGATAGTCCTAACAATTTAGAGTAATGTTCCCTTCCCAAACAATGCTTTATGGGCTGACTAATTGGCGATAGGAAACACCTCAAGCATTGTGTGGAAGAAATGATGATAGGAAGCGTCTTATCAGACTAGCAACCTTGGAAAGAAAATTTACTTAGGAAGCGCCCTTATGAGCTGGCTACCTATCAACAGAAGCGTCTTGTTAGACTAGCAACTGCTTTGAAGAATATTTCCGAAAAGTGCCCCAAGAGCTGACTAATCGGGAGAGTCTAGGAAAGTGCCCCTCATAGGCTGACTAACCTTTGATAAAATGCCTCAAAAAGTGCCCCCTATAGGCTAAGCTTGAGATAGATTTTTTTTTTTTAGGAAAGATCTTGGGCTGACTAACCTATGATAGAGTGTCTCAAAAAGTGCCCTTATGAGTTGACCTTGAGAACGAATTTTTAGGAAAGTGCCCATCTTGGGCTGACTAACCTACGATAAAGTTGTCTCAAAAAGTGCTCTTATGAGCTGACCTTGAGAACAGATTTTTAGGAAAGTGCCCATCTTGGGCTGACTAACCTATAGTAGAACTGTCTCAAAAAGTGCCCTTATGAGCTGACCTTGAGAACAGATTTTTAGGAAAGTGCCCATCTTGGGCTGACTAACCTATGACAGAATGTCTCAAAAAGTGCCCTTATGAGCTGACCTTGAGAACGGATTTTCAGGAAAGTGCCCATTTTGAGCTAACTAACCTATGATAAAAATGATATCTCAAAAAGGTGCCCCCTATGAGCTAACCTTTAGAGAGGATGTTTAGGAAAGTGCCCATCTTGGGCTGACTAACCTAAGATAAAAATGATATCTCAAAAAGGTGCCCCCTATGAGCTAACCTTTAGAGAGAATGTTTAGGAAAGTGCCCATCTTGGGCTAACTAACCTAAGCTAAAAATGATATCTCAAAAAGGTGCCCCCTGTGAGCTAACCTTTAGAGAGGATGTTTAGGAAAGTGCCCATCTTGAGCTGACTAACCTAAGCTAAAAATGATATCTCAAAAAGGTGCCCCCTGTGAGCTAACCTTTAGAGAGGATGTTTAGGAAAGTGCCCATCTTGGGCTAACTAACCTAAAATAAAAATGATATCTCAAAAAGGTGCCCCCTGTGAGCTAACCTTTAGAGAGAATGTTTAGGAAAGTGCCCATCTTCGGCTGACTAACCTAAGCTAAAAATGATATCTCAAAAAGGTACCCCCTGTGAGCTAACCTTTAGAGAGGATGTTTAGGAAAGTGTCCATCTTGGGCTGACTAACCTAAGCTAAAAATGATATCTCAAAAAGGTGCCTTTATAGGCTGACCTTAGAAAAGATCTAGGGAAGTGCCCCATTTTTGGGCTGACTACCCTTTAAAAGGAATGTTTAGACAAGTGCCCAACTATGGGCTGACTCATCTTATGCTTCTGAATATGCTTTCTACTGACTGAGCTAAATGATGTGATGCCTTTCATGATATGATAATAATTATTTATTTTAATATGCTTGCCAATTTATCATGGATAGCCACCAAACAACCGAACCTTCGGGCTAGTTTGTTTCTACTTCTCTTCTTCTTATCTTGACACGGGGTTGAAAATCTTGATGGCTCTTTTAACGGTAATGTTACCCTACTAATGCACTATGTTCTAATGCTCAAAAGTAGATGGAACTCTGTTACCAAATATATTGAGATTCATTATCATTTTAGTGTTTATCTTTTATTGGCGAAGTGGTGAGTAATGTGTTTAGGAGTATTTGTGGTGATGGGAATTGATATGGATTATCGACCATTCAGGAATATTAACTTTGCTTGTAAAAAGTAAAAACTTGACTCAACGAAATTTGTATCGAATGTTGGCTTTCATAAACATTGGCAAAATTTTGATTCCCTTGCCTAAGGATAGTACATCTTTACAGCATCTGTGTTAATGGGGTCTCTCAATTCTGGACCATCCATTTGAGTTAGTATCAAAGCACCTCCTGACAGAACCTTTTTCACCACATAAGGGCCTTCATAGTTTGGGGTGAATTTTCCTCTGGAGTCTTGGGCATTTGGGAGAACCTTCCTTAACACCAGATCCTCCTCTTTGAAGTATCGAGGTCTCATCTTCTTGTTAAATGCTCGGGCCATCCTTTGTTGGTAACACTGGCCATGACATAATGCGGTAAGTCTTCTTTCATCAATCAGATTCAGCTGATCAAGCCTCTTCTTTACCCAGTCTGATTCACTTACCTGAGTTTCTGACAGGATTCTAAATGATGGTATTTCAACTTCAACTGGTAGCACTACTTCTATACCATATACCAATGAATAAGGGGTGGCTCCCGTAGATGTTCTTATTGAAGTCCTATAAGCCATGCGAGCAAATGGTAACATTTCATGCCAATCTTTGTAAGTTGTTGTCATTTTCTCGATGATCTTTTTAATATTCTTGTTGGCTGCTTCTACTGCCCCGTTCATTTGAAGTCGGTAGGGAATTGAATTTCGGTGGTTTATGTGGAATTGTTGACATAAACCTGTCATCGATTTGTTGTTAAGATTGGTACCGTTGTCGGTGATGATGGACTCAGGAACTCCATATCGGGCTATTATGTCCCTTTTCAAGAAGCGGACTATTACCCCTTTTGTGACATTAGTATATGATGAAGCTTCAACCCATTTGGTGAAGTAATCAATCGCTACCAGTATGAACCTGTGGCCATTAGATGCTGCCGGAGTGATCGGGCCTAATATGTCGATTCCCCACATGGAGAAAGGCCATGGTGCTGATAACAAGTGTAGCTCGTTGGGCGGAGCATTTATCCGGTTTGCGTAGACTTGACACAGATGACAGTGCTTAACATATTTTATGCAATTTGATTCCATGGTTAACCAATAATATCCTAACCTCATGATTTTTCGGGCCAACATGTAGCTATTCATATGAGGTCCACATACTCCCTCATGTACTTCCTTCATCAGTTCACATGCTTCATTTTTGTCCACACATCTCAATAAGGTGGTATCAGATGATCTTTTGTAGAGTATAGACCCACTTAGTAAGAAATGGCTTGCCAACCTTCTGATTGTTCTTTGGCCATTCCTGTTAGCCATTTCGGGGTATTTACTTTCTTGGAGGAAAGTCTTGATGTTGTGATACCAGGGCTTGTCATCTTGTACTTTTTCAATGGTTAAAAGTAGGCGGGCTGACTTTCGATGTCTATTTTCATCGGTTGAACTTCGGCTCCCCCTATTATCTGGATCATAGATGCTAGTGTGGCTAGTGCATATGCAAACTGATTCTGAGTTCTCGGGATGTATGTGAAAGTGATTGCCTTGAATTCTTCAATTAGCTCTGTCAAGTGTTGATGATACGATACCAGTTTGGGGTCTTTAGTCTTGTATTCCCCTCTTGTCTGTAGTATGATGAGTGATGAATCTCCATATACTTCTAATTCGCGGATTTCCATTTGATAGGCTATTTTGAGACCAAGAATGCATGCTTCATATTCCGCAATATTATTGGTATATGGAAATGTAAGTCGTGTCACTGCAGGGAATTGAGTGCCATCTGGGGATATCAATACTACCCCAACTCCGCAACCGAATACGTTGGCGGCTCCATCGAAAAACAGTTTCCATTTCGGGTTCTGCTCTATCCCAAAGTCTTCTACCGGCATATCTTCCACTGTTAATATATTTTCGTCCGGGAATTGGGCTTGTAGTTCTTGGGAATCTGTCTCGACAGGGTGTTCTGCCAATTGGTCGGCTAAGGCTTGCCCTTTCATCGAGTTCTGATTTATGTATGTGATGTCAAACTCGGATAGGAGCATTTTCCATTTAGAGATTCTCCCTATCAAAGCTGGTTTCTCTACCAAGTATTTCAAGAGATCATGTTTTATCAGTAGCTCAATATGATAGTAAAGGGTGTATTGCCTTAGTCGATGCATGACCCAAATTAGAGCACAACAAGTCTTCTCCACCTCTGAGTACCTTTGTTCCCCTTCTGTGAATTTCTTGCTCAAGTAATATATGGAACGCTCTCTTCCCTCTTCATCTTTCTGCCCCAATACGCAACCCATTGATTCAGGGAGTATTGTGAGGTATAAGAATAAGGGCTTTCCTTGCTTCGGGACTATTAAGACCGGAGGTTTTATAAGGTAGTCTTTGATCATCCTGAATGCTTCTTCGCATTCGTCGTCCCATTCTATTGTGGCGTTCTTCTTCAACAAACAGAATAGTGGCCGGCATTTGTCAGTGAGCTGTGAGATAAAACGAGCTATATAATTTAATCTTCCCAGCAAGCTTCTTACTTCTTTAACGGAGCGTGGGGAAGGTAACTCTAATATAGACTTTACCTTGTCAGGATCGATTTTATTGCCGTCCTGGCTTATGACAAACCCTAACAATTTCCACGTTGTGACCCCGAAAGTACACTTCTCTAGGTTTAACTTGAGCTGGAATTTTCTCAGTCGCTTAAACAATTTCCTTAGGATATCTATATGGCTTTCTCCTTCCTTAGATTTGGCTATCATGTCGTCGACATATACTTCAACCTCTCGATGCATCATGTCATGAAGGATCGCGACCATGGCCCTCTGATACGTTGCCCCAGCGTTTTTCAAACCAAAGGGCATGACTTTGTAACAGAAAGTTCCCCATGTTGTGATGAAAGTTGTTTTGGTTTTGTCTTCTTCAGCCATTTTTATTTGATTATATCCTGAGAAATCGTCCATGAATGAGAAAAGATGGTTTCCCGCAGTGTTGTCCACTAGAACATCAATGTGAGGTAGGGGGAAGTTATCCTTTAGCGTAGCTTGGTTTAAGTCCCGAAAGTCTACGCATACACGTACTTTTCCGTTCTTTTTCATAACGGGGACTATATTTGCTACCCATTCTGGGTAATTGGATACTTCAATGAACCCTACTTCTAGCAGTTTATTGACTTCTTCTTTGTTTTTTAGCAAGATGTCAGGCCTAAATCTTCTTAGTTTTTGTTTTTTAGGTTTGACATCTTTCCTTGTAGGAAGCCTATGAACCACTATTGATTGGTCTAGCCTTGGCATGTCACCATATGACCAGGCAAACACATATGCATATTTCATTAATAGCTCGGTTATCTCACGTTTTTTATCGGCACTCAAACTGGTCCCGATTTTGAGGTTCTTAGGGTTTTCCATGCTTCCTAGATTTACTGTCTCCACAGACTCGTCGATCAAAATTCCGCTTTGTTCATGTTTTTGCCAATCTTCTTGTATTATTTCGTGGTCCAAGATATCGCCTTCAACAACTGACCCAGCGGCGTTGGAAACGATATCAGCGTTTTTATTTTCTACTTATGCGAAATATCCCTGATGTTCGATGGTAGGAGATCTGAGTAAAATGAAAGCGCATATATATAAGAAGAAAAACAAACTATAATTGAATTTGATAAAGAGTCTCAATAAAATTTGTTTAATAATTTCTCTCTACTTTTGAGCTAACCTAGAGCTATTGATAGGATAACAAAACCAATTGTTCAAAGCCGGATGCTGGTTGGACATGCGAGGGGTTGGTTTCCCATTGTTGACATTACCTTCATTTATCCGAGGCTCTTGAATAATATTTGCTCTTCGGAAATATTGTTGGAGAGGTGGAATACACATTTGGGTGTTGCTTGGCTTTTCCTTCATTCTGCCTTTGACACTTCTTGCCTGTGCTTCTTCCCTAGCCATAGGGACGTAGTCAGCGCTAGTGTTGTTGCAGTTGCTGCTGTTTACCATTTTGATCTTTAAGCGGGTATGTATTGGGCTTCTGGAAGGGTTCGGTTGCTTGGGAGCTATTTTGATACCTGGCGCGCATTTTTCTTCTTTTTTTTTAGTATAATGTATGCAAATGCTATGCATGTGTCACACGGATGCTAAAAATAAAAGGGTTGACAATTGATTGACGATTAATATTGAATAATTTTTGGAGTTCGACATTCAAACAAATAAAAGATTACAATGATAATCTATTTCCTAGCTCTCTTGGTCTTCTGTTGTGGAGACTCAGGCTTCCCGTTGATGACGGCTTCTAATTCTTTGACTTTGGCTTGGGTCTTCTCCAATTGTGCTTCCAAGGCCTTGTTCCTTTGGTCGGATTCTTTGAAACGTCCCTTCCAGATGTCTTTCTTATGATCTGCAGCTTCAAAGTATACCTCCATTCGGGCCTTGACCTGTTCTAGGTATACTTCTATCTCTGGATTGATCTTGTCTGGTCTTGGTTAGGTAACGTCTGGAACCCGGTATGCTCTTTCCCCTGTCTGGTATAGCTGGCGGATTACAAACTCTCTAGTGGCTCGGTGTTTTCCCACTTCTCCATCTAATTCCCCGAGGTCCACATTCGGGCTTTCGATTCTGGCTTCCCAAAGTGCTTTGACCTCTGCCAGCTTAGCAAACTTCTCGGCTACCAACAGGTTCGGATCTTGGTACTCAAAGGTGACTGCTTCCAGCGAGGGCCGATAAACTATATCTTGGATGGTACCAAACTGGCGGACCATTGATTTGGGGTGATATCCAATACATCCGTTGATTCCAATTAAAGGTACTGCTTGGAAGTTTCTGCAGGTCAAGATGATTTTGTCACAGCAGCTCCACCTGGCTGTCCACAAAATATCCTCAGCACTGAAACTTCTAAGTACCTCTACCCAACTGTGGCTGGTAAGGTCGTCGGGTAGCTTCACCTTTTCTATACATGAGTCTACGAGATCCACCTGCTGGGCTAAGGTTTTTCGGACCATGTTCAGCTCGAAGCACTTAAGGTGGCTTACAAACCATATCAGCAGAAGGTTGAGGCTTGAGTGAAGGATCCCATGGCCTTTCTTCTTGAGGAAATTCAAGTTCCGGATCTATTCAGCCAGTAAAGCCGGGATGTAAGATCTTCCCTCCAAATATTGGGTTACCAACTCTGCAACCCGGTAGTGAATATAGAAGGTCCCGGTGGGGAACAGTATGGTGGCGAAGGTTATTAAGATGAAAGTGTTCACCCTTCTCTATCTGTAAGTTTTGGGGTCCCCACACAGTATGTCCTTCCTATCCCTATTGTCCTCTCGGGCGATGAACCAGGCTTCTAAATCATCCATACATATGCAATATCCATTACAGTCTGCCAGGGCTTTGCTGACTGCTGCCTTACGGATGCCTAATAATCTGCTGAAGGTACCGGCTGGCCCGGCCTCAAGGTCTGGTGCGTAGATTTGATCAGTCAATGCTGGAGTCTGTAGCAACTGGGTGTACTCCTCCAGGGTAGGGGTGATCTCATGCGGCCCGATAAAGAAAGCAGCGGGTTCGATTTCCCATAATTGGAGCATGGCCCGGACTAAAGGCAAATTCACCTCTATCTTTGTCAATGAGAGGATGGAGCCGATCTTTTGCTGGATGAAGGCCTGCTCCTCTGGGTTGTACAAGGTAAACCAATGGTCCAGTACCAACTTTGGGTCCAAAGGTTTGTACACTCGAATTTCTTTGCGGAGGAGGCAGTCGACTGCGGTGCTAGCCATCTATTACAATAAGAAATTGCCTAATTACAAACAGAACTATGAAAACATTACAGGGAAATAGCTTTAAACTCCAAAATAAAACAACAAACCATTACATTATCATCAATTGTCAACCCTTATGATGTTATGTATGCAAGTAGGTTGGTTCTAATTGGTCCCCAAGCTCTATGGCCTCCCGCATTCTCGAAGAAATGGACTCAGGCCATATCGAAGCATTGGGTGGGGTAGCCTAATCGGTCCCAAACGGTGATCAACTAACTTCGCCCGAAACCTACACAATGGCTCCCCGACTTAGGTTTCTAGGACGGTCCGGGTTCGACCGCATCTATTCACACAAACTTATGCATGCAAACCCCACAGTAAAGAAAACTAAAATCTAACTTATCCCTGAAAAGTTAGTAACAGAATAATATTTGAAACTTAAAAAGGAACAACTTGAGGAGATTCAGGTAGCTAGCCTACTGGAATGGGTGCCCAGTGGAGTCATCATCCTGTCGAGTCTAATTTTTTTGTATTCCCATTCCTAATCCGATCTAGACTAGACCCTATGCTCATCTAATGTAGATCATCGACTTGAGTTAGGAATTTCGTTTGATTTTTGGAGTCGCCACCCAACTGTTGTTGGGAAATATTGAATTAAGACTAAAGGAGCGGATTAGTCTTAATTTGGACCACTAGTCGTCGTTATTTCCCCTTCTCGTTTTTGAAAAGATGAAAAGGGAAAACCAGAGTTTCTAAGTCCGGAGGCTAACCTATTAAAACCTTACGGTTACCACCTAATCTCCTAAAATTGTTCCTATTTAGAAATGTGTTTTATTGTTTCTGTTACTTTTATTATGTTTTTGAATTATTTCAAGAAAATGATTTTTTATTTCATTTTATGGGTGCCCACGTACCTGCTATCCAGGATCAAACAAGCCGTAGTTCGCTTTTTTTGAAAACTTTAAGTGTGTTTGTGAATTTTAATTTTGAAATCTCTTTTGCTTTATGTTTTTATCATTTTTGGGATTTTTTTCTAAAAAATCTAAGCCTAAGCTTTAAGTTGACTCTGAAAATGATTTTTAGGAAAAAAATCAATTTTGGATTTATTTGAAGAAAATGATTTTTCTAAGTGATAAAACTCATTTTTATAATTTTTGAATTTTTATTAATTTTTATGATTTTTACTATTTTTCTTTTTTTTCTGTAATTTTTATGATTTTCTATCATTTTTATGATTTTTATTATTCTTCTACAATTTTCTTTTTTTTATATAATTTTTCTAAGTTTTCATGATTTTTATAGTTTTTATGATTTTTATTGATTTTTGTGAATTTTTGTTAAAAAATTTATCCTAAACTATTATCTATCCTATTTTGAAATCTAAAGTTCTATTATTATTTTTTCTAATATTTATATTATTTTTCTACTTTTTTTTTTGAATTTTTATTATTTTTTTTTATTTTTCTATTATTCTTCTACATTATTAAATCCTAAAAAATCTAATTTCTAACATTTTCCTATTTATAAAATATAAATAAAACATAAATAAATAAATAAATAACAAAAAAATAAATAATAAAATAATAAATCAAATCGGAATAAAAATAAATAAATAAAGTAAATAAATAAATAAAATAAATCCAAAAAATCTTACTTACCTGGATCCGGGTCGGTGCGCGGGTCGGGTCGGACACGGCGGCGGAGGATGCTCGTTCACGGCGTTCTGGTGGTCTTTTGTCACAGGTGAGGTGTTGAATCCTAGCTTCTCGAGGGTGCTGAATCCAATGGTGGCGGTGGTTTACTCCCAAAACGTCTCCTGGTGGCGGCTTGGCTCCGATCGGCGGTTCGCGGTTTTGGGTTTCCTCCGATGCTCTCTTTTCTCACTTTCTCTCAATTGTGATTCGTGATTTGGCTTCCTCCACTCCTCCTCTATTTATAGGTGCTTGAAACCGAGCTGGATAAGCTCGGATTTCCTCCGATCGAAGCTAATCGGATTTTCGATTAAAAAAAACTCTGATTTGTGTAAATCAATCGATTTGTTGCGATTTGATTCCAATTGGATGATGTTTATCTCAATTCTATTGAAGATCTGTTGGATTTGTGCAAAAAATCGAATCGAAACGGCCGAAATTCGAATTTTTCCTTCACCGGCGATCTCGGACCCGAGGTAAGAGCTGATCACGCGCCCGGCGCGTGCGTTTCCTCCAGCCAATCGGATACTGCCACGTGTCCTGGATAAGTAAAAAAACTCAAAACGAGGAAACTACTTCCCCCGCGATTCGAACCTACGGCCGAGCCCTCCTACGCGTGCCTTAGCCCGTGGTCCGGACCAGTTGGGCTAGCCCATTTTCCTGATTTTTTCTAATTTCGCAAATTGCAAATATGCAATGCGATTTTTTTTATTTTTTTGTATTTTTTGAAATTTAAAAAATTTGTAAAAATTATCTACTATTTATTATTGCCATTTCTGAAATCATTTTCCAAAATTGATGTGTTTTCCTATTTATTTTTATTTTTTGAATATTTTTATTATTTATGCTAAATTAAAGAAAAATTGAAAAAAATTGGAAAAAAATTAAGAATTGATTATTAGTGATTATTATTCATTCCTAGGGCAAAAATGGGGTGTTTACAGGTACGTGAGAGAAAGCATGAGCCCATGTGCAGTGCCTGTGATTTTGGTGCCTAAGAAGGATGGGTCATGGAGAATGTGTGTTGATTGCCACGCCATCAACATGACATGTTAGATGAGTTACATGGGTCTAGTGTCTTTTCCAAAATTGATTTGAAAAGCGGATATCACCAAATTAGAATGAAAGAAGGTGATGAATGGAAAACCGCATTTAAGACAAAATATGGATTATATGAGTGGTTAGTAATGCCTTTCGGTTTAACTAACGCACCTAGTACTTTTATGAGACTTATGAACCATGTTTTGAGCACTTTTATTGGCAAATTTGTGGTTGTCTATTTTGATGATATCCTCATTTACAGTAAGAGTTTGGAAGACCATATATCTCACTTAAGGGATGTTTTGGAAGTGCTTCGAAAGGAGCAATTATATGCTAACCTCAAAAAGTGCACTTTTTGCACAGACAAACTTGTGTTTCTTAGCTTTATTATTAGTGCACAGGGAATACAGGTTGATGAAGAGAAGATTCGTGCGATCCAAGAATGGCCTAGTCCAACTAATGTAAGTAATGTGCGGAGTTTCCATGGACTAGAGAGCTTTTACAGGAGGTTTGTGAAGGATTTCAGCACCATTGCAACACCACTTACTGAAGTAATCAAGAAGAATGTGGGGTTCAGATGGGGAGAGCAACAAGAGAAGGCCTTTCAGACGCTTAAAAATAAGCTGACTCATGCGCCATTACTTGCTTTACCTGATTTCTCTAAAACCTTTGAAATTGAGTGTGATGCTTCAGGAATAGTTATTGGAGCAGTTCTCATGCAGGAGAGGAGACCAATCGCATTCTTTAGTGAGAAGCTAAGTAGGGCAACCTTGAACTACCCTACTTATGACAAGGAGTTATATGCATTGGTTCGAGCGTTGGAGACTTAGCAACACTATCTTTGGCCAAAAGAGTTTGTGATCCACACTGATCATGAATCCTTAAAGTACTTGAAGGGACAACATAAGCTAAACAAAAGACATGCTCGTTGGGTGGAGTTTATCGAAACATTTTCCTATGTCATCCACTACAAGCAAGGTAAAGAGAATGTTGTTGCTGATGCACTTTCTAGAAGGTATGCTCTTATCTCTACTCTTAGTTCTAGATTGCTTGGTTTTGAGCATATTAAAGAATTGTATGCTGCTGATCGAGATTTTTGTGAAGAGTATGTGCGCTGTGAGAAGAGTGGTCATGGTAAATTCTATAAGCATGAAGGATTCTTGTTTAGGGAGAATAAACTTTGCATTCCAAATTTTTCTTTAAGAGAATTATTAGTGAGTGAGTCTCATGGAGGAGGTTTAATGGGGCATTTTGAAGTAGCTAAAACCTTAGGGGTGTTGCAAGAACACTTCTATTGGCCTCACATGAAACGAGATGTTGAGAGGATTTGTGAGCGGTGTGTCGCTTGTAAGCAAGCAAAGTCTAGAGTCCAACCTCATGGGCTTTATACCCCACTTCCCATTCCTCATAAGTCGTGGGTAGACATTTCCATGGATTTTGTATTAGGATTACCCAAGTCTAGGTATGGTCGAGACTCTATTTTTGTAGTCATAGATAGGTTTTCTAAGATGGCACATTTCATTCCTTGCCACAAAACAGATTATGCTTGCAATATTGCTAATTTGTTCTTTAGGGAAGTTGTGAGATTGCATGGTATGCCTAGAACAATTGTATCGGATCGAGATGCTAAGTTCTTGAGCTACTTCTGGAAGACCCTGTGGGCTAAGTTAGGAACTAAGCTATTGTTTTCTACTACTTGTCATCCATAAACTGATGGTCAAACTGAGGTAGTAAATCGAACTTTATCTACTTTGTTAAGGGCTGTCATTAAAAAGAACATTAGAAGTTGGGAGGATTGTTTGCGCATGTTGAATTTGCCTATAATCGCACAATGCATTATGATACTAAGTTTACTCCTTTTGAAATTGTGTATGGTTTTAATCCACTAACTCCTTTGGATTTATCACCTCTACCTATTTCTAAGTATGTTAATCTAGATGGTAAGAAGAAAGTAGAATTTGTTAAACAGATCCATGAGAAGACAAGGCTAAACATTGAGCGAAAAACAGAGCAGTATGTGAAACAAGCTAACAAGGGTCGTTGACAAGCTGTCTTTGAACTTGGAGACTGGGTTTGGGTTCACATGCGCAAAGAGCAGTTTCCTGTGCAGCATCGATCTAAATTACTTCCTAAAGGCGATGGACCATTCCAAATTCTTGAGTGCATCAATGATAATGCCTACAAGTTAGATTTACCAGGTGAGTATCAAGTAAGTGCTACTTTTAATGTTACTGATCTGAGTCCTTTTGATGTAGGCGACGATTTGAGGAAAAATCCTTTTCAAGAGGAGGGGAATGATGAGAGCCATGATGGGAGCCAAGCTAGAAGGTGGAATGTGGATCTTCTTGAAGTGCCACCTGGACCGATCACAAGAACTCGAGCAAAACAATTCAAAGAAGCACTAAACGGGCTGATAAAGGATATCCAAGAAGCTGAAAAAGAGTGGAGCAACCATGAGAATGACCTTGCATTTGTTCAAATCATTCAAAGAGAGCAAAGCATAGGAGATCAAAGTTGTCGGCCTTGAACTGGCATTGCAATTAGTGCGCGACAGAGGGACTACGTCGGCATACTACGCCGTTGGCCTATATACCTGGCATACATCCTACGCCGGCTACTACGTCGCCGGCGTTCATTGCCTATTTGTTATTTTTCCACGACTTTATTATGTTATGTCATTTTAGGCTTTTGTTATTACGAGTTGTAAACCCTAATATAAGCTGCTAGGGTTGGGAAACAGAACATAGAACACACACAACATTGAATAACATATTTTGAGAGAATTCCTCTCTTGGTTCTCTAAAGAACTTCTTTTGAACTTATCGGATTTCTTCTGTGGCGTTCAACCAGACTTATCAATCAGTCTTTCATCCCGATTGTGGCGTCAACAGAATATACCAAGGTTCTTGCCTCGTCTATAGGCAACGGGTCATGGTTCCACTTTGATTGTTTAGCATCTTGGGTTGCAATTCCGAATGTATTGGTATTAGGTTTCATCACACGTGGGCATGGTTCATATCAATGGAGGAGATCATATGGATTATGATTTGAAGTTGTTTATGAAGGCAGTCCAAGATCAATTTAAACTTCTGAATAAAAGGTTAGATGATCTTGAATCTCCTTCTAAGCATAGGTCTTTCAAAAGGAGTATGGATGAGGACGAGGAAGATAAGGAGTCTAATGTTCATATGAACAGTTCTAGGAGAGGTAAAAGGGTCAGAGGCGAGATAGCAATTTGTGAAGCATTAAGATGGCAATCCCTACTTTTCATTAGAAGAATGACCCTAAGTTGTATTTGGAGTGGGAAAAAAAGGCAGAACATGTATTTGATTGTCATAATTAAGTTGACGAGAAGAAGGTTAAACTAGCAACAATTGAGTTCACTAATTATGCTAGCATTTAGTGGGATCAACTTGTAGTTAGTAGGCAAAGAATATGAGAGAGACTGATTAGGTCATGGGAAGAGATGAAAGTAGTAATGAGAAAAAGGTTTACTCCTAGTCAGTACTATAGGGATTTGTATAGAAAGTTGCAGGGGTTGACTCAAGGTTCCATGAGTGTTAAGGATTATTATAAAGAGATGGAGGTAGCTATGATTCGAGCTAACATAGAAGAAGATCGTGAGGCAACAATGGCTAGATTTGTTAATGGCCTGAATATAGAGATAGTTGACATTGTAGAGCTGCATATGTGGAGATAGAGGGACTATTACATAAGGTTATTAAGGTAGAGAGGCAGTTAAAGTCTAAGGATACCTTTAGAAATAGCTCCACTTTTGGCTCTTTAGGGAAGACAATCTGGAAGAATCATAAGAATGCATGTAAGCAAAAGAAAGATGCAAAGACTGAGGAACCAACTGCCTATCCTAAAGGTAAAACTAAATTTAAATCCTCTACTAGATCATGTGATATTAAGTGTTTCAGGTGTCAAAGATTGGGCCACATTGCATCTCATTGTCCAAATAAAAAGGTTATGGTTGTTTTAGATAATGGTGATGTAGAGAGTATCAACTCAACTGAGGAAGAAATGCCACCATTTGAGGAATGCAATGATGTTGATGTAGAGGGTCCTATGAAAGGAGAGATGTTAGCCACTAAGCGTGCTCTAAACATACAACCTAAAGAAGATGATGATGAGGAACAGCATAAGCACATCTTCCATACTAGGTGCCATGTGAGTGGTAAGGTATGTAGCATGATTATTGATAATGGTAGTTACACAAATGCTGCGAGTTCTTTGATGGTTGAGAAATTACATCTATCTACACTGAAGCATCCGAGGCCATATAAGCTGCAATGGTTGAATGAGTGTGGTGAAGTTAAAGTACCAAAGCAAGTTATAGTTGCATTTTCCATTGGCAACTACAAGGATGAGGTACTTTATGATGTGGCACTAATGCATGCTGGACATCTCCTTTTAGGGCATCCATGGCAATTTAATAGGAAGGTCACTCATGATAGGTACATGAATGTGTACAAACTTGTAATGAATAACCGACTCATTATGCTAACACCTCTCAAACCTTTAGAGGCATATGAAGATTAGGTTATGATAGTGAAAGAGTGCAAATTGAGAGAAAACAAAGTGAATACATCAGAAAAAGGAAAGAGTGACAAAAAGAGTGAGTGTGCACGAAAGAGTGGGGAAACCAGTGAAGAGAGTAATAAAAGAATGAGTGCTTTTGCTACAAAATAAGAGATTAAGAGAGCTATGTTCGCAAGGCAACAATTACTTGTACTTTTGTATAAGGATGTCTATTTTTCAACTAATGATTTTAACTCTTCTTTGTCTAGTGTGGTTATTTCTTTGCTGCAGGAATTTGAAGATTTATTTTCCAAGGACATTCCAGATGGATTACCTCTTCTAAGAGGTATTGAACACCGGATCGATTTCATTCCAGGGTCATCCATCTCTAATAGACCCGCGTATAGAGCCAATCTGGAAGATACAAAAGAGATTTAAAGGCAGGTAGAAGAACTTGTGCAAAAGGGATTCGTGCAAGAAAGTCTCAGTCCATGTTCAGTTCCTATGCTATTGGTTCCCAAGAAAGATGGAACATAGAGCATATGTGTAGATTGTCGAGCTATCAACAAGATCACCATAAAGTATAAATATCATATCCCCAGGTTAGATGATATGCTTGATAAGTTGTATGGTTCATGTTTATTTTCAAAAACTGATTTAAAAAGTGGTTATCATCAAATTCGCATAAAGGAAGGTGATGAATGGAAAACTGCGTTTAAGACAAAATATAGGTTATATGAGTGGTTAGCTATGCCATTTGTCTTAGCTAATGCACCTAGCACCTTTATGAGTCTAATGAATCATGTTTTGCATTCTTTCATTGGAAAATTTGTTTTAGTCTACTTTAATGATATCTTAGTGTATAGCAAAAATTTAGATGATCATGTTAAACACTTGCAGATTGTTTTAAGTGTTTTGAGGGAAAATAAATTATATGTTAACCTGCAAAAGTGCAATTTTTTTATGAAATCCATTATTTTTCTTGGATTTGTTGTAAGCTCACAAGTAATAAAAGTGGATGAAGACAAGGTGAAGGCGATTAGGGAATGGCCTACCCCAAAGAATGCAAGTGAGGTAAGAAGTTTTCATAGTTTAACAAGTTTCTATAGGAGATTTGTAAGGGACTTTAGTTCTGTTGCAGTACCTTTAAATGAGCTTGTTAAAAAGAATGTTGTGTTTAGGTAAGAAGAAGTACATAAGAAAGCTTTCAATACTTTGAAAGACAAATTGACTAATGCATCTTTATTGTGTTTGCCTAACTTTGACAAAGCTTTTAAGGTTGAATGTGATGCATCAGGGATTGGAATAGGGGCTTTTTTTATGCAGGATTCCAAACCGATTGCCTTCTTCAGTGAAAAGCTTAGTGGGGCAGCATTGAATTACCCTACCTATGACAAGGAGTTGTATGCCTTAGTACAAACTCTTCAAACATGGTAGCACTATTTGTGGCCAAGGGAGTTTGTCATTCACTCTGATCATGAGAGCTTAAGGTTTTTGAAATCCTAAGGTAAGCTTAATAAAAGACATGCTAAGTGGTTGGAGTTCATAGAAACATTTCCTCATGTAATTAAATACAAGAATGGGAAGGAAAATGTTGTTGCTAATGCATTGTCCTGAAGGTATGTATTACTCACTTCCTTGAAATCTAAATTACTTGGTTTTGAATTTATTAAAGATTTGTATATTAATGATGTTGATTTCTGCCAAGCATGGAATGCATGTTCTAAATGTGCATATAGGGAATAAACTGTGTGTGCCTATGTGTTCCTTATGTGAATTGCTAGTTAAATAGTCCTATAGAGGAGGTATAATCGGACATTTTGGTATGCGAAAGACTTTAGACATATTGCATGAACATTTTTATTGGCTTAACATGAAACATGTTGTGCAATTTATTTGTGATAAGTGTATAACTTGTAAACAAGCAAAGTCTAAAGTAAAACCACATGGGTTTTATACACCATTGCCCGTACCTACTTAGCCTTGGATTAATATTTCCATGGAGTTTGTGATTAGATTGCTTAGGACTCAAAGTGGTAAGGACAGCATATTTGTTGTTGTTGATAAGTTTAGTAAGATGGCACAATTTATTACATGTTCTAAAACTAATGATGCAACACATATTGCTGATTTGTTCTTCAAGGAAGTAGTACATTTACATAGATTGCCTAGAATAATAGTAACTAGTCGAGATGTTAAGTTCCTAAGTCATTTTTGGCGTACCTTATGGAATAAATTAGGAACTAAACTCATGTTTTCAACTGTTGCACATCCCTAAACAAATGGGTAAATTGAAGCAGTTAATATAACACTTACTACATTATTATGTGTTATTATTCAAAAGAACTTAAAACAATGGAAAATTTGTCTACCTCATATTGAGTTTGCATACAATAGAACTGTTCATTCTACTACATCATATTCACCATTTGAGGTTGTGTATGGTTTTAATCCTTTAACTCCTTTAGATATATTACCTTTGCCTTCTAATGAA
This sequence comes from Laguncularia racemosa, assembly GCA_037954665.1. Classification (NCBI taxonomy): domain Eukaryota; kingdom Viridiplantae; phylum Streptophyta; class Magnoliopsida; order Myrtales; family Combretaceae; genus Laguncularia; species Laguncularia racemosa. The sequence goes on along the minus strand of JBBMOL010000291.1, from coordinate 52,456 downwards.
ATTGTTAATTTTGATGGAAAACAAAAAGCCAATTTTGTAAAGGATTTACATGCCAAAGTTTGAGCTTATATAGATAAGAAGAGTGAGCATTATGCTAAGTAAGCCAATAAAGGGCACACTAAGGTTTTTTTTAAGCCTAGAGATTGGGTTTAAGTACATTTTCACAAGAAAAGGTTTCCTGAAGAAAGGAAATCCAAGTTACAACCCAAAGGAGATGAGTTAATCCAAGTGACAAAAAGGATAAATGACAATGCCTATAAGATTGATTTACCCAACAACTATGGAAACGTAAGTGCTATTTTGAATGTTGTTGATTTATCTTTGTATGATGTAGGTGATTCGAGGACGAATCCTTTCGAAGAGGGAGGGAATGATGGGAATCAACTTGCACCAACTCTTTCCTATGATCCATTGGAAGGAATTGCAGGACCGATGACAAGGTCAAGAGCAAAACGCATGGAGCAAGCTTTGAATGGACTTATTCAAGATCACTGGACCAAGCATTACGGATGATTAATCTAAAAGATGAAGAGATCATTTTCCATTTGTCAAGCATCTCCAATAATGATAATGAAGATCAAAGCTTGGAGTAATCTTAGCAAATGGAAAATTTTGAGCTTCAAAGATGTCATTACGTATGAGATATTGAAGATCATTTAGAAGTGAAAGAAGGCCACTGTATTGGGACTTAAGCTGCCAACTTTTCTAGTCAGCCTAGAATTAAAGGCCATCGGTTTGGCTATATAGGCCGCCGACTTTGGGGCCAGCTTAGGGTTCCAGCCTATATGGTTTCATAGTGTAATTTCTTTTGTAAATTTGCCCTTTTGTTTATAGAATATAAATAGTCTTTTGGGGGCATGAAAGTTAAACAGTCATTTTGATAAAATTTTATGAAAAATCCTCTTTGTTGTTCTTCATCAAGAACTTCATCTAATCCTATCAAGGTATCTTGTAGCGATCACAATCCTCTTATAGCTTTAGTTTTAATTTGGTATTCAAATTAGGGTCAAGTTCGTTGCTTGATTTTCAAAGACGATTCTAAGACTTCTTTTCCATCTGATCAGATTATAAGACATCTCAACCTAGGGTTCGCATCACACCACATCTCTCCAACACCTTGTAGACATTCTTTAACATACCCCTCTAGTAAAAATGTTCTTTTAATAACTCTAAAATTCTCTTTTCACCAAAATGCCCAGATAACCCTCCAGCATAAGCTTCCTTAACCAACAATTCCCTAACAGAACCACAAGGTATAAATAATTTTCCTAATCTGTATAGAAAACCATCTATCATATAATACCCATCAACTACATTCCCTCAGAGCATTGCTCAACAATCAATTTCAGGCTTTCATCATGAACATACTATTCCTTCATTAATTCAAAACCAAGTAGCTTTGATTGTAGAGAAGTGATTAGTACATACCTGCATGACAAGGCATCAGCTACAATATTTGTGCTCCCCTTCTTGTATTTAATCACATAGGCAAAACTCTCTAAGAATTCTACCCATTTGGTTTGGCATTTTGATAGATGTTGTTAACCTTTGAAGTGTTTCAATGACTCATGATCTGTATAAATAATAAACTCCTTTGGAAGAAGGTAGTGCTACCACGTCATCAATGCCCTCACTAAGGAATAGAATTTCTTTTCATATATTGAGCAGTTTAGAGGTGCACCACTTAGTTTCTCATTGAAATAAGCAATGAGCCTCTTTTCCTGCATCAACACAGCACCAATTCTTACCCTAAAGGCATTACACTCCAATTCAAAAAAGAATTCAAAATCTAGTAACGTTAATACTGAAGCACTAGTTAGCTTTACTTTCACTTCCTCAAAACTCTTTTGGGCCCATTCTCCCCAAACAAAAGGAACATTCTTTTTGGTCAACTCAGTTAATGGACTAACAATGTTACTAAAATTCCTGACAAAATGTCTATAGAAAGAAGCCAGCCCATGGAAACTTCTTACCTTAGCAGCTAATTGTAGTGTTGGCCAATCTATAATAGCCCTCATTTTTTCTTCATCTACCATTACACCAAAACCAGTCACAATAAAACCAAGAAATGTTACCTCAGATTGACAGAAGGAGCACTTCTTAAGATTTACATACAACTATTATTTCCTCAATACTAAGAAAACTGTCTATAAATATTCAACATGACTTTCCAGGTTTCTACTGTAAATCAAATATCATCAAAATAAACAATAACAAATTTTCCTAGAAATTCTTTCATGACATGATTCGTCAACCTCATAAAAGTATTAAAGGCATTAGTCAATCCAAATGGCATGACCATCCACTCATACAAGCCATGGCATGTTTTAAAAGTGGTCTTCCACTCATCTCCTCCCCTCATACGAATTTGGTAATATCTACTTTTAAGATCCACCTTGGAAAATACCTGTACACCATGCAGTTCATCTAACATATTATCAAGTTTAGGAATGGGTTACATGTATTTGACGGTAATTTTGTTGATGGCTCTACTGTCGATACACATCCTCCATGTGCCATCCCTCTTGGGAACAAAAAGTACAAGAACAGCATAAGGATTAGTACTTTCCCTGACAAAACCCCTTTCTACCAGTTCATTCACCTAAAGCTTTAATTATTTAGCCTCTTCAAGATTCATGCGATACGTAGGCCAATTTGGCAAAATTGACCCAAGCTGAAAATCAATGGCATGTTCAATGCCCCTCATAGGTGGTAATCCCTCAAGTTATTCATTTGGGAATATATCCATGTACTCATTTAATACCCGGTTCACCACTAGAGGTAACTATTCACGTCCATCCACCTCTAGTACATATTTCATTTGTAACATATACATTGTCCTCTCTTCCTCTATTGCTTCTTCCAGTTCATGCCGTCCCACTAATAAGGTCTTCTTTTTACCAATCTTATTAATTTACCTCTATGCCTCTTACACTTCAGTAGTTGACATGGGGTTCAATACTATACGCTTACCCTCTTTTTGGAACACATAGGTGTTCCTAAAACCATCATGCAACACCCTCCTATCATACAACCAAAGCCTGTCAAGCAGTATGTGTAATGCACACATAGGAAGAATATCACAAATAATTTCATCATGGTACTTCTCCCCTATGCTGAATGAAACCTTAGCCCTCTGAGTGACATGCAAAATACTTTGTTCACTCAACTAATGCAATTTATAAGGCTTAGGATGTGGGGTAATGACTAATTTTAATTTAGTCACTAATGAAGCAACCACTATATTAGTACAACTACCCCCATCAATGATAAGAGCATAAAGATTACCTTAGACCATACAGGAGATGTGAAATAGGTTCTCCCTTTGTTCATCCTCTTTAGCAAGAAAGGTAGTCATCACCCTGTGCAATACGTTGATGGACAAATACTAATCATTCCCCTTATCCTCATGTACCTCAGCATTTGCATCACCATAATATTCATCCAATACAGCTGACAAATCTATGTGCTTGTGCATGTCTTCTTCTTCTTCCTCACTCTCAACCTCCATGGTAATCATAACTCTTCAGTTTTGACACTAAGCAGCCATATCCAAAACCTAGACATTTAAAACATTTGACCTAGCAATTCTTTCCTCTTGATGACCCAGCTACCGCCTGTTTGTTCTCATACCCAGCAACTGTTTTTCCTTTCCTAGCAAATTCTTTCTCCACTCTAATGTCTAGCACAAATGTATTCTTTTCCACATTTCTGTTATATCCCCCCTTATCAACCTATTTACCCTCTGACCCATATAATTTTGTAGAGGATCCATACCTATTAGTTGCTGCTCTATAAGGGTTAGATCGCCTCTGTCTCTTTACCTTTAGAGCTAACTAAATGGCCTCATCAATGGTGTCATACCACTACAGCTCTACTATATAGGCGATCTCATATTTCAACCCGGACACAAATCGTGCCATAATCTGTTCAAGAGGTTCAACTACTCCACATCGAATCATCAGTATTTCAAATCCTGGACATACTCATCCATAGTTTTGCCTCTCCATCTCAATGTCTAAAGATGCATGAATAACTCCTACCTGTACTGCTTAGGTATAAACCTCTTCCTCATAACCCATTTCATCTCCTACCAACTATGTATTTCCCTATCCCCATCTCTCCTCCTACTAGCCACAATATTCTTCCACCATAAGGCAGCATACCTTGTGAATTCAACTGCTGCTAATCGTACTCGGGTATGGTCATTAATCTCATAGCACTCAAAAAATTCTTCCACCTTATCCTCCTAATCTAAATAATCCTCTACAGATCCCCTTCTAGCAAATGAAGGCATTTGCAATTTCACATATTCTAAACCCCTTTGTGGTCTAAACTCACGGTAATGATAGATTTTATCCTCAAAATTATCATCTCTTCCATCTGGTGCCACTCAAATTTGTCTTCCCCTATTAGCTTCCAATGTTCCTTCCTTACAGGCATTATTAATAGCTACCTACGGTGGGGGTACTACTGGATTCGCCATTGGTTGTTATGGAAGTGTTATTTAGTCAACCCTTGTAGCTAGATTAGCAACAATAGTGGTTAACTCTTGTAACTACTCTTCTAAATCCCTTCTTTTGCTTGTAGCATGGCGTCTTTGGCCCACTCCTCCAACCTGACTATTAGCTTCATTCCCAACTCCTCCATTCACGTTATCATTAGACATGGTTGTTGAATTGAAGCTTTAACAAAATTTCTCCAATCCATAAACACACCTTCATGGCACCAAAAAAAAAAATATATATCTCACAAACACACCTTCACGACACTAAATTCCTCTAACTCACAAACACACCTTCATGGCATATGTTCTTCAACTCAAAAACACACTTCACAACATAAGTTTCTTCAACTCACAAACACACTTTACGACACAAGTTTCTTCAATTCACAACACACTTCACGGCATAAGTTTCTTCAATTCACAACACAACCCAACAATCACACCTTGTTCAAATTTCAATTCAAAATCATGTGTGTACTATAACACCACGTTACGCAAACCCTAAATGCACTCTTCTCAATTCAAATCAATGGAGTATTCATGGAACTATTAATTCACATTTACTACTTAATTACACAATTATCGAATCAATTGTAGTAAACCATAAATCATCCATGGAAAACCCCTAAGTAGTCCTTTCTTCAATTTCAACCCACAATGACTAATGGAACACGGCACAATTCATGTAATATATCTAATTTCAATTCACACAATCAAACAATTGAACAAGTTCATGGCATAAACCCTAAATCTCCAAATCAAAATCAATACTTCCATGTGCAATTCCCTCTCTCAACCCAAAGCTCTGATACCAAAAGATGATATGCCAATCCAATTGCAATCAAAACAATCCTAATTTATGAATCAATTGAACAATTATTTCCAAAATAGCTTAGACCCCCTTTGTAACATGGAACCCTGATTTTCCATAAAACAAGAACAAAATGAAATTCCAAATTCTTACCAAATATTACTCACTAGTAGAATGCGAAAACAACTTGCAATTGTTGATTTAACACACAACAATCCAAGCCTCCACTCACCACAACCCTAAATGGAATTGATAAGAGTGTATGAAATAGAGAGAAAGTTCCCTTTTTCACATGATACTTTGCTAAAAATAAGACCAAGTGTCTTTTGTTGTTCTTCTTTACAAGTATTTATACTAATCCCTAAATATGGAGAGAAAAAAAAAACAACATAAGAAAATAATGAAAAATCACATTACACATGGTCGGCTATTCTATGTCCATTTCAGTTCAAAACATGGACCGTGAACCATCCTCAAAACCATGTGCTAATTGGTTTGATCGCCCTCCTATAATATTGACAAGTGTACCTGATTAAATATAAAGCAATCATATAAAATGAATGAAGACACTATGTGAGTGTCTTCGGGTTCCATTTGATCAAAAAGGACTCTCGTCCTTTAGCTCTTGCTCAAGTAATGGGTCCTATTGTCACATTGGTTTGATTCCCATCAAGAAGTCTAGGGCTTCAATTTTTCCTTTAAAGAATTTTCAAACAATGTACTAGTGTAGTTTCCATTCACTTCAACTTAATGAGCCTTCCATTCAAATATTATTCTAAATTTAATTTTAACTTCCATCATCTATGGGATTTTGGTGGAAAGAAATAATTTTTTTTTCTTCGAGTGTTGATGGATATTCTAAGCTCTAATAAATTTCTTGATGAATGTTTAATGATGAAGTCCTTGAATTTAATTTAACTTATGCTTAAATAGGCTTCAAAAAATCATCATGGAAATATTAACATTGACTATTTGGGAAGCTTCACAATAACTTCTTTATCTATGGACTCATGGAGAAATAATTATTTTTGGAGTGTTGATGAACATTTCGGATGTCAACAAATTTGTTGATAAATATTGCACAATGTACTCTATATATTAATTCTTCCCGGTTTGAGTGTGCTTCCATTAAATAATTTTGAAGTAATGCCATTCATGAAAGTTACCATTATCATAGAATTGATAATTTGGAGCTTTCATTGATTTTCTTGCTTCATGTATTCATGGAGAAAATAAATTCTCTATAGCACCAATAGGCAATAAATATTTAAGGCTCTAGGAAAATCATCTCATAGATATATGATAGAAAAATCTTTAAACTTTGATTTATTTTACCTAAATGGACTTTAGTAGGATGAAATTAATCTAACTATATTCTTACAATGCCCCCAAACCACATTTATGTAACTCGTATATCCTAAGTTTTGACTCTTGATAGAAGCGCATCAAGTGCAATTTTTTTCTCTTCTTCTTTTTTTTAGCACATACATGCTTCTTCTTCTTCTTCTTCTTCTTATTTTTATGATGCAAGTCATTCAAATAGATTTCATGAATTTCAATTTCCTTTTAGCATAAAGGGAATAAAGTTATTGCAACATTACAAACCAGTTGCCCTAATTTCAATAAACTTCTTCACAAGTATGTCGTAATATGAAATTTTCACTTTAGAAATTTTGAGAAATTCTTTCATCTTCCACTCACAAACACACACACACACACACACACACATATATATAGAGAGAGAGAGAGAGAGTATACTATATGAACCAAACAACTAATTATTCTAAATTACAAACCAAAGCAAATACTAAAAACATAACAAACAAAAAAAACCACAAATCTTTTTCCTTTTCGATTCAACACACAACATTTCTTTTTCTAAGACTTCAAATCCTTTCATTCTTCCATGGAAACGTGAATCACATTAATAAGTGTCGGTTCTCCTTTCATGTCATTTGATTCCTTGGCTTGTAGATCCATGACTAGTCCTTGCAAGGCATCATTCATCCTCTTTGCTCTAGCTTGGGTCATTGGTCCTCCAATTCCTTACAATGGATCTTACGTTTTTGGTTCTATCTTCTTAGGTGCTAAATGATCCTCATCATTCCCTCCTTCCTCGAAAACATTCATCCTCGAATCACTTGCATCATAAAAAGTAAGATAAAAAACATTAAATGTGGTGCTTACATTACCATAGTGGCTTGGCAAATCTATCTTGTAAGCATTGTTATTTATTCGCTCCTCTACTTGGAAAGTTCTATCGCCCCTTGGATGTAATTTGGACTTTCGTTGCTCTACAAATCTTTCATTTCTCAATTGTACCCAAACCCCTTCTCCTAGATGAAACACGGTCTTGACACGTCCCTTTGGTATTGGCCACTCTCAAATCGCCTCCATTTTCTCCTCATCCACTGCTATCCCATCTGTACTTACAACAAAACCAAGAAAAAATACCATACTAGGCAACGAAGAGTTAGTGTCAATATAAGTAAAATAAGCATCCATGTACATAAGTACAAGTAGTTCTTTCCTCGCCAACATTGCACTCTTAACCTTACCTTTTCTTGCCATGCTCTCTGCTCTCTATATTTGAGTGTCTTTTCCCTCTTTACTCACCAGTGTTTGTTTTTCACTCTTCTTCTTTTTCTCTTCACTCTTCTCTCGTACACTCAAGTGTTTCTCTCACTTGATCCTCACAAGTTTCCCATGGTTTTGTGGCATAAGAACCACTTTCCTTTCATTTAGCACAAAAGAATATTGGTTCTTGTACCCATCATATGTAATTTTCCTATCAAATTGCCAAGGTCGCCCTAACAATAGGTGACTAGCCTGCATAGGTACCATATCACACATGACTTCATCTTTATAATTCCCTATGGAAAAGGCTATAAGAACCTACTTGGTCACCTTTACCTCCCCACATTCATTCAACTACTGCAATCGATATGGTCTCGGATGTTTCACAGCTTTCAACTGCATTTTATCTACCAGTAAGGTGCTAGCAACATTAGTGCAACTGCCACTATCGATTATCAGACTACATACTTTACTTTGAACATGACACCGTGCATGAAATATGTGCTCACACTGGATCCCCTCACCATCCTCCTAAGGTTGTACACTAAGTACTCTCCTCGTGACATACAACTCACCACTCGCGGGTCCCTCCAAGTCAACGTTCTCATATTCTTATAATGGTGACTCCTCATCCTCCTCAAAGCTCATGCTCTCTATATCCACATTGTCACAGATAATCATAGCTCTTTGATTTTGACATTGAGATGCAATGTGTCCAATCCCTAACATTTAAACATTTGATATCTCTAATTCAAAAAGGGGGTTTAGTGTCAATTTTTTCCTTAAATGCAGCAACTGGATTTCTAGCCTTCACGTCCTCTTTAGGCTTGGTATCCGTAAAGTTCCTTTCCTAATTAGACTCCCATGGAGATTTGGAAGTTGACCCAGACCTCTGATCACTCCTATATTTTAATTGTCGCTCCACCTTGATTGTTCTATGTAACAGTTCTTTCATGTCCAAGTAATGGTGTAAATCTACCACATCAGCAATTTCCCTATTCAGACTATTAATAAATCTAGCCATAGTAGCCTCATCATCCTCCTCTACTCTAGCCCTAATCATGGCTATCTCCAACTCCTTATAATAGTCCTCTACACTTTTAGTTCTCTGTGTCAATCCGTGGACTTTCCTGAGTAAATCCCTATGGTAGTTACTAGGAATAAACCATTTTTACATTATGGTCTTCATCTCCTCCCAAGTACTAACAAGTCACTCTCCACACTTGCACCTATTACGCACTAGCTGATCCCACCATACACTAGCATAATCTGTGAACTCCACTGCAGCCAATTTTATCTTCTTTTCTTCAGTATAATTATGCCATTCAAACACATGATCCATTTTCCTCTCCCATTCTAGGTATAACTCTAGATCATTCTTCCCCTAAAACATTGGGATTTTCATCTTAATGCTACCCAAGTTACTATCACGCCTCTAAGTGTTCCCTCTCTCCCTCATGTTGTGATATTCACCAGAGTCAGAATCCTCACCTACTTTTATCCTAACTCCTCCTCTAATCGGTCTACCTACTCCTCGCCTAACAGTGGTACTACTAGACGGTTCCCTACTCCTCTCCATCTTATCCATTCTTTCATGGATCTGTTCAAGCTCACCTATCAAAATCCTTTTCATCTCTCCCATCAACTCCTCAAACACCACCCTATTCTCACCTCCTTTTGTGTTTTGCTACGACATATTTCTATAGATAACAATAAATTAAGTTCACAAGTAAAAAATATGTTCCTCACACTCACTTGTGTATTGTTCTCAAATAGTAATATGCTCACAATTATGTCTTCACAACCCGCTTTTACAATCCTTTGCTAAGAACTCGGATTGGAAACTTCTCAATACAATTCATTGAGTCAACACCTAATTGATTCCCTTTTTTTTTTCAATTACAATGACAATTGAGAATTAGAAGTAATCTTCAATAACTAAGACAAACTATGAACTCGGAAACAAACCAAACAATTCCTTTGCAGGCAATTAAAAAAGATAACAATTTTGCACCTAATCTAATAAGGATTATGGAATGTAATTCAAATGCACAATTTAGAAAGCATAAGATATGTGTTGCGGTTGGAATTGTAAAGTGTATTTGGCAATTGAATTGTAACTTTCCAAAACCAAATTTTCTTTTGGAGATTTCGGTTCTTGGATTTCTTCCACAATCGAATTGGGATTTTTTTTTTGTACGTTTTTCTTTCAAGAGGAACTAATAATTGAAGCACAATTGAATTCCAATAGCTGAAGTAAACTTGTATGTTGTCAATCTCCAATGGTTTTGTGACCAAAACAAGATTTTTTTATATATATTTTTGAATTTCTAATATGAACAAGAGTATGGAAATTGAATAACAAAGAAATAACAAAAGGATAGAGATTACTTGATTCAAGAAGCTAAAGCTTTGATACCAAATGATGCGTGAACCCTAAATATGTTAAACCTAGAACCCAACGTACACTATTTGAATCAATTCCTCGAGGATCGTCTCGAATAAGTAGCACAGAACTAGACCCCAATCACACATGTTGATTGAAACCTAAGTTATCAATTAAGAGTTTCCTATAGTAATTCAGTTGAGGAATTTCTAAAGGAGAGTTCTTTTGCAAAGAACTAAAGAGGACTTCGTGTTCCACGAAAAAAAGTGTTTGTAAAATTCTATTCCATGATATCTTATGCTGGCCTCCTTACACGGTTTTTATAATGTGTACATGTAACAATATAAAACCTAAGTTTCCTAATCTAATTTGCTTCCTTATCCTCACATGAGCTGAACCAGTAACTAATTATTCTAAATTACAAACCAAAGCAAATACTAAAAACATAACAAACAAAAAAACCACAAATCTTTTTCCTTTTCGATTCAACACACAACATTTCTTTTTCTAAGACTTCAAATCCTTGCATTCTTCCATGGAAATGCGAATCACATTAATAGGTGCCAATTCTCCTTTCATGTAATTTGATTCCTTGGCTTATAGGTCCATGACTAGTCCTTACAAGGCATCATTCATCCTCTTTAGTCTAGCTCGAGTCATTGGTCCTCCAATTTCTTGTAATAGATCTTGTGTTTTTTGTTATGTCTTCTTAGGATGCTAGATGATCCTCATCACTACATTCGCTTGTTATATAAATAAGAGCTCTGCTTGTTGAATTAGCTTCCCATAACTTCAAATAGATACTCCACAAATAAATATCCCATACAAGATTTTTTTAGTTTTGAACTCTTTGTCACGTACTTAAGTGTACATAAATTTAATTTGACATGTGTACATTATCGCAACCACTTTCTGTTTTTTTCCTTTTTGTTTTTTTTTTCAAAGTGCATAATATGCATTTTTCTTTCTTTCTTTCTTTTTCCATTTAAGTGCATACATATGTTTATCTTCTTTTTATTTTTTTTTCAAAAAAATGTAACTCTAGGAGGTAGACATATTCCTCTAAAGCTTCTTCCTAGTCATTGCATAATAACATATACTAAATATTTTTAAAATCTTCACTTGGCTACAATTCAAACAAACTCTATTGAATACCATATCTAACTTCGCATATTAATGACATCCTTTGAATTTATTAATTTCCAAATTCAAATATTTTATATTTGTCTTTGTAATTATGCCATTGTAGCTATATAAATACATAAGCAATCATCAACTCTTCCACACTCTAAGCTTGATTCACTTGCACTCCGATCATCTGGCAAGGGCAAACGAGCATAAGTAATCAAGTTATCGAGTAAAGCATTAATTATCATAAGTTCTCAATGAGAACTAAGGCATGACAAATCAAAGAACTCAAGACGTTACACTCCAAACGGAGATAAACATAGAGTTATTGAGATGCCTGAGGCATCACAGCAACATGTCAAATTCTTCTTGATCTTAATAATCAATCGCAGTAGTAGTAACAACAAATGGACAATCAATAACAACCAAGAGCAACTACTTCTACAGCAAGGTAGTGAGCCAAAAAAAAAAACAACAAATAATAATAATAATAATAATATTATTATTATTATTATTTAAGGCAGGTTTCTCGAGTTATGTACTTAAATATTGTTATTTTTTTTTTAATTACGTAAATATTATATCCAAAATAATTATTCCTAAAATAGGTTTTGAAGACGCGAAATCCATTTGCAATTTTAAGGTGAAAAAAAAATTGAAGGCATGGACCTCACTTCAATTCCACCGTCCAATTTTTTATTCTTTTTAACATTCACCATCAATCTAAAACTAAAAATCACGTAATAACAGTATACAAAATCAAAAATATAAATGCAAAAACACAGTAAAGTAATTTTCCCAAACACAAAATAAAATAGTCAACATATTAGATCTTTTTTTTTTCTCTCATTTGCACATAGGAAGAAGAAGAAGGATTGATTCTGCAAAGCAAAGGAGGGATTTGAAGTAATTTACCCATATCTAAGTATTTTCTTAACAAATAATCGATTATGGTTTTTTTTTAATTTGTGTTTGATGTTATTATTTGAGGAAAATATTGTTGTAATGTTATATTTTGTAGAAAATGTTATTGCTTATTGTTAGTTTGTAGTTTATTAGATATGATTTATATAAATGTTGTAATATATAACATGTGATGTTAATTTTTGCCTTAGAATGAGGATTTGTTATTATGACGAATGTGAAATATGTAGAATGTAAAATAATTTTTATAGTATTGTAAAATAATATAGAAATTATTGAAATATTTAGCAGTAAAAATATTATTAAAAATTAATTTCAAAAAAATATTTAGAAAAACTTTGTTTGGAAATAATGGGAAAAAAATTAAAATTAGCAATGATACGGAAACATTTTTTTCATGCAAATTTTAATAATGTTGTTATTGGAAATATGAAAAAATATTGTGATGAAAATTTGTAATATTTTGAATGTGAAATAATTTTTACAGTATTGTAAAATGATATGAAAATTATTGAAATTTTTTGAAAAAAAAATGTTATAAAAATAAAATAAAATCTAACAAATTTTTAAGAAATTTTTGTTTGGAAATAATGGAAAAAAATTAAAAATAAAAATGATATGGAATTAATTTTTTTGTGCAAATTTGAAGACTGTTGTTATTGGAAATATAAAAAACAATATTGTGAAAAAAAATTATAATATCTGGAATGTGAAATAATTTTTACAGTGTTGTAAAATGGTATAGAAATTATTAAATTTTTAGCGGCAAAAATGTTATTAAAAAATAATATCTGAAAAAAAAATAAAAATTATTTAGGAATAATGGGAAAAAAATAAATTTTCAAATGATATAGAAATTTTTTTTTTTTTTTGTGCAAATTTTTATAATATTGTTATTGAAAATTGTCATATTTTTTTAAAAGCTCATAACTTATATACCTTATAGATAGGGAAACAATGGTTAACTACGTGAAACTGATGATCTATGCATTTAGAAACATTATAGCTAGTAACTGAGGGCCAAAATATGACAAGGATTTGGTAAAAAAGTTGAAAATGAAGTAAAATGTCAACTACAATGAATTTTTATACTGAATATGTTGCAGAATCGGAGTTGATCCAACCAAAGTGGGGGTTGAGATAATTCATAAGCATCTTATGTTCCATAAGGGCAATACATGTTATGCATTGATGGCAATCAAAGATGACGAAAATGTTGAAAATTTTATTGGAACGGCTAAATCATATAGAGATTGTGGCATACAATAATTATACACCAAAATTTCTAACAATTTGAGGGGGGCCTTGGTAAGGCAGACATTCGATATAAGTAATCAACCACACTCGTCACATGACATTGCAGAAATACAGCCTGAGCTGTCAACATTTTAACCCTCAATTCCAATCTCGATGGAAGTCAATGATAAAGATAAAATAGATAGAGTAGTTACTCTAGTATTACAACGATTAGACACACAGGATACATACATAGTTTGTATGGGAGTGGAGGCTAACTGACACCAATGTAGGAATGGGTGTTGAGGAGGAGAGTACCGACAACGAGGAGAGTTACAATGAGGAAAATGAGGAAAGTGAGAATGAAGGAGATAAAGTACCTAAAGAAGACTCTCTAATCATACATACCCGTTCAAGACAGCCAATATATCGATCAGAGCAGGTTGAACTACCAAGCATAATAGTTAAAGATCTTATTCCATACTATAACTTTAGGGGTGATAGTGGTTACATTTATTTCGAGTAGGAGTAAACTAATATTTGCAATGGTTCGAGCAATAGTGACAATTTCTACAAGGGCATGAGATTCAGAATGAAAGAAAATATGATTCAAGCAATGAAGTCTTACCCTAAAGTCATAAATGGTGTCCACGTCTTCAAAACCTATTTTAGGAATAATTATTACGGGTACTATATTTACGTAATTTTTTTTAAATAACAATATTTAAGTACGTAACCCCATGTTTCACTGTGTTTCCGTGCATCCTTTATGTTTATCATACTTAATATATGCAACAAACATTTGTAGAACACCATCTTTCTCAATTGTTGTCATAAGATAACTGTAGCAAGTTTTTTATTTTATTTTATTTTTTTTTTAAGAGAGAGTGATCCTTAACTATTTTGTCTCTATGACTCATAAGCATATGTCCTTCACTAAATTAATGTCTCCTCACATTTTAGGCATTATTTCATAATTAGTGTTATTTGCAATCAATCTTAGCTTAGTAGTCTTAGAAATATTATGATCAATGGCTAGAAACTTAAGGAATAACCAAAATTGTAGCACAACAATGATCAAGTATAAAGACCTATTGAGATATTCAAATAGTCATCCACCACCAATCCTAAGTCCTAGAAAAGAGGCTAGACAAGGCTATCTTTGAAGATATATTATAGGCTAAGGTTAAGCATTGTAAACTCTACACGACACCAACACAAACCCCCCCCACCCCCCCCCCCCCCCCCCCCCCCCCCCCTCGCATGCATCCAATTGCCTTTCTCAAGTAAGCACCATTTAGCTATAACCTTACATAGAGTATATTTCCATGGGGCTAGAAAACATGATTCTTTTTAAAGAATTCTTAAGTTTACACTACCACTACTTCTACTCAACTACAATTCTTGCATATGAGTGAGATGGAAGTGCAACGAGCTATGCCCCTTCACACTATCACTACTTCCACTCGACTATAATTGCCATATATAAGTGCAATAAAAGTGTGGTAGGCCATTATTTCTTAGTGGGGTACTTAGACCCACACTTTTATTACTTCAACATGATCATATTTCTGAAGCTCCTTAACTTTAAGATCATTATAGACATAGTTATCACAATCACCATAGAATCGATAGAACTGTATGAAACCATATAAAATCGATAGAATCAAGAACTTATAAAATGTACACTTAAATTTATAATTCTTTCCAAAATCTAAACCTAAATAATTTTGCATCCATTTTAACTATAAAAAACCTCATAAAATTATAAATTCGTAAAATTGTATAATTAACTCACCATTTTAACAACCATGACTACAACTATAGTTTCTTATAAAGGGCATGGCTTTTAGACGGCCTTGTTAGGTACTTTAAAAGCTACCAAATTAAAAAGAAGTCACCATTCTCTTCCTAACTTGCATATCTCTTTAATGATTATAAAGAGAGAATAGCTCCAAATTCCCAAACCTATGTCATGAGTAGGAATGGGTATCCACATCTTTTATTTGTACATATTTATGTATAAGCATGCATCTTATGTTTGTGAACTTATGCTCTTTTCTCCTGTCCTTATAATTATAAGCTTATAGCTTTTATAACATCTTGGTTATCTTTGTTCATGTTCCTTGGTAGGCTAGAGGAACTTGTGATCCTATGGCTTTCCCTCTTAGCCATATAGATTATCCAAAGTGAGTACTTCGCACTAGATCCCTTCAACTTAGGTTTAGACCATTATCATCAAGTAACTATGCACTTGAAAATCACCATGTGAACTTATCATATCTAGACTTAGCATTCCTCTAGCTCTTCTTTAGTAAGCGGTTCAAAAGGACTTTACCCCTCCTATTGCTGATGGCAAACCTAAAGTTGCCCTCCCTAACACATTAGCATGCATTAAGGTCTTGCAACTCAGTGGCATTGGGGGCATGTTTACATTTTTCCCTTTTGTGAGCAAATGACAATAGTAGATTCTATCCTCCAAGCTTGAAGGATGTAAGAACCTTGGTGGAAAACCATGAGAGTCTATAACTTTGAATTAGAGTTCCTTCCATGGTGCATTTAGAGATTGCATCCCCTGACTAGTTGATGTACTAGTCAAGTTTCTTGAAAGCCTTTCAAGTTTATACCGTTACATCAATAAATAATACCCTTCATGAGCCCATCACGTATTGTGATGAATTCTTTATTTTTATAAGTTAAACCATATTTGACACATGGTATAAGGAGAAGTATTGAGCTTTGCTTAAGCCATCTTGCTATACAAGTGATGATTTCCAATGTTGAAGATGGTGATTTAGACTTGATAGATTATGAGGATTCCCCAATCCTTCTTGATAATATGTACAAATTAGGGAGGGGTTGAGATTAGTACTCATGCTGATGCACTACTTTACTCAAGTACCTATGGAGGTGAGCTATGCACTACACCCGATGATGTTCCTCAACCCCCAATTACTAACATGTATCATCAAAATGAGGTAACAACTCTAAAAGCTATTACTACACTCGAGGAAACTTCATCCTCTCATGATTTTGTTGTGCCATCTCATCTCTTGGAATTATTAAAAGGTCTCTTAGTGGCTTGAGCTACTTGAATATGTGCAAATCTTTGTGCTTAAAAGGTAATGCCTTCACTTAACAATAGTGATGTGAAGATACTATAATTGAAGTTAGCATGACCTCCTATGGGTCATTGAGCTTATAGCATTATAAGACTACTTAGACTCTCATGATCTAAGGAGCCACTTGAAGAGTTGTTATGAATATGAAACTATTTACACTCTTAAGATCTAAGGAGTCTCTAGAGTCATCTCATACATCGAAGCAAATCTCTCACTTGCTGGCGATGATATTTAGGAAATCCATTTTGAGAAAGTATTCAATCACATTTAAATAGAGATCATGACATTTATTGCTTAAGATTATGAATTCTCTTTCACTAATCAATGGGATATTTTCCACTACTTGATTGTTTAGTATAAGTTACTAGACGGGTTTAAATTAAAAATACTCCATTATAGGCATTATAGAAGAAATTTCTTAATTAAGCTTAAGCAAATTACTTTTATCAATTAGTTGAAATGGCTTATGATGCACTTAGAAGACAATGCTCTTACCAATTTGCATGTACAAGCCTAACTTTCCCTTATGCGCCTAGGAGTCATTGTTCTTGCTAATTAGCAATGATGTTTGCATTACCCTTTATATACTTTGTTTCATTAAGTTATGAATCTTGTGTAGATTCCAGAATGATCATGATGATTCATTATCGGAGTATGGAAGCAGATTGGCTAAGTGCTACTCAAGTCGAGAAGTAGCTTTGTTGGTCTCAATAAGTAATCAAGTAAGGGGTGAATTGATTATGTTTTAAAACTTTTTTTACTAAACAAAATTCCTTTGATTACTTGTCAACAGATATTTGATTCAGCTTAAACTTTGTTGGTAGCAAAATTTGTGAACTAAAACAATAAATAAATTGCAAATACAAATAGATAAATAAATAAAGAGTAAGGGATCAAAAAATTAGGTAGTGATTCATAGTGGTTCCACCTTGTATCAGTCCACTCATCCATCCTCCACCTATGGAGATCTCCATTATCTTTACCAATTCAATTCATTATATCAAAGAAAACTTCTCAAAGAGTGTTACAACTATCTATCAATCTACAATTACTATAATATAGTCACTAGTCACTTCCACTACTCTATATCACTTAGCTTTAAACCAAGCCAAAACACAAAAACTACAAGGAAACAATTATACTTAAACTTCATAATGGAGTTTTTAGTCTGTGAGAATTTGACAAGTATGATCCTCTACAATTTAGCTAAAAAACTCATATAATCAAAATATGATTTAGCACATACACAAATGATTTTTATTCATTATTCCAATCATTCATCTTCACTAGTTTCTTCTTCAAAATCATCTTGTTTTCTTCTAAACGAATCGAAGCAAGATTTTCGACTATATACTTCTAACTTTTGCACAAGTTTATTTTTTGGAACCAACATTTGTTCAAACACATAATCTTGTTTCGAACAACTATATTTTTGCACACTTAAACAAATTATTAATAATATTTAATAAACGTTTACCTTTTTCATGCCCTTAGTATAGAATTTATTTTTCAAAAACCTATTCATCCCTTTGTTAACATCAAAACATATTCTCTTATTTCTTACAAGCTTCATAGCTAGCTTTAAGAGAACGAGCATATGATATCCCATGTGTTTAAGGAAGGTAGATTATGATACCCTATATAAATGGAGTCCCACATGGATCATGAGAGATGTTAAGTAGTGATATATAAGGTTAAGTAGTAAATAACATATTAATACTAACTAGAAACTTTTTGGCCAATTGCTTGAAAAAGGGCTCATAAGTATTTGTTAGCTTAACTATTAATTACTTTCGACCTAAGGTTCTATAAAGTAGTGATGTGCCTAAAACCAAAGTCTAAGCACACAAAACTAAGATTGAAAGACAACTAGATAATGTCAGTCAACTAGTTCAACAATTGCGCTAATCCTCAATGTTTATGAACCAATTCTTCAAATGTTAACGTGATCAATGATGAATATCCAAATGTGATTAACTCTGATACCAAAAGATGATGTACCTAAAACCAAGATTAAGCACATGCAAATGAACCAATTGAACAACTCCAAAACACAAGATCAAAATTGTTTCAAAATTGGAACAAATTTTGCGTGAACCCTAATTATTGCAAGATGATCCGAATGCTATATTTCAAGATAATAAAATTCACAATGATGAAATCCTCAATTGAATCACTGAATCAACTTAAAATCCCAAGAGATTTCCAAACATCAACAATCCAAAGCAAGACCGTGATCCTCCTTCCCAATAAGGCCAATTCACAATTCAAAATGTAGCAAAATTGATGGTTAGAACTAATGTCAAAACCAATCAATCTTATAACATGATAAAGTGATTACAAATGAAATCAAAATCTAATCAAGAACAATCCTAATCAATCCTAGATATAACTCACTAGTGATGAAAAGGAAAATTATGACAAAGAGAATTGGTATTACTCATAATTCACTTTGAAGTCACTCACCACAGTTTCAATTTTTTGGATTGAAATTGATAAGAGCAATTTAGATTTAGGATAACCTTAACCCTTACACGAGAAGTGTATGTTCTGAAAATTTTCTAAACTTTCTCAAAACCCTACTTAAGCAAGTATTTATACTTGCTCCCTTTAGAATTAAATAGTCCACAAAATTACAATTATGCCACTTTAGGGTGGCCGGTCCTAAAAACACAATTACAATCAAATAAAAGTGTCCTAAAAGCTTACACATAAATAGTCCAAAGAAATAATTACAAATACAAAATAATAAGAATCCTCAAATAGACAATGCACCGAGGCAATGTTGATCACAGTAGGCCATTAGATGAGAATCTGATGATGTCCCTAGGTGATCAAGAATGAGAGTCATTTGGCATCCCGTAAAGAACTATCATTGTACCTGTAAGATTATCATTCAAATATTTATTAGATAAAGATAAATAAGAGTAAATATGAGTGATTTGGATCATCATCCAAATCAAGTTCTATATCCATCTAGGCCATCAGAAAAATTCCTATCATCTCCTCGAGCTTCTAAAAGATTTGCCCTCAAATCTAGAGGGTCATTTCTGGGACTGAACCTAGACATCTCTGTTGGCTTGTTCTCCTGGTTACTAAATGAAACTGAAGTAGTCCTAATCTACTCCTAAAATTTGTGCACCTCGGATGGAGACATTGGTAAGAGTACTATTCGAGACCCTCCCATACTAAACATATAGGTGTTTTTGAAACCATCATGTAATACCTTCCAAACAAACATCTAAGGCCTACCCAATAGTATGTGGAATGCACACATGGGAATCACAACACACAAAATCTCATTATGATACTTCTGCCTAACACTCACAGGCACCTTTGCCCTTATTGTAACATGCATACTGCCCCGATTATCCAACCAATGCAAGTTATAAAGGCTAAGATGTGGACTAGTAAATAATTGTAATTTTTCCACCAGTGCAGCATATATAACATTTGTGCAACTACCTCTATCTATGATGAATACACAAAGGTTACCTCTAATCCTACAAGAAGTGTAGAATATGCACTCCTTCTGTTTGTCCCTAGCATCGGGAGATAAAGTCAGAGTCCTGCACAGTACATTAATGGGTAAATATTGTTCACTTGTACCCTCCTCATGTGTTTTTGTAGTCCGATCATCATAGTATTTCTACAATGCTATAGACAGATCTATAAGCTCAGCCTATTCCTTCTCATCCTCAACATCCTCTCCAGCACCCTCCATAACAATCATAACCCTCTTATTAGGACACTATACTGCCATATGCCTAAATCCCAAGCATTTAAAGCATTTGATTTGGCATACTTTCCCACTAGTAGATCCTGAAACAGTCTGCCTCACGTCTAGTGCTATTACCTCTTTACCCTTCCTAGAGGATATGTTTTCCCTATCTATGCTGAGGGTAGCTCTGTCTACTGTTCTCACTGTATCACCTACCACCTTTGGTCCTCCTGATCGACCATCAGCTCCTATGGGCTTAGTAGTAGTACTGGACCTACTACTCAGAACCCTAAATAAATTGGATCACCTTTGCCTCTCCACTTTCAAGGCTAACAGAATAGCCTCATCAAGTGTATTGTATCTCTATAGCTCGACAACACACGTTATCTCATATTTCAGCCCTGGGACGAAGCGTGCTAAGGTTTACTCTAGAGGCTTAATTGACCCATATCTAATCATGAAGGTTTCAAACTCTTGCACATAATCATCAACTGTCTTACCTCCCTACCTCAATGTCTGAAGACGCATGAACAGTTCATGCTTGTAGTGCTCAGGAATAAATCTTTTCCTCAGAACCCTCTTCATATCCCTCCATGTCTGTATATCAGCCTCCACATCCCTGCACCTGCTGATAATTAGATTTTTCTATACCCTTAAACTCAATAGCAGTCAGTCGGACTCGGGTGATATCATCGATCTCATAGCATTCAAAGAGACCCTCAACTTTGTCCTCCCAATCCAAATAATCATCAGCTGAACTCCTGCCATCAAAAGAAGGCATCTGCAGCTTCACATATTCCAATCCCCAAAGTGGCCTAAAATCCCTATTTGGATAAGAATTAGCCCTAAGGTTGCCGTCCCTCTCTTCCCTATAGGGGTGATGATCTCCCTCCATCCTTCTACCCAAATTTCCTCCTCCCACTATTCCTTCTCTCTGGAGGTTCTGTGGAGTTACCCGAGGTGGTGCCTAAAGGTTTACCACTGGTGGTTATGGTAATGTCATCCTGTCAATCCCGGTTGCCAAAGTAGCAACAATGGTAGTAAGATCCTGGAGCTGTTCTTCCAAAGTCCTCCTACCTACAGTGTTATGACCCTAAACTCCACCAACCTGGCTATTGGCCTCATTGCTAATTCCCCCATTCATACTATCATTGCACATGTTTGTGATTTGATGAAGTAATCCCATAAATTACAGTACACTCCTTCAATAACACCAACCCACAGTTTAACAACCACAATAATACAATAACCTACGTTGCAAAAGCTTTAAGGCATAAGGAAATAATTTAGTACTCCAAGTAAAGCTCAATAAATGAAGTACATACAACTACTTTCAAGTAGATAGAATTAAATTCAGTTACAAGTGTTTAAGTAATTAGTTCAATTACTTTCACACTTTAATGACTTGTTTGAATTTCAAATTCTACCACTCACTTTCCTTTTTCTTGTCTTGGCTTCTCTCCACTTAAATACATAATTGGCAGCAAGGAAACACATACATAACACACCATTCACCGCCACACAAATTCCCTTTATGGTTACAATTCACAAAGTTTCACGCCACCAACAACAAGTAGCTTGACATAATCAATGTTAATCAATTAGTTCAACAATTGCGCTAATCCTCAATGTTTATGAACCAATTCTTCAAATGTTGACATGATCAATGATGAATATCCAAATGTGATTAGCTCTGATACCAAACGATGGTGTGCCTAAAACCAAGATTAAGCACATGCAAATGAACTAATTGAACAACTCCAAAACATAAGATCAAAACTGATTCAAAATTGGAACAAATTTTGCGTGAACCCTAATTATTGAGAGATGATCCGAATGTTGTATTTCAAGATAATAAAATTCACAATGATGAAATCCTCAATTGAATCACTGAATCAACTTAAAATCCTAAGAGATTTCCAAACATCAACAATCCAAAACAAAATCGTAATCCTCCTTCCCAACAAGGCAATTCACAGTTCAAAATGTAGCAAAATTGATGGTTAAAACTAATGTCAAAACCAATCAATCTTATAACATGATAAAGTGATTACAAATGAAATCAAAATCTGATCAAGAACAATCCTAATCAATCCTAGATATAACTCACTAGTGATGAAAAGGAAAATTATAACAAAGAGAATTGGTATTACTCACAATTCACTTTGAAGCCACTTACCACAATTTCAATTTTTTGGATTGAAATTGATAAGAGTAATTTGGATTTAGGATAACCCTAACCCTCACACGTGAAGTGTATGTTCTGAAAATTTTCTAAACTTTCTCAAAACCTTACTTAAGCAAGTATTTATACTTGCTCCCTTTAGGGTTAAATAGTCCACAAAATTACAACTATGCCACTTTAGGGTGGCCGATCCTAAAAACACAATTACAATCAAATAAAAGTGTCCTAAAAGCTTACACATAAATAGTCCAAGGAAATAATTACAAGTACAAAATAATAAGCATCCTCAAAGAGCCAATGCATCGAGGCGATGTTGATCACACTAGGCCATTGGATAAGAATCTAATGATGTCCCTAAGTGATCAAGAATGAGAATCATTTGGCATCCCGTGAAGAACTATCATTGTACCTGTAAGACTATCATTTAAATATTTATTAGATAAAGAGAAATAAGAGTAAATATAAGTGATTTGGATCATCATCCAAATCAAGTTCTGTATCCATCTAGGTCGCTGGAAAAATTCCCATCAAGCAGGTTTTGCTCTTAACTAAAAGCATCTTGCACTCAAAGGCAATAACGATGTATGTAACTTGCCAAGGCATTACTTAGGCTTGGAGCATGACAAGTACCAATTACGTGCCAAAGCTTAAGGCATAAGAGCTAATAAGTCAAAGTATTACCTAGACTTGAGGCATGAGAGCTAAATGTCAGGGTATTGCTTGGGCTTAAGGCATAAAAGCTAATATTCAAGGGCTTCGCTTGAGCTTAGGACATAGAAGCCAGAGATGCTAGTGCTTTACCTAAGCTTAGGGCATAAAATCCAAGATCCTAAGGTGTTACTTAAGCTAAAGGCATAGAAGCCAAGTGGCAAGGTATTACTTGAGCATTGGTTGTGAAGGTTGAGATGCCAAGGCATTACTTGGGCTTAAGGTGTGAAGGTCGATATACTAAGGCATCACCTAAGCTTAAGGCAAGGGAGCTAAGATGTCATAAGGATCTCCTAGTATTAAGAGACATACATGTATCTTATGTGTCAACTGTGGGTGTTTGTCCCACTTCTTGGTTGTGTAGTAGAGGTTGCTTATGGGAAGATCCCTAATTTAGATATCATTATGTATGGTGGAGTCAAATACACATATTTTACTCAATAGAATTATATGTATTCATATATACTATAAATATAAATCATAGCTATTTACATGATCTCTTACAAAATAAAATTATATTGGCCACCCTTTCTTTTTTTTCATTTTATTTTTTATGATCTTCTTAAATTGTTTACATTAGTTCCCTCAAAGTTTAGAAACAAGATAACTTTCCTAGTCTTTTAGCTATAATCAAGTGATGGGAATCAGAATGTGCATCAAAACCTAGATCATAAATTTAAAAGGTTAAGAATAAATAGCGGTACGGATAGAAAGAAATCAAGCCAAGATCGTAAGTAGAAGCACGGGTTGTTGAATTCTAAAGTTAAGATGTAAGTCAAAAGTGTGGAAGCTACAAGAAACAACTACTTATAAACAATAATCAAAAGGGAGTTATAAGATTCCCTCGAAAGGTAGATTGTCATAATTAAGGCTATTAGAAGAATGTTCTCTAGAAGCATTATGGTAAAAATAGTGTAATCAAAACCAAGCTTACGTAATGAGCAAGTGTCTAAAGGTATTATTCTAGAAGACATTTACGATAAAATTTTAGGATAGTTTTAAATAATATTTCATACCTTTTAGATTTTGCAATTTAGAGGTAGAGAATTTGAATATTTGGGAATAACTTTAGGATATCTTATTTCCTCATTTTTTGATATTTTATTACCTTTTCTTTGCAAAGTTCTTTTAGGTGGTTATTTCTTTATTCTAGTATAGATATATAACCTTATAGGAGAGAAGTGAGCAATGTTAGCATCTTTTGAATGAAGTTATTTCTTTGATTGAGTTTTCTCTTAATTATTTTATTCTGATCAATCTCTTGATTGTGACAAACCTAGTGCTTAGCAATCTATTTTTATAGATTGTAATGTACTTTCATTTTCATGTTTCATGTATCATATCGAGTCTTATTGACAAACTTGTTAGTAAATAATCCATGAGTCATATTGGATTATTTTTCTAACGCCTAGATTGTATTATCAATCATGAGTCATATCTATTGTTAGTCAATCGAAACCTGATTTAATTCACTTTTCGTGAGTAATATCAAGCAATGACTCATCCATATTCTTTGCTTTTCAATTTGGTCATCATATAAAACCCATAAAAATATTTACTTTCCTCAAATTAACCCTAAAAAACCTAGAAAGACTACATCTTTGTCATTGTTGCACTTAACTGTAGTGTTCAAAATCCTTCTAAGGAATTAGGCACATCATCTTGGTATTCAAAACATTGGTATAATGCACATGGCTATTATTTTACTCAACAATCATGTTAGAAGTGCCCTTACTGACTTTGCCACGGTCCCTCTTATATTTAAGAAAACCAACATTCTCAAGTAATTTCGGCCTACCATAGCCATCATCAAGCTTCCAATCAATTTCCTCACATGTAATCAAACCTACCTTTAAAGTACCATTACCCTAAAACAAACTACACTATTGATGTCACTCAATGCACTTTAAGCCCAAGTTAATCCCTTTATGTCCATACAGAACTTACAAACTATGACATTCTCCCCCACCTAAATTTGTGACACCCTTGTCACAAGACCAATCTCTTGCCATTAGCCTTCCCTTAACAAATTGCTATCATACTCCACCAGTTATCAAACCCACCTAAGATCATCTCTAACTAGGCATCCTAGCTTCCACAAGCACCCCTCTTACCCTCACTCCCTCTCTTCATTCTCCAAGATTGCCTATTGTTAAGTTATCCATCAATAAGGTATCCCATTAAAGAGCTATTTTTTTTTTCTTTTTCTTTTATATTGATTTTGGTAGGACCTTTTGCAGAATTGACTCACAGCACAATTATCCCTCACTTACAATGGTATCCTCCACCCAGTGGCTACTTCTCCACTCAAGCTTCACCCATACAAGTCATTTTGTCTAACAAACACTACCCACACAATGATTACACTAAGGTAACATTTAAGTGTCCCACTAGGGTTGGAACTTTAACTTTGCTACCATTTGTCATGGGACAGGAGGTTCTCCCCTCCTAAAATTCCCATGTGGTACTCAACCATCCTTTACTTCATACATTTTACTCATTTTCAAATGATAAGCTAGCCTTATCTTCCTGTTTTACATAGGATTGTTCCAATTCTACTCTTCATCAAGAGTGCCCTTATCAACTTTGCCACTTTCCCTCTTATGTTTAAGAGAACCAAATTTCTCAATTGATTTCAACCTAACATAGCCATCATCAAGAGAGTGGTATTAGCTCTCAACCAGTTTGCTCACACGTAGCCAAACCTACCTTCAAAATACCTTTCCCTCTAAAACAAAAAAAAAAAACCCATAAATGCCCTCATTACACTCTAAGCCTAAGTTGATCCCTCCATGTCTGCACTAAAGTCATGGACCATGACACATGCTGCATGCATACACGCTATATGTGACCAAAGAAAAGTTTCATGAATTGGTACACAAGGGATGATCAGGGGTGAATAGGATCAAAAAGAGAAGTAGTAATCTCGATGGGCTCTAATGCTTTAATGACATTAGCGATGATGAGAAGTGAGATGCTTTTAACTAAATTGCTAATTTAGCCTTTTAAGAGAGTAATACAATAGAGTAATGGTATTTCTCTCAAAATTATCTCCCTCTCCAAATGAGAGTGACTTAGGCATTTATAGAGCTTAGCCACCAATCTCATCTATTAGATAACAATGGTGGTTGACAATTGAAATGCATTTGTCTTTAATGGATCCTCATGTGTGCTTCTCTTAAACCTAAGACCATTGGAGGCCTTTTTTTGTGTGTGAGCCTTATTAAGAAAGGTTGGTATTGGACCAAATGATCCAATAGGCCTTACTCTATGCTCATTATGCCAAATCTCTCTTAATCATCCTAATGTCTTGAGCTTGACTTTCTAAACCTTGTCACTTTAATCCAAAAAATTAAATCCATTTAATTGTCTAACTCAAATCCCAAAATGGAACTTAGCCCTCTATATCAATTGCACCACTGTTGAGCATGTTTACATAATTGAAAAGTTTATCTTCTTGACAATTTATAATACAAGGGTCTAGCACCAACATTGCAATATAATTAACTTATTTCTTCATAGTGCACAAACTCACAGCACCATTCAATTGCACTTTTCATCTTAGACTCATTGTAATTGTCTTGCCTCCATATACCCTACCCTGACCCCCCCCCCCCCCCACCCAACGTTGGTCCTTCCATATATACCTCCTATGAGTATAGTCTCCCTTTGAAGTTTTTACAAGGCCTACTCTAAATTGTGTTCAACTTGTGATGTTTCATTAGTGGTGAATTCTTTTAGATGAACTATTGAATGTATCTATTGTCGATAGGACGAGCAAATAGTAAACAAGAAAGAAATTGTCTTGGATGGGCTAATAGTAGACCATTATTCAATTTCCCACAAAATGGGCCCATGCTAGCTTCTCTTTAAATATTTCCACGAGCCCCTCAAACTCCATAGTCTAAGGACAAGCCTCCTCATATATTAATGTGCTAAAATATATGCTTTCAAATCTTTCCACATATTTTCTTTAGAAGGATTGGAACGCTTCGTACTTGTAACATGTTGTATGTATACTTCACACATTTTATACATATTATGATTGCCATATATGCCCCATCTTACTAATTTCATTCTCTTCATTACTCAATTTGACTCTCTTCTTCCTTCTCAATCTTTTGGTATCTTCCTTATTTGGTAGAATGCCTTCCACTGTGGGTTATCAACCCACACTTAGTACCGAAATAGGATCTTTACAAGAAAGAATTACTTCTACCAAAAAGTGATCCACAACTTCTATTCAAGCAGTTTATGTACCTACAGATGGTTTGACCGATCCTGCACCTGCTACAACATTTTCCCATTTAAATGCGACGACTGTACTATTAAGAGGATTAGCTGCAAAAGGTATCTATCCAGCAGTTGATCCTTTATATTCAACGTCAACTATGCTCCAACCTCGAATCGTTGGTGAAAGTAAAGGAGTTTGATATTAGAGAAGCTCGAAGTCATGATTAGAGTGAAGTGCCAGTGAACTCAACTCATATTTGTAACCATCAATGGAGCCTCACAATTTTAAAAAGATAGATTCTTATAATGAAGATTATATCGTGGTGTAGAATTTGGCAAGCACCATATGAGGAAACTATGTAGTGCCATGTAAGAGCAGCTTGTGGTGAAAAACTCAAACAAAGATGTTCCTTCACATTGCATTGGATGGATATTGCATATGAGCATCATAGGCATGCACTTCAAGTGTCACAAGCACACACATCAAGCGTCATAGGCACATGCATCAAGTGCCATATGCATGCACATATCAAGCCCCACACATGGGTATCGCACATGGGGAGTGTTATATAAAGAAAGCATCATCAGTAATAATCATCATACAAGGTTAGCACCTTGATAAGTCACGAGAACCTTTCTTTGTACTATGACAATGATAAAATAATGACACATTAGACTTTAATAAAGCTTTTGAGGAAAAAGATTAGCATTAAGTCTCCAAATCTGTTAATGGCTTTCCTCCCTTAGTTGTTGGCATATCATTGAGTAGGCAACCCTTGATGTATACATTCCCTTATGCCAACATTGAAAATCAAGTGTCATATTGAAGTCCTTTAATTTTGAGAGTCGCAATACCTTGAAAGAGAACATTCACTTAACTTCATGCCAATACATTACTTGCATATGAGCAATGGGGCTAGAACATTGATTGCATATGTGTACTATAATAACTAAATGTTGTAATGGGCATTGACCTAAGCCCCTTTCATTTAACCTTTTCAATCACACAATTGTAACTCCCTTTTTTTTTTTGTTGTAGTAGTAGTAGTATGAATTGTAATGAAATAGTGCGAAGTCAATGATGATGATAAATCCATTTATTAGCTTTCATATTCATATATTCTTTTGATACCATTTTGGCTTTCATCAATGTATTTTATATGCTTATGAACAATAATTCTCACCTAGCAACATGTTAGACGGTGATATAGTTGGATAGCTTCTACTCCCTTAACAACCTACATGTACTAATAGATATCATGAATAAATATCATATCTTAATTTAGTAGCGATATGCCCAAGTATAATGTGTAGGAGAATGCTTAGAATTATTAACAATGGAGACTAACAAAGAAGACGTCATTGAGTTTAAAGCATGCTATGTATTTAAAGACTTTACACGCTTAAGAGTAAAAGCTTCAACCAAGTAACAATATTACCTATTGTAAAGTGATAATGTTACTTTTGCTACCACACCTTTTTAATGACACCATACGGCTGGAAGCAAAAGCTCAACCTAACCACATTAGTGCTGAGTAGCATAAATATAATTCTCTTGTATAATTTCATGCATTGGAGCAATATTAATTGTCACTAATAACATTTGAACAATCCCTTTTGAGAACATATATGATCACATTTAAGCAAAAATGTAGCATTTATTACTAGGGATCAAGAATTTTCTTTAATTAGTCAAGCGAGTATTTCTTAGTACTTAACTACTTAACATAATTTAATCAACATATTAACCAAAATTGAGCCTCATCTTGAGAGGTTGTCTATTTTTTTCTTCCTTGGCATTTGAAGAGATTATGCTCTTTGATAAGTGCTCAATTAGATATAGATATTAATTAAGATTTAAAATGTTTTTCCCTTGATTTTAGCATGTTTTTGAAGAGTTTAAATTTTAATTGATTAATATTTTGATTATAGGGCTTTGATGGACAGTGAAATTAAAAAAGAAGAAAATGAATCCAATTTTACTCAATTTGAAGCTAAATTGAAGAAATTATAAAGTTTTAAAGCTAGACATGGCCAAGACATGACCATATCCAAAACCTATTGAATTTAAAGCTTCAAGGAGATTTAGATATTACTGTGTCTAAAGGTCGTATATCTTTCTAATCTAATTGATTTAGATATGCCTATAGACACAATCGTATCTAAGGCCGTGTCCACTGGAACTTCATGTTTTACACGATTTTGAATTGTGATTGGACACGACCCAAAGCACATCTGTGTTGGACAACATTTTGGCCTAAAACACAGCATTTTTATGTTCATTATATAAATAGAAGAGAATTTAACATCAAAAGGGAGACATTATTTTTAAGTGTTCTAGGGTTTTATAAAAAGATAAGACAGCTACTTTTTTATACTTTAGGAATTTATGGTTTTTCTTTATTCTAATTGATTTCCTTGATGATACATGTTTATACATCATTAAAGAATTTGGGTTCCAATATGAGAAGTGCTTAATTTTCCATAGTATTTAGATATGTGGAACTTAGGTTTATTATATGACTTGAATTTCTATTTTATTATTTAATGAATTCTTAGTTTTCTTGATTTGTAGTTGTGTTCTTGATGTTTCAATTAAATTAATATTTTTAGGGTATTTTTCTATCTATTTGATATTATACATTAAGATTGAGAAATCTAATGTATAATTAGATCTTGCATATTTGAAGAGAATTGATGTAATCTTAGAGATAAGTTATATAATTCTTTTAGGTTTTATTAAATTAGTTATAGGAATTTATTATCTTTTCAGCGTAGCCTTTGAATTATACTATTATGAAAAGATTTAAATAGGTAATTTTAATATTGGGGTTTAATAAGCTTGAGTAAGTCATTAAACTAAATTAGGAATCCCCCCTATCAATGAAATTTAAGAAGGATTTGAATACTTTTTATTAATACATAATAACTCTTAGGGAAAACAAAGTCTAGATTCAAGTTTTAGCATCTTGAAGTTAATTATAAATTGCTTTGTTTTTCTGTCTTTCAATAAAGTCTTAGTTCTTTAATTAATATTCCATTATAGTTTTTAGATCAATGAAACTATATAATTTACCAGTTAGATAATAGGGTGTAGGTTAGCATTAGTACTCATAATTCCTGTGGGATGATATCCATATTTACTACACTATACTATAAAATTTGATAAGTACACTTTCCTCACATCACTCTTGCTTGATTATTGTGGCTTGTCATGTACCTAGGAAACGATGCTCTTACCAATCTGTAACATACAAGCCAAATTCATCATCATATGCTTAGGGGTCAAGGCTCTTACTAGTCAATAACAATAGCTAAACTATATCTTATATTTCTTTTAATCAATCACGGGGGGTTTAGCTACCCCAATAAGATGTCAACTATTTTATGGAATTTGCTTCATGCACTAAGGTAACTAATTTCTTACTTTGCAATGATAATAGCAATGAAAGGTGAATAAATAAACACATTATTATATCTTCGTGAGATAGACCCTTATTAAGGTAAGAACATTATTTCATTAACATGAAGTGTTTATCACTTTGCTTACGCATAAAGAGAGGAAGTAGTAATAGAAAACTAACAAAGACATTCCATTATCAGTATTTGTTATACTTTCTATTCTATGCGGCATTTTCCATTCTCACAACACCTTTAGATTTCTTTTGTTTCTTTGTACCACTACAACAACCATGCATCTTAGTCTTCTTTAAGTTCTTAAGTGTGAATTTCTTTACATGTAGGTAGTAATGCTCTAGGGGATTCCACTGTGGGTATCTTCCATTCATTCATGTGCTCATCAAAGAAGGTTGCTTCAATAAAGTGTGCTCACTACCCTTGAATGGATTCTTTGTTGTAGGAATGAGGACATCCCTCTCATTCCAATGACCTTTGACACATTGATGCAATGTTGAAGGAATCAAGTTGTAAACGTGCAACCACTTCCTTCTATTGACAATATAAAATAGTGAAGTTATATACCTATTATGATTATGACAATCATACTAAGGTGAAATTGGCTTCATTAAAGTTGACAAGGTATGCAAGCTTATTGTAAGAGAATTCGAAGGCCCATAAGTTAAGGAAAGGAGAAAAAGAGGTGAGAATGTAGTAACTAATGAAGAAACTCATGTAGGAACACTTTATTTCAATTTATTTTAGGTAAAAGATGTATATTCAATTACAAACATTGAGACAGAAAAGTATGAGTGTAGATGTAATAGATTCTATCTAAAGTGGTAGAACCAATGGAATGGACACTTGTTGAATATCATACAGGATTGAGATTTGAGATTACAAATGTGGTGAAGTTATAGATATATGATACTTTAGAAGATGTTATCAAGCTAGCCCTAAAAGTTGAAAGCAAAAGTAGGCCACTTAATATGAAACCTAAACCATCAAACGATGGTAAAGATGGATATAGAGTAGATAATGAAAGGTGAAGTCCTAGAGTTTTAAAGAAGGTGGGAGGCAATGGCTATAAGACTCCATAAGTACAAAAGAATAAGACTCCATAAGTACAAAAGAATAGGAGTTTGATCAAAAGCATGTTTGGAGAAAAACAAGTGAGGTAAAGTGTTTTTAAGTGCTTAAGGTATAACCATATAGCTTCTAAATGTCTTAATAAGAGAATAATGGTGGCTAAGACTGAAATTTGATACTAAGGAAGATAATGAGAAAGTTCATATGGACATTGAAATGAGAGTAACCCTTTATGATGTTAAATTGAAACCAGAAGGCGGTCCTTTGATGAGTTTGGTGCTAAGAAATTTACATATACAAAGTGGAATAGAAGAGAGTTAGAGGGAGAATATATTTCATACCAGATGCAAAGTATAAGGTAAAGTTTGTTCTTTAATTATTAATGGAGGAGGTTCTACAAACACATCACCTAGTGAATGGGTTTAGAAGATGGGTTCGAAAACTACTCCAAATCCATCACCTTATAGTTTAAAACTATTTAATGATAAAAGTTCTAAGCGGGTCAACAAGCAAGTTCAAGTTCCATTCTCTACTGGCCAAAATTCTGATTTAATTGTTTGTGACATATTTCCTATGGAAGTGACGCATATACTATTTGGATAGTCATGGAAATTTGATAGAGGGACTTCTTATGATAGGTGTCAAAACTCTTATATTTTTCATAAGGATGGTAAAAGGATTAAGTTATTACCTATGTTAGTAGAAGATATTATGAATGATTAGAGAAAACTTAAGGAACATCAGGGAAGAAAGGGAAGCAAGGTTTGTTTATGTGTAGACTAGTTTAAGGTAATTCTCATTCAAGGCTTGAGAAGAATCAAAAACAAGATTTGATGGCAAATCTTTTCAAAGGAAGGGGAGGTGATAGGAATTAGAATGTGCATCAAAATCCATGTTGTAAATTTAGAAGGTTGAAAATGAATAACAACATGGAAAAAAGGAAATTAGGCCAATATCAAGAAGCAAAGGTTGTTGACTTATGAAGTTAAGGATGTTAGTCAAAAGCATGGAAGCTATAGGAAACAAGTGCTTCTAAACAATAATTGAAAGGGAGTTGGAGAATTCCTTTAGAAGGTAGATTGTCAAAAGCAAGGCTCTTAGAAGAAAGTTTTCCAAAAGCATTATGATGGATATAGTGTAGTCAAAACCAAACTTACTTAGCAAGCAAAAATTTGAAGGCATTATTTTAGAACACTTAAGATAAAATCTTATGATAGTTTTAAATAATATTGAGTATCTTTTGAATTTGGTAAGTTAGAGATAGAAGTCAAATATTTAGGAATAGTTCAAAGATAGTTATCTCATTTCCTTATTTTTGGGTATTTAATTTCCTTTTCCATTCAAATTTCTTTTGGGTGGTTATTTCTTTATTATAGTATAAACATATAATTCTATGCGGGAGAAGTGACCAATGTTAGCACCTAGCATCTTTTGAATGAAGTTATTTCTTTGACTAAGTTTTCTCTCAATTATTTTGTTCTTATCAATTTTTTCTTTTTTTTGTGATGAACATAGTACTTATCAATCTATTTTTATAGATTGTAGTATACCTTTGTTTATGTGATTCCTATGTCATATTAAATTTGATTAACAAACTCATTAGTAAATACGTCATGAGTCATATTGGATCATTTCTCTAACTCCTAATTTTATTATCAATCATGAGTCACATTAACTGTTAGTTCAAACAAAACCTATCAAAACCCTATTCGATTTACTATTTGTGAGTAATATAAGTAGTAACTTGTCCTTATCCTTCATTTTTTCTGTTTAATCATCATATAAAACCTATAAAAATATTTATTTTCCTCTTATTAAGCCTAGAAAATCCACAAGCACTACAACTCATCATTGCTGCACCTAACTGATTAGTGCTGAGAATCCTTTCAAGAATTTAGGTACATGATCAAGTGTAATATCTCTTTGCTTTAGAATTATTTATTTGGTTGATATGGCACAGTGTGTCGACGTAATGTGTCATGATACATATTCAAATATTATTATAACTAACCAATATATATATATATATATATATATCTAATACTATAAATAGTGTAAGCCTTTACCCATTTAAGTACATTATTTACACTGGTTTCCAGAATTCATAATCAAGAATGGCTTTGCAATTTCAGATTATTGAGCGATCCAATTTATATATTGCAAGTCCAGTATAAGTATTTAACCCGAAAATGATGAATACCTTTCTAGAAATGCTTTATCTTGACCCAAATGGCCAAATGCTCCTTGTAATTGGCTACTATACAAGAAAGAAAACCCATGAGTATATGATCACAAGAGCCGCATCCTAATTTACACCTCCCCAGAAGAACAGCGAAATTGATGTTCCCAACAAGCGTCAGCACTTAAAACAGTTCACATGATTCCGAACATGCTGTGCAAGAGGCATCTACAGAGATTCTGGTATTGGTGCCAGCAAGTACTGGGAACAAAGGGAATAACATTAGCATAGGTTGGGACAATTAACTGTGTGCAAATTACAATAAGAGAAGTGAGAAATTACCTCAGAATGTTATGCGGTTTTTCGATGTGCGGTGGAAGTTTCAACAATTCTTTCACGCTTGGAAATGGGATGGAGCGATCTCGATGCTTGCATTTTATTGTAATTATTCATGCCAAGGGACAATGGTGTCGACGAGTTCTTTGACAATAAGGAAGGCAAGGTACGACACAGCCAGGACTCCGCAGGAGATTTTGGCAAAAGTGGGGGTATGGGGAACGTTGGAGTTTTGCCATGAGACTTTTCTTGATCACTTGATTGCACGATCCATTGTTTTACTGAGTCAGTCTCTACATTGTTGTAGGACTCTTCATCATGTGTATCTATATTTGTTTCCTGAGTAACATAGCCATGACCAGAATCCTCTAAATTTTTCGAAATACATTCCATTCCCATTTCTCGAATCGGTTCCTTCTCATCCAAAGTATCAATGAACTTGACACCGTCTGTATTTTCACCCGTTGCATTACCTTCTGAGAGTTCACCACTGTAACCAGGTATTATCTTTGTGTCAGAGGAACTTGTATCTGAATCATGAGATCTTAACTTGTGTACTGCATCTACGTAGACAGTCTTCTCTGGTGCAGAATCAGTGGACTCTAATTCACCTTCATTGACATCCTGTGCCAATAAATCTCGAAACGTGGTGCAAGGTTTGCATTGTGGAATAAAGTCATCCACTCTGGAATCATTAGCAGCATAATGAATTCCAGGAGATTTACTCTGTTCCTGGAAATCCTTATTCCCAATCGATGCATCCGCTCTGTGAGATTCGTTGCTGACTGTAGTTCTGCCGGTTTGGCTTGACTTTACTTTCGGCTTAACTTTTTGTTTTGGTAAGCTAGATGGACAACATCCATAGCCATATTTTTCCTCATCTACAATAGCAGCGTGCTGTCATAAAACAAAAGCATCCAGAATTAGCATCTATTAACAATTGGCAGTAGAAATAATGACAAATAGCAGAATGAATTGGTAATTTGAACTAATTTTACCCGGCTGCCAGTTTTACTGCCACTGGGCATTTGTGAAGACTTAAAATGCTGCTTACGGGATGAAGAAATTGGCTCCACAGCCTGCATTTGTGCTCCTTGCATGTCCTTTAGTATACAAAAGGAACTTCTCAGGGAAAGCCAAGGAAACAGCCCACAAACTTTGATGGATGGACTACCAGGTTCATAACTTTCATCCTCTTCAGTTTCAAATCCAACCGGATCTGAGGCAGAACTTGACAAAGCATATGGCTTGTATTGATACAGTGGATGTTGCTTATTTACATACATCGCCTTCTTTACATGGCCGGGTTGCCCTCTTGCTAATTGTTGTTTCCGGGGCACATGAGCTGGTGCTTCTGAAACCATTGCCTTAGCCGCTGGTAAAAATCTACTCATCATAAAGTCCTGGATTTGTGGATGCACCGGTAATCTTCCGGATGATCCCACATCTGGACCATCCGCTCCACTCAACCCACTGAGACTGCAGTTTAAAAAGAACGAGTCAGACCGTGAGAATGTGTCCTGTGCATCCAAGAAGACCTCATCATTGTTCTCTGAACCTAAGCTTCCTTGCTTTATTTTTTCCTTGGCGTTGTAGTAATGGCCTTTACTTGCAACTTCTTTCTTGGAAATGCCATCTCGAGCACTAGGGATGGCATTTCTTTTGTTAAGTTGGGTACCTGAGGTATTATTTGAGTCTCTGCTTAACCCCTGCAGGTCAACATTCAAATTTCTTCCAGGAGGAAGCTTTGGGGCATTCCAAGAAAGCTGATGTTTCGGTGGGTTTTGCAATTTGCCTTCATTTTTTGGCCTTCCTGGACTATGCTCCCATGTAAAAGGAACAGTTCCTGGATTTGTTACAGGACCTGATTTTAGTTCAGATTTGTATGCAGGAAGAGGAGGTAGTTTTGGTATTAAACTTTCAGCTTTCCTTTTCTCTTCCCCTCCTGAGACTGTAGTTGATGCAAACCGCCTAACCGATAGGAGTGGCTGATTGAAATCCAACTGCTTCTCTCCCATTTCTCAACATGATTTATTCCGTCTGCAAATATTCAGCATGTAATCAATTCATACTCAATGTAAGCAGTTCCTGCTCAAAGGGGCTTGTACATTTGAGGTACAATGGTATAGCATGACTTCCTAACAGTAAAGTAATATGCCATGTGCTAAATGATGAATTATGAAAATTTGCATAAGTTCTCATATATTTTTATAAAGTCATAGATTCGTTGTTTCCTGAAACTGGCTTCTTATCAATGGATAAGTGCGCTCTTCGTTGGGAGTTGGGACAAAGTTATTCCAATTCGAGCAACTATGGCATCCATATGTAATGTCTAACTAAAAAGAATGATCCGAACATGATTGATAGGATATATAAAGAGTAAGAAAATTGGCTCGATATATAACGCTTTGCATTATGCAGGCCAAAATGTAAGAAAAAAGTTCCATAGGATTTACATACCCTGACTTAATATTGCTCAAATGGATTTGAATAAATTAATCACAATCAAGTGAAATCTTACTCTTTCCATTTTGACAGACAAGAAGAAAAATAATCCACCTTATTTGGATATTTCACTTCAATTGAGTAGGCTCATGGCAATACTCTTTTTTCATGCGAGAGATTGTTGTAGTCCAGGATATATGATATAAACTTTAAGCAGTCCCAGTCCATCCATCTAAGCTATTCAAATTTACTGAAACTCACACGAACTTGAATCCTACTTAGTAAAAAGAATTTATAATTGATTGGAAGAACACATAGACAACAAAGTTCTCAGCTAATTCTCTCACTAATTGCAAGCTCGCAGAACCATAATCTCGTGCTAATGAGAAATAGATTCAATTAATCTTTCAGCACATAAGATATTTGATACGTAGGAAAATTTGATTCGATGGTTCATTATTCCTGTAAAGTGAAAAATCATCTATTTTTCTGATCAACTAGATCCAACCTTTTTCTTTCCCCTGTCCATATCCATAAGTATCTAAGTTATTTCGCTATTACTATTCATTCTAGAAGTCTGCCGACATTAATATCAACACAAAGAAACAACACCCACATTCAAAACTTAACGATCAGCATGCAACTACCTTACAAATTGAAATAGCAATGCATATGCAGATTCATGATATTCCGGGACCCTTTTTTTCCGATATGCTTGAATGAATGACGTAATAACCAAACCGACCGACACTTCTTTAACTATGTACAAAACTATCGACATAGTTCATCGGCTTCCTGAACACATGTCAAACCTTGTTTAATGTTTCGTGTGTGGAGAGAAAGATAGATATAGTATAGTACGCGTACCTGCGTGAGATGGCAGTGTGCAGAGGTTGCAGAGGTAGAAGACAACTTCTTCTCTTCAAGAAAACTAGTAAATGAGAAAAAATGAAGTAGAGGGAGGAAGATAACAGGTTTGTAGTAATAATGCATTTAAGAGCAAGTAGGCTTACGGAGAGAGAGATAATAGAATAAGGCGTAGCTTGTTCGTTTGTGTCCATATTTTTCTTGCCGGCCTAATAATGCAGCAATTAATAAAACTTTATATCTATATGATTAAGTAATGACAGATAAGTTAACTAATAATTAATAGGTCCTTTTTTTCTTCCAAATTGTAAAACACCTCCACAACTTATTTATTATCAATTGCACTAACTCAAAAATGTAATTTCAACTCTATAACTTTTAAAGATGTACATGTACACTATAAAATCTCCCAAAACTAGGATTGAAAAAAAAAAATCAATCCAACTAGAAACCGAATTGGATCGATTAGAAAATTAGATTCAAACTGTCTTTTTAGCTTCAAAAAAATTATGAATTAAATTAAATCAAATTGTGAAAAAATAAAAAACAATGGCAATGAAAATTTAGTATATATATGACCACAAAAAAGGATTTTAGATCACTTATTCAATTATTTGTCTTATTTGATTTTTATCGAGTAGCTTACTGTTATTTTTATTTTATATCTTTGTTTATTTATTAATATAAAAACCAAAATTACTTAAAGAGAAACAATAAAACATTTTTAAATATATTAAATGAGTATTAACAAAATTAAGTAATACTAGAAAAATGATAATAAATAAAATCTTTTATATGTTAAATATATTTTTTCATGATTTAATGATTTGTATATAAAAAAAATTAATAACACGTATAATAACAATTCGAACCAATGACAAAACTTTTTTTTTTTTGCCAAAGACCAATATTTTTTAAATTCGAAAAAATTACAAACTAAATCATATGATTAGATTTGATTTAACCAAAAAAAAATTAGAAGAAGAAGAAGAACAATAAAATACGATTGAGTTTGGTTCGAAAAACAAATCATACTAAATTGAACCATATCTATCCTTACCAAAAACCCAATATTGTCACATTTATAATACTTTTAGCGATAATTTTATGGTTTTTAGTAATAACGTGGGCTTATTTACATATTTTTATAAGTTAATATTATGAATTGTATGTTTAGAAAGTTTATTCACATTGAATTAAATACTTTATGGGTTGTTAAGTTACTTATAGCATAATAGTATGGATGTTGCTTTCTGACATGATAAACCAAATTCGAATCACTCGTTGTAATCATAGAAAAGAAAACACTAATTGGGGCATATGGGAGATTATGTTTTTTATTATGTGTAAGTGTAAGTGCAATGAATTATTATAGGGTCTATACTCTCTGTAGTGTTATGAATCATGTATCCGATCCAATTTTTCCAGACTGTTCTTATTAATACTTTGGAATAAGGATGTTAACGGGCCGGGTTTAGAACGGGTCCATTGAAACCCAGACCCAACCCGGTAAGGAATGGAAGTCTTAGAACCCGACCCGATTCGTCAAGGGTTTTAACAGCAAACCCGAACCCGCCCTGCAAGAAAAATCAATACCCGAAAATCCGATCTGACCCGACCCTTGGAGGTGGAGGATGACGAACGGGGAAGCGCTCGCAATCGCAAAGGAAAGCCTACGACCTACAGCGAGTCGGCGACACAAGCAGGAGCAGGACCGACGGCGATTGGAATTTGGACGGGGACAATAAGCATACTTCCTTAGAGGCTCAAATCAGCGACTAGATGGCTTTGCTCTGCGCGGCGCGGGCGCGGCTGCACCTGCTGTCCTGCACTGCACGTCTACTCATCTGCTGCGTGCTACCTAGCTGGAGAAGTGGAGAAGGACTGAAGGAGAACTGGAGAAGGAATGGAGATGCAGATGACAAAAGACGAATTGGAATTGAGATTGGCGATGACGAGACGACTACGAGACGGGCTAGACGCTAGACGGCGACGTTGCTCTGCTGTAGTGCTGTTCTATGGAGCTTGACTGGTTGAGTGTTGTTGTTGAGGTGACGCTGTGACTGTGAGCTGTGAGTTGTGTTGTGACAGACATGAGAATTGAGAATTGAGAATTGAGAACGAGATGACGATGAGACATGAGAGTATGAGACATTGACATATATTTTTTGTATTATATTTGAATTTAAGTTTTGTCTAACTGTTACTAAGTCCTAGTCCAGCTGTTCCTATTCAGTTCAGGCGTGAGGTGACTAAGTGAGGCGCGTCATCGGCGTCCCCGTACCGTCCCGTGTCCGTTCAGCAACCACCAACCAGCAGTCAAGTCAACTCCAAAGTCCAACTCCAGGCTCGAGGCTCCAGCAAGGCAAGGCAGCTGGCAGCAGCCAGCAAGAGAACAGGTGAAAGTGGATGTGGTGGAACGTGGAAATTAGGAAATATAAATAGAATGCAAATTATAATTGAAAAATTTTGAAATAAAAATAAAAATAATAAAATAAAACTACAAATTATAAATTTTAATTTTAATTTATTATTAAAAAATAAACAGATCAAATTAATTTTTTTTTTAAATCTTATAATCCGATCATATATTTTATCAAATTTTGTTTTATATCATAAAATCCGATCCTAAAATTATAAAATTCAAGCTTATAACATTTTTATGGAATCAATCAAAAGTATACCCTTTTACGGCTCATCTCGGTTACATCCTTACTTTACTTTGCAACGTGATGAATAATTATAGAATATCGTTTTGTTTTCTAAGATTCGATGAATTGGTCTAAGTGAAGGAATAGTCCGTATGGAACCAACCATAAACTGCTGTAAAATTAAATTTTATAGCTTTTTGACGATTATTTCTTCTAGAGTGTTGATGAATTTGTCGGAACTCGGAACTTTGTGTGGGTACGTAAACGAGTGAAGGAAGAAGTGTAAATCTAGATATTTACTAAATTAAAAATAAAATAACATAAAATGAATAGTCGATGACTTAATAATCCAAAGGAATTTGTAAATAATAACACTTTTTGAAAGTATTGTGGATGGAATATTTTAAAAAAAATTAATGCATTTATTCTATTGTATTACTATTTTCATACAACATTCGTTTATATTGCACATGAAATAAATTATTTTTAATTAAAACTTTTTAATGAGTGCACCCAACAATTAATTGGGTCATTACGAATATAATTTATATGAGAAAAAGCATTTTATTCGATTCATACCACATAATATATAAACATACAAATAAAAAATACAGATGATTAATAATGACAACAGAGATAAAAATATAAATACCGCTCAATTATTTTACTTTCATACAACGACAAAAGAAAGGGAATCTATATTCATATTACGAATTATCCATCACATATAATATTAAACAGGTTTATTTATCTTTAAAAACACCCATTAAGGGTAATGATTTCTAGTAGTAAAAATAAATAAATAAATAAGAGCTAAAGATTTTATAATTTATATTTTTTAATAAGATAAATTAATTATAATTTAATAATATAAATACTAATATTTAAATAAAATAAATTGAATTTAAATTCTTTTTCTAAATTAATTAAAAAAAAAAGGAATTGCACTATTGCTGTCTATTGGCATTGACCAACCCAAGTCTCAATTATTGAAGTTGAGGGCACAAAACAAAACCGACCCATCCGGCTCCTCTAACTAAAACGTTTCGATGATATCCTCCACCACGTGGGCAGGTCTTGTCTCTTGCATGACCACAGAACTTGATGCTAACGAAAATGAATATTAATGCCACGTTTTAGGTACATTAAATGAGTGATTAATCTATTTCTTTCATTCTATGACTTCAACTCGAATATATTAAAGTTGACATGATTTCTTGTTAATATAAGTATCCACTCACACTCACGTCTTCTTCCAATTTTTGAAAAGATATATGAAATTATTTATTTCATAAATACATTAATATCAAGAGCATTAACAAACCAAAAAAACAAAAATATTAATGGAAAATACCCACACACAAAAAAAAAAAAAAGGGTCCCCTTACGTGATGGACCACGCATTAGACGATGATCAAATATTGTATCTTTCACATCCACTTGAAATCTCTGGTATAACCTATTGAACTACTGAAGAACCATGATGCATTGATGAAGACAAAGGAATCCTTTCCAAGGATAGGTCCTCCACAGCATAGAGTTTACAAATCTGATGTTTGTGGGATTCATACATACTCAGTACATTTAATAATAAACTCTTAAGTTCCTCTCCTTTTATAAAAACTAGTTAAAAGTTTCATAACATAGGCAGATTTTGATTGAAAGTATATAAATTGTTATAAAAGAAAAAAAAATCACTTAAAAGATATTATAATCACAATTAATATATTAATATTGTATATTCATAAATTGTTCTAAATCTAGTATTATAATTAGGGACCTTTTACGGTCATGCCCACTATTTTTGTAAGATTAATCTAGTATTCAATCTTATCTTTCAGTTATATATATTAAATATTCATTATTAATTATCATTAAATCTCTAATGTTATTATGTAAATTCACAGTAAAATTAAAAGTTAAATTAATCTCGTTATAAATATGGGCGGGACCATAAAAAATTTCATTATAATTATTATTTAATGTATCGGTTTTATATGATCATTGGTCATCTATTTATATTTCTATATGAAATGTTATGTTAATTAGAAGAGTGATAACTCTTTAGAGATACAAAAAGTTATGTCATTTTATATTAGGATATATAAGGTTGCAATTTTTGCCATTATTTACTCCAATGATACATCTCTTGAATATGTAGTTAAAAAAAAAAAAGAAAAAAAAAAAGGAATGATCGAAAGGTATAGTTAAAAACTATAAGTTATTAAAATTGTTATAATAGTCAAAAAGTATTATAAAAATGTATTGCAAATGGAAAGGTACAAATAATGAAAAATTTTCAAATCATATATTATAATAGAATTGATACACAGACATAGAGTTGATTTTTTTATTTTATGAATAAAAGTTACGTATATATTATATTACGTATTATATTCATTAGAATAAATAGATAGGCTTATGTTATGTGTTTATATTAATCTTTATGTGTAATTATACTAAATAAATAAAGATTATAATGTATAGGCAACATGTAATATATAATTATTATACTTTAATCACTTATTTAATTATGATATTGTATAAACCATGTGTATTTGAATAGAAAATATAGCATTAACATATATTCTTTTGGTTTCCATATTTCTAAATAAACTTTATCATAAATCTGTAATAATTTTTTTTATATTAGCTCCCTCCACAATTCAGAATATTTTAGCCACATTATATAATAGTGTGAGATAGCCATGTGCAGATGTAGAAGACAGCTTCTCTTCTC
This sequence comes from Laguncularia racemosa, assembly GCA_037954665.1. NCBI lineage: Eukaryota > Viridiplantae > Streptophyta > Magnoliopsida > Myrtales > Combretaceae > Laguncularia > Laguncularia racemosa. Next base: position 9,215 of record JBBMOL010000291.1, on the reverse strand, counting down.
TTCAAGAAAACCAGTAAATGAGAAAAAATAAGTAGAGAGAGGAAGAGAACAAATCTATAGTCATCATGCGTTTTGAGGAAAAAAGATTCATTAATATTAATATATCACATATTTTGATAAGTGGTATATAACTATCAATAATTTTTAGGTTTGTATTAATCATAATAGGTATTTTTTGAAAAACTATATTTTATATTTTCATATATTATAATTTTATTAATACTACTACTAATCAATTTACATAACATATTAATACTATTAAAACTTTTTTATATTTGAGAGCAAGCAAAATTAGAGAGAGAATAGAATAAGCAATTATTAGATACTTTTTTTCTTCCAAATTGTAAATAGATGTCCACAACTTAGTTATTAGCGGTTGCAATAACTTTAAAATATGGTTTCAAATCTTCATAACTTTTAAAATATATACTAAACCTCATAAAATCTTTAAAAACCCAATGCCATCTTTATTTAAAATACTATTAATAAATATTTTTGAAATTTTTAAAGTTTATTTATGTATTTTTAAAGATTATAGTATAATCTAATCGTACATTATAAATTTAGAGGATCTATTCTCACCAGAATAAATACCTTATGAGATGTCAAGGCACACAACATGTAACTCGGCAACATGGATGCTTGTTCCAATGAGAATCACGATCCACCGTCATCATAAAAAAAAAAGAAAAATAAAAATAAACCTTATGAGACATATAAAGGACCAGTTTTTTTATTATGTGTAATGAATTATCATAGGGTCTATAGTGTTATATATCATGTACTCTATTCATTTTTCCAGATTCTTCTCGTAGAGGCTCTATTTTTGCTACCAAATTTTTTTCTCTCTTTTAGTCAAATTTAGGAAAGTCCTAATTTTTCGAAAAAGGCGTTAAAACATATATATAACGGAAAGAAAAAGATAAAAACAAAAAAAAATTGAAAAAAAGAGAATATAAAAATAAAAAAATAATGAAAAACAATTTTAGGAAAATATTTTAAAAATTGAAAAATGAAAAAACCAAAAAAAACAAGTTGCGTGGTGGTCCATTTGGCTCAATTTATGGTTAAAATGATTTTTTTTTTTGGGTCAAAAATTGTTTTTAGAGTTAAAAAAACACATACGCTAATAAAAAAAAAAGTTAATGCCACGTTTTAAGTACATTAAATAAGTGATTAATCTGTTTCTTCTATTCTATGACTTCAACTAGAGCAAATTAAAGCTGACATAATTTCTTGTTAATTTAGGTATCCACTCACGTCTTCTTCCAATATTTGAAAAGATATATGACGTTAATTATGTCATAAATACATTAATATCAAAAGGATTTGCTAAAAAAATAAAAATAAAAATAAAGAAAAACAAAAATATTAATGGAAAACAATAAAAAAATAAAGATATTAAATCTACGTTATGCCTATCAAATCTAAATTTTCCTAAACTAATAAGAAAACAATAAAAAAAAAGGAAATAAGAAAATAGCTTTCATAAACCTTAAAAAAGTAGAAAGGGAAATAGAATATAAAGTATCATTTGGTTACTGGTACTGGACAGAACAAGAGTACTGGACAGTACTAAAAAAAAGGACTGGACAAAAAATATTTTTGTACCACGTTTGGTTTGTTCAGTACTGGACAAGGATTTTTGTGCTGTCCAGTGTTTAGATTGCAAAGTACTGGACTGAACATAGTAAATTTGATAGTTTTTCCCTGGAGAAGGCTTTTGTGCTGTCCAGTGTTTGAAATTGCAAAGTACTGGACTGGACAGAATAAAATTGACAATTTTGCTCGTGCCTCGACACACGACATATACACGCCCGTGCCTTTAACCGTGTATTCAACCGTGTGTGCTTCTGTAGATTTTCCAACCTTAACACACGGCCGTGCCTTCAACCCTGTACTCCAACCTTGTGTGCTTCTGTGGATTTTTCAAGCTTAACACACGGTCGTGCCTTTAACCGTGTACTGAGTATGCATTCGAACCCTAACCAATAAACCCCCTAAAGCGAACCATGCAATCGAATCCTAACCAACTCTTCTCCATTATAGAGCATGCATTCAAACCCCAAAACAATGTTTAAGCTTCCCCCACCCCCCAAAGGATAGCGAGCGACAAAAATGACAGCATGCGAGCACTGAGGGACTTCTTGACGGACACAACGAACAGCATGCGAGCACTGGGCAACCATACGTACCTTATGGCGACTTCGGGCTTCACAATGGCGATGGTTGAACTTGCGGTCGATTCCACGGTGGGCGGCAGTGAAGGAGCGGAGGAAAACACAACCAGTTGAAGCTCGTGCGGCGTTGGAGGAAAAACAAAATGGTTGCTAAGAACGAAAGGGGCGTCTATGCAGCAGGGATTCAAGGTAAGTATGAAGGGCAAATTTGGAATTTCAAAAAAATTACATTTAGTCTAGTACCGCATTTTTAGTACCGAATTATATGCGGTACTAAAATTTCTGATTTTGTTCAGTACATAATTGATGTTTAGTCCAGTACTTCCTTCATGTGTGGCAACCAAACGAGGAATAAAAATTTTTGTCTAGTCCAGTACCGAATTTCAATACCAACCAAACGCTACCTAAATCTCTACCCATTTCAATAACCATTAGTAGGTGTCAAGCCTAAATTTTAGTTTTATTTTCCATATTTTGATCAGTATTAAATCCTAACCCATTTAATACTAACCCTCAATGAAAATTTAAGGAAATTCTAGTTTTTCTATTAAGTTTGAAATTTTTTGGGTTACCACTTGATCAAGGTGTCAAAGAAAAAAAAAGGTAAGTTAAGATCAAGTAGGTGGAACAATCATAACTTAACCACTAATCTAAAGGAAAGCCTTTAAAAAAAATGTTTTTTTTTTTGAAAAACCAAAAATCTTGAGTTCATGAGCTAATATATTAAAATCTTAATGTTTACTACATAAACCTTTAGAAAATAATCCCATTCAAAGGAAAAAGGTGAAATAAATTTATTTTATTTATTTATAGGATGAAATTAAATATTTTCATAATTGGGTCACCTCATAAATACTTACGTCCCTATAAATCAGGATTAAACTTGTTGTAATTCGCTTTATTTTAATTTCTTACTCTTTTATATTTTCTATTTTTATCTTTTTTCATTTTTTATTCTATTATTATTTTACATTTTTTATTTTTATTTTTTTTTTCTTTTTTCGAAAGATAAGTCTAATGGTCTCTTTTTCTATATATATAACTAAATGATAAATTTTTTTTTTTTTGAAAAGACAAGACCAAATGATAAAAAAAAAAAATTCTTTTTTTTTGTGAGAAGTTGAGATTAAATGATAAAAAGATTTATTTTTTTTTTGGTTTTATTTCTGAAAAGCTAAGATTAAATGATAAAATGGTTACATTTTTTCATGAAAAGACAAAGAAAAGATTTTTTTTTTTAAGTTTGAAGTTTAACTATTATAATTTTTTATTTTAAAAGAATACTTTAAAGAGATCTAAAATTTTTAAATCCTCTAAAAAAGTCCATTTTTTCACTTTTCTTTTTTCTTTTTTATTACTTTTTATATTTTTTATTATTATCTTTTGTTTAAGGAAACAAATTGAGAGAGAGAGAGAGAGAGAGAGAGAAGGAAAATAACAAACTTAGTGAAGTGAATTGGTCAAGTCGAAGGTCAATGTAGCTTAAATAGCTGTCTTCGATGGTCATTAGGAGCTACAAATGCGTCAGAAGGGAGAAAAGCAAGGATGGCGAGCTCAACTACGATGGTCATTTGCTTCCAAGTGCGATAGAGGTGATAAGCTAATGTTAGTGATCAACGATCGAATCCCAACTTGATGGTGGAGAGTGTTCAAAGGAAGCTCAAAGTTAAAGATTGGCTTTTCCATAAACTAAACAAGACCAAGAATCAAATGGAATCAATTTGATGCTCTAAGGTTTATTATGGAGGGAATTTTTAGAGAGAATGTAGAGTGGTTATAGGTATTAAGTAAGAGAGAGAAAGCATTGAATTTGATCCTTAAAGAAGATGTTGAAGCTTGCTTGATGCTTAAAAGTGTTGCTCGAGGTCCTATTTATACTAAGGATAGTTGAGTCAAGCTTGGAAAGTAAAAAAAATGCCATGAATGTGGACCTGGGTATTTTAAGCAAAAATCATTTTTTTTCCCATCTTTAAACCAATTTTAACGCACTTAATGATCACATTACGACATGTTATTGGGCTCTATTCATAGTACTCCTGTAGTAACCCACCTATTAGATTTGATTCTTAAACCTGTTTAACATTCCTATAACTATACCTAGTACCCGTAGATAGATTGTTATGCCGTCTCTGAATTAGAGATAAGGTAAATTTGACTAATATTGAACCTGTAACTCTAATCTGTATGTAATTCTATAAACATCCTCTAAAATAGCGCTATATATATATATATATATATATATATATATATATATACTATCGGGATCTACATTCTCGGTAAGTAGGCACAGCTTATAATTAATCTTATAGACCTAAGTGGCTTAAAAAGATTATAGATCTAACCTTGTACATACATATATTTACATTGCAATTCAAAGATCAACACTTGTAGATCTTATTTACAAGCATTACAACATCATGTATAGAACATCCAATTATAAAATAACAAAGGTTCCAAAATGGAAACTAAAGGCCTATTTACCTCTATTGATGCTCTCCAAAAACAAAAACCCGAGTCTCTAACAACTTATTCTTTAGTACCTATACCTGAGGTTAACAAAAACACTAATCCCTCAGCAAAAACAAACGATAAAATCACATAACAGTAACCAATAATGTTATCAAATACTTCAAATGTGATTACTCAAGCAAGTAAGTTTTCAACTCAAAGCTATATTCGTAAGAAACCCAGTTCAATTTCTTAAATTTTAACTTGATCATGATCTTACTTAATGAAATTTTCCTTATAACTCCATCTTACCAAATTCATAACCTTTTCATTGGAGACCATTTTAAGTTTTTCTTGTTCATTTATAGGTTACAAATACTTTTCAGTTCATTTAGGCAGAGCTTGTCAATTGGTAGATAAACTGCCATCATGTACTTTTCAAAACTCAATGTTTTCTCAACCAATTAAGGCATCCTTACATACTTTTTTTAATTAGAAACATTCGGTTCATCTTTCACCTGCCTTGAACAAGAGGGGTGACTAGATCCCCATAGGTCACTAAACTAAGCTGGTTCACCAACCGTGCCTCAAACCTATCCAAGTCGACTCAAAGGTCGTACCACAAACTTACCAAGCAGAGAACTAGACTTTCCTTACATTAAGTATTTTGGGTTAAGTACTTGCAATCTAAATGCCATTTGATTTGCTCAAGTCTTAAAACTCAATTAGGTATACTTTAATGAAGTTATACATGTCAATGATTAGTTTTCCATTTTATTATCCATTTAGATATTTCATCATTATCGAGACAACAATAGTATGAACTCAACTAGTCATATAAACCACATCCAATAAACTAAAAATAACTGAGCATTACATCATAATCATAAAACATTCAACAATTTATATTCATTACATCACATACAATCAGAAATGGTACAATCAAATCCCACACCCAACTCTCATTCTAAGATTTCTAAAATGTTCCCTTTTTCTCAAAATCCAAGCATATCGGGACATACAACCAGACATCAACTATTTAATATAATTCAACAATCCTCCTATATTGATCACAGTAAGTGATCGTACATGATAATTTCAACCAACAATAAGTAGTCTACATTATCAACCACTTGTACCCTAAAGAAGAGTTAAGGGGGTATTCACCTAAAAAAATATATGATAATCCAAACAATTGCACAGCTAAATTCCTATGTCCTCCTCACTCAACATAAATACCTAAATCATCAGTATATCAATTAATATTACTCCATTTACTCTACTAAACCCCAAATTGCTATTCAGTATTCCAAGCCCCTAAATTCCACCCTTTTTTCCTACAATATCTTATTTATATACATACGAGTATGTTACGCTCCATTATATATTAATGTGATTAAATTCTAATTCGATTCCGTGTCGAATTGTATAATTCCAAATTATTGCGATTTTACACTGAACGCTCTTGTTTTTATTCCTTAACTAACCTAAGCTTCTTAACATCATATTATACTTCAATAAATCTCAACTAAACATCAAATTCAACTAATCAAATCAAACTCCCTAATTTTGCTAGTGATTAAATTTGGCTAATTGGCTTGAAAAATTCACTAAAAATAGAAAATGACTTCTACTTGAACAATTATTGATTTGGTGATATACTAAATCATATAAGGATCTTATATACTAAAATTTACATCAAAACTACATTATTTGCCCTATTCATTTTCCAATTTAGGATCTTAAGGACCATGTATTTTTTATTAAAATTTTACAAAAATAGAATTACCATGTTAATATACATATAAAGTTATGCCAGAATATCAAAAATCATAATTTTTCATCAACATTTGATATTTTTAACAAAAATAGAAAGTTTTAGGCGTTACTAGGGGCAACTTCGTTCACAGGCCTCCGGCCACCACTGTGTCGACCGGAATACTCCTCCACCTAAAACCTTAACTCTAGCTTGGCCTAACAGCAGCTTCACCTTAACCCCTTTGACCAAACAAACCAAATTCTCCCTTATTTAATTATGATTTTTCTTCAATTTCTTGAAATTCTTTTTGCATCTTACTTCAATCTTGCTCTTCATTCTCCCTTGATAATTGCATATTGGAATTTTCAATTGTAATTTGCCTAGAAAATTCGGATGAAATGGAGAGAGTTTTGGATTTGAAATTTTGGAATTTTAGTCTCCCTCTCTCTCTATTCTATAATGTCTATATATATATATAATATATTACTTATACTTAGTTTAAGTTTAGGTTTGTTCTACACGATTTTCTTTTCTTTTTTTTTTCTAGCCATATATATAACATATAATATATAATATATTATGTGTCGAAACGACAAAAAAAAAAGCCAAAATTAACCCCCCCAACACACAAAACACACCCCTATTCCTATAAATAGCAACAAGTGGGTGGTACAAGATGATTACATTATCGACACATGGCACCACACATTAATGACATGGCATAAGTTGATCTTCTATTTGCTGCCATGTGGCAACACATGGCGATGATGTGGCAACAATGGAGCTACTTAACCACTGTCGTGTTTCAGTGACATGGCACCATTTAGCCAATAAATTGTTGCGACGTGGCACTGCTAGAGAGGTAAAAGGAAAATGCATATCATGCATGTCTATAAACTCAAACCCATGACCTCTTATGCCCAATCCAATCCCTTTACCTATTATGCTATTGCTTCGTTTCATATTTGTTGTAAATCAATTTCTCTTAAGCTTTAATAAGCTAAGCCACTTTTAACAGAAAATTTAGATCATTCTAGATTGAAGGTCCAATCAACTAGTATTCTCAAAATTTATTCTCAAATAGAGAATCTAATACACATGTTAAAAATAATTTTCAATTTGAATCTAATTTAATGGTTTTGCAATCTTCGATTTGTTGTTCATCTAGTTAATTCAAAAATTGATTTTCTCATAAGTAGGTCAATTCAATTGAAACATCGTTTGAAATTGCAATTAACTTAAATTGACTTCATTTTTATTATTAAAAAAAAACAAATAACATGAATTATGATTAGAATATTAAATTTTAAGAAAAATTTAACATTCTCTTTTAAGTCTCAAAACCATTAAATTGCATATGTGTAATTTGACTTTTTTTTTTTTACCTTGAAAAATGTAAACAGAAACAAAACTCAATGACCCCTAAAATTTTCTTTTCCTAATTTTGCCTTTTTTTCTTTTCAAATTTTCTCTTTTTTTTATTCTCATTTTTTAATACTTTTTTATTTTTCTATTTTTTGACCCTTTTATTTTTATTTTTATTTTGTATTTTCCTAATTATGACCTTTTCCTCTATTTATATTGAAAGATCCTAAAACTAAAAGGGATAAAAATAGGATGTCTATAGTAAGGTCTCTAAAACTCTAATCTCTCCCTTGCCCCGCATGAACATCTTCTTTGTTATCTCTAATCCTCTATCCTAACAAACTTCACTCCCATGCTCTCCAACTACAAAATCAAAAATCTTATCAATCTTAACCTTCTTTACAAAAAAAAAAAAATTGTTCTTACATATCTATTGAACCTTCACTACATTCTTGTAGTAAAACTTGCCTATATTATGTGTACTTATTTTGTCTCCTTTGCTTCCGAATCAATTTCAAAAATAGGTTTCAAACATATACCATTATTAGCTGGTTTAGACTTGATTTTTCAAGGCATCAAAATATACTTCACCCCATTCTACCCTATCCTATATGTATTATCTCGACTTGAATGTTGGACATCAACATCATATTGCCACAACTTTCTAAGCAATATTTGGCACACATCTATATCAACCATAGCGCAATAAACTTCCTTATGGTATTTTTCCAATAGAAAGGGATACTCTACAACATTTAATTACCTTTGCCTTCCTTGTTGTTACCTTGATCTATCCTAATGGGTAAGGGTTATGATGCTTTTCTATCGAGAATTTCACTTCTCCATCACTGTTCCTCTAATGATATTCTTACAACTTCAATTGTCTCTAATGAGTCTAAACACCATGATGTTGATAGTATACCTAGTTTTAAATAATTGGTACCTCGAAGTTTAATCCTCTTCTTTAGGTAATGACATCAATTACCTAAGTACAAAAGTTTACCTTTCATCTTTGTCATTGCATATGTGTTGCCTACAAGCAAGTGTAGATCTATCAATAAAGGCTCCATAGGCTATATCTACTCATGACCTTCTATTACCATGTTACTTTCCATGAGTATCAAATCCTAAAGCATCAAGATGATCTACAATCTCTACAAGACATTCCTTAAAATGCGGGAATTTGATATCCATTTATTAATCTAGATGCTACCTTAAACATTACAATGCATCATTCCCCTAAAGAGAAGCCCTAAACTCTTGATCACCATCATGAAGACCATTACCATCATTGCCACCTATTGTCATCCCACCATGATACCAATTGATGTAACATGAAGCATGAAATAACATGTGAAAGAGTAATCAATTCATAATAGCCAATAATCATCTTAACAATCTATTTATTACATTGCTCATATAGTATTTGCAAACTAAAAACCTTAGAAATAAGAAAAGCAAAC